>CM044049.1:19037500-20237500 GCA_024086825.1 Abrus pulchellus subsp. cantoniensis
GCAATACAAATATCACACAAAGATGAATTAGTACAATATTCACAAATTTTAGTGTCTATGGTATCTACACAATTAGAAAAATCAAAGAAAGAGTCTCCTAAAAATTCAACAAAACTATCATATATCAATCTATCAAAAACATCAATGTGAAAAACTGGATGCTTCTCAGGTGAGTACTTCATATCATACAGTATGTTGAAGCGAACCACACTCTCTCCAAATTCCATAGTGAGAGTTCCAGCATGCACATTAATTTTGGTCCTGGCTATCTTCAAGAATGGCCTTCCCAAGATGATAGATGCAGCTCCTTTTATTGGCTCTTCTTCTTGCATGTCCAAGATGTAGAAGTCAGCAGGAAAGATCAAGTCATTCACTCTCATGGGAACATCCTCCACAACGCCGACTGGATTAGTGGTGCTCCTATTTGCTAGCTGGATGATGACACCTGTGGACTGCAATGGTCCAAGAGACAAAGATGTGAAGATAGATAAAGACATAACATTAATAGATGCACTTAAAGCAAGCATGGCATTAGCTATCCTATTGTTGCCTATAATGTAGGGAATAGTAAACGTCCCTGGATCTTTGCATTTCTCAGGCATGGATGTTTTCTGCCTCTCAAAAAGGGCTGATACATTTCTCCCCATGTTCACTCTTTCATTACCCTTTAGCCGCCTTCTATGAGTGCACAAGTCCTTAAGAAATTTGCATACTTTGGGATTTGCTTGATAGCATCTAACAAGGGGATATTGACTTCAACCTTTCTGAAGGTATCCAGAATTTCTTTGTCAACCTCTTCTTGCTTCTTGCTAGGCTGAGTCGTTCTTTGAAGGAAAGGAATAGGAATAGACCTTTCTTCTTTGCTTACCACTTTTGGTTGACATAGTGTGGGCGTAGGTGCAGGCTGCTCTTGGCTCTTCATGTCTCCTCCTTCATCTTCTGCAGCTAGCGTGCAACTAGGATCCTTTTCCTTAGGCATTTCTGGCTCTTGCATCACCTTACTAGATCTCAAGGTAATGGTACTCACATTCTTTGGGTTTGTTACAGTTTGTGCAGGGAGATTGCTTGAACCTTGAGATTGAAGTTGATTCAGGGATGAAGCAAGTTAACCCATTTGATTTTCCAAGGTCTTGATACTTGCTTGAGTCTGTTGCTGGAAAGCCTGACTCTATTGCTGGAAATTGAGATTACTCATAGTGAGTTGCTTCATAAGGTCTTCCAAGGATGACTCACTCTTTTGAGGTGTAGGAGCTAGTGAAGAAGATACTTGATGGTGCTGCTGAGATGAAGATGATGGATGGTGATGTTGCTAGGCTAAATATGGCTTATTTTGTCTATCTTGATGTGGTTGGAAATGGTTGTTGGCTGGTTGGCTAGAGCTTTGATGCTGTGTATTTCCTCCCCACCTTAAGTTAGGATGGTTCCTCCAACTAGGATTATATCTATTAGAAGATAAATCCCAGCTTTGTTCTTACTGTGGCTGCTGAAAAGGAAATTTATTAGCAAAAATATTAGCAGCATAAGCTTGAGGATTACCTTCCAAAGATTCAGTTTCTTGCAATGTGGGGCAACTATCAGTGAAGTGATCCGTAGAAGAATAAATCCCACAAAGCATAGCTAGAATGGATGGAGGCGGAGGTGTATATGCAGCAAAATTCTTTTGGATGGATGCTAACTATTTTACCATAGAAGCCAACTCATCTAGCTTATGCTCCAGCTTGTGTGAATCTGAAGTTTGAATTTCATTGACACTCTTGGACATGATAGAATTTTTCCTTGTAGCAAACTGTTGAGAGTTAGTTGCCATATTCTCAATGAGGTTTCTAGCGGCTGCGGGAGTTTTATCAACTAGGGCTCCCCCACAGGCTGTGTCGATCATGCTCCTATCCATTGGGTGTAACCCCTCATAGAAGTATTGGATTAGGAGCTGGTCACTTATCTGATGATGGAGGCAGCTAGCACAAAGTCTCTTGAAACGATCCCAATATTTATACAAACTTTCCCTCTCCAGCTGCCTAATACCACATATTTCCTTTCTTACTGAGACAGCCCTTGAGGCAAGGAAAATTTTTTCTAGGAACAATCTCTTGAAGGTGTCCCAACTTGTAATAGAACCAGGTGGAAGATAATACAGCCAATCTTTAGCCAAATCCATAAGAAAGAACGGAAAAGCCTTCAATTTCACATGCTGTTCAGACACACCTTGTGGTCTCATTATAGAGCAAACAATATGGAATTCCTTGAGGTGTTTATGTAGATCTTCACCTGTAAGACCATGAAATTTAGGCAAAAGATGGATTAGGCCAGTTTTAAGAACAAAAAGGGCATCCACATCCAAGTATTGGATACACAAAGTCTGGTAAGTCACGTCTGGTGTGGCAAGCTTCTTAAGTGTTAGGTCATTTTCTGCCATTTCTAAAGGTTCAGTGATGAATCCATATTTTTACTGATATTTTAGCATAATTCTAACTCATTTGATAAGGAAAATATATGAAGAAAGCAGAAAAACTTAGAAAAAGAGAATGATTTGAAGTTTTCTTTCAATTTATAGTTATTTTAGAAATTGTGAAATTTTAGCTTAGAAATTAAGTTTTTGATCTTGTTTTTGAAGGAATAATTCGCGCAAGGTTCATGAAAATGGAGGCTTGATGAAAAGGAAGAGGAAAGTAGCAAGTTTGGACTCCAAAACACAAGAACAAGGAAATGTAGGCTAGGCGTGATCACTATTGTCAGTGAAAGTTATCACTCTAGAGCTCAAAGAATAAGTAAAGCCTGGGCATTACCACTCTTACCAGTAAAAGTGATCGTTCCAGAGAGTGAAAATATCAGGATGCTCTGTGTTACCACTCTTATCACTGAAAGTGAACGTTCCAGGGAATCTTCAAGCTTGGCAAGTTGCGCGTAGACACTTTTTCTCATAAAAGTGATAACGCGCAACCACTTGATCTCTGCGTCAACACTTTTCCTACTGAAAGTGATAGTTCCAGAGAAGTCTCAGAATCAGCAGGCCTGGCGTAACCACTTTTATCAACAAAAGTGAGCATTCTAGATAAGGTAGAATTTCAATATACTCTGCGTGGTCACTTTTGCTGGCGAAAGTGAGCGTTCCAGAGAAGGCGAAGTTTCAGAGTATTCTGCGTAACCACTTTTATCATTGAAAGTGGATGTTCCAGAGAGTCCTCAAACTTGGCAAGTTGTGCGTGACCACTTTTACTCATAAAAATGATTACGCATAACATCGCGACCTTCTGCGTGGCCACTCTTATCAACAAGAGTGATAACGCCAAGAATCAGGATTTCTATAAATACATGTTTTAAGCTCAGATCTCAGGGTCTTTCATTCATTTTCCATTTTTTCTGTTAGATTGTCGTTGAGAGAGATTGAGAGAGAAGATTGGGGTCAAGTCTTGAAGCTTCCACAAAGAGGAATTGGATTGGAGCTTCTGGCCATGGCTTCTTGGAGTTTTTCTTCTTCTTCTTCTTCTTTCTCTTTCTCTTCTCCCATGTCTAAGTAGTTTTCTTGTTGTTAGAAGTCTATGGAACTCGAATTGATGTATTAATTTGACTCTTGCTTCTGAATTTTGAGTTCTTGGATTAATTGAATTGTGAATTCTGTTTTTCTTGCAATCTATGAATGGAAATTCGTATGATTCATCAAAGAGGAACAATTACCAATGGAAGTTGGATTTGATTCTCTGATCTGAGTTAGCAATCAGAATTTGGGGATTTCTTAGGGATAAGGAGACCTAATTCTGCAATCTTAAGGTTCTAAGTCTTAATACAACTTGAAATTGAACTTCACCTAAGGTATTAGGGTGGTTTAGTTACTTGTTAGGGTCAATGAGTTAAGGAATTAACCTTTGGCTATTGAAATGAAAAACTGATTGTTAATTAACCAAGTTCTTGAATTTTCAGAAGCATAATTGAATTAATATTGATATTCTTGTGAAGTAAATTCCTAACTACCTTTCAATTCATTTCTCATCTTACATTGCATTCATTGATCTATTTTTCTGCAAGTCTTCTTTACTTTTAATTGTTTTGGTTTATTGCTTTTGTATGTTACAACTCTCCTTTAAAATTCGTATAGCTCAAATGGTTACAATTTTGTGAATTGATACTTGAAATCTAAATTTCCTGTGGAGATGATATCTAAAAATTACTCGTTACTAGCTGCAATGCTAGTGCACTTGCTAGTGTATAGATTGCAAACAACAATTTTTTGCGCCGTTGCCGAGAAATTTTGAATTTCAATATCATTAGTAACAGAAAAATAGCTAGATTAAGCATTTATTTTTGCTGTTTTGTTTTCAAGTTTTTTTGCAAGATTTTTCTACATCTTGTATAGTTTTTTGCATAATTTTTGCTGTCTTCTGCATAAAGTTTTTACATTCTTTTGCATTTTCTGCATAATTTTGTTTTTCATTGTTCTGCATAATTGTAATTTCCATTCTGCATAATTTCTACATGATTTTACAATTCTGCAGTTGTTAGATTTGAATTTTATATGCTTTTGCTGATAGCTTTTGCATAATTTCTGTTGTGCATTTCTGAATACTGATTGTAGTCTAATTTTGTTTCTTTTTGACTTGTATATGCGTGGTAAAAATAAGAATAAATCAATTATGGTCTTTGATCCTAACATAGACATAACCCTAAGAAGATTGAGAAAAGAGTCTAGAACAAAAAAATTCATATAAAAGTTGTCTATTCTCTAGAAATTCAGAACAATCTAGAGTGAAAAGAACACCTACACCTTTGAGACAACCAAATTCAGAAATAGAGATGGCAGAGCAAAATAGAATTAGAACATTAGGGTGCTATGCAATTCCTAGCATGCAAGGTTTTAATTCTTCTATAATCAGGCCAACTATCCAAGTCAACCATTTTGAGATTAAACCTGCCTTATTACACTTAGTCCAACAGGATCAGTTTTCTAGTGGAAATTCTGATGATCATAACTTACATATTTCAAATTTTCTGTAACTATGTGACACCATAAGAATGAATGGGGTTAGTGAAGAAGCCATCAGACTGAGATTATTTCCTTTTTCCTTAAGAGATAGAGCTAAATGCTGGTTACAAGCTCAATCACAAGGAAGCATTACAACTTGAACAGAACTTATGAATAAGTTTCTAACCAAGTACTTTCCTCCATCCAAAGCTGCTAAGCTGAGAAGAGAAATTACATTCATTGTGCAGCAAGAAGGAGAAACATTGTATGAAGCTTGGGAAAGATACAAAGAATTGCTTAGAAGGTGTCCACATCATTGTATTCCAGATTAGATACAATTGGAAACTTTCTACAATAGGATGAATGCAGCAATAAGAACAATGGTTGATGCTACTGCTGGAGGTTCATTAAATACAAAGTCTTTGGAAGAAGCTCAGAGGATTATAGAGATGATGGCATCTTCAATGTATCAGAATTCAAACTCAAGGAATTAAGGAAGAAACTCTAGTTATGAAGCTAAGGTTTTGGAAACTTTTCTTGCACAGAATCAGCTACAAAATCAAATGTTTTCAGAACAAATAGCTGCCCTAACTCAACAAATCAGCAACCTTCAACCGGGAGTATGGCTATGATTTTTGTGGAGAAAACCATGTAAATGGTGCATGCGAGGCATCTACAAGTGAACCACAGGAACAAGTGAATTATATGAACAATTTTCAAAGACAACAACCCTCATATCCCCCTGAATTTCAATTTTTGAATAATAGAAATCAGCAGTATTCTAATTGGAATAATCAATATTCTGTTGCCAAGAATTATAACTCCAATTGACCTTTTTCTAATGCAGGTCCAGCAACACAACAGTCTTATTTTCAGAGGAATCCATCCACTCAACCTCAAGGAACTCAAAAATTTTCCAAGCCTATGAATGAAAGGTTTACTGAGATGGAAGAAACCATGTTGCAATTCATGAAGGTGACCCAAACAAGCTTCAAGAACTAAGAAGTTTCTATGAAGAAACTGGAAACACAAATTGGACAGTTAGCTGAACAACTATCCAGCAGGGATGAAGGGAGATTTCCAAGCAATAAAGTAATCAATCCTAAGGAGCAATGTCAAGCCATAATTATAAGGAGTGGAGCTGTGGTTGCAAGTCCTAAACCTGTAGAAAAGAAAGTCAATGATGCAGCATAGAGGAAAATTGAACAAGATCTGCAAAGAGGAAATTTTAAGCTATTGAAGAAAAAGAAGAAGTTCCTATGAATTATGAGAGGAAAACTAAAAAGCAACTCTTTGAAGAAGCTTGTAAGCCAATAGATCCAGAAAAATACAAGAGGCTGCCTTATCCTCAAAGGGTCTAAAATCCTAAACAGGAGGAATAATTTGAAAGGTTTATGAATGTCTTTAAGAAATTACAGATTAATATTCCTTTTGCAAAAGCCTTGGAGCAGATGCCTTCATATGCAAAATTTATGAAAGAGCTACTTTCCAGAAAAAGGAAGCTAGAGCACGACAAAACAGTACCTTTGACAGAGGAGTGCAGTGCCATTCTCAAGAGAAAGCTTCCTAAAAAACTCAAAGACCCAGGATCATTAAGCATTCCATGTGAAATAGGACAGTGCACTATGGGAAGAGCATTGTGTGACTTGGGAGCAAGCAAAACTTGATGCCTTTAGCTATCATGAAGAAATTAGGCATAGAAGAAGTGAAACCCACCAACATCACACTGCAGCTAGCTGATAGATCATACACTTATCCATATGGAGTTGTTGAAGATTTATTGGTTAAAGTTGATAAGTTCATTTTTCCTACAGATTTTGTAATTATGGACATGGAGGTGGATGCTAATATTCCTTTGATCCTAGGAAGGCCATTTCTTGCAACAGGGAGAGCTTTAATAGATGTGCAAAAAGGGGAACTTATGTTTCGAGTTCAAGATAAGAAGGTAGTATTTAATGTGTTTCAAGCTTTAAAATATCCAGTTGAAGATAATACATGTATGAAGGTAGATATACTGGATGCTTTTATTACACAACACCCTATTAACAAATGATGGAGATTGAGCAGCAATTAGAAGTTTTCCCAATTCAAAAACCTGCAAAAAATTTAGTAAAGAAGGAGCTGAAAAAGGATGTTAAAGAAGAGGAAAAACAGAAGTTAGAGCTGAAACAACTTTCCTCCCACCTGCAGTATGCATTTCTGGATGAAAACCATGAGAATCCAGTCATCATCAACAATGAGAATCTTAAGAGAACACAAATCTGCAATCGGCTGGATATTGCAGATCTGAAAGGTATAAATCCTTCATTTTGTAACCACAGAATTTTATTTGAAGAGAATTTTAAGCCTGTTGTGCAGCCACAAAGGAGGTTGAATCCAGCCATGAAAGAGGTAGTTAAGAAAGAGGTCATGAAACTGCTAGATGCAGGAATAATCAACCCAATTTCTGACAATAATTGGGTGAGTCCAGTCCAAGTTATCCCAAAGAAAGGAGGCATGACTGTTGTAGCTAATGAAAAGAATGAACTCATCCCTACTAGGACTGTGTCTGGATGGAGAATGTGCATAAACTATAGGAAGTTAAATGATTGTTAGTAATATTTTAGTACATCTTTCTCTCCATGTTTTTGGTTTAATTGAGCTTCATTAGTGCATTATTTTGATGTGTTAGTTTAGATTTGTGTTAGTAACTAATTTAGGATTTAAATATAAATCTTTCTTAATTCCTGCCATAATTTCTTATTTTGACACAGTTTCTTGCAAAGACCATATCTGGAGCTACACTTCTCGGAATTGGACAAAATTGGTGTCCCACGAAAGATAAGACAGAGATCTACAACTTCTCAGAATTCAAAAAGTCTTTATTTTAAATTCTTTGCTTTATTTTCGTCTCCTACCTTCCATCTTTTCGTATTTTCTGGTTTTGGCCGAAGCAAGCATGATCATGAAGCAAGGCTATCAATCGGTTCAAGGTTTCAAGAACTACAGTGCATTTGAGTTTCGGGTTAGGTTTTATATTATTCTCGCTCTTCCTCCTCTTTTCTGATTGGGATAATTACGTTTTTCATGATATTGAATTTTTGTTTGCATTCTAAATAGAGAATGAGAATTTCAAATTTGAAATAAATGAATTCACCTAATTCAATAAATCAATTTTTCTAAATTTCGTTAGAGCATTGGAATTGCGATTGTAGTTCTTCATGGAATTCATAATCTAGATTTAGATTTTGGGTTATTAATGTCGTATTGAATTAGTGTTGATTGGAAATGCATTGGAATTGTATTCGTGTAACAATGAGAATTGCATTGTAGTGATTGAGATCTTGATTTGGTTGAACTTCATATTTCGTTTCGTTAGAATTATTCTTTGTTCTTGTCTTTTTTGTTGTTTACAATTTAATTCAAAATAATCCATCCCTAAGCTAATCTGAAATTACATGATGGAACCAAAAATAGAATGTATTTTGTCCTTGTGAGATGACCTAGGTTTACTCCCTCTATTGCAAAAATTTGTAAGAAAAGAAAATCTAGTTTGTTTGATACCATTGCGACGTGGTTATCAAAATGGCGCCGTTGTCGGGGATATAAGTCATTTTATTTTTATTTCATCATGTGTACGAACTGATTCTGTGTTTCTATGTTTGTGCTACATTTCAGTTTTCAATTTTAATTCGTATGTGCGTGTTGATCAATTTGTGTTTTAGTGTTTAGTCGTGTTCCTTTGATTGTCTATTCCATTTCATTGCAATTGAGTGTGTGATTGTGATTCATTCCATTGTGGTCCAATTGTTTGTGGCTGCATGCAAAAACAGAGGACTAGTAGGAATAGAAAACATAGTTGCTGTATATTTTGCTATCAGATTTTACTATTCCATTAGTACTGTTCATGCCTATTCATGCACTATTCATTAGATTTTGAAAAATTCCAAAAAAATAACTAGAGATCAAATTTTGATCTGAATTTTTGTGTCCAAATTTCTTTTAGTGTCTATTAGTGTTTAGAGTTGGTATATTGTAAAAATCATTAATAGAAAAAGAGATACATTGTGGTGGCCAAGAAAATTTTTGTGAAACTTAAAAGTTGCATAACTTTTGCTAAGAAACTCAGAATTGAGCATATTGCATATGCATTTCGGGTAGAAAAAAATTTCCTATCCAATGCAACCCACTTGGTGTGTTGAGGCTGCCTAGAATTTCAAAAATTGCCTGTTTTCTAAAAGTTTTTTATTTTTTTAGCATTTATTCACCTATTTTTCTTGATTTTAGGCTTCTAGTTTCCATAGTAAATCAATTCAAAAAAATCTAAGATTTTTTGTGGTGTTTTCCTATACCAAAAAGAGATTTATCATGGTCCCAATTCATTCATATCTTCCATTTTGATGGCACTTTCTTTGTAAACCTACTTTGTGCATTCATTGAGTACTTGTTGTTCTTGTTGGTTCTAACCTTACATGACCAGGGCCAACCCTAGTGTACTTGGTGCTAGCAAAAACTGTGATAGTGTACTTGGTGCTTCTTTTGAAACTATTAATCCTACTGTTAGTGAATCTGAGATTGAAATTAAGGATATGACTGATAACCCTGAGCTAACTTTGAAGGAATTGAGCACATCTAATGTTGTGTATCAGTCATGGTGTGTCCAATATCCTGAAGACGAAACAATTTCCTGTGAGCTTAAATCTGGACTTATCCATTTGTTGCTAAAGTTTCATGGACTTGCATATGAAGATCCTTATAAGCATTTAAAAGAGTTCCATATGGTGTGTTCCACCATGAGACCTCAGGGAGTGCCTGAAGACCATGTCAAGATGAAGGCATTTCCTTTCTCTCTGGATGGTGTTGCAAAAGATTGGCTTTACTTCCTACCTTCAATAATAAACTACATGGAATCAAATGAAGAGGTTATTTTTGGAAAAATTCTTCCCTGCCTCTAGAACTGCAGTAATAAGGAAAGAGATTTGTGGTATAAGGCAGCTGAATGGAGAGACTTTGTATGACTACTGGGAGAGATTCAACAAGCTGTGTGCTACCTGTCCCCACCATCAAATAAGTGAGCAATTACTAATTCAATATTTTTATGAGGGACTAACTTTGATGGACAGGAGTAAGATAGATGCGGTAAGTGGAGGAGCATTGATGGATAAGACACCACATGCTGCAAGGCAACTTATTACAAACATGGCAGCCAACATTCAACAATTCAGATTCAGAGGAGCTGCTAAGGGAGTGAATGAGATAGCACTTGGTCCTGGTACTAGTGCTGTTTATGGTGTGGAAAATCAGAGGCTGGAAAACAAAATCAACGAGTTAACCACCATGGTGAGGCATTTGGCAATTGGTCAACAACAAGTAAGTGCAGTAAGTGAGCAACCAACAAGAGTTTGTGGCATATGTACTTCCACTAAGCACCCTACGGATTCATGCCCTACATTGCAAGAGACAGATGCGAATGTTTCTGGAATCCACATAAACCAACAACAGCAATATAGATCTCCAAATCAGCAGCATCAGAATTATAACCCATACTTCCAGACATATAACCCAGGTTGGAGAGATCATCCAAACCTAAAATGGGGGGGCAACAACAGCAGCAGCAACAAAGTCAACAACCTTCATTTCAACCTGCTGTAGGCAAATATCAACTTGTTGTATGCACTAAATTTTATTAGAGGATGAGTTTCAACTTGTGAGACAGCCACAGAGATGACTCAATCCTACTATTTTAGATGTTGTGAAGAAGGAGGTCACAAAGTTACTGGCAGCAGGTATAATTTATCCCATTTCTGACAGTAAATGGGTTAGTCCTATGTAGATGGTTCCAAAGAAGACTGGGATGATTGTGATGAAGAACCAGAATGATGAGTTGGTTCCAACCAGAGTTCAAAACAGTTGGCGAGTTTGTGTAGATTACAGAAGACTTAACCAGGCTACTCGTAAGGATCATTTCCCTCTTCCATTCATCGATCAGGTTTTGGAGAGGCTGGTAGGTAAATCCCATTACTGCTTTTTAGATGCAGGTTCATATTGTACCAAAGGACCAACACAAGACCACATTCACCTGCCCATTTGGCACATTTGCTTACACCAGGATGCCATTTGGTTTGTGCAACGCTCCGGGCACCTTTCAGAGGTGTATGGTGAGTATGTTTTCTGACTTTTTGGAGAGTTTCATGGAGGTGTTTATGGATGATTTTACTGTCTATGGTTCTTCATTTGATGCATGCCTAGAGAATTTATCTAAGGTGGTACATAGGTGCATCCAAACTAACCTTGTGTTAAATTTTGAGAAGTGTCATTTTTTGGTCACATAGGGTATAGTTTTGGGTCACTTAGTTTCCAGTCAGGGTATTCAGGTTGATAAAGCTAAAATTGATATCATTGCTTCTCTACCTTACCCCACTTCTATACGAGAAGTGCGTTCCTTCCTTGGACATGGAGGTTTTTACAGGAGATTTATACGGGACATCAACAAGATTGCACTGCCATTGTCCAAGCTTCTGCAGAAAGAGGTAGAGTTTTTTTCGATCAGCCTTGTTAGCTAGCTTTTCAGGAGCTGAAGCGGCAGCTTACCACCACACCTATTGTTCAGCCACTTGATTGGGAGCTTCCTTTCGACCTCATGTGCGACGCATCCAACTTTGCATTTAAAGCTGTTCTAGCTCAACGGGTTGAGAGGCTTTCTCATGTAATAGCTTATGCTTCTCGCACATTTGATGCAACTTAAGTTAATTACACCACTACTGAAAAAGAGCTTCTAGCTATTGTTTTTGCTTTAGATAAATTTCGTTCATATTTGCTAGGGTCTAGGATTATTGTATATTCTGACCATGCAGCTTTGAAATTCCTGTTGAAGGAGCCCGATGCTAAACCCACATTGATCAGATTGATGCTTCTCCTTTAAGAGTTTGATATTGAGATCAGAGATAGGAGTGGTGCAGAGAATTTGGTAGCAGACCACTTGAGTAGGATTGAAGGGGGGAATGGTGATCCCTTTCCAATTAAAGATGATTTTCCTGAGGAGTAGTTGATGCAATTACATGATATTACTCCTTGGTTTGCTAATATTGTGAATTACCTGGTTGCAGGTGTCTTCCCTACAGATGCGTCTAAAGCATAGATAGCCAAATTGAAAAGTGAGGCTAAAATTATGTTTGGAATGACCCTTATTTGTGGAGGTTTTGCAGCGACCAGGTGATTCAAAGGTGCATTCCAGATCAGGAGATCCATTCTGTGCTTTAATTTTGTCATAGTTCATCTGTTGGAGGACATTATGGATAATATAGGACAGCTAGGAAGGTGTTGGAGAGTGGGTTTTACTGGCCTACCATTTTTAGAGATGCACATAAAATCTCCAGCACCTGTGAGTAGTGTGAGAGAGCAGGGATGGCCATTGCATAGAGACATGAGATGCCCTAGCAGCCAATCATTTTCTGTGATGTTTTTGATGTTTGGAGTATTGATTTTATGGGTCCATTTCCTGCATCTTTTGGTTACACATTTATTTTACTAGCTGTTGATTATGTTTCCAAATGGGTGGAGGCTAAGGCCACCGAAACTAATGATTCTAAAGTTGTTGTGTATTTTGTTAGATCTAACATTTTTTGCAGGTTTGGTATGCCTAAAGCCATTATCAGTGATAGGGGAAGCCATTTCTGTAATAGAAGCATGCAGGTGTCAGGCTTCTAATTTATTATTGAGTAATCTATAATATTTTATACTTTTTCAATGTTAATTGAAGGATTATTTGATATTGGAATATATTTAGATGGAGTTTGAAATTATTAAAAAAAAAAAAAAAAAAAGTGAACAGTACCGTATGAACAGTGCAATGAACAGTGCAACCGCGTATGTACAGTACAATGAACAGTGCAACCGCGTATGAACAGTGCAATGAACAGTGCAAACCGCGTACAAACCGCGTATGTACAGTGACAGCTGACGTCATCGGTGACGTCACAGTGTACAGTACAAACCGCGTATGAACAGTGATAACCGCGTATGTACAGTGCGTGTACAGTGTTTTCCGGCATGAATAGTGCCCTGAACAGTATTTTCCGGCATGAACAGTAAGGCGGTGAACAGTGTTTTCCGGCGGTGAACAGTAAATTTCGGCGTGAACAGTAAATTTTGAAAATTTTCTATAAAAAGGGGGCTTCACACGAAATTTTCATTTCTTCACCTCTATCCAAGGTTTTCAAAGGTTCTAAGGCCGAAAACCACCATTTCTCTCATACTAAACCTTCCTAAACTTAGATTTCTCGCCAGATCTGAGATTCTATATCTATTCTGAAGTATTGGAAGTAAGTTTCTTTAAGTTTGAAGCTAGATTTACCGTTCGTTTCTCTTCTCCTTCTCTTTCTTATAGAAATTCATGGTGTTCTTAGGAGAAACTCCGTTCTAAAGCTGAATCTTCGGTGAATTTTTGTTATAATCAAGTAATATTCGGTAGATCTAGTGTGAATCATCTTTCTGAGGTAAGAGGAGTTTACTTTAACCTATGAACTATGTTTTGAACGGTTTAATATGCTATTTCAAGATATTTTGATATGATTTTGTTAGATCTATTGAATAAAAAGCTATTTTCTAAGTCAGAATCGTTGTTAATTAGTTTAAAATGCTGAGATTTTGGCTGATCTATTATAAACTTGCCGTAGTTGAGCTGTTAAAATAATTTTGGTGGCGTGCATCATGCTGAGATATAAGTTTTGCATCATTATAGAGCCGAGTTACATGTTTAGGTGGGTAGACATGTAACTGTAAGTTCATGCCGAGTCATTGTCTTTGTCTTTGTCTGGATCCAGATACCGGAATGGGTCGCTCCCGGACCGGCTCGGTTCCTTCTGGATTAATTAGGCTGTGAAACCAGTTGGAAGCCGTTTTCATGCTGTGCATTAGATGGGCTGGAAATGCATGGGGTTATTGCTGTGAAAAATATTTTGCTCTCTATATATATAATTTTATTTTATGTTTGGTAAGCTCACCCTTGCATTTCTTTCTATGTCGTTGTGTGCGTGTGTACTGCGATGATCGTACGGTGGTACGTGAGCAGATGTAGCAGGTGTTGCATCTACTTCACAGCCGAGGGCCGGTGAAGAAAAGTTAGAAGCTGGAGTTGAGTAATAATGCATCAGAGTCCTTTTTCTTTATATATGAGACCTCATGTCGAGGGAGTCATATTATAATTTTTTTGGTATTTTGAATAATATAAACTAAATGTAATATTATGTTGATTTGTTGGATATTTGTTGTAAGGAACTTCATTTTTTTACTTTGAATGAGAAGTGAATTTTTATACTTATATTCTCTATTATTTACCTATTTTTAAATAAGTATGTGGTGTAGAAACAATGTTCTCGGTCCTTTATAAAAAGGGGTCGTGACATTTTAGTGGTATCAGAGCATGGTCTAGGTAAACCTACGGGGTGAGGTTGTTAGGCGTCAGTTGTGCATATTAAACATGTGAGTTTTAGCTGTGAATCATATATCATGATTTCTATTCATCAAGTTGTGAGGGAACGAGCTTGATCACCTCGATTCTCAGACATGATTGATGTAGGAAACTTGGTATATGATACTTGGGTGAGCTATAGGTGAGTTGTACTGTGTGAATAAGAGACTGTTAAGCTAAGCTGTAAATGATTGCTGAAATGAATGTGTTTGCTATGCTATGTGAATGTTGATATGTTGTTATGCTGAGTACTAAATTGATTAAATTTTTATGATATACTAAATATGAATATATCACTGTAAGCTGAATCTGTGAATATAGCTATGTGGTGATATTGCTGAATATGTTAAACGTTAGTAATTTAAGCTAGTCTATATATTAGGATGGCTAGACCAAGAAGATCTGCTGCAAATCCTCCTCCTGCTGATGTGAACCAAATGGCTCATGCCATGGAGGCCATGGCAGCCACTGTTAGGCAGAGTCTAGATATGATTCAGCAGCAGCAAGCTGCAAATCAAGCCGCTGCTGCGACAGCAGCAGCGGCCATCGCCTCACCGCACCTCTTCCCGAATACCATGGGTTGTCGAGTTCGTAAAGAATGATCCTCCTCAATTCACGGGAGTGGATGGACCGGATCTTTCTTGAACTCGGATCGTGGAGATTGAGAAGATCTTCCTAACCATGGGTTGCGCCGAGGAGAGAAAGGTGATATATGCTACGTATATGCGATAGGGGATGCGAGAGATGTGGTGGCACGGAGCTCGTACTATGCTAGAGGCCCGAGGTGAAGTCATTACTTGGGCTGTATTTAGAAGTAGTTTCCTGGGAAAGTTTTTCCCTTCTCATGTTCGTCTTTGCCAAAGAACGAGAGTTTCTAAACTTGGTGCAAGGAAACTCATCGGTCTATGAGTATGCAATACAGTTTGAGCGGCTCTACAGATTTTATTCTCACCCGACTTCAGAGGAGTGGAGATGTCAGAGGTTTTCAGACGGGCTGAGAACTGACATAAAGAGGATTTTGATCCCACTCAAGATCACGGAGTTTGCTGACTTGGTGGATCAAGCCACCATTATAGAGAGTCTTAATGCAGAGGATGTTGGTGGAGTTGGGAAGGCTCCATCTAGTAGAGCTGCTAGCAGTTATGGTAATGGAGGTAAGGGCGCTAAGAAGGGTCCCTACGGTCGGTCGCTACGCCAACAAAGAAGCCTCGATCATATCGATCAAGAGGATCGGCGAGATCGGCCCGGTGCCGGTAGGACTGCTACTTCTACATTTCAGCCTAGGGGAGCAATTTCTTCTTCTCCTAGAGTCTCGGTGCCGCAGATTGTCGGATGTTTTAAGTGTGGTGGACCACACTATCCGAGCCGGTGCCCACGGTCGATGTAAGAGTTTGCTTCTCGTGCCGGCGGCAGGGCACCTTGCAAGGGACTGTCCTACGCCTAGTAGGGGCGTTTCGTCTTCTGCTAGTGCCTTGCACGCTATTAGGCCTAAAGCAACTAGGGCTCCAACAACAACCAGATCGAGAGCAGGGACGTGTATTCACTACTTCGCATCGAGGCAGCCCAGCAACGAGATCTTGTTCAAGGAACAACGGTAGTGGCGGTACTTTTCTTTCGTATTATTTGATTCTCGGAGCCACACACTCGGTTATTGCGGACAATTGTGTGAGAAACTTAGGATTACCGGTGGGCGATCTAGGATGTGACTTAGTAGTATCGACACCTACTTTAAGTTCAATTAAGACTTCGACGGTTTGTGTTAGGTGTCCCATAGCAATTGAGGGACGAAGATACAAAGTAAATCTTATTTGTATCCCGATGTCGTGGTTAGATGTAATCCTGGGTATGGATTGGCTAACCGCTAATCGTGTGCTAATTGATTGTGGCCGGAGGTGTTTAATCTTTCCTGAGCAGCAAGATTGTGTAGAATTGATTTCTACTCGCCAAGTAGAAACATCCTTAGCCGAGGGAGTATCTTGTTTTGTTTTATTGGGAGTTATGAATGCGAAGTGGAGCAAAGCCTTCATCAATACCGATAGTACGAGAATTCCCTGAGATTTTCCCAGAGGATATTCCTGGAATACCTCCACGTAGAGAGGTAGAGTTTGCTATAGATTTGATTCCCGGAGCCGAGCCGATTGTCTCGTAGTACCGTATAGAATGGCGCCAAAAGAGTTAATTGAGCTTAAGGAGCAGATCGAGGATCTAATGCGTAAACAGATGATTAGACCAAGTGTATCGCCTTGGGGAGCCCGGTTCTCTTGGTGAAAAAGAAAGACGGAAGTTCTAGATTATGTGTGGATTATCGCAAGTTGAATAAGTTGACAATTAAGAACAAGTACCCATTGCCGCGAATCGATGATTTGATGGACCAGCCGAGAGGTGCTAAGGTATTCTCTAAAATTGATTTGAAGTCTGGGTACCATCGGATCCGAGTGAAGGATGAAGATATTCCTAAGACTGCTTTTCGCACTAGATATGGTCATTATGAGTATATAGTGATGCCTTTTGGAGTTACAAATGCTCCACTGTGTTTATGGACTACATGAATCGGATCTTTAGACCTTTTCTGGATCGATTTGTGGTAGTCTTTATTGATGATATTTTAATTTATTCTAGTTCGTCAGAGGAACATGAAGAGCATTTGAGAACTGTACTTAATGTTTTAAGGGAAAAACAGTTGTATGCTAAACTGTCTAAGTGTGAGTTTTGACTAGAGGAAGTGAAGTTCCTTGGTCATGTTATTTCAGCTAAAGGAATTGCAGTTGATCCTTCCAAAGTTGAAGCGGTGTTGCAGTGGGAAAGGCCGAAGACAGCCTCAGAGATTCGTAGTTTTGTGGGCCTAGCAGGTTACTACAGGAGAATTATAGAGAGATTCTCCTATATAGCTGCACCAATAACACGGTTAACTAGCCGTGATCAACCCTTTGTGTGGACCGAGGAATGTGAGCAAAGCTTTAATGAGTTAAAACGAGAGACTAACTTCTTCGCCGGTGTTGATTCTCCCTGATACTAGTCGACCGTTTGAGGTGTATTGTGATGCTTCTCATCAGGGATTGGGATGTGTGTTGATGCAAGATAAGAGAGTGGTAGCTTATGCATCTCGTCAATTACGAACTCATGAGCGAAATTACCCGATTCATGACCTTGAGTTAGCTGCTGTAGTCTTTGCTCTGAAGGTGTGGCGACACTATCTTTATGGAGCTCAGTTCGATGTATATAGTGATCATAAGAGTCTGAAGTATTTATTTGATCAGCGAGAGTTAAATATGAGGCAGAGACGTTGTGTGGAATTCCTTAAGGATTATGATTTTCAGCTCCAATACCATCCAGAAAAGCTAACGTGGTGGCCGATGCATTAAGTAGGAATGTGGTTCGGGCATTCTCCCTAAGAGTCGGTGAAACCCTTTTGGTAGAACAATTCCGAGACCTGAACATACATGTGGACTTATCACCCGAAAAGATTAGTTGTAGCCGAATTGTGGTGACTAATAATTTCTTACAGAAATTAAAGATAAACAATTGTGGGATCCAATGTTATGTCGGATTGTATTTCTCTTAGGGACGAGATAAGACAAAGGGTTTCAAGAAAGGTGTTGATGGTATTCTCAGATGTCAAGGTCGAGTTTGTGTCCCTAGAGATACTGAATTAAAGAAAGCAATTCTAGAAGAAGGACATAAGGGTAGTCTCAACATTCATCCTGGTGTTACCAAGATGTATCAAGATTTAAAGCAGATGTTTTGGTGGCCAAGCATGAAGCGAGAGATAGCTGAGTTTGTTAAAGCCTGCTTGACTTGTCAAAAGGCAAAAGCGGAGCACCAAAGCCCTCCAGAGAGTTACAAACGATGGAAATTCCAGAGTGGAAGTGGGACCATGTGACTATGGACTTTGTGTCCCATCTACCTAGAACAGTTAGGAATCATGATGCAGTGTGGGTCATAGTTGATAGGCTAACCAAGAGTGCACATTTCTTGCCAATTAACATGACCTTTAGCTTGGAGAAATTAGCAGAATTGTACATTAGAGAGATTGTCAGGTTGCATGGAGTACCTTCTAGTATTATCTCTGATAGGGATCCTCGATTCACTTCCCAGTTTTGGCAGAGTTTCCAAGAATCTATGGGCACACAGTTGAGGTTGAGTTCTGCATACCATCCGCAAACAGATGGTCAATCAGAGCGTACTATTCAGACCTTAGAAGACTTATTGCGGACTTGCATTGTAGAACAGAGGAGTAATTGGGAGGATATGCTTCCTTTGGTAGAATTCACTTATAATAATAGCTATCATTCGAGTATAGATATGGCACCATTTGAAGCTCTGTATGGTAGAAGGTGTAGAACCCCTATCTGTTGGTTCCAAGATGGAGTACATTTGATGGTTGGACCTGAAATGCTGCAAGAGACTAAGGAGAAAGTTGAACTTATTAGAGAAAAGCTAAGAGCTACCCAAAGTCGACATAAATCTTATGCTGACCGACGCAGAAGATCCCTAGAATTTGAGGTTGGTGATCATGTATTCTTAAGAGTATCACGCACTACAGGTGTGGGGCGAGCCTTAAGAGCAAAGAAGTTAACACCTAAGTTCATAGGACCGTATCAGATATTACATCGTCGAGGACCGGTAGCCTATGAATTAGCGTTACCACCTCGGTTGTCCGGAATACATAATGTTTTCCATGTGTCGCAGATTAAAGAAGTATGTTCCAGATTTGTCTCATGTAATTGAGCACGATGTTGTGGAGTTACGAGATGACTTGTCTGTGGAGGTCCCAGCTGCTCGTATCGAGGAAACTAGAGTTAAGAAACTTAGAGGTAAGTCTATTCGGTTAGTAAAGGTTGTTTGGGACCAAATAACTGGTGATGCCACATGGGAGTTAGAAGAAAGAATGAGAGAGTTGTACCCTCATCTTTTCTTTGGGGAATGAAATTTTCGAGGACGAAAATTTATTTTCGAGGAGAATTGTCAGGCTTCTAATTTATTATTGAGTAATCTATAATATTTTATACTTTTTCAATGTTAATTGAAGGATTATTTGATATTGGAATATATTTAGATGGAGTTTGAAATTATTAAAAAAAAAAAAAAAAAAAAGTGAACAGTACCGTATGAACAGTGCAATGAACAGTGCAACCGCGTATGTACAGTACAATGAACAGTGCAACCGCGTATGAACAGTGCAATGAACAGTGCAAACCGCGTACAAACCGCGTATGTACAGTGACAGCTGACGTCATCGGTGACGTCACAGTGTACAGTACAAACCGCGTATGAAACAGTGATAACCGCGTATGTACAGTGCGTGTACAGTGTTTTCCGGCATGAATAAGTGCCCTCAACGTATTTTCCCAAGATGAACAGTAAGGCGGTGAACAGTGTTTTCCGGCGGTGAACAGTAAATTTCGGCGTGAACAGTAAATTTTGAAAATTTTCTATAAAAAGGGGGCTTCACACGAAATTTTCATTTCTTCACCTCTATCCAAGGTTTTCAAAGGTTCTAAGGCCGAAAACCACCATTTCTCTCATACTAAACCTTCCTAAACTTAGATTTCTCGCCAGATCTGAGATTCTATATCTATTCTGAAGTATTGGAAGTAAGTTTCTTTAAGTTTGAAGCTAGATTTACCGTTCGTTTCTCTTCTCCTTCTCTTTCTTATAGAAATTCATGGTGTTCTTAGGAGAAACTCCGTTCTAAAGCTGAATCTTCGGTGAATTTTTGTTATAATCAAGTAATATTCGGTAGATCTAGTGTGAATCATCTTTCTGAGGTAAGAGGAGTTTACTTTAACCTATGAACTATGTTTTGAACGGTTTAATATGCTATTTCAAGATATTTTGATATGATTTTGTTAGATCTATTGAATAAAAAGCTATTTTCTAAGCTGTAACTGTTGTTAATTAGTTTAAAATGCTGAGATTTTGGCTGATCTATTATAAACTTGCCGTAGTTGAGCTGTTAAAATAATTTTGGTGGCGTGCATCATGCTGAGATATAAGTTTTGCATCATTATAGAGCCGAGTTACATGTTTAGGTGGGTAGACATGTAACGGTAAGTTCATGCTGAGCTTTGTCTTTGTCTTTGTCTGGATCCAGATACGGAATGGGTCGCTCCCGACCGGCTCGGTTCCTTCTGGATTAATTAGGCTGTGAAACCAGTTGGAAGCCGTTTTCATGCTGTGCATTAGATGGGCTGGAAATGCATGGGGTTATTGCTGTGAAAAATATTTTGCTCTCTATATATATAATTTTATTTTATGTTTGGTAAGCTCACCCTTGCATTTCTTTCTATGTCGTTGTGTGCGTGTGTACTGCGATGATCGTACGGTGGTACGTGAGCAGATGTAGCAGGTGTTGCATCTACTTCACAGGCTGAGGGGCCAGTGAAGAAAAGTTAGAAGCTGGAGTTGAGTAATAATGCATCAGAGTCCTTTTTCTTTATATATGAGACCTCATGTCGAGGGAGTCATATTATAATTTTTTTGGTATTTTGAATAATATAAACTAAATGTAATATTATGTTGATTTGTTGGATATTTGTTGTAAGGAACTTCATTTTTTTACTTTGAATGAGAAGTGAATTTTTATACTTATATTCTCTATTATTTACCTATTTTTAAATAAGTATGTGGTGTAGAAACAATGTTCTCGGTCCTTTATAAAAAGGGGTCGTGACAGCAGGCTTTGCTTCATAAGTATGGGGTTGTGCATCGAGTGTCTACAGCTTATCATCCCCAAACTAATGGACAGGCTGAGGTTTTTAACAGGGAAATCAAGCAGATTTTGCAGAAAATAGTGCACCCCAATAGAAAAGAACGGAGCAAATTTTTGGAGGATGCTCTTTGGGCCCATAGGACGGCTTACCGAACACCGATTGGGATGTCTCCTTACAGGATTGTGTTTGGTAAAGCATGTCATCTGCCTGTTAAGATTGAGCATAGAGCATATTAGGCGGTAAGACATTGTAACTTGGAGTTTGAACAAATGGGTATGGAATGGAAGCTTCAATTACAACAACTTGAGGACCTTTGTTTGGAAGCCTATGAGAACTCAAAAATATACAAGGAAAAAGTCAAACGTTTTCATGATAGACATATTTTGAGAAAGGAGTTCAAAGTGGGCCAACAAGTGCTTTTGTTCAATGCTTGCCTAAAACTTATAGCCGGTAAACTTAGATCTAGATGGGATGGTCCTTTTGTTGTTACTAATGTGTTTTCCCATGGTGCATTTGAAATTAAGAATGAAGTCACCGATAGCATTTTCAAGGTCAATGGACATCAACTCAAGGAATTTCATCAAAGTCCAAAGTTGGAGGAGGAAATTATAGAAAGCATGTCCTTCGAAGCACTAACTCTTGAACCTTGAGGGAGTTTTTTTTTCCCATTCTGTATTCTTTGAAATTGTCTTTGTTGTTTGGCTGCATTGTGGACAATGTAACTTTTAAGTGTAGGGGAGTTGCATGAAAAATTGTGTTGCTGTTTTCTTTTTCTGCAGTTTTCATTTTCTGTTTTTTGTTTTTCTGCAGTTTTCTGTTTTCTGTTTTTTCAAATTCTACAGTTTTCAGTATTGAATTTTTGCTATTTTTTTATGCTTCTATTTTTCTGTTTTGATGATATTTTGTTGGAGTTTTCATCCTTTCTTTTTAATTTCTAGATGTAGGAATTGTGAAAGTTGTTATACCATTTTTAGTTTATAGGTTGCAATACTTCATATGAGTCATTTTTACATTTTTAGTTGAGTAAGTTGCTTGAAAAAATTCGAGTTTGATTCATTAATGATAGAATATGGACCTTGTGAGAATTTTGAGCATATTTTACTTCTTTCTTGTGTGATTTCACTCATGTTGCTAGATTACCTTTGGTTTTGCCTTGTATCTTTTTGAAGCTTCTTGTCACATGCATTATTGATATGATTTAGGCCTTTCTTCAAATTGTAGCTACTTTGCCAAATTGACTTACCTTACATTAATTCCTCTTATTTACCCCCTTTGGGTCTTTATAACCCTTCCTTCATTTTAGCTCATTATAAGCCATATAGTGAAAAACCATGATGTTCCATAACCTTAGCAATTATAGGAGCTTTGAAATTGTTTTGGGAATAGGTCTTTAATAAGTGTGGGGGTGCCTCTAGGAAATACTTCTATATTGTGGATATTGAGTTGTTTGGTATATATATATAAAAAAAACAAAGCAAAACAAAACAAAGCAAAGCAAAAGATATATATATATATATATATATATATATATATATATATATATATATAAAAGTGAAAAGCCATAGGGTTAGGAGATTTTTCTAGGGGTAATTTTTTTGCTTATTTGAACCTATTCCCCATTGCTCCTCTTTTCTCTTTGGTTGTTTAAGCCTCAATGTCTTTTTTCATCTAACCTTTACCTTGGCCACATTACAAGCTAAATAAAAGTTCTTTTGATCTTTAATAGCATGTGTTTCAAGTTATGAAAATTAGAAGCTTGTCAAAGCTTGATTGTGCTAGTTTTCATGTTGTGTTGAGCGTAAATACTAGCCAAAAATATTTGAGAGTTGAGAGCTATACACTATCCTGTGAGGTTCTATCATTTTAGAATCTTTCTTTATTTTAACTTGCCTTCTTGCTTACTTTTAATGTCATTTGTGTCTCATTGATTGTTTGTTGCCTTGATTCTAGAAATGTTTGTTCTCTTTCTTTATTCTTTGCATTGGAAATTTATTAGAAAGTTTTGCCCCGGAGTACAAAGGATTAAGTGTGGGGGTATTTGATAGTAATATTTTAGTACATCTTTCTCTCCATGTTTTTGGCTTACTTTTAATGTCATTTGTGTTAGTAAGTAATTTAGGATTTAAATATAAATCTTTCTTAATTCCTGCTATAATTTCTTATTTTGACACAATTTCTTGAAAAGACCATATATGGATCTACACTTCTCAGAATTGAACAAAATTGGTCTCCTTGGAAAGATAAGACAGAGATCTACAACTTCTCTGTTGAGAGAAAAGCCCAGTTCGAGCATCTCCGGGTCCAAAATTGCGTCACAATTTTGCGGTCCTGCACTAAAATTTTCAGATTTTGATTGTATTGTTGATTTTACTTAGTTAGAAGTTTTGGAAACTCATTAGGGAGATGGGCCTTAATGAAGCCCAATTATTTTGTCTTTAAATAGAGGTTATGGCTCCATGTACGAATCCTTGTTTTCTTTTCCCGCTCATTATTTTTCAGAATTCAAAAAGTCTTTATTTTAAATTCTTTGCTTTATTTTCGTCTCTCTGCCTTCCATCTTTTCGTATTTTTTGGTTTTGGCCAAAGCAACCATGATCATGAAGCAAGGCTATCAATCGGTTCAAGGTTTCAAGAACTACATTGCATTTGAGTTTCGGGTTAGGTTCTATCAAATTCTTGCTCTTCCTCCTCTTTTCTGATTAGGATAATTACGTTTTTCATGATATTGAATTTTTGTTTGCATTCTAAACAGAGAATGAGAATTTCATATTTGAAATAAATGAATTCACCTAATTCAATAAATCAATTTTTCTAAATTTCGTTAGAGCATTAGATTTGCGATTGCAGTTCTTTTTTTGATGGAATTCTTAATCTAGATTTAGATTTCGGGTTATTAATGTCGTATTGAATTAGTGTTGATTGGAAATTCATTGGAATTGTATTCGTGTAACAATGAGAATTGCATTGTAGTGATTGAGATCTTGATTTGGTTGAACTTCATATTTCGTTTCGTTAGAAATATTCTTTGTTCTTGTCTTTTCTGTTCTTTACAATTTAATTAAAAACAATCCATCCCTAAGCTAATATGAAATTACATGATGGAACCAGAAACATAATGTATTTTATGTCCTTGTGAGATGACATAGGTATACTCCCTCTATTGTAAAAATTTTTAAGAAAGGAAAATCTAGTTTGTTTGATACCATTGTGACGTGGTTATCAATGATGCAACTAGAAAGGACCATTTTCCACTACCATTTTCAGACCAAATGTTGAAAAGACTTGCTGGACATTCATTCTATTATTTCCTTGATGGTTATTCAGGATACAAGCAAATAGCCGTGGATCCTTTGGATCAAGAGAAGACTGCATTTACATGTCCATTTGGAGTCTTTGCATATAGAAGAATGCCTTTTAGTTTATGTAATGCCCCTGCCACTTTCCAAAGGTGCATGCTTTCTATCTTTTCTGATTTGGTAGAAAACATCATTGAAGTGTTTATGGATGATTTTTCTGTTTTTAGTGATTCATTTGATGATTGTTTAGGTAATCTATCCACTGTTTTGCAGAGATGTCAAGATACTAACCTTGTGTTGAATTGGGAGAAATGTCATTTCATGGTTCAAGAAGGCATTGTTCTTGCCCATAAGATTTCAGAAAAAGGAATGGAGGTGGACCAAGCAAAAGTAGAAGTCATTAGTAAACTGCCTCCACCAATCAATGTTAAAGGAATTAGGAGTTTTTTAGGACATGCTAGTTTTTATAGGAGGTTTATCAAAGACTTTTCTAAAATTGTAGAACCTCTTAGTAATTTACTTGTAAAAGATGCTGAATTTATATTTGATGATGCTTGTTTGCATGCATTTTCTATTTTGAAAGAAAAACTGATTTCTGCACCTATTCTTGCAAAACCAGATTGGAATTTACCTTTTGAACTAATGTGTGATGCAAGTTATAGTGCAGTGGGTGATGTTTTAGGACAGAAAAAGGATAGGAAATTGCATGTCATTTATTATTCTAGCTAAGTTTTAAATCCTGCACAAGTAAATTACACAACAATAGAAAAAGAACTCCTAGCTATTGTGTTTGCTTTTGACAAATTCAAATCATACTTGATGGGTTCAAAAGTAATTGTATATACTGACCATTCTGCACTTAAATACCTGTTGTCAAAGCAGGATGCCAAGCCAAGATTGCTGAGATGGATTTTACTGCTGCAAGAATTTGAATTGGAAATTAGAGATAAGAAAGGAAAGGAAAATAGGGTAGCTGACCACTTGTCCAGACTTCCATTGGAAAGTCTGACCCCTAACTCATTGGAAATTAATGAAGAGTTTCCAGATGAAAGGGTTTTTGCAGTAGAAGAGATGCCTTAGTTTGCTGATATTGCAAATTTTAAAGCTACTCAATTCATCCCAAAGAGGTTTACTTGGCAGCAAAAGAAGACGTTCTTACATGACAACAAATTCTGTGTGGGAAGACCCTTATTTGTTCAAAATTGGAGTGGATGGTTTAATTAGAAGGTGCATTCCACAAAGTGACCAAGCTGAGATACTACGACATTGTCACAATTCAGAATATGGAGGCCACTATGCAAGTTCAAGGACTACTGCAAAAGTCTTGCAAGAAGGTTTTTTTTGGCCTACACTCTTCAAAGATGCCAAGAAGTATGTGAAAAACTGTGATAAATGTCAAAGAACTGGAAATATTTCAAGAAGACATGAGTTGCCATTAACCAACATCCTCGAAATGGAGCTATTTGATGTATGGGAGATTGATTTCATGGGACTTTTTCCCCCATCATTTTCACACGAATACATCTTAGTAGCAGTGGATTATGTTTCTAAATGGGTAGAAGTTATTCCCACCAGATCAAATGATGCAAAGGTAGTGATTTCTTTCATAAGAAAGAATATTTTTTTTCAAGATTTGGTGTGCCAAGAGTGCTAATAAGTGATGGAGGTACTCATTTCTGCAACAAGTATCTTGAAGCTGTATTAATGAAATATGGTGTGAAGCACAAGGTTGCTACTCCATACCATCCACAAACAAGTGGACAAGTAGAGGTTTCAAATAGAGAAATCAAGCAAATTCTAGAGAAAGTAGTGAACAGCTCAAGGAAAGATTGGTCAAAAAGGCTGGATGATTCACTGTGGGCATACAGAACTGCTTTGAAAAATCCAATTGGTATGTTTCCATACCAGTTAGTATTTGGAAAAGCCTATCATCTACCTTTAGAGCTGGAACACAGAGCATATTGGACTACCAAGTGGCTTAACTTTGATTTGTCAAGTGCTGTAAAGAAAAGAGTTCTGCAGCTGCATGAGTTAGAAGAATTCAGGCAGTAGGCTTATGAAAATGCAAAGTTATATAAAGAGAGAACAAAGAGAATCCATGACAAGTTCATTCTACAAAAAGATTTCAGACCAAGGCAGCAAGTACTATTATTTAATTCAAGATTAAAATTGTTTCCAGGGAAACTGAAATCTAGATGGTCTGGACCATTTTTGATTAGGGAGATTTCTCCTTTTGGAGCAATTCTTATAAAAGATTAGAAAACAGGGAGAGAATTCAAGGTCAATGGCCAAAGATTGAAGATCTATCATGGAGAGGAGTTTACAAGGAACATCTCATGCTTGAAATTGGTTCCTCTTGAGTGAGGAACAACTAGTGTCAAGCTAGTGACATTAAAGAACTGCTTTGTGAGAGGCAACTCACATTTTAAACCCATTTTAAGCTTTTTATAGTGTTTTTTACTGTTCTGCAAATACTCTGCAAAAATACTAATGAACCTGTTTGCTGAGGTACATCTGGATACTTAAATTGAGAATTGATGTGGTGAATGTGTATTTAAAGGTTTAAAATTATGTATAATCAGATTTTACAACTTTCTGAAATTTCTGCATAATGTATGTGAATATTCTGCTACATCTAATTTTTTGATGTACATTTGGGATACTTGAATTGAGATTCAATATTTAGAGTGTGTATTTGATGGATTAGAGTGTGAGAAGTGAGTTAATTGAGAGTTTTGAAGCAATTGATTAATGAAAGGAGTCACTTTGTTGCAAAAAAGAAGCTATGCAGAGAATACATTTTGAGGATTTCTGTGGAACAATCACTTTTACTAACAAAAGTGATCACATAGAGGCATAAAGGTAAACACGCTCCTCTGGAACAATCACTTTTACTGATAAAAATGATCACGCAGAGACAGATGGGAAAAGTGAGCTCTTTAGAATGCTTCCTTTTTCTGGCAAAAGTGACTACGCACAGGTAAGTAGACTTTCAATCTTTCTGCGTTAATCCTTTTATTAAAAAAAGTTGTCACTATGCTGCGCGTTGTCACTTTGCCTAGCAATAGTGACAATGCGCTCCACACTCTGAAAAATCAACTCTCTGGAACACTCACTCTGCTCAAAAATAGTGATGACGCTGGGACCAATTAATTTTGCAACGTTTATGTTTGTTTTAAAAGTTGTCACGTGCCTAACATAACCATATATATTCTCTAACCTGAGCACGCACAGACTCTTCACTCTTAAAACTTCATCTCTTTCTAAGCTTTCTCAGCAAATTTCACTCCCTGTGTGCGTCGACCTAGCAGCAGCAAGCATTTCCCATACATCTCTGCATCTTCCTGCAAGGTGCGCTTACCTTCATCCCTCTAAAACTGTAGTTAGGTTTTCTGTGTTTGAAGTTTTGGAAAAATGTTGAATGGGGTAATGAGCCACTATTCTGATGCTTTTTGATTCAATAATAGAATGAGCAGAATACTGAATAAGTGTTCACTATCATCTGTTATTTTTCTTAAGGAAAATCAAACCTGCATGCACACTATTTGAACCAACTTTTTGCAGAACCCCAATATGTCTAAACAGACTTTTATGAAAATGTTAGCGTGAAAAGACATGAGTATGGTTATATGCAATTATCTGTAATTCTGAAACTACTTCTGGATGAATGTGATACAATAACTCTTTGCTGTTAATGAGTAGTTGCATAAATATGTTGAAAATTAGTTGAAACATGAACTTAGCTCTCTACATTACCATATTTTTCTAAGAAAATGTGTACTCTAAACTTACAAAATTAGGGAAATTAGTTTTAAATTCTTTGAATATGGTTGTTCAAATCTGCGCACTGGTGCTTTTCTATTTGCAGAATGATATGCCAATTATGCTGAAATGGTTTTTTGCTGAAATTACAGAGCTGTGGAAAAATTGATTGATAAGTTGAAATGTTTCTTCTGCATTAACATGATACTTTCTGAGCGTGTACACTCTGAACTTAGAGATTGGGATTTAACATGATTAGACTGTTAATGCTTAAGCTTGTGCAGTTGTGTGTTTGTATATGTATGGTGAACTAATTTAACAGTAACCTGCATGGTTATAGTGTTAGAGAACTTGAAATTCTAGAAGTTATCTGATTGAACTTTCAGTGTTAAGATTTAAACTTTCTTTCTTGCAGAAACTAAAAAAATGGTTATAACTTCTTTCAATACACCCGTGGGCCCTTCTAGGAAAATCTAGCTGCATCTTCCACCACTCCTAGAAGAAGATCCAGCAGAAATCTTCAAGCTAGGAATAATCCAGCAGCAAAGAGGGCCAGAACTGATAGTGTCTCAAGCTCCTCACCCATTGAAATTTCTGACCCACCTCAGCCAAGATCCCCTGCACCTTCACCTTCTCCACCACCTCAGAAAAGATCAGCTGCACCTTCACCTTCTCCACCACCTCAGACCAGGGCAGCTACACCTTCAAGCTCCTCACCCTCTGTAACACATGACCCAAGGCGCAGGAGCATTGCTCACGAAAACTTCTTTAAAGCCAATATCCTAAGGAGGAAAATTGTCCCTGATAGAACATTCAAAATTGCTGGGGACAATTATCCAGAATACAGAGAAAGGATTCAGAAGATGGGATGGGATTTCTTCTGTTCTACAGCTGGCCTAGGTTGGAGGGAAATAACTCAAGAATTTTATGCAAATGCTATGTGGTTCAAGGGAACTAAATTCCCTAGGTACAACACAATGGTCAAAGGGATGAGGATAGATTTCAGTCTTACCAATATCAACAGGGTGTTAGAAATCAATGCTAAAAGACACCCTACACAGCTGGATTTCACCTCTTTCAAGAAGAGTCCTGATATTGATTATGTACAGATTTTGGAGAAAATTGGCAGGCTAGGTACAACTTGGAAGTTGAATCAGGCCAAGAAGCCAAAATGTATAATCACCAAGAACTTGCTGCCTTTTGCCAAGGTATGGAGCATGTTCATCCTGAATTCTTTCGTGCCAGTAAAACACAACTCACCCTTGGCAATGAAAAGGGCTGAATTGCTATTTGGAATAGTTACGAATATGTACATTGATGTGGGGGAGATAATAAGTGATTGCATTCTTAATATTTTGAAGACCAAGTGGGATTCTCTGGCCTTCCCTTCAATCATCACATTGCTATGTGAAGATGCAGGAGTAGAGTTTGGGGAATATCAAGAAAAGATCAGAGCTGTACCACCCATCTCCGCATCTATAGTAAAAGAAATTTATGCCACCACTTCCTGCATCTCCGCAACCCCAATTCCTTCCCAATATAAAAAGGAGAAACCAATACTAATGAGAGATACATTGAAGCTGATGGCTGAGAAACAAAATCAACTTGCTGAAAGGCAAACTGAGCTACACAGCAGTCTCAAAGCTGGAACAATGCTGCTGGAATGCGTGATGCTCAATATTGGACAAAAATTGGGAATGACTAAAGAGGAGATGTATCACACACCTGATTTGGCAGAAAATGCTCAGTGTTTACGATCCTCTGTGTTTAAAGATTTACCAGTTTATAAAACACACATTCCATAGCCAGTAGAGGAAGAAGTGGTAGAAAAAGAGGCGGTGGAGGAAGAATAAGAAGATGAAGAAGAATCGGAGGAAGACACCTCAGAAGGAGGAAGATGCAGCAGATGACTAGTTTAGGAATTTATTTTCTGTCATTAGGAGTTTTGTAAATTTCTATAATTTCAAACTTTTTGGGTTGTAATCACAATTTGGTACAATTTGGTATAATTTTTACATAACAGTTATGCATTTACGATTAGCTTTCCAATTAATTGCCTTTTACTTGCCAATTGATGGAATTTTGGTTTTGTGCAGAAAATGTCATAATCACACATCACTCACACACAATGGATGATGACACTTGCACAAGCTGCCATGAGAAGGAGAGGTTTTTATTCCTTACCTCTTGATTCATATGTTAGCTACACAATTCACTGAAAACTTACTGATAATAGTATAGAATATGAGCTATTTTTCTGCAAATTGACTGCAGGATGTTTGATAGTTCTGTGAATTCTATTTGAATTTTTTCTAAAGTTGCTTTTCCTATTCTCAACATGAGATTACATTTGTATTTTCAAAAATGAGGCAGTCTTGCCACTAGGTGCATATAAATCTGAAAAGAGAAATGTGAGTTCATTGATTAACATGTCACTTACACAACCTAAGTGAGAATTGAGTTGCATGCTTCTTTTTCTTGTGTGATTAATCAGAATTTGATGCATTCTCTAGAACTTGCCTTTGCTCTTAATTGAATATGCATGTTTACAATTTTCACACACATGATGGAGGCTATGTTTTGATATACCTAGTCAGCCTAAATGCCTTCCCTTATGCTTGAATGCCCTAGTTTACCCCTTTGAGCTTAATATTCCTTTTCATGAATTAACTTCATTACAAGCCCTGCTGAAAAAACAATTTTACCATTCAATTAATCAGAGGCATAGTGAGTTTAATCAAGAATGACTTTAAAACTAAGTTTGGGGTAGCATCCATATTATGTTGCTTGATGACAAGCAATGTTTTAAGTTTGGGGTGGGGAATAGCAAGCTATCTAAGTTTGAATTCAAAAAGTCAGAAAGTAAGAATAAAAGTGCTGCAGAAAACTAAAGAAATTATGCAACAAAACTAGCTGTAGAAAATTCTGAAAAAGAGAAAAATATGAGTTCAAGAGAAAAAAATTATAGCAAAATGCTGCAGAAAAAGAAAAAGAAATTCCATGAAAGCAAGAAAAGAAAAATCAAAATGAAAAATCTGCTGTACAAAAACAAATTATTTGCTGCATAATTGAGGAAGTTAGTGAGAAATAAGGCAAAACCAGGCTAGTTTTAAAGTCATTCATTTAAAATGCCTCTAATCTTTTGAAATTGCATTTGCTTCCTATTTTGTTCAGTATGTACCTTAACCTAAGCCCTATTATAACCTGCAAAAAGCCCTCTAGATGTGTGATTAACTGTACTAAGCAAAGGAGATGGAGAAATTAGGCAAGCATATGGTAGAGTGTAGTTGAATTGATGATTCAGAGAGAAAACAGCACCCAAAAACCATTGAGTGATGAGAGAAACACTTCCAAGTGAGCTGTGATCATGTTGATTAATAGTACTCACATGAATTTTGATGAAATATATGAACTTACTTAATGATGATTATGCAGTAGGAATATCATGATGAGTATTTGGATGAACAACTTGATTGAAAATTTTGTAGAAAACACAATTAGAAATTGGAAAAATCTAAGATAAGCAGTTTGTGAATTGAATTTGAAAATGGAGGAACTTACCCTTGGTTTTGTTTGATTTGCTTGAGGACAAGCAAAAATTCAAGTTTGGAGTGGTGATGAATCCATATTTTTACTGATATTTTAGCATAATTCTAACTCATTTGATAAGGAAAATATATGAAGAAAGCAGAAAAACTCAGAAAAAGAGAATGATTTGAAGTTTTCTTTCAATTTATAGTTATTTTAGAAATTGAAATTTTAGCTTAGAAATTAAGTTTTTGATCTTGTTTTTGAAGGAATAATTCGCGCAAGGTTCATGAAAATGGAGGCTTGATGAAAAGGAAGAGGAAAGTAGCAAGTCTGGACTCCAAAACACAAGAACAAGGAAATGCAGGCTGAGCATGATCACTATTGTCAGTGAAAGTGATCACTCTAGAGCTCAAAGAAGAAGTGAAGCCTGGGCGTTACCACTCTTACCAATAAAAGTGATCGTTCCAAAGAGTGAAAATATCATGATGCTCTGCGTTACCACTCTTATCACTGAAAGTGAACGTTCCAGGGAGTCTTCAAGTTTGGCAAGTTGCGCGTAGACACTTTTTCTCATAAAAGTGATAATGCGCAACCACTTGATCTCTGCATCAACACTTTTCCTACTGAAAGTGATAGTTCCAGAGAAGCCTCAAAATCAGCAGGCCTGGCATAAACACTTTTATCAGCAAAAGTGAGCGTTTCAGAGAAGGCAGAATTTTAGTATACTCTGCGTGGTCACTCTTGCTGGTGAAAGTGAGCATTCTAGAGAAGGCGAAGTTTCAGAGTATTCTGTGTAACCACTTTTATCATTAAAAGTGGATGTTCCAGAGAGTCCTCAAACTTGGCAAGTTGTGCGTGACCATTTTTACTCATAAAAGTGATTACGCACAACATCGCAACCTTTTGCGTGGCCACTCTTATCAGCAAGAGTGATAACGCCAAGAATAAGGATTTCTATAAATACATGTTTTGAGCTCAGATCTCGGGGTCTTTCATTCATTTTCCATTTTTTCAGTTAGATTGTCATTGAGAGAGATTGAGAGAGAAGATTGGGGTCAAGTCTTGAAGCTTCCACAAAGAGGAAACGGATTGGAGCTTCTGACCATGGCTTCTTGGAGTTTTTTTTTCTTCTTTTTCTTCTTTCTCTTTCTCTTCTCCCATGTCTGAGTAGTTTTCTTGTAGTTAGGAGTCTATGGAACTCGAATTGATGTATTAATTTGACTCTTGCTTCTGAATTTTGAGTTCTTGGATTAATTGAATTGTGAATTCTGTTTTTCTTGCAATCTATGAATGGAAATTCGTATGATTCATCAAAGAGGAACAATTACCAAATTTGATTCTCCGATCTGAGTTAGCAATCAGAATTTGGGGATTTCTTAGGAATAAGGAGACCTAATTTTGCAATCTTAAGGTTCTAAATCTTAATGCAACTGATATAGCTTTATCGAACACTTATCAAATGCACAAGGTTTTCGCAATTATTTGTAGAATAATGTCAACCAAGGTCGAATTCTCGAGGACACGTTTTTATCTAATTCTTCTTTGTCGAATTGTTAAAATGAAACAAAAGATTGGGGAATTTTGAAAGTTTAAGAATAATCTGATCAAACGCATAAAATTCTGGAATAAAAGAGAAATCAAATGAGAATTAATTGATCCACAAGTCATAGGTTCATGCAAACAACATCCTTCATTGTTTCCCTAGTTTGAACATCTAATCCATTAACTAATTCAATCGAATTTGCTAACAAACTAGATTATGAATTTTGACTAATAGATCTATCAATCTAATTCAATTTCATGAATCAATTTACAATCGCATTTCAATTCAATTCCTATCCTCAAATATTATCAATATCTTAAAAAATGAAAGAGAAGAGGAGAAAAGAGAATTCAAACTTGGAGCCACTCTGAATCTTCCTTGCAATTCCCTATTCCTTGTGTATCAATCCAAGAAGCCTAGCCTTCCATTGAATCCAATGCTCAGCCAAGTCAAGAAGAGAGAAGAAGAAAGAAGAAAACGAAAAGTCACACCTAGAGAAGAGAGAATTCGAGAGAGAATTTTAGGAGCCAAAACCGAATTTTAAAAAAATGTGTAGAAAAAACAAAAACAAAAACGTTTGCAAAGTGGAGCCTCTAACATATTAATAGGCACCACTTATGATCAGATCCAACACTAAAAGGAAGGGCCCACAAGTGTGATTAAACAGCCCAAATTACAAGCTAATGAAATGTTAATACAAATGAAATGAAATGACAAGAACAAAATTCGAATACAAAAATTCCTGCACAATTTTCCTAACTTCAAAAATTCATAGAAAATAGAAAACAGCTCCAATTTGGACGATCTGCATATGAATTTTATAGCCCAGAAAATGAGGAATCCAATGCAACTAGAATCAGACCGAACGAACATCTGTGTAAAAAGTTACGATCAAAACAGTGAGTGCAGGTCTAAAAAAACAGAATTTTAGACATTAATTGAAATTGAGTTCCTAACATCCAATTAACTAGGAAATGCCATAATTTGTGAAATAAGGGAACATGAAAGGTAATTTACACACTCTAAAGGATTGACAATGTGCACAAATAATGCATGCTATCAAATTCCTCCACACTTAAGACTTTGTACTCCGGGCAAAGTATGGAACTCAAAATATCAATCGGTGGACAAAACTCAACCAAGCTCAATATTCCATGGCGATAATGAAAAATCAATCCACACACTCTAACTCAACAAGGTAAAACTCATCAAATCAATGCAAGAGAAATATATGTGGTAAAATCCTCTCAAGACATAATTTCAATCTCTCAAATGTTTAAGGTAAAATGTATCACTCAAGTGCACAATCAATGAAGTATAATCAACCTTAGGCTTGCTTATTGCCTACTTCTCCACTAGAATACACATATACACACAAAAATCAAGAGGTCTTGCATAGGGTGTATTGGGGCTAGGATGAAGGTAGGAAAACCACAAGGGTGAGCAAGCTAAAACCAAAGAGGAAATAAGAACAATGGGGAATGAATGCAAAGAAAGTAAATGTGAAAGTAAGTCCCCTAAGTGAAAACATAATGCAATGCAATACAATGAACCAATCCTCAAATGGATATCATTGGCCTTCACTTTCCTCTATTTATTGCTTACTTTTTAGTTCCTTTTTCTCAGTTTTTTTTTATTATTTGCTCCCCATTTTGGTAATTTAGGGCTAAATTTCTTTTTATTTTCCAAATCTTTTTTTTTAAAAAAAAAAACAAAACAGCTCCACTAAAACCTCCAAGCTACAAGATAAACAACACAAACAACCAACCAACCAAAATTGCATTTTCTAAGAGAATTCCCCCACACTTATTTCTATGATCATTCCCAAAACAATTCCAAAGTTCTTAAATCCCTAAGGTTGGGTCATCACATGGTTTTACACTTTTGGTTTGTAATGAGTTAAGATCACAAAAAAATGGAAATATTAGGCTCAAGGGGGCTCAACAATGGACATAGTGCAAGGTTGGCTTCTTTTTTTTTTTTTTTAGTAGCTCTCAAGAAAAAAACAATGCCTCTATCATTTAAATGCATGCATATGGAAATGTAATTTCAAAAAGGCTCAAGGCAAGTTCTAGAGTCACACAACAATGAGTGCAATCACACAATGAAAGAAAGCAAAATGCATGATGTTGTCATTTATCTCAATGGCCCAAAACCTCACAAGGTAAATACTCTACCACACATAATCCAACATACAAGATTCTCAAAGTCTACCTATCAAACTAAAGCATGATTTAATCAATCCATCAAAGCCATGAAAAATCACCTAATTGAGTTATGTACAACAATTACAACACACAAACAAATGAAAACATGAAACACAAATGAAAAAAAAAAAATCAAATATGTACAAAATGAGTGACATGATACACCCCCCCCACACTTAAAATCCACATTGTCCTCAATGTATACACAATAAGCAAAAAGACAATCCAAACAATCCAAAAGTGAGGGAGTTGAAAGAAAAACTCCCCTATCAATCAAGGGTAAATGGCCAATCCAAATGTAGACTCCTCCTCCTCTTGTGCATGCTCTTTCAAGTCCTCATGAAAAACTTTAAGTCTATGCCCATTAACTTTGAAACTCCTTTGGGATCCCATGTCTTGAAGCTCAACTACACCATAAGGAAAAACATTAATAACAAGATAAGGTCCATCCCATCTAGATCTCAACTTACCGGGCATCAACTTAAGTCTAGAATTATATAAAAGAACTTTATCACCAATATGAATCTCTTTCCGGCCTATCCTCTTATCATGGAATGCTTTGGTTCTCTCTTTGTAGATGTTGGAATTCTCATATGCCTCCCTACGAATCTCCTTCAACTCTTGCAATTGAAGCTTCCTATGAGAACCCGCTGCATCCATATCCAAGTTACATTGCTTGATTGCCCAATATGCCTTATGCTCCACTTCCACCGGTAGGTGACATGCCTTTCCAAAAACAACCCTATAAGGAGACATCCCTATGGGTGTTTTGTAGGCTGTCCTATTGTCAGGCTTCTAATTTATTATTGAGTAATCTATAATATTTTATACTTGTTCAATGTTAATTGAAGGATTATTTGGTATTGGAATATATTTAGATGGAGTTTGAAATTATTAAAAAAAAAAAAAAAACCTTTGCTTTATCTTTATTTGGTATAACTACTTGAGCCGGATGAGAGGAAACCTTCACGTCCGATTTTGAAAGGGGGAGATCCTATTGGATTGGATCCTATCCAAACCGTGTAACCGCGTATGTACAGTACAATGAACAGTGCAATGAACAGTGCAACCGCGTATGTACAGTACAAACCGTGTATGAACAGTGCAATGAACAGTGCACCCGTATGTACAGTACAAACCGTGTATGAACAGTGCAATGAACAGTGCAAACCGCGTACAAACCGTGTATGAACAGTACAAACCGCGTATGTACAGTGACAGCTGACGTCATCGGTGACGTCACATACGCATACAGTGCGTGTACAGTACGCGTGTACAGTGTTTTCCGGCATGAATAGTTCCCTGAACAGTATTTTTCGCATGAACAGTAAGGCGGTGAACAGTGTTTTCCGGTGGTGAACAGTAAATTTCAAAAATTTTCTATAAAAAGGGGGCTTCACACGAAATTTTCATTTCTTCACCTCTATCCAAGGTTCTCAAAGGTTCTAAGGCCGTAAACTACCATTTCTCTCATACTAAACCTTCCTAAACTTAGATTTCTCGCCAGATCTGAGATTCTACATCTATTCTGAAGTATTGGAAGTAAGTTTCTTTAAGTTTGAAGCTAGATTTACCGTTCGTTTCTCTTATCCTTCTCTTTCTTATAGAAATTCATGGTGTTCTTAGGAGAAACTCCGTTCTAAAGCTGAATCTTCGGTGAATTTTTGTTATAATCAAGTAATATTCGGTAGATCTAGTGTGAATCATCTTTCTGAGGTAAGGGGAGTTTACTTTAACCTATGAACTATGTTTTGAACGGTTTAATGTGCTATTTCAAGATATTTTGATATGATTTTGTTAGATCTATTGAATAAAAGCTATTTTCTAAGTCAGAATCGTTGTTAATTAGTTTAAAATGCCGAGATTTTGGCCGATCTATTATAAACTTGCCGTAGTTGAGCTGTTAAAATAATTTTGGTGGCGTGCATCATGTTGAGATATATGTTTTGCATCATTATAGAGCCGAGTTACATGTTTAGGTGGGTAGACATGTAACGGTAAGTTCATGCTTTGAGTCTTTGTCTTTGTCTTGTTCGGATCCGAGATACCGGAATGGGTCGCTCCCGGACCGGCTCGGTTCCTTCTGGATTAATTAGGCTGTGAAACCAGTTGGAAGCCGTTTTCATGCTGTGCATTAGATGGGCTGGAAATGCATGGGGTTATTGCTGTGAGAAATATTTTGCTCTCTATATATATAATTTTATTTTATGTTTGGTAAGCTCACCCTTGCATTTCTTTCTATGTCGTTGTGTGCGTGTGTACTGCGATGATCGTACGGTGGTACGTGAGCAGATGTAGCAGGTGTTGCATCTACTTCACAGGCTGAGGGGCCAGTGAAGAAAAGTTAGAAGCTGGAGTTGAGTAATAATGCATCAAAGTCCTTTTCTTTATATATGAGACCTCATGTCGAGGGAGTCACGTATTATAATTTTTTTTTTTGGTATTTTGAATATTATAAACTAAATGTAATATTATGTTGATATGTTGGATATTTGTTGTAAGGAACTTCATTTTTTTACTTTGAATGAGAAGAGAATTTTTATACTTATATTCTCTGTTTATTTATCTATTTTAAATAAGTATGTGGTGTAGAAACAATGTTCTCGGTCCCTTATAAAAAGGGGTCGTGACATTTTAGTGGTATCAGAGCATGGTCTAGGTAAACCTACGGGGTGAGGTTGTTAGGCGTCAGTTGTGCATATTAGATATATAAGTTTTAGCTGTGAATCATATATCATAATTTCTATTCATCAAGTTGTGAGGGAACGAGCTTGATCACCTCGATTCTCAGACATGATTGATGTAGGAAACTTGGTATATGATACTTGGGTGAGCTATAGGTGAGTCGTACTGTGTGAATAAGAGACTGTTAAGCTAAGCTGTAAATGATTACTGAAATGAGTGTGTTTGCTATGCTATGTGAATGTTGATATGTTGTTATACTGAGTACTAAATTGATTAAAATTTTATGATATACTAAATATGAATATATCACTGTAAGCTGAATATGTGAATATAGCTATGTGGTGGTATTGCTGAATGTGTTAAACATTAGTAATCTAAGCTAGTCTATATATTAGGATGGCTAGACCGAGAAAATCTGTTGCAAACCCTCCTCCTCCTGTTGACGTGAACCAAATGGCTCACGCCATGGAGGCTGTGGCAAGTACTTCTTTCTGTATTATTTGATTCAGGAGCCACACACTCTTTTATTGCGGACAATTGTGTGAGAAACTTAGGATTACCGGTGGGCGATCTAGGATGTGACTTAGTAGTATCGACACCTACTTTAAGTTTAATTAAGACTTCGACAGTTTGTGTTAGGTGTCCCATAGCAATTGAGGGACGAAAATACAAAGTAAATCTTATTTGTATCCCGATGTCGGGGTTAGATGTAATCCTGGGTATGGATTGGCTAACTGCCAATCGTGTGCTAATTGATTGTGGCCGGAGGTGTTTAATCTTTCCTGAGCAGCAAGATTGTGTAGAATTGATTTCTACTAGCCAAGTAGAAACATCCTTAGCTGAGGGAGTATCTTGTTTTGTTTTGTTGGGAGTTATGAATGCAGAAGTGGAGCAAAGCCTTCAGTCAATACCAGTAGTACGAGAATTCCCTGAGATTTTTCCAGAGGATATTCCTGGAATACCTCCACGTAGAGAGGTAGTGTTTGCTATAGATTTGATTCCCGGAGCCGAGCCGATTGTCTGTAGTACCGTATAGAATGGCGCCAAAAGAGTTAATTGAGCTTAAGGAGCAGATCGAGGATCTAATGCGTAAACAGATGATTAGACCAAGTGTATCACCTTGGGGAGCCCCGGTTCTCTTGGTGAAAAAGAAGGACGGAAGTTCTAGATTATGTGTGGATTATCGTAAGTTGAATAAGTTGACAATTAAGAACAAGTACCCATTGCCGCGAATCGACGATTTGATGGACCAGCTGAGAGGTGCTAAGGTATTCTCTAAGATTGATTTGAAGTCTGGGTACCATCAGATCCGAGTGAAGGATGAAGATATTCCTAAGACTGCTTTTCACACTAGATATGGTCATTATGAGTATATAGTGATGCCTTTTGGAGTTACAAATGCTCCAGCTGTGTTTATGGACTACATGAATCGGATCTTTAGACCTTTCCTGGATCGATTTGTGGTAGTCTTTATTGATGATATTTTAATTTATTCTAGTTCGTCAGAGGAACATGAAGAGCATTTGAGGACTGTACTTAATGTTTTAAGGGAAAAACAGTTGTATGCTAAACTGTCTAAGTGTGAGTTTTGGCTAGAGGAAGTGAAGTTCCTTGGTCATGTTATTTCAGCTAAAGGAATTGCAGTTGATCCTTCCAAAGTTGAAGCGGTGTTGCAGTGGGAAAGGCCGAAGACAGCCTCGAGAGATTCGTAGTTTTGTGGGCCTAGCAGGTTACTACCGGAGATTTATAGAGAGATTCGCGAAGATAGCTGCACCATTAACACGGTTAACTCGCCGTGATCAACCCTTTGTGTGGACTGAGGAATGTGAGCAAAGCTTTAATGAGTTAAAACAGAGACTAACTTCTTCGCCGGTGTTGATTCTCCCTGATACTAGTCACCGTTTGAGGTGTACTGTGATGCTTCTCATCAGGGATTGGGATGTGTGTTGATGCAAGATAAGAGAGTGGTAGCTTATGCATCTCGTCAATTGCGAACTCATGAGCGAAATTACCCGATTCATGACCTTGAGTTAGGCTGTGTAGTCTTTGCTCTGAAGGTGTGGCGACACTATCTTTATGGAGCTCAGTTCGATGTATATAGTGATCATAAGAGTCTGAAGTATTTATTTGATCAGCGAGAGTTAAATATGAGGCAGAGACGTTGGGTGGAATTCCTTAAGGATTATGATTTTCAGCTCCAATACCATCCAGGAAAAGCTAACGTGGTGGCCGATGCATTAAGTAGAAATGTGGTTCAGGCATTCTCCCTAAGAGTCAGTGAAACCCTTTTGGTAGAACAATTCCGAGACCTGAACATACATGTGGACTTATCACCCAAAAAGATTAGTTGTAGCCGAATTGTGGTGACTAATAATTTCTTACAGGAAATTAAAGATAAACAATTGTGGGATCCAATGTTATGTCGGATTGTATTTCTCTTAGGGACAGATAAGACAAAGGGTTTCAGTAAAGGTGTTGATGGTATTCTCAGATGTCAAGGTCGAGTTTGTGTCCCTAGAGATACTGAATTAAAGAGAGCAATTCTAGAAGAAGGACATAAGGGTAGTCTCAACATTCATCCTGGTGTTACCAAGATGTATCAAGATTTAAAGCAGATGTTTTGGTGGCCAGGCATGAAGCGAGAGATAGCTAAGTTTGTTAAAGCCTGCTTGACTTGTCAAAAGGCAAAAGCGGAGCATCAAAGCCCTCCAGGAGAGTTACAAACGATGGAAATTCCAGAGTGGAAGTGGGACCATGTGACTATGGACTTTGTGTCCCATCTACCTAGAACAGTTAGGAATCATGATGCAGTGTGGGTCATAGTTGATAGGCTAACCAAGAGTGCACATTTCTTGCCAATTAACATGACCTTTAGCTTGGAGAAATTAGCAGAATTGTACATTAGAGAGATTGTCAGGTTGCATGGAGTACCTTCTAGTATTATCTCTGATAGGGATCCTCGGTTCACTTCCCAGTTTTGGCAGAGTTTCCAAGAATCTATGGGCACACAGTTGAGGTTGAGTTCTGCATACCATCCGCAAACAAATGGTCAATCTGAGCGTACTATTCAGACCTTAGAAGACTTATTGCAGACTTGCATTGTAGAGCAGAGGAGTAATTGGGAGGATATGCTTCCTTTGGTAGAATTCACTTATAATAATAGCTATCATTCGAGTATAGATATGGCACCATTTGAAGCTCTGTATGGTAGAAGGTGTAGAACCCGTATCTGTTGGTTCCAAGATGGAGTACATTTGATGGTTGGACCTGAAATGCTGCAAGAAACTAAGGAGAAAGTTGAACTTATTAGAGAAAAGCTAAGAGCTACCCAAAGTCGACAGAAATCTTATGCTGACCGACGCAGAAGATCCCTAGAATTTGAGGTTGGTGATCATGTATTCTTAAGAGTATCACGCACTACAGGTGTGGGGTGAGCCTTAAGAGCCAAGAAGTTAACACCTAAGTTCATAGGACCGTATCAGATATTACATCGTCGAGGACCAGTAGCCTATGAATTAGCGTTACCACCTCAGTTGTCTGGAATACATAATGTTTTCCATGTGTCGCAGTTAAAGAAGTATGTTCCAGATTTGTCTCATGTAATTGAGCCTGATGTTGTGGAGTTACGAGATGACTTGTCTGTGGAGGTCCCAGCTGCTCGTATCGAGGAAACTAGAGTTAAGAAACTTAGAGGTAAGTCTATTCGGTTAGTAAAGGTTGTTTGGGACCAAATAACTGGTGATGCCACATGGGAGTTAGAAGAAAGAATGAGAGAGTTGTACCCTCATCTTTTCTCTGGGGAATGAAATTTTCGAGGACGAAAATTTATTTTCGGGGGGAGAATTGTCAGGCTTCTAATTTATTATTGAGTAATCTATAATATTTTATACTTGTTCAATGTTAATTGAAGGATTATTTGGTATTGGAATATATTTAGATGGAGTTTGAAATTATTAAAAAAAAAAAAAAAAACCCTTTGCTTTATCTTTATTTGGTATAACTACTTGAGCCGGATGAGAGGAAACCTTCACGTCCGATTTTGAAAGGGGGAGATCCTATTGGATTGGATCCTATCCAAACCGTGTAACCGCGTATGTACAGTACAAACCGTGTATGAACAGTGCAATGAACAGTGCAATGAACAGTGTTTTCCGGTGGTGTATGAACAGTGCAACGAACAGTGCAACTGCGTATGTACAGTACAAACCGTGTATGAACAGTGCAATGAACAGTGCACCGTATGTACAGTACAAACCGTGTATGAACAGTGCAATGAACAGTGCAAACCGCGTACAAACCGTGTATGAACAGTACAAACCGCGTATGTACAGTGACAACTGACGTCATCGGTGACGTCACATACGCGTACAGTGCGTGTACAGTACGCGTGTACAGTGTTTTCCGGCATGAATAGTTCCCTGAACAGTATTTTTCGGCATGAACAGTAAGGCGGTGAACAGTATTTTCCGGTGGTGAACAGTAAATTTCGGCGTGAACAGTAAATTTCGAAAATTTTCTATAAAAAGGGGGCTTCACACGAAATTTTCATTTCTTCACCTCTATCCAAGGTTCTCAAAGGTTCTAAGGCCGTAAACCACCATTTCTCTCATACTAAACCTTCCTAAACTTAGATTTCTCGCCAGATCTGAGATTCTACATCTATTCTGAAGTATTGGAAGTAAGTTTCTTTAAGTTTGAAGCTAGATTTACCGTTCGTTTCTCTTCTCCTTCTCTTTCTTATAGAAATTCATGGTGTTCTTAGGAGAAACTCCGTTCTAAAGCTGAATCTTCGGTGAATTTTTGTTATAATCAAGTAATATTCGGTAGATCTAGTGTGAATCATCTTTCGAGGTAAGGGAGTTTACTTTAACCTATGAACTATGTTTTGAACGGTTTAATGTGCTATTTCAAGATATTTTGATATGATTTTGTTAGATCTATTGAATAAAAGCTATTTTCTAAGTCAGAATCGTTGTTAATTAGTTTAAAATGCGAGATTTTGGCTGATCTATTATAAACTTGCCGTAGTTGAGCTGTTAAAATAATTTTGGTGGCGTGCATCATGCGAGATATATGTTTTGCATCATTATAGAGCCGAGTTACATGTTTAGGTGGGTAGACATGTAACGGTAAGTTCATGCTTTGAGCTGTCTTGTCTTTGTCTTTGTCTGGATCCAGATACCGGAATGGGTCGCTCCCGGACCGGCTCGGTTCCTTCTGGATTAATTAGGCTGTGAAACCAGTTGGAAGCCGTTTTCATGCTGTGCATTAGATGGGCTGGAAATGCATGGGGTTATTGCTGTGAGAAATATTTTGCTCTATATATATATAATTTTATTTTATGTTTGGTAAGCTCACCCTTGCATTTCTTTCTATGTCGTTGTGTGCGTGTGTACTGCGATGATCGTACGGTGGTACGTGAGCAGATGTAGCAGGTGTTGCATCTACTTCACAGGCTGAGGGGCCAGTGAAGAAAAGTTAGAAGCTGGAGTTGAGTAATAATGCATCAAAGTCCTTTTCTTTATATATGAGACCTCATGTCGAGGGAGTCACGTATTATAATTTTTTTTTTGGTATTTTGAATATTATAAACTAAATGTAATATTATGTTGATATGTTGGATATTTGTTGTAAGGAACTTCATTTTTTTACTTTGAATGAGAAGAGAATTTTTATACTTATATTCTCTGTTTATTTATCTATTTTAAATAAGTATGTGGTGTAGAAACAATGTTCTCGGTCCCTTATAAAAAGGGGTCGTGACACCTATAAGCCCAAAGAGCATCGTCCAAGCGTAAACTCCAGTCCTTCCTATTTGGTTGGACAGTCTTCTCCAAAATTTGCTTGATTTCCCGATTGGAGATTTTCGCTTGTCCGTTAGTTTGGGGGTGGTATGGTGTGGAAACTCTATGCATAACCCCAAACTTCCGAAGCAAGGCATCCATGGTACGATTGCAAAAGTGTGATCCTTGGTCACTAATCAAAGCTCTAGGAAATCCAAACCTGCAAAAAATATGTGATCTAACAAAATCCACAACAACACGAGCATCATTAGTACGAGTGGGCTTTGCCTCCACCCACTTGGAGACATAGTCCACTGCTAACAAAATATACACAAAGCCAAATGAAATAGGAAAGGGACCCATAAAATCAATACCCCATACATCAAACACCTCACAGAAAAGAAGTGGCAATTGAGGCATCTCATTCCTATGTGAAATATTCCCCGTCCTTTGGCACCGCTCGCAAGTCTTACAAAAAGTGTGTGCATCCTGGAATATAGTGGGCCAAAACAATCCAGAATCTAAGATTTTCTGAGCTGTACGTTGAGGTCCAAAGTGTCCACCACAAGCAAGGGTATGGCAAAATCGAAGCACGGATTGGAACTCAATTTCAGGCACACATCTTCTTAGGATCTTGTCACTACACATCTTCCATAGGTATGGATCATCCCAAATGTAATATTTGGAATCACTCTTCAACTTGGCAACTTGAGCTCTAGAAAAGTAGGAAGGAATCTCCTTGGAAACAAGATAATTCACCAAATCTGCATACCAAGGATCATGCCTTTTAAGGTGCAAAAGTTGCTCATCCGGAAAGGTATCACGAATGGGAAGATCCTCAAGTGGCTGCTGAATTCTGCTCAAGTGATCCGCCACTAAGTTCTCATCCCCGCTCCTATCTCTAATCTCAATATCAAATTCCTTTAGAGCCTAGCAAATATGAACAAAATTTATCTAAAGCAAAAACAATGGCTAAAAGCTCTTTCTCCGTGGTAGTGTAATTCGCTTGTGCTTTGTCCAAGGTACGAGAAGCATAAGCTATGACATGAGGTTGCTTCTCCACTCTTTAGCCAAACACAACACCTACTGCAAAATTTGAGGCATCACACATGAGTTCAAATAGAATTTCCCATCTAGGTGGCTGAATGATAGGTGCGGAAGTGAGGCTTCTCTTCAACTCATCAAAGGCATCCCTACAAGCCTGCTCAAAGACAAAGTCAGAATCCTTTTGCAAAAGAGTGGATAATGGAGATGCAATCTTGCTAAAATCTCTAATAAAGCGCCTATAAAAACCTGCATGACCTAGAAAAGAGCGTAATTCCCGCACACATGTGGGGTAAGGTAAAGAAACAATCACATCAATCTTAGCTCTATCTGTCTCAATGCCCCTATGTGAAATCACATGCCCCAATACAGTCCCCTCATTCACCATAAAATGACACTTTTCATAATTCAAAACCAAGTTGGACTCAATGCACCTATCTTAAACTCTAGACAAGCTATCTAAGCAAGAATCATATGAAGACCCAAAAATACTAAAATCATCCATAAAAACCTCAAGGGAATCCTTTAAGAAATCTGCAAAAATGCTCATCATACATCGTTGAAAAGTACCGGGTGCATTACAAAGTCCAAAAGGCATATGTCTATATGCAAAGGTGCCAAAAGGACATGTGAAAGTAGTCTTATGTTGATCTTCTGGGGCTATGTGAATATGAAAATAACCAGAAAATCCATCTAGAAAACAATAATGAGACTTCCCTGCTATCCGCTCCAAGACTTGATCAATAAAAGGCAAGGGGAAGTGATCTTTGCGGGTGGCCACATTTAGCTTCCTATAATCAATGCAAACACGCCACCCATTCTGAATTCTAGTGGGAATCAATTCATCTTGCTGGTTCTTCACAATGGTTATGCCAGTCTTCTTGGGTACTACATGTATAGGGCTTACCCATTCACTATCTGAAATGGGGTAAATAATGTCGGCAGCTAGTAATTTGCTTACTTCTTGCTTCACCACCTCTAGAAGAGTGGGATTCAATCTCCTTTGGGGCTGTCTCACAGGCTTTGCATCATCATCTAGCAAGATCCTATGCATGCAAGTAGATGGACTAAATCCTGGGATGTCCGTCAGAGTCCAGCCTATTTCTTGTTTGTGGGCTGCCAAAGTCTGCAACAACTTCTCTTCTTGTGCAGCATCCAAATCTGCAGAAACAATCACAGGTAATTTATCATTAGCCTCTAAAAATGCACACTTTAAATGTTTGGGCAAAGGTTTCAATTCAAGTGTAGGTGGTTGCACAATAGAAGGAAGTGTTGTTCTAGTGGAAACATCCAAATCTGCAGCAGCACATGTGGGAGCAGTGTTAGGTGTATGTGTACTTGCTGTAATCAAGCCAAAGCTTCCTAAATCTGCTCCTGCTGCATCATCCAATGAAACATCATTATCACCTAACAAGAATTCATCAATTTTAGCACATACTTTACATAATTCTACAGAGGTACATGTACAAGAATAATCATCAATCAATGCATCAGAATATTCATCAACTAATAAATCAATGATGTCTACATGGTATATACTATGCAACTCTGTAGGATGTTTCATGGACTCAAAAATATTAAAATGCATAACATCATCACCAAACTCCATGGACAGAATTCCTGAAGGCACATCAATCTTTGTCCTTGTTGTTTTAAGGAATGGTCTACCAAGGATCAATGTGGGAATGCTAGACTCTTCTGCCATGTCCAGAATATAAAAATCTGCAGGAAATATCAACTTATCCACTCTTACAAGGACATCTTCCACTACTCCAGCAGGGTGTATGGTACTCCTATTTGCCAATTGAATGACTACACCAGTTGGCTTCAATGAACCAAGGTTAGAGGACCTATATATTGATGTAGGCATCACATTGATGGAGGCATCAAGATCAAGTATAGCATTGCTGAAAGTGGAATTCCCTATGGTACACGGGACTGTAAAAGTGCCAGGATCCTTGCATTTTTGTGGAAGGTTTGGTTGAATGAGGGCTGACACATTTCTGCCCATGCTAATCCTCTCATCTCCTTTGAGTCGCCTCTTGTTGGTGCACAACTCCTTGAGGAATTTTGCATATTTCGGAATCTGTTTTATGGCATCTAGAAGTGGAATGTTCACTTCTACTCTTCTGAAAGTGTCAAAAATCTCCTTATCAAGATCTGTTATTAGCTTGGGCTTAGCCACTCTATTGGGAAAAGGAAGAGGTGGCTTATGCACAACTTCAGAATCACTTTGAGAAGGTGCAGCCGCAGCTTGTTTTCCTTTGTCTTCTTGCTGCATCTTAGTCTTAACATCACATGGCATCTCCTTATTTTTCTGGCCATCCAACAGCTCCTTCCCACTCCTCAACACAATAGCACTCACATTTCTAGGATTAATCTCTGGTTGAGAAAGGAGTTGTCCAGAACCTTGGGACTTAAACTGATTTACAGTGGTAGCTAGTTGACCAATCTGAGTCTGCAAGTCTTGAATGGAAGCATTCACATTATGCTGGAACTGCAGGTTGCTCTTTGCCATTTGCTTCACCAGGTCCTCCAATGAAGGTTCAGAATTTTGCTATTGTTGTCTCATAGGAGGTGGTCTATAAGCTCCATTTGCTTGTCCAGTGCCCTGTTGCTGTTCAGAAACACCATATCTCATGTTAGGATGATCATTAAATGCAGGGTTATGTGATTGATACTGAAACCTCGTAGGGTGTCTTTGTTGCCTCATTTGTGGTTGCTGGAAGTTGGAAGCTCTATATTGATCTTGTCTTCCACTAAAAACTCCTTGGACAGAGGCTTGTTGATTTCCCTCTTGAAGCGGACAACAATCCAAAGCATGCTCAATGGAAGAACATATTTGACAATCTCTCGGCCTTTGTGGTGCAGCTTGTTGGGCAACAGCTAGCTGCCTCACAAATGTGGTAAGCTCTTCGATTCTGCTCTCAAGTCTATTCTCTGCTGGCATATGGTTAGGTTGATGGACATTGTGAACCTCTCTCATAGGTGTCATGGCTCTTGTACTAAATTGTTGAGAGTTCTCTGCCATCTTATCAATCAAAGCCCTTGCTGCACTAGGTGTCTTATCCATCAAGGCTCCACCACTAGCTGCATCAAGCATACTCCTCTCCATTGAATGAGTAACTGGTCACTAATCTAATGGTGTGGACAGGTGGCACACAACTTCTTGAACCTCTCCCAGTACTCATACAAACTCTCTTGGGAGATTTGTCTGATGCCACTTATCTCCTTTCTTATAGTTGCAACTCTTGATGCAGGGAACTTCTCCAGAAACATCCTCTTCATGTTCATCCAGCATGTGATAGACCTTGGCTGCAAGTAATACAACCAATCCTTGGCTGCTCCATCCAGTAAGAAAGGAAAGGCCTTTAGCTTGATATGATCTTCAGAAACTCCCTGCGGCCTCATGGTTAAGCACACTATATGAAACTCTTTAAGGTGTTTGTGAGGATCGTCACCTGAACTACCATTAAACTTAGGCAAAAGGTGGATTAGTCCAGACTTAAGCTCAAAAGGAACATCTATATCAGGATATTGAATGCCTAATGGTTGGTAGGTAACATCAGGTGCAGCTAACTCCTTAAGTGTTCTCTCGTGATTATTATGTGCCATGGTATCAGAATGAGTGGTGATAACCACGTCGCAATGGTATCAAACAAGCTAGATTTTCTCAAAAATTATGCAATACAAGAAGCAAACCTAGGTCATCTCTCAAGGACATAAAATGCATTTTATTTTTAGTTCCATCATGCAATTTCAAATTAGATTGGGGGAGGATTTGTTTTGAATTTAAACGACAAAATAACAAAAACGAAAATCAAGGATTATGAAATTTAACCAATTCAAGATCTCAATCCCTACAATGCAATTCTCGTCGTTCACACAAATATAATCCCAACGAATTTCCAATCACACTAATTCAATGCGCATTAACAACCCTAAAATCTAAATCTAGATTATGAATTCCATCAAAACAAGAATTGCAATCGCAAACCCAATGCTCTAACGAAATTCAGAATAATTGATTGATTGAATTAGGTGAATTCCTTTATTTCAAATCAGAAATTCTCATTCTCTGTTTAGAATGCAAATGAAAATTCAATATCATGAAAAACATAATTATTCTAATCAGAAAAGAGAAGGAAGAGAGAGAATTCGATAGAACCTAATTCACAAATGCAATGTAGTTCTTGAAACCTTGAACTGATTGATGGATTAGCCTTGCTTCATAATCATGTTGCTCGACCAATTAGAGAAGGGGATGAAGTTTCTGAAAATAAAAGAGAGGGAGACGAGAGGAATCCTTACAAAAGCTTTTTTATTTCAAATTCTGAAAATTCAGGCAAAAAAGAGGGAAAAAGATTCCCCACGCGAAATCATAAACCCTATTTAAAGACAAAATAATTGGGCTTAATTAAGGCCCAACTTCCTAACGAGGTTCCTAAAACCCTAATTAAGCAATGTCAACAATAAAACCAAATTTTGAAAAATTCATTGCAGGACCGCAACATTGTGGCGCAGTTTTGGGCCTGAAGATGTTCGAACTGGGCTTTTCTTACAACAGAGAAGTTGTAGATCTCTCTCTTATCTTTCCAGGGACACCAATTTTGTCCAATTCCGAGTAGTGTAGCTCCAGATATGGTCTTTTCAAGAAACTGTGTCAAAACAAGAATTTATGGCGGGAATTAAGAAAGATTTAAATTTAAATCCTAAATGACTTACCAACACAAATCTAAACTAACACATCAAAATAATATACTAAAAAGACTCAATTAAATCAAAAACATAGAGAGAAAGATGTATTAAAATATGACTATCAAATACCCCCACACTTAATCCTTTGCACTCCGGGGCAAAACTTACAAAAATTCTCAAAACTTTCTAATGAATTTCCAATGCAAAGAATAAAGAAAGAGAACAAACACTTCTAGAATCTAAGGCAACAAAAAATCTATGAGACACAAATGACATTAAGTGTAAGCAAGAAGACAAGTCAAAATAAAGAAAGATTCAACAATGATAGAACCTCACAAGGTAATATATAGCTCTTAACTCTAAAAAAAAAAAAAATTTTGGCTAGTGTTTACACTCAATCACAACATGAAAACTAGCACACTTAAGTTTTGACAAGCTTCTAATTTCCACAACTTGAAACACATGCAATTAAAGATCAAAAGGACTTTTATTTAGCTTGTAATGTGGCCAAGGTAAAGGTTAGGTGAGAAAGATATTAAGGCTAAACAACCAAAGAGAAAAGAGGAGCAATGGGGAATAAGTTCAAATAAGCAAAGGGATTACCCCTTGAAACATCTCCTAAATCCTATGTCTTGCAACACACTCTTTTTTTTTTTAATACCAAACAACTCAACATCAATATCCACAATTTAGAATAAGCATTCCCTAGAAGTACCCCTACACTTATTAAAGACCCATTCCCAAAACAATTCCAAAGCTCCTTTAATCCCTAAGGTTATGGAACATCATGGTTATTTAATTTTTTTATAGTTCATAATGAGCTAAAGTCAAGGAAGGGTTATAAAGGCTCAAAGGGGGTAAACAAGTGGAATTAATGCGAGGTAAGTCAATTTTGCAAAGTGACTACATTTTGAAAGAAGGCCTAAATCATATCAATAATGCATGTGACAAGAAGCTTCAAAAAGATACAAGGCAAAACCAAAGGTAATCTAGCAACATGAGTGAAATCACACAAGAAAGAAGTAAAATATGCTCAAAATTCTCACAAGGCTCATATTCTATCATTAATGAATCAAACTCATCCTTTTTCAAGTAACTTGCTCAACTAAAAATGTAAAAATGACTCATATCAAGTATTGCAACCTATCAACTAAAAATGGTGTAACAACTTTCACAATTCCTACATCTAGAAATTAAAAGGAAATAATGAAAATTTGTGTAACTACTCCAACAAAACATCATCAAAACAGAAAAGTAGAGGCACAAAAACATGCAGAATTCGTACTCCAAAACAGCAGAAAAACAGAAAATAGAATTATAAACAGCAGCAGAAAAACAAAATCTGCAACAGAAAATGAAAACTGCAGTAGAAAACAAAAACAAAAACTACAGAACAGAAAATGAAATCTGTAGAAATCAGCATAGCAGAAAAAAAATGAAAGTAGAAAACAGCAAAACAGAAACAGTAGAAAATGAAAAATGAAAATAGAAAACAGCAGAACAGAAAACGAAAATAGAAAATAGCAACATAATATGCATGCAACTCCCCCCACACTAAAAATCACATTGCCCTCAATGCAGCAACACAACAAAGACAATTTCAAAGAATATAGAATGGGGAAAGAACTCCCTCAAGGTCCAAGGGTTGGTGCTTCCAAGGCTATGCTTTCTACATTTTTCTCCTCCAACTTTGGACTTTGATGAAATTCCTTGAGTTGATGTCCATTGACCTTGAAAATGCTACTGATAACTTCATTCTTAATCTCAACTGCACCATGGGAAAACACATTAGTAATAACAAAAGGACCATCCCATCTAGATCTAAGTTTACCGGCTATAAGTTTTAGGCGGGAATTGAACAAAAGCACTTGTTGGCCCACTTTGAACTCCTTTCTCAAAATATTTCTATCATGAAAACGTTTGACTTTTTCTTTATAGATCTTCGAGCTCTCATAGGCCTCCAAGCGAAGCTCCTCAAGTTGTTGTAATTGAAGCTTCCTTTCCATACCTGCTTGTTCAAACTCTAAGTTACAATGTCTAACCGCCTAATATGCTCTATGCTCGATCTCAATGGGCAGATGACATGCTTTACCAAACACAATCCTGTAAGGGGACATCCCAATCGGTGTCCGGTAAGCCGTCCTATGGGCCCAAAGAGCATCCTCCAAAAATTTGCTCCAATCCTTTCTATTGGGGTGGACTATCTTCTGCAAAATCTGCTTGATTTCCCTGTTAAAAACCTCAGCCTGCCCATTAGTTTGGGGATGATAAGCTGTAGACACTCTATGCACAACCCCATACTTATGAAGCAAAGCCTGCATGCTCCTATTGCAAAAGTGGCTTCCCCTGTCACTGATAATGGCTTTAGGCACACCGAATCTGCAAAAAATGTTGGATCTAACAAAATCCACAACAACTTTGGAATCATTAGTTTTGGTGGCCTTAGCCTCCACCCATTTAGAAACATAATCAACAGCTAGTAAAATGAATGTGTAACCAAAAGATGCAGGGAATGGACCCATAAAATCAATACCCCAAACATCAAAAACCTCACAGAAAATGATCGGTTGCTGGGGCATCTCATGCCTATGTGTAATGGCCGTCCCTGCTCTTTCACACTGCTCACAGGTGCTAGAGATCTGATGTGCATCTCTGAAAATGGTAGGCCAGTAAAACCCACTCTCCAACACCTTCCTAGCTGTCCTGTATGATCCATAATGTCTTCCCACAGGTGAACTATGACAAAACTGAAGCACAGAATGGATCTCCTGATCTGGAATGCACCTGCAGATTACCTGGTCACTGCAAAATCTCCACAAATAAGGGTCATCCCAAACATAATATTTAGCCTCACTTTTCAATTTGGCTATTTGTGCTCTAGATGCATCTGGAGGAAAGACACTTGCAACCAAGTAATTCACAATATCAGCAAACCAAGGAGTAATATCATGCAACTGCATCAACTGCTCCTCAGGAAAATCATCTCTAATAGGAAAGGGATCAACATTCCCTCCCTCAATCCTACTCAAGTGGTCTGCTACCAAGTTCTCTGCACCCACTCCTATCTCGATCTCAACATCAAACTCCTGAAGGAGAAGCATCCACCTGATCAATCTAGGTTTAGCATCGGGCTTCTTCAACAAGAATTTCAAAGCTGCATGGTCAGAAAACACAATAATCCTAGAGCCTAGCAAATATGAACGAAATTTATCTAAGGCAAATACAATAGCTAGAAGCTCTTTCTCAGTAGTGGTGTAATTAACTTGAGCTGCATCCATCGTGCGAAAAGCATAGGCTATAACATGAGAAAGTCTCCCAACCCGCTGAGCTAAAACAGCTCCAAGTGCAAAGTTGGATGCGTCGCACATGAGCTCAAAAGGAAGCTCCCAATCAGGTGGCTGAACAATGGGTGTGGTGGTCAGCCGCCTCTTCAGCTCCTGAAAAGTTAGCTGACAGGGCTCATCAAAAACAAACTCTACTTCCTTCTGCAGCAGCTTGGACAATGGTAATGCAATCTTGCTGAAGTCCTGTATAAACCTCCTGTAAAAACCTGCATGTCCAAGAAAGAAACGCACTTCTCTCACAGAAGTGGGGTAAGGTAGAGAAGCAATGATATCAATTTTAGCCTTATCAACCTGAATACCCTGACTGGAGATTAAGTGACCCAAGACTATACCCTGTGTGACCAAAAAATGACACATTTCAAAATTTAACACAAGGTTAGTTTGGATGCACCTATGTAACACCTTAGATAAATTCTCTAGGCATGCATCAAATGAAGAACCATAGACAGTAAAATCATCCATAAACATCTCCATGCAACTCTCTAAAAGGTCAGAAAATATACTAACCATACACCTTTGAAAGGTGCCCGGAGAGTTGCACAAGCCAAATGGCATCCTAGTGTAAGCAAATGTGCCAAATGGGCAGGTGAATGTGGTCTTGTGCTAGTCCTCCAGTGCAATATGAACCTGCATGTACCCAGAAAATCCATCTAAAAAGCAGTAATGGGATTTACCTGCCAGCCTTTCTAATACCTGATCGATGAATGGAAAAGGGAAATGATCCTTGCGAGTTGCCTGGTTAAGTCTCCTGTAATCTACGCAAACTCGCCAACTATTTTGAACTCTAGTTGGAACCAACTCATCATTCTGGTTCTTCACCACAGTCATCCCAGTCTTCTTTGGGACCACCTGCACAGGACTAACCCACTTACTGTCAGAAATAGGATAAATAATACCTGCTGCCAATAGCTTTGTGACTTCCTTCTTTACAACATCTAGAATAGTAGGGTTGAGTCGCCTTTGTGGCTGTCTCACAGGTCGAAACTCATCCTCCAATAAAATTCGGTGCATACAAATGGTAGGACTAATTCCAGGAAGATCAGCAAGGGTCCAACCAATGGCCTTCCTATGATCTCTCAAGACCTGTAGTAATCTCTCCTCTTGATCAGATTTGAGATCCCGAGCTATAATGACAGGAAGTCGCTGGTTGTCCTCTAGGTAAGCATACTTCAGATGTGCAGGTAAAGGCTTAAGCTCTATTGATGGAGATGGAGCTAGATCAACTGCTGGTAGTGAATCATCTACTGGTGTAACCATATCTGCTGCACTTGCAACATCAACACTACAAACAGCACACATAGAAGAATCATCACAAGCACATGATAGGTCAGTAAGGTCTGAGGAATCAGCAAACAAATCATCTAAATTTGTACAATCATCAACAAGTAAATCAATAACATCCAAACTGAAAACAGAATGATTTTCTGTTGGGTGTCTCATTGCCTCAAAAATGTTGAACTGCACCAAATTGTCACCAAACACCATAGAAAGGGTCCCTGCATGCACATCTATCTTTGTTCACGCCGTCCTCAAGAATGGTCTCCCAAGGATCAATGTAGCATGGTGATGTGTCATCCTCCATCTCTAGAATATAAAAATCAGCAGGGAAAAGGAGGTCCTCAACTTTGACAAGAACATCTTCTACGACACCAAGTGGCTGCACAGTGCTCTTGTTTGCTAGCTGGACTACAATTCCTGTAGGAATCAAATCTCCAATCTGCAAGGATCTAAAAACAGATGCAGGCATAACATTAATTGAAGCACCTAAACCCAGCATAGCATTTGTAAAAACTTCCTCTCTAATAGTGCAAGGGATGGTGAAAGTTCCTGGATCCTTGCATTTCTGTGGCAACTCAGGGAGCAAGTTTTGTGGAATGATTGTAGACACATTTTTATTCTAGAGGAGTGCAGAGCCATTTCTTCCCATGCTCACTCTCTCATTGCCCTTTAGCTTCCTCTTGTTAGTACACAATTCCTTTAGGAACTTTGCATATTTTGGAACTTGTCGGATGGCGTCAAGGAGGGGAATATTTACTTCTATTCTGCTGAACATGTCCAGCAACTCATTGTCCGACTCTGGTTTTTTTCTTGCTGCTGCTGGTCTGCTCGGGAAAGGCAACGGAACATGTTTTTCAGTGGCACTACTCTCATTTTCAGAATCTGGTGCTGCAGCTACAACTGCTGGTAACTCTTTTCCACTTCACAGGGTAATAGCACTCACATTGCCCTTTGGATTCATGACTGTTTGGGAAGGCAAATTACTGGAGCCTTGAGATTGAATCTGACTCACTTGAGTGGCTAGCTGTCCAACCTGAATCTTCAAATCCTGAACGGTTGCTTGCATGTTCTGTTGAAACTACAGGTTGTTTGTAGCCATCTGTTGCATCATCTCTTGGAATGATGGCTCGCTCCTTTGTGCAGGAGGAGGTGTTGAAGGTAGAGGTGGCTGTTGCCTGAATGGAGGCTGATATTTGCCTGCAGCAGGTTGAAATGAAGATTGTTGACCTTGTTGCTGCTGCCCCCATTTCAGGTTTGGATGATCTCTCCAGCCCGGGTTATATGTCTGGGAGTACGGGTTATAATTCTGCTGTTGGTGTGGAGATCTATATTGCTGCTGTTGGTTGGTGTAGATTCTAGAAACATTCGCATCCGTCTCTTGCAGGGTATGGCATGAATCTGTAGGATGCTCAGTGGAAGTACATATCCCACGTACTCTTGCTAGCTGCTCATTTCTTGGATTCACTTGTTGTTGGCCAATTGCCAAATGCCTCACCATGGTGGTAAGCTCATTGATTTTGTTTTCCAGCCTTTGATTTTCCACACCATGAACAAGACTAAGACCGGCACCAAGTGCTACCTCATTCACTCCCTTAGCGGCTCCTCCGAATCCGAATTGTTGAGTGTTGGCTGCCATGTTTGTAATAAGTCGTCTCGCACTGTGGTGTCTTGTCCATCAATGCTCCTCCACTTGCTGCATCTATCATGCTCCCGTCCATCAAAGTTAGCCCTTCATAAAAATATTGAATTAGTAATTGCTCACTTATCGATGGTGAGGGCAGGTAGCACACAGCTTGTTGAATCTCTCCCAGTAGTCATACAAGGTCTCTCCATTCAGCTGCCTTATACCACAAATCTCTTTTCTTATTGCAGCGGTTCTGGAGGCAGGGAAGAATTTCTCCAGAAATAACCTCTTCATTTGATTCCATGTGGTGATTGTTGAAGGTAGGAAGTAGAGCCAATCCTTCGCAACACCATCCAAGGAGAAGGGAAACGCCTTCATCTTGACATGGTCTTCAGGCACTTCTTGTGGTCTCATGGTGGAACACACCATATGGAACTCTTTTAAATGCTTGTGAGGATCTTCACCTGTAAGTCCATGAAACTTTGGCAACAAATGGATAAGTCCGGATTTAAGCTCATAAGAGGTTGTTTCATCTTCAGGATATTGGACACACCATGACTGATACACAACATTAGGTGTGGCCAATTCCTTCAAAGTTAGCTCAGGATTATCAGCCATGTTCTCCCTAACAACAGGAATAACAGTAATAGTTTCAGAATCACCAAGTAAGCTACCACTACCACTACCACTGTTTTTACTTGATCTTATCCTTCGAAGTGTTCTTTCTATTTCAGGGTCAGGTTCATGCAATATAACAGGGTTGGCCCTGGTCATTCAAGGTTAGAACCAACAAGAACAGAAAATACTCAATGAATGCACAAAGTCAGTTTACAAAGCAAGTACCATCAAAATGCAAGATATGAATGAAGGGGGACCATGATAAATCTCTTTTTGGTATGGGAAAACACCACAAAAATTTTCAGATTTTTTTTTTTTGAATTGAATTGCTATTGGAACTAGAAGCCTAAAGTCAAGAAAAATAGGTCAATAAATACTGAAAAAAAAAAGAAAAAAATTTGAAAACAAGCAATTTTTTTGAAATTCTGGGCAGCCTCAACCGGTGGAGCAGTTGCATTGAATAAGAAATTTTTTCCTACCTCAAATGCATATGCAATAAGCTCAATTCTGAGTTTTCTAGCAAAAGTTATGCCACTTTGAAGTTTCGCAAAAATTTTCTCGGCCACCAAGATGTATCTTTTTTTCTATAAATGATTTTTACAATCTACCAACTCTAAACACTAATAGACACTAAAAGAAATGTGGACACAAAAATTCAAATCAAAATTCAATCTCTAGCTATTTTTTTTTTTTTGGAATTTTTCAAAATCGGATGAATAGTGTGTGAACAGTACGTGAACAATGCACGATGAACAGTGAAATCTGATAGCAATTATGCAGCATCTATGTTTTCTATTCCTACTAGTCCTCTGTTTTTCGCATCCAGCCACACACAATTGACCACAATGGCACCAATCACACAACTAAACACTAAAAACACGAATTAAATCTGCAAAACTAAATGTAATAAACAAAAAAAAATAGACAAACAGAATCCCTACGACGAAAACGAAAACACTCAAGAAAATGCACACGAAAACGCAAACGCAGAAGAGTGAATTACAAAAACACACAATCACAGAATGATGAAATAAAAACAAAATGACTTATGTCCCCGGCAACGGCGCCATTTTGATAACCACGTCGCAATGGTATCAAACAAGCTAGATTTTCTCAAAAATTATGCAATACAAGAAGCAAACCTAGGTCATCTCTCAAGGACATAAAATGCATTTTATTTTTAGTTCCATCATGCAATTTCAAATTAGATTGGGGGAGGATTTGTTTTGAATTTAAACGACAAAATAACAAAAACGAAAATTAAGGATTATGAAATTTAACCAATTCAAGATCTCAATCCCTACAATGCAATTCTCGTCGTTCACACAAATATAATCCCAACGAATTTCCAATCACACTAATTCAATGCGCATTAACAACCCTAAAATCTAAATCTAGATTATGAATTCCATCAAAACAAGAATTGCAATCGCAAACCCAATGCTCTAACGAAATTCAGAATAATTGATTGATTGAATTAGGTGAATTCCTTTATTTCAAATCAGAAATTCTCATTCTCTGTTTAGAATGCAAATGAAAATTCAATATCATGAAAAACATAATTATTCTAATCAGAAAAGAGAAGGAAGAGAGAGAATTCGATAGAACCTAATTCACAAATGCAATGTAGTTCTTGAAACCTTGAACTGATTGATGGATTAGCCTTGCTTCATAATCATGTTGCTTGACCAATTAGAGAAGGGGATGAAGTTTCCAAAAATAAAAGAGAGGGAGACGAGAGGAATCCTTACGAAAGCTTTTTTATTTCAAATTCTGAAAATTAAGGCAAAAAAGAGGGAAAAAGATTCCCCACGCGAAATCATAAACCCTATTTAAAGACAAAATAATTGGGCTTAATTAAGGCCCAACTTCCTAACGAGGTTCCTAAAACCCTAATTAAGCAATGTCAACAATAAAACCAAATTTTGAAAAATTCATTGCAGGACCGCAATATTGTGACGCAGTTTTGGGCCTGAAGATGTTCGAACTGGGCTTTTCTTGCAACAGAGAAGTTGTAGATCTCTCTCTTATCTTTCCAGGGACACCAATTTTGTCCAATTCCGAGTAGTGTAGCTCCAGATATGGTCTTTTCAAGAAACTGTATCAAAACAAGAATTTATGGCGGGAATTAAGAAAGATTTAAATTTAAATCCTAAATGACTTACCAACACAAATCTAAACTAACACATCAAAATAATATACTAAAAAGACTCAATTAAATCGAAAACATAGAGAGAAAGATGTATTAAAATATGACTATCAAATAGACAATGTATCAGAAATAGAAGTGCCAAATTCAGAATCACTAAAATAAGAATCACTGCTCAAATCAAGTCTACAATGCTCTCTACTATGACTCCTATCACTACTACTATGATGCATACTACTTTGACCTCTCTGGAGTCTATGATATGTCCTATCTATCTCAGGATCAATGTCAAACAAATGCTCAGACCTGGACCTAGTCATACAAGATCACAAACATCAAAAACAGCAAGCACACAATGAATTAATAATGTCACTTTACAAAGCAAGTACCAAGCAGAGGTGGAAAAATTGAAATCTAACTTGATGATAAATCTATTTTTGATGTAAGATGACACCACAAAAATTTTCAGAATTTTTGGAATTGATCTGATATGGAAACTAGAACCTAAAATCAAGAAAAATAGGTCAATAAATGCTAAAAAATAAAAAACTTTTAGAAAACAGGCGATTTTTGAAATTCCGGGCAGCCTCAATCAGCAAAGTCAAGTATGGGGAAATTTTATTCTACCCCAAAGTCATGTGTGGTGGAAAAAATTCTGACACTCCTAGCAAAAGTTATGACACTTTTAAGTTGCACAAAATTTTTCTTTACCACCAAGGTGTATCTCTTTCTCTACAAATGATTTTTCAATTCTACCAACTCTACAAACTAATAGACATCAAATGTAATGTGCATACAAAAATTCAGGTCAAAATTCTATCATTTACTATTTTTTTAGAATTTTTCAAAATCAGTGAATGGTAGATGAATAGTGGATGATAGTGTGATCAGCAAGGCAAAGTGATTTCTACTAGTCCTCTGTTTTTCTGATTTCTGTTTTCAGCAACAGCAAGGGCAATGCAACATACACCACATGAATTGGACTTAATCACAATTATACAAATGAACACAGAATGCACAATCACAGAATTACACAATCAGAAAACAGAATGCACAAAGAATTACACGAATTGTCACAAAATGCAGTATCAGAAACAGAATTTCAGAACAGAATTACACATTTGCAGAATTCAAAACGACATAATGCTACAGGTATATGACATAATCCAATGCAAATGAACTAAACACAAATCACAGATATAATTCGCACATAATGAAGAACACTTGAACACAGAACACAGAAACTATCAAAATCGATACAACACACAGAATGGAAATGCTATATAACTAACAACTCGAAAATGAATCAAAAGCTACAACGTGTCCCCGGCAACGGCTCCAAATTTGATAAGTGAACATGAAAGGTAATTTACACACTCTAAAGGATTGAAAATGTGCACAAATAATGCATGCTATCAGCAACTTGAAAGTGAACTTCACCTAAGGGATTAGGGTGGTTTAGTTACTTGTTAGGGTCAATGAGTTAAGGAATTAACCTTTGGCTATTGAAATGAGAAACTGATTGTTAATTAACCAAGTTCTTGAATTTTCAGAAGCATAATTGAATTAATATTGATATTCTTGTGAAGTAAATTCCTAACTACCTTTCAATTCATTTCTCATCTTACATTGCATTCATTGATCTATTTTTCTGCAAGTCTTCTTTACTCTTAATTGTTTTGGTTTATTGCTTTTGTATGTTACAACTCTCCTCTAAAATTCGTATGGCTCAAATGGTTACAATTTTGTGAATTGATACTTGAAATCTAAATTCCCTGTGGAGACGATATCTTGATCTTAAAAATTACTCATTACTTGCTACAATACTAGTGCACTTGCTAGTGTATAGATTGCAAACAACATTCAGAATTTAAAGAATGAACAGAAAAATATATGGAAGATGGAGAAGATGGTTCCTCAGTATGTGTAGAGTTTTGTCTACTTGTCCTAAGGTTCCTAAGATTCCTAAGAAATGTCCTATCAGTTCACTGTCCAGAGGATATAAATCTCCCAGATTTGATCTGGTCATTCATTAGGAATTAGCTATTGAAATTGAAAAGAAATTAAATGAATGAAGTAACTAAAGTGCAAATTATGCAGGAAACTATTATGCAGAAAAATTAAATACAATGTGGAGTAAAATGAAACAAAAAGTGTGCAGTCCTATTGATTAAATTTTGCAGAATTTTGCAAAATTATGCAGCAAAAAAGGGCAATTATGCAGCAAAAGAAAATGCAGTTGCAACAAACTAAAGTGCAGAAATCAGAGTTCACAAAATGTAGAAATCAGCAATTGGTTGTACCTAATGCAATATATGTTTACTTACCTATGAAACTACAACTATACTAAAGTATTCACAATGCAACAGTTCAAAGATAATTCACTAAATATGCAGAAAACAAAAATGAAAATAGAGCAAATAACATGTTTATGAAAAATCAACACCAATGTTCTCCGGCAATGGCGCCAATTTAATGATGGGTTTTTCTTATGTTATGTTTAAAAGATTTGTCACAAATCCTCATTAGAATTTAAACAAATTAATGTAGTACTAGGGTTACCCTAAATTGTATCTCGTGAACATTAGCTATTAATCTTCATTAAACATGTTGAAGGCATTAATTGAACAAATAATTAAAATAAGGGGTTTTGTGGTTTCAAATCAAAATAAAGAGCAGTAAGCAAACAAGTTTAATTAATTGAAATAGTAGAAAGTAGTAATCCTTAGTTTATCCACATAGATTCTATCCTCATTCCACCCAGATTTAACATTGATAAATGCAGATTTTACTAGTATTTTACCTTAGTTTCTAATACATTTGATATGAAAAACATGATGGAAAAAGCTGGAAAACTCATAAAAATAATAGAATGTTCAATTCATTTCTAAATAGTTTAATTGTTTAGATTTTGTGATTTTTCTTTGTAAAAAGTACTGATTAGAACCTATTTTGCAGGAAACTTTGAGTTGAGATCATAAGGTTAGAGGATTAAGAGAGAAAGATAGAAGAAAAGTAGCAAATTTGGAGATAAGGAACAAGAATTGATGAAGATGTGTTGGTCGTTATCACTTTTGTTCACGAAAGTGAACACGCAGCCTGTGCGTGATCACTATTTCTAGCAAGAGTGAGCGTTCCAGTGGGCGTAATCACTTTTTCTAGCAAGAGTGATAGTTACAGAGAAGGCAAAGTTTCAGAATGCTTTGCGTTACCACTCTTATCAGTAAAAGTGATCGTTCCAGATAGTGAAAATATCAGGAAAGCTCTACGTAACCACTATTATCATTGAAAGTGATAGTTCTAGAGAGCCTTCAACTTAGCGAGTTGCGCGTAGTCACTTTTTCACATAAAAGTGATAACGCATAACCACTTGAGCTCTGTGTTGACACTTTTACTAGCAAGAGTGAGCATTCCATAGAGTTCTCAATTCAGCAAAGTGCGCGTGACCACTTTTTCTCATAAAAGTGTTAACGCGCAACCACTCAACCTTTTGCGTTGCCACTTTTATCAGCAAGAGTGATAACGTACAAAACTAGGAATTTTTATAAATACCAGAACGCTCAGATCTTCACGGGTCTTCATTCATTTTCTGTTTTCACTTTGTTCTTGGGGTGTGGAGAGAGCCTGAGAGAGAGATTGGGGACAAACTTCGAGCTCCAACCTAGAGGAATCAGATTGGAGATCGAATGAAGATGCTTCTTCTGCGTTCTTTCTCTTCTTCTCTTTCTTTTCCTTTCTCCGCTATCATGGCTATGTAATTTCTTCATAGTTTGGGATTGTAGATCCGAAACGAACATGTTGAATTGATTTTGGATCTAGATTTCAAGCTTTGGAATAGATTGAGTGGTTGATTCTGCACTTTATGTAGTAATTGAATGGAAATTTGATTAACTAATTTCAGAGGAACTCTTGTCAATGGAAATTGAATTTGTTCTTCAGATCTGAACCAATCACTGAGATTATAGTCTTCTTAGGGATAAGAGACTTTGATCTTGTAATCTTCTGGTTTCTTACACTTAAAGAAATATTGAATTGAATTAGATCTAAGGAATTAGAATGGCTTAATTGAATGTTAGGTTCACTGAGTTAAGGAATTAACCTCTGAACAATATAACGTGAAACTGATTGTCATTCTTTCTAATTGCTTGCTAGTTCAGAAATTTATTGATTAAATATTGGAGTTTTGGTGAAGCAACTCCCTAGCTATTGTTTATCCATCTGTTATCACATATTTGTTTGTTCATTGTTCTATTTTTCTTTTGATTTTAGCATTTTCCAATTATAATTCCAAACACTTCTTGAAATTCATGTGGCTCAACTAGTTATTGCTCTGTGAAGTGGTAATTGGATACCTAATTGCCTGTGGAGATGATACTTGGATCTTAAATTTACTTATTACTTTCTGTAATTCCTAGTGCACTTGCTAGTGTTAAGAATTGTTAACAAGTTTTTGGTGCCGTTGCCAGAGAAATTTGAGTTTCAATATCATTAGTACCAGAAAAATTACTAGATTGAGTTCTTGTTTTCTTCATTTTCTCTGCAACTTAGTATTACATTCAATTTACTCTATTTTGCATTTAAATAGATAAGTTCAGAATAATAGGGAGAAAATTTATGCATAATTTTTTTCCTACAATTTGTGTAGTTTTTTGCATAATTTTAGATTTCATTTTGCTTAGTTATTGATTTCATTTGAATTTTCTTTACTTTCTTTTTGTATGCAAGGAAAAACCAAAAAAATAAGTTGCTCTATTGTTTGATGGCAACCAACATGTATCAGAATTTTCATCAAAGCCAAAGTGCAAGAATAGAAGCTTATAAAGCAAATGATTTAAATGCTTTAATTGATAATTTTCAGGCTAGAGTTGCTCAAACTAACCCCTTGATTTGTGATTTTTACAGTGAAAACAATTTGAATGAAACCTATGATATGGCTGCACCAGAATTCCAAGAAGAAATCAATTTTGGAGGAAATTTTCAAAGATCTGAATATACCTTTGCTTATTATTATCAGTGGCAAGCTAATATGAGTTAGACATATAATGATTGGAATCAACAAACGTTAGCTGCAACAACACCTTTCTCAAGTCCTCATTCTTCACAGCCTTACTTTGAAGTGTCATATTCTCAACCTGAAAGAGGACAACAGCCTTCAAAGACTCTTCCAAATAGAATAAATGAACTTGAAGAAAATTTTCTCCAATTCATGGAATTTACTCAATCAAGTTTCAAGAATCAAGAGGCATCCATGAAGAAGATGGAGATACAAATAGGACAAATTTCAGAATAGTTGATGAATAGGAATTATGAGAAATTTGCTAGCAACACCATTGTGAATCCAATAGAGCAATGCCAAGCTGCTTTCACAAGGAGTAAGGTGGAATGTTCAAGTCCTAAAACTGTTGAGAAAAAGGAGGCATTAGATGAATCTGAAGGAGACAAGATTCAAGATAAGCAACAAGAAGATTGCAAGGAAGAGCAGTTAACAATTTTAAAGAAAGAAGAACCAAAGGACAGCAGCAAGACACAACCAGAAAAAACTAAAAAACGGTTGTTTGAAGATGCATCTAAGCCAATGCCCCTAAAAGCTTTAATTTTCAAGCAAGAAAAACAGAAGAATGATTCTGTTATAAGAGAAGTCTTTGCTGTAATGACTTATGAAGACAATAAAAAGGTGGAAAAGAAACTTAATGAATATACCAAATTACTAGAAGTCCCTCCACTTTTATTTCTCTCAAGTTCTGAATTAAATGAAGAGCTGCAAGTTGGTGAGAAAAAGGGGAAACGGTTAAAGATAGAGCAAGAGCTGTTATCTACAAAATTATCTCTTAGAATCAAAGATCAATAGGCATCAAGCTAGTGACGTTAAAAGAGTGCTGCGTGAGAGGTAACTCATAAAAGGATCCAATTTCTGTCTAATTCTCTCTTATCACTTTAAGAATTTTGTTAATAGTATTCAATTTTTAATTTTGTACAAGTTATTGCAGGTTTTCTTTGTGTTGATAGCTTAGCATTTCTCAGTTTTGGGAAGAATTTTCAATTCTTCACAAATGGAATTAACAAGGGAAATTTATTATGTTTCAGGCTGGATAAAAGATCAATCAATGGTTCAGACGGATCAAGGCAAGGTTCAGCTGCTGGTACTATTAAAAGGAGAAGAATTTTTTTTTTTTTAAAAAAAGAAGGTTGAATTTCAAGTACAGCAGGTAAAATTGAATCAAGGGTAAGTTTTCTGCAAGCTGATGATATATTGATCACTATTATAGTGGAAAGTGTTCACTATAGAGGGAAAATAACAGAGTGGGTGACTGTAATGATCACTTCATTTTATCGTAGTGATCTCTATTTTGCCAATTATGAGCCTCATGCTTTGCAGTAATCACTTTGCATAACAATAGTAATCATTTTTACACTTATTCCAACCCATACATTCTGAAGTAATCATTCTCGAAGAGCATAGTGATCACTTTGGAGAAGAAAAACTGCAAGGCAGCATATAGTAATCACTTTTGTTTTCAAAAGTAATCACTTTAGAGACATTTTGATTTGGCATTCTGTAGTGATCACTATGCATCGCAGAGTCAATAACTTTTGTGAAATTCTGTAGTGATTACTATGTGCTCCAAAAGTGTTTACGCACAAGTTCATTATATATAAAACTCCTCTAAAGTGATCACTATTGCTTTCAATAGTGATCACACGCATAGTGAATAGCTTTTATGGGCAACCAAAGTGATTACTATTCTTTTCCATAGTAAACACGCCCAGAGTAAATGTGGGCCACATCAGCACTCACTCAATTAAAATGTAAAAAGTGAACCTTTTTCACCATTTCATAGTAAACACACACACCATAACCCTCACCCACACATCAAAATGAGCACTCTAGGACTTCAAAAGTGCCCACGCCCTTGATCAATAACCCCAATCACCTAGAGTGAGCACTATTGTTGTCAATAGTGATCACTTTTGCTGCATAACCATTTGGAATCACTACGCCACAGAACAACTTTGGAAAACCTAGAGTAAATCTAATTGCTTTCAAAAGTCTCTCCAGGTACGATTTGCTCTCATTTCCAATTTAGGGATTTAGGGTTCGTGATTTAACTGCTGCGGCGAAACTGAAATTTCATGAAGTTGAATCATCTAGGATTACTTCTTCCAAAATTTTTACACAAATCTTGCAGTAATGAACATTACATTGGAAACTATGTCTTGGAATTTTGATTTAATCATTATGGTGAATCAGAAAATTGCATGGAATAAGTGACTAGAATCTAAACAATATGCTTAAATATTTGCTCTATTTTATACACCAAGAAAGTGAAATTGGTTGGAATTTGATTGGAGTCAAATATGCATGAATTTGGTACTGAGTTTGACAAATGGTTGCTGAATCATGAAGTGAATTTCATTGAAATAAAATACATTGTTTTGTCAAAAATGCATTGTTGGTAGGACATGATTTAATTTTGTATTCATTTTCTGCTTATAGCTGCATTGAAACTGCTGTCTAAATTGTGTCATGGTCTGCATGGAACTTAGATTTTGAACTGCCAATCTGCACTAACATGTTAAACGCTTTAGCTGATATTTGGTGCTATCATTCTGAACATAAATAGCAAATGTGTGTTGTTGTCATTGCAAAATACTGAATGCTGATGTAATTATATATAATGAATATAGGCATTCTGCTGCAGGAAACACAAACATGTCAGGAATATCCTGATCTACACCAAAGTCAAAGAGAGGAAGGACTGTTAGAGTATCTCCTTCTGTTGTAAGACCTCATCCTGCAAATGATGCTAGATTCGGAGCAATCGCAAATGAGAATTACTACTGGGCCAATCTATGGAAGAGGAAGGTCATAGCTGATAGGGCGATTGGGATTCAGGAAAACATGTACCAACAATTCCAATGTCATCCGAAGTAAAGGCTAGGAGACATTCTACAAGACAGCTGGGTATGGGTTCACAGATCTCACAAGGGAATTTTATGCAAATAGCATAAGAGTGAAGAATGATACTCTTCCCTCAAACCACTCTATGGTAAGAGGAGTGTTGGTAGGTTTTTCTACAGAGGCCATAAATAGAGTGCTAAAAACAGCATATGAACTGGACCCAAACAAGTTGGACTTTAGTACCTATTGTGAGTATGGTGAGAAGGATAAGAAGGTAATTGTTTAGAAACTATGTGTACCCGGAACTGAATGGGGAGAATCTACATTGCAGAAGCCAAAGCACTTAACACTGAAGGACTTGGTACCAGAAGCAAAAGTATGGGCACATTTTGTACTTTGCTCTTTCATGCCAGTGAAGCATAGCTTAACACTTGCCACAAAGAAGGTTGAATTAATTTTTGCCATTATGACAAATATGAAAATTAATTTAGGGGCAGTAATTAACAGTGTAATGAGAGAAATCCTCCACAAGAAGAGAGATTCATTGGCATACCCTTCATTGGTTGCTTTACTGTGTGAAGAAGTTGGGGTTTCAATGGAGCAATTTCGTGAACCCACGTGAGCAACACCCAGTATCACGACTGCTATGGTAAAGGACTTTTATTCCGCAAAAAATGTTGTTGCTAGTGCTGCTACCTCTTCATCTGCTCAGCCATCCTCATCTAGGAGGCCACCTCCTACAAGTATCAAAGATCAGTTGAAACTGGTAGTGGAGAGGCAAGATGCCATGCAGGCGACCAATATTGCTATTTTTGACTATATGAAGAATGGTCTGATGAACATTGGATAGATGGAAGGCATTCCAGTCCAACAATTATTTTCTAGCACTTTAGGTAAAACAGCTGCTGAGATAGAGGCCATAATTAGGCACCCTCTCCCAGCTTTTGAAGCACCCATTGAGGAAGAAAGTTCTAAATCAACTTCACAAGAAAACAGCGGGGGACACAAGAGTAGCGAAGAAGAAAAGAGCTCAAATGAAGAAGATGCCGAAGATTAGATTGGGACTTTTAATTCTGTTTGTTTTTAATCTCAGTCTATGTAATTCTTAACATTTAGAAGTTTTAATTTCTGTAATTTCAGCTAGTTGTTCAGAACAATTTTAATACTTTCAGTTGTACTGAAGTTCAGTTTCTTTTAGTTTTAGAATTCTGCAGTTTTAATTACCTTACTTTTCTGATAATTGATGGAATTTTTGGTGTTTGTGCAAAAAATGTCACAATTACACAACACTCACACACAATGGATGCTGACACCTGCACAAGCTGCCATGAAAGGGGGGTTCTTCTTTACCTCTTATTCATGTGTTAGCTTCACATTACACTGAATTATTTCTGAAAAATACTAAAATACTATAATAGATATTAAACTGCTGGTTGTGAATCAAATGAAGTTTAGTTAATAATTCTATGAATTCTGTTTGAATTTTCATTTTTAGTTGTTCTTCCCATTCTCAAAATAAGATCACACTTGTATTTTCAAAATGAGGCAGTCTTGCCACTAGGTGCATATAATTCTAAAAAAGTGAATTGTGAGTTCATTGATTAACATGCTCACTTACAAACCCCTAGTGAGACTTGAGCTGCATACTTTTCTTTCATGTGTGATTAATCATAATTTTGATGCACCCTATAGAATTTGCCTGGTTTCTTGATTAAATATGCAATTTACAATTTTCACATATATATGATGGAGGCCTTGTTTGAATATGCCTAGTTGGGCTAAATGACCTCCTTTGTGCTTGATTGTCTTAGTTCACCCCTTTGAGCTTAATATCCCTTTTCTTGAAATTACCTCATTATAAGCCTTGTTGAAAAACCAATTTTACCATTCAAATGAAAAGAGGCATAGTAAGTCTAATCAAGAATGAATTTTAAAACTAAGTTTGGGGTGACATCCACATTTTAATTGCTTGAGGACAAGCAATGTTCTAAGTTTGGGGTGGGGAATAGCAAGCTATCTAAGTTTTGAGTTCAAAAAGATAAAAAGAAATAACAAAAAAACTATAGAAAGATATGCAGCAAAGTGGTATATAGCAAAGATGGAAAAAATAGAAAAATGTGAGTTTAAAAGAAAGAATTGCAACAAAGCACTACAAGAAAATGAAAAGAAAATCAATGAAAAGAAAATAGTGAATGAAAGTAAGAAAAGAAAAAAAATTGGAATTTTAATGCATAATAAAATTATGTTTACTATATAATTGAGAGAATTAGTGAAAATTAATGCAATTCCATGCTAGTCTTAAGTTCATTCACTCAAAATGTCTCTTTTCTTTTGGAATTGCATATATTGTTTCCCATTTTGTTTAATACCTACCTTAACCTTAGCCCCATTATAACCTAAAAAAGTCCTCTTGATGTGTGATTGACTGTATTAAGTAGAGGAGATTGAGAATATGGGCAAGCATATGGTAGGGTGAGATAAAAATTGATGATCTTGAGGGTAAACACTCACCTTAAACATATATGAGTGAGAGGGAAACACTTTGTTGTGAGTGGAAATGATATATTTCTTTGATGTTTCACATGTAGCTTTGCTATTCATGAGCTCAGATGTGTAAGATTCTACATAAAAACATTTGTTTGAGTGTGACTTTCATTGTGACTGAATGCATGAATGATTTGTTGAAAGGATAATTGGAAGGAATGATGTGGAATGAAGAAATCTCTACAAAATGAAAATAAAGTCTATGTAAAAAGATTTTCATTTATGTTTGAATGATGCATTGAATTCCCCTTGGTGTGTTTTGGTTTGCTTGAGGACAAGCAAAAATCTAAGTTTGGGGTGGTGATAAATGCAGATTTTACTAGTATTTTACCTTAGTTTTTAATACATTTGATATGAAAAACATGATGTAAAAAGCTAGAAAACTCATAAAAATAATAGAATGTTCAACTAATTTCTAAATAGTTTAATTGTTTAGATTTTGTGAATTTTTTATGTAAAAAGTACGGGTAGAACCTATTTTGCAGGAAATTTTGAGTTGAGATCATAAGGTTAGAGGATTAAGAGAGAAAGATAGAAGAAAAGTACCAAATCTAGAGACAAGGAACAAGAATTGATGAAGATGTGTTGGGCATTATCACTTTTGTTCACGAAAGTGAACATGCAGCCTGTACGTGATCACTATTTCTGGCAAGAGTGAGCATTCTAGTGGGCGTAATCACTTTTTCCAGCAAGAGTGATAGTTACAGAGAAGACAAAGTTTCAGAATGCTTTGCGTTACCACTCTTATAAGTAAAAGTGATTGTTCCAGAGAGTGAAAATATCAGGAAAGCTCTGCGTAGCCACTATTATCATTGAAAGTGATAGTTCCAGAGAGCCTTCAACTTAGCGAGTTGCACGTAGTCACTTTTTCACATAAAAGTGATAACGCACAACCACTTGAGCTCTGTGTTGACACTTTTACTAGCAAGAGTGAGCATTCCATAAAGTTCTCAACTCAGCAAAGTGCGTGTGACCACTTTTTCTCATAAAAGTGTTAACGCGCAACCACTCAACCTTCTGCGTTGCCACTTTAATCTGCAAGAGTGATAATGCACAAAACTGGAAATTTTTATAAATACCAAATCGCTCAGATCTTTGCGGGTCTTCATTCATTTTTCGTTTTCACTTTGTTCCTAGGGTGTGGAAAGAGCCTGAGAGAGAGATTGGGGACGAACTTCGAGCTCCAACCTAGAGGAATCAGATTGGAGATCGAATGAAGATGCTTCTTCTGTGTTCTTTCTCTTCTTCTCTTTCTTTTCCTTTCTCCGCTGTCATGGCTATGTAATTTCTTCATAGTTAGGGATTGTAGATCCTAAACGAACATGTTGAATTGATTTTGGATCGAGATTTTAAGCTTTGGAATAGATTGAGTGGTTGATTCTGCACTTTATGTAGTAATTGAATGGAAATCTGATTAACTAATTTTAGAGGAACTCTTGTCAATGGAAATTAAATTTATTCTTCAGATCTGAACCAATCACCGAGATTATAGTCTTCTTAGGGATAAGAGACTTTGATCTTGCAATCTTCTAGTTTCTTACACTTAAAGTAATATTGCATTGAATCAGATCTAAGGAATTAGAATGGCTTAATTGAATGTTAGGTTCTTTGAGTTAAGGAATTAACCTCTAAACAATATAACTTGAAACTGATTGTCATTCTTTCCAATTGCTTTCTAGTTTAGAACTTTATTGATTAAACATTGGAGTTTTGGTGAAGTAACTCCCTAGATGTGGTTTATCCATCTGTTATCACATATTTGTTTTTTCATTGTTCTATTTTTCTTTTGATTTTAGCATTTTCCAATTATAATTCCAAACACTTCTTAAAATTTGTGTGGCTCAACTAGTTATTGCTCTGTGAAGTGGTAATTAGATACCTAATTGCCTGTGGAGACGATACTTGGATCTTAAATTTACTCATTACTTGCTACAATTGCTAGTGCACTTGCTAGTGTTAAGAATTGTTAACAAACATTCATCCTCTCTCTTATGAATTAGGTTAATTTGACAAGCGAAAATCAACCTTATGGTCCTATCAAAATTACACAATTTTCTAGGCTCTAATCCCTCATCCCAAAGTTATGCAACCTTCGAATTAAACTTAGGATTAAGCAATCCCTAGTTTTGAATCTCCTTAAAATGAATTAGGGTTAATCAAGTAATATCCCCCTCATTCACCATTAATTCAATTCAAGAGACAAGGAAGAAGTAATTTATGAAAAGAAAGGAGTTATATTACCATTAAAATCAAGAAACTCAAGAATCTATGTGAACTCACCGAGGATTACACAAAATTTAGTTCTTCATGGAAATGGGGGTCAAAAATGCAAGTTGGAAATGCAGAAAACTCCTTGGCATTAATGTAAAAGCAAGGGAAATGAGAAACCAAACCTTAGTTTAGACCCTTGGCTATCACCCAAGGTTGCCCTAAGCTCTGGAAAATGTCCTAAATTTAGTAAAGAAGAGAAAAGGTACCAAAAATGTAAGAACTCTCTACCTTAATTTGGCAAAAATCTATTTATACTAAAGCTGGAGCCTTCCAGAGTAATTACTTTCATTCTTTCATAGTAAACACGCACAACATCAGTTGGATTTTGCCTTTCTGTAGTGTCTACTATGAACTTTGATAGCAACCACGTGTAGTACTGGGACATTTTAGACTCTCTGGAGTTGTCACTATGAACTTTGATAGTAACAACACGCAGCCCCTTCAATTCTGCATGCTCTGAAGTGATTACTATGAACTTTCATAGTAACTACGCGTAGCACCTTCAATTTTGCATGCTTTGGAGTGATTACTATAAACTTTCATAGTAACCATGCACAGACTTAGTGGATTCTGGGCTGCTGTAGTTGTCACTTTTAACTTTGAAAGTGATCACTTTGGCCCTTTTGCTGAAAGTAGCTTGTTGTAGTTGTCACTATCAATCTTGAAAGTAGTTACTTTCACCTCAAATTCCTCAAAATCCAATAATTCTTCAACATAAGCTTGGGGATTCCTGCCACATTATTCAAATGATCAAAACATGTAAAATAAACTATCTAAATCAATGTAAATTAACCAAAAACTAAGAATTCTATATTATTTAGCCTAATTGGAATATTCATCTTATTTACACTATCTAAGTCTATTCTTTTCTATAAAAAGTGATAAATGATGTATAAAAATTTAGTAAAATGTGGATTCATCAGTTGTTTAGAAATGCCAAGAACTATGTGAAAAAATGTGATAGATGCCAGAGAATGGGAAATATTTCTAAGAAACATAAGATACCATTGCAAAACATACTTAAGGTAAAGCTATTTGACTTCACGGGTCTTTTCCCTAACTCGTTTTCAAATATGTTAGTAGCAGTGGACTATGTGTCCAAATGGGTGGAAGCTGTTCCTACTAGGTCAAATGATGCAAGAACTGCTGTTTCATTTATCAAAAAGAACATATTCTCAAGGTTTGGAGTGCCCTAAATTTTGATAAGTGATGGAGGAAGCCATTTCTGCAACAAGTACTTGGAATCAGTCCTAGAAAAGTATGGAGTCAAGCATAGAATAGCTACACCCTACCACCCTCAAATAAGTGGCCAAGTACAAATTTCCAACAGGGAAATAAAACAGATTTTAGAGAAAGTGGTAAGTACTTCAAGGAAGGACTGGTCTAAGAAAGTGGATGATGCTTTGTGGGCATATAGGACTGCTTTCTAGATACCAATTGGAATGTCTCCTTATCAGCTGGTGTATGGAAAGGCTTGCCACTTACTAGTGGAACTTGAACATAAAGCTTTTTGGGCTGTGAAATGGTTGAATTTTGACTAAGCTAGTGTAGGAGAAAAAAAATTGTGGTAGCTGCATGAGTTAGAGGAGTTCAGACTCAATGCTTATGAAAATGCCAAATTATGCAAGGAAAGGACCAAGAAGTTGCATGACAGATTTATTTTGAAAAGGGAAATTGAACCTGGACAATCTATTTTGCTTTTCAATTCAAGATTGAGGTTGTTTCCAGGGAAATTAAAATCTAAGTGGTCTAGACCTTTTGTGGTGAAAAAGGTATCACCCTATGTTGCTGTACTGATAGCAGATTCCAAGGATGGGAGAGAATTCAAGGTGAATGGACAAAGACTGAAAATCTACCTTGGAGGTCAACTAGAGAAAGCCAAAGTATGCATGAAGTTGGTTCCTCTTGAGTGAGGAACATTTAACGTCAAGCTAGTGACGTTAAAAGAACGCTTTGTGAGAGGCAACTTACATTTCTAACCCAATTTAAGCTTTTGGCATTGTATTTGAATTTTCCTTATGCATGTTGATCACTTTCTGCAATTTGATTCTGCTGCATATGTTTTCTGAGGTGAATTTGATACTTGAATTGAGATTTAATGTTGAGAGTGTGTATTGGAAGGATTAAAGTGTGATAAATGAGCTACTTGAGGTTTTAGCGAAATTTAATTGATGGGAGGAGTCACTATTTTGCAAGAAAGGAGCTGCGCAGAGAAAACATTTTGATGTTCCCCTCTGGAATGATCATTTTTGTTCATAAAAGTGATCACGCAGAGGCAGAAAAGTTCATACACTCCTCTGGAACACTCACTCTCACTAATGAGAGTGACTACGCAGAGGCTAACAGGAAATCAACCTCTTTGGAACGCTCCTTTTCCCTGAAAAAAGAGGCTATGCATAGGTAAGTAGAAGTTGTCCCTTTGTGCGTTATTCCTCCCATTGAAAAAAGTTGTCACATTGTCGAAGCGTTATCACTTTGCTCAGCAATAGTGATAACACGCTCTTCACTCAAAAAAATAAAACTCTCTGGAAGGCTCACTCTGTTTAAAAATAATAACCACGCAGGATACCTTTAATTTTGTAACGTTCACTTTTCCTTTTAAGAGTGGTCACGTGCTCATGCATGGCTATAAATATTGCTTAAAGTGATAACACACACACACCTTTCAACTTAAAAATTCTCTTTCTCTCGGAGTATTATTTGCAATGTCAATCTCTATGTATGTCGACCTAGAAGCAGTAAGCATTTCCCACACATTTCTGCATCTTCCTGCAAGGTACACTTACCCTCATTTCTCTGAAACTACAGTTAGGGTTTTCTGTGTTTGATGTTTGGGAGAAAATGTCGAATGGGGTAATGAGGCACTATTCTGATTTTATTTGATTCAAAAAAAAAAATTGGATAATACTCTGAATAGGTTTTCCCTACCATGTATGATTTTTCTTTTAGGGATAGTCGAACCTGCATTGCAAAATATATGAACTAAATCTCTGTAGAATCTGAGTTGACCTAAACAAATTTCTCTGAAATTATTGAATTGATAATTGTTAAAAATGATTAACTACAAGTATCTACTAGTATGAAATATAATTGAATGTGAAAACTGTCATGATAATCATCACTTCTGCATTATTTTTTATAAAATAGCATTATGTTGAGAAGGATTAGGGTGCAAAACTGTGTTCAAAATTAGTTTAAACCTGAAATTAGCTCTCTGCGTTACCCTATTATTTTGTGAGAGTGTGCACTCTGAATTTACAAATTAGGGATATCAATTTCAAAATTTCTCTTAAGTTGATTACTCAATACTGTGCATTTGTGTTTATCTGCTTGCATATTGACATACCCTGGCAGCATATTGCATGTTAACCTGTTAGAAATATAGCAGTAATTTGTACTTTTTACCTCTATGCATAGAGAAATTAAACTTGTTTAATAGAATTCTCATTTGTAGTACTCTGAAAATGGTGAGAACTTCCAACAACACTCCACTTAGACCTTCCAGGGGCACTACAAGATCAAAGAGGGGCAGAATAGATGGAGCCTCAGCTTCCAGACCAATTGAAAGGCATGACTCCAGGTTTAGGGGTCCTACCCATGAGAACTTCTTCAGGACAAATATTCTGAAAAGAAAAATTGTCCCAGACAGGGCATTTTTGAAATAGTTATAGACAACTATCTTGAATATAAGGAGGAGATCCAGAAGAGGGAGTGAGACTCCTTCTACTCATTGGCTGGCATGGGTTGGAGGGAAATAACTCAGGAATTTTATGTCAATGCTATAAGATTCAAGGGAGATCAAATCCGTAAATTCCACACAATTGTAAAAAGGATGAGGGTGGATTTTACTCCTACAAATATCAACAGAGTGCTGAATATCAACTCTGCAAAGCAACCAAGGCAGCTGGAGTTTAGTTCATTCAAGAATAGTCCTGACATAGATTATGTGTAGATCCTGAAGAAGATTGGAAGGCCAGGAACAACTTGGAAGTTGAACCAGGCTAAGAAGTCTAAGTGCATAGTCACTAAAAATTTGTTGCCTTTTGCCAAAATGTAAAGCACTTTCATTGTGAATTCCTTCATGCCAGTCAAGCATAGCTTAACACTGGCAATGAAAGAGCTGAGCTGCTGTTTACCATATTTACTGATATGTACATTGATGAGGGAGAAGTCATCAATGACTGTATCCTAAATATTTTCAAAACAAAGATTTGCTTGCTTTTCCATCTGTAATAACTTTACTTTGTGAAGATGCGGGGGTGAAAGAGATATATGCTACCACCTATTTCTATCTATATGGTGAAAGAGATATATGCTACCACCTCTTGCACCTCAGCAGCACCCATTCCCTCTCAATTCATAAAATAAAAGCCCATGATGATGAAGGACACCTTAAAGTTGATGGCTGAAAGATAGAACTAGCTAGCTGAGAGACAAATTGAACTCCACAGCAGTGTCAAGGCTGGAATTATACTGCTGGAGTGCATCCTGCTAAATGTTGGTCAGAAAATGGGAATGACTAAGGATGAAATGTATCATACATCAGGCTTGGCAGAGAATGCTCAGTGTCTGTGGTCTTCTATTTTTAAGGACTTGCCAATCTACAAAACTCACTTCCCACAGCCAACTGAAGAAGCGGTGGAGGAGGAAGAAGAGGAAGAAGATGAAGAATAAGAGGAAGAAGAACCCTTAGATGAGGAAGATGAAGCAGAACATTAGATTAGGACTTTTAATTCTATTTGTTTTTTATTTCAGTTTATGTAATTTTTAACAATTAGGAGTTTTTATTTCTATAAATTCAGCTTGTTGTTCAGAACAATTTTAATACTTTTTAGTTGTAATGAAGTTCAATTTCTTTTAGTTTTAGAATTTTGCAATTTTAATTACCTTACTTTTCTGATAATTGATTAAATTTTTGGTGTTTTGTGCAGAAAATGTCACAATCACACAACACTCAAACATAATGGATGTTGACACTTGCACAAGTTGCCATGAAAGGGGGGGTTAATTCTCTACCTCTTATTCATGTGTTAGCTTCACAATACATTGAAAAATGTTCAGAAAAAAAAAACACAAAAATTAGTATAGATATTGAACTGCTTTCTGTTAATCAAATGCATTCTAATTGATAATTCTGTGAATTTTGTTTGATTCTTTTCTTTTTAAGTTGTTTTTCACATTCTCAAAATGAAATCACACTTGTATTTTCAAAATGAGGTAGTCTTGCCACTGTGTGCATATAATTCTGAAAAAGGAATTGTGAGTTTAATTGATTAACATGTTCACTTACAAATCCCTAGTGAGACTTAAATTACATGCTTTTCTTTCATGTGTGATTAATCATAATTTTGCTACACACTCTAGAACTTGCCTTGTTTCTTGATTGAATATGCAATTTTACAGTTCTCACATATATGATGGGGGCCTTGTTTGATTATGCCTAGTCAGCCAAAATGAACCTCCCTTTGTGCTTGAATATCTTAGTTCACCCAGTTGAGCTTAATATCCCTTTCTTGATTTTCCCTCATTATAAGCCTTGATGAAAAATCAATTTTACCATTTAAAAAAAAAAGGTATGTTGAGTCTAATCAAGGATGAGTTTAAAACTAAGTTTGGGGTGGCATCCAAATTCTATTTGCTTCAGGACAAGCAATGGTCTAAGTATAGGGTAGAGAATATCAAAGCTATCTAAGTTTTGATTTCAAAAAGAAAGAAAGAAATAGCAAAGTGCTGCAGAAAGATATGCAACAAAGTTGTGAAAATAGCAAAGTTGTGAGTTCAAAAGAAGACATGCAGCAAAGTATTACAGGAAAAGGAAAGAAAATCAATGAAAAGAAAAGAGTGAATGAAAGCAAGAAAAGAAAGAAAGAAAAAAATTGGAATTCTACTCCACGAATGAATCTGTGTGCTGCATAATTGAGAGAATTAGTAAAAAAAAAAATGCAGTTCCATGCTAGTTTTAAGTTCATTCACTCAAAATGTCTCTTTTCCTTTGAAATTGCATGTATTGTTTTCCATTTTGTTCAATACCTACCTTAACCTTAGCCCTATTATAACCTAAAAAAAGTCCTCTTGATGTGTGATTAACTGTATTAAGCAGAGGAGATTGAGAATATGGGCAAGCCTATGGTAGAGTGTGGCAAAACCAATGATTTAGAGAGAAAACAGTAGCCTAAACGCTGTTGAGTGATGAGGGAAACACATCTAGTGAGTTGTGATCATGTTTCTTAATGTTGCTCACTTGAACTTCACTAAAATATATAAACGTAAATAGCAATTCTTACTCTAAGTATTATTAATGCAGTGTGATTATCATGATGAGTAATTGGATAAATAACTTGATTTAATTAAAATCAGAAAAATCAGAATTAGAAATTGGAAAACATGAGAAAAACAGTTTGTTAGTTGATTTTGAAAAATGAAGGAACTTACCCTTTGTTTGGTTTGATTTGCTTGAGGACAAGCAAAAATTCACGTTTGGTTTAGTGATGAATCCATATTTTTACTAGTATTTTAATGTAGTTTTGACCCATTTGATAAGGAAAAAAATGTTAGAAAAAACAAAAAAACTCATAAAAATAGAATGATTGAAGGTTTTCTTTAAATACATAGTTATTTTAGCAGTTGTGAATTTTCTTTTTAGAAATTAAGAATTTAATCATGTTTTTGTAGGAATAATCTCAGTAAAGTTCATGAAGATGGAAGACCAATGGAAAGATAGAGGAAGAGTAGCAATTCTGGACTCAAAGAACAAGAATTATGGAATATAGTCTGGGCGTGGTCACTCTTATTAGTGAAAGTGAGTATTCCAGAGAGTTTCTCAGAAGAACATGTTGTGCATTATCACTCTCGCTAGCGAAAGTGAGCGTTCCAGAAGACTTCAATCTCAGCAAAGTTGTACGTGACCACTCTCGCTGGCAAAAGTGAGCGTTTCAAAAAGCTTCACATATAGCGAACTGGCGAAAGTGGATGTTCCAGAGAGAAGTGTACCAAGGCAACTAGCGCGTGACCACTTTAACTCATGAAAGTGAACACGTGCACTACTAGATGTCACACTTCAAACAAAAGTTGATTTAACTAGCAAGTGTACTAGTGTTGATGTAGCAAGTTATAAAAAATGATAGGACTATGTTAGAGTCTCACTTGTCAATCTCAGGGAATAAAAGTATTCAATTACCACTTCACAAGGTCACAATTAGTTGAGCTTAACAAATTTCAAAGAGTGTTAGGAATTAAAATTGACAAATATTGAAAGAAGAAGAAAAACAGAACAATGAACAAACAATTGTGAGAAAATAGAGGTAGAAACTATAGCTAGGGAGTTGCTTACCAAAACTCCAATGTTGAATCAATAAAGTTCTGAACTTACAAGTAATTGGAAAGAATGACAATCAGTTTCACATTGTATTATTCAGAGGTTAATTCCTTAACTCAGTGAACCTAACATTCAATTAAATCACTCTAATTCCTTAGATCTGATTCAATTCAATGTTGCTTTAAGTGTGAGAAACTAGAGGATTGCAAGATCAAGTTCTCTTATCCCTAAGAAATATATAATCTTGGTGATTGGTTCAGATTTGAAGGACAAATTCAATTTTCATTGACAAGAGTTCCTCTGAAATTAGTTAATCAAATTTCCATTCAATTACTACGTAAAATGCAGAATCAATCACTTAATCCATTCCAAAACTTGAAATCCAGATCCAGAATCAATTCAACATGTTTGTTTTGGATCTATAATCCCTAACTATGAAGAAATTACACAACCATTGCAGCAGAGAAAGAAAAAGAAAGAGAAGAAGAGGAAGAACGTAGAAGAAGCATCTTCAACCGATCTTCAATTCGATTCCTCTAGGTTGAAGCTCGGTGTTCGTCCCCGTACACTCTCTCTCAGACTCTCTCCACACCCAAGAACTAAGTGAAAATGAAAAATGAACAAAATATCCAAAAATTTGAGCGTTTTTGCAATTTATAATTTTTCCTGACTCTGGGTGTTGTCACTTTGCTTCATAAGAGTGGCCACGCAGAGGCTCATGTTGTTCTGGAAGACTAGAACATTCACTTTCGTAGATAGAGCCAAAACGTAGAAGCTCTGAGTGAAGCACTAAGGAGGAGCAGTTACGCGTCTTCACTCTACTTACATGATGCCTTGGCACGCAAAATCACGCCTTCACTCTAAGTGAATAAAGCCAAGACGCATTCTGAGCGCCTTACACAGAGTAGTTGTGTACCTTAACACCAACTGAATTAAGTTACCACGCACAGTTGCGCGCCTTCACGCTAGATGTTTAGAGCCAACACGCGCAAAGGTCAGAACTTTAAACCTTAACTTCTTTCATTTTAAAGTGAGCACGTGAGTTGCATGAGGGTTTTAAGTTGAAACGCAGAACGAGTGAAGTAGTGGCCTAGGGGATTTTTGAACTAAATTTTCTGCGTGATTACTTGCGCTATTTAAAGCCTTCACGCGTTTAGAGTTCTCACTTAAAACGCTCAGAGCCAAAGCGCACTGTGAAAAACCCTAGCTACCCAGAAACCTTCATAAATAATCAGCAATTTTCTGCTTGTTTTGAACTAAATCTGAGACTTCATTCCACTACATTATCACTGTCGAGTAAGTCTGTATCAGTTCTACACTCCAATTCCAGGTAATTTTCATCAATTTGCAAAATTTAAATTTTAGGGTTCTTCTGAATCTGATTTGGGGATAATTTTGGGATTGTGATTTGGGCATGAATTATGTTTAATTGATTATTGGAACATGAAATTAAGGTGTGATTAAGTTGAATACATGATAGACCTGTAATTTTTAATGAGAATTTGAATCTGCATTATGAATTTTCATTTTGTTCATTTGCTGAGTATGTGCAGAAATATAGTCATGAATGTTTTGGGAATTTTGTTGACAAATTTGTGCAATGTAGCATTGAGAATGATGCAAAACATGTTCTGTGAAATGCTGAATTAATTTTCCTCTGTTTAATATCCAGAAAAAGAATTTGAATTGAATCTTATGAGTACTAATGCGCTTTTTAGTACTGTAAATTGTTTGATCAAGACAATCTGGATTATTATTCTGATGAATTACAGTGAATTGTTTTGAATTTTATTTTTTTATCATGAAACTTTGATCCTGCAGTTGTTGTCATACTTCTTTACATTTAGCACATTGAATATGGAAATTAAGAGTTGAGTCGAAACTAAAAACTTTGGACATAGCTATGATACTGGAATTATAACATGCTGATGGTTCACATAAGCTTCAAGATAGCATACTCTCTGTGTTTGGAGTTAGAAAAAGTGCTAAACCTGTTGAATTAATTTCTGCACACTTGGTTAAATTCTGAACTCATTCTTTCTTAGTGTAAAATTGTGATAGGTACTGAAAAATGGCAAGTACACCAAGGGGAACTCCAAGGACAAAAAGAGGCAGATTTTCAGAAGGTCCTTCCTCAAGAACAATCCCTGACCATGATCCTAGATTTAGAGGCATTCTATAGGAAAACTACTTCAAGGCTAATATTCTGAAAAGAAAATTTGTGCATGACAGAAATTTTGAATGAAAGGAAGATGAACACCCAGAATTCTCTGACCAAATTAAGAAGAGAGGATGGGAATTATTTGTCTCAGCTACTGGCAAGGGATTCAGAGAGATGACACATGAATTTTATGCTAATGCTTTGAGGACTAAGGGAGAACATTTACCTTTCAATCACACTTTTGTTAGGGGCAAAGTGATCAATTTCTCAGCTGAGAACATCAATCAAGTTTTACAAATTACAGCTGAAAGGGAAGAAAAGCAGCAAGATTTTTATGAATTTCTTAATAAGCAGGATAAGGATTACACAGAAATTCTGCACATAATAGGTAGACCAGGGACAACTTGGGAAATGAAAGCAAGAGATGAGGCCAAAAACATCTCCATGCCCAAGAATATTCCAACCAGAAATCTGTTGCTCTTCACAAAAGTGTGGAGTATTTTTATTTTGAGTTCTTTTATGCCTGTAATTCACAGCTCCACTATTGCCATCAAGAGAGCAGAATTGATCTTTGCAATAGTGGATGACTTCTTTGTGGATGTTGGGAAGGTGATTAACAGCAGCATCAAGGCAATTTTAAAATCAAAGGCTGATTCTTTAGCTTTTCCAGGAGTGTTAGCTTTGCTGTGCAAGGATGCTGGAGTGGATTTTGCAGATTTCAGAGAACAACTTAAGGCCACTCCTCCTATAACAGCTGCTATGATCAAGGAAATATACACCAACACCCCTATTATTGCTGCATCACCTCTTCTAACTAAATTAAAAAAGGAATCACCTCTGAAAATGAAGTCTCAGCTACAGAGAATTTTGGACAGGCAAGAGTCCTTGGTTGCAAGGCAGGATGCTCTCCTTGAAAGTCATAAATTTGGACTTCTTTTGATGGACACTACGATGACGAACATAGGAAAGAAGCTATGAATGACAAAGGAGCAGTTGTATGAGTTTGAAGTTCAAAATGTGCCATATCTAAGGGCCACTACATTTAACAATTTGCCATTATTCACTCCTGGTATGCACACTCCTCCAAGAGAAAATGAAGAAAATGAAGAGGAAGAAGAGGAAACTAGTTCAGAGGAGGAAGAAGCATAAATTAGGAGTTATTTTGCTTTATGTTACAACTGTAAAAATTTTAGTGCTTAGGAAATTTATATTTTGTATAATTCAGTTAGCACTTTTTGAATGCTGAGAACATTTTAACTCCTTTTTAGTTGTAATGCATTTTGTTGTTGATTACTTTAAAAATTTCTGCAATAATTGAATTGATGATGATCTGAATTTTGTTTGTCTAGAACTCTTCACATTTGCACAAAGCACTCACACTTGGACTGCACACTTGCACAAGTTTCATAGAAGGGGGGGTGAAATTCTATACCTCTACTTCATGATTTTAAGCTGAAAACACTTCCTGAAAAACACAAAAATAACTGAAAATGAATCATTGAACTGCATCTTTTGAAATAATTGAAAATAGTGAGATTCTGTAAATTCTGAATTTTAATTTCTTTTAAGTTATTTTTCCCATTCTCACATGATTGTCACACTTATCAATTTCAAAATGAGATAGTCTTGCCATTCTGTGCATTCAATTCTGAAAAAGTAGATTGTGAGCTTAATTGTTTAATATTTTCACTATAATTCCTTGGTGAGACTTAAGCCTCATGCATAACATTTCTTGATGTGTGAAATAGATCTCATATTTTGCTACACCTCTAGAACTTGCATTGTTCTTGATTGAATTTATAATATGTTAAAATATATGATGGAGGCCTTCCTTGTGTATGCTTAGAGCCTAAATAAACCTCCCTTGTGCTGAAAATCCTAATTCACCCTTTTGAGCCTTTAACCTGTCTTTTGGTAAACTTCAATCCAAGCCCTACTGAAAAACCATGACACCTTTCCAAATAAGAAAGAGGCAATTTAAGTTTAACCAAAGATGATTTTCAGAATTAAGTTTGCGGTGGCATGTTGTGATATTGTGTGACATTGTTTGAGGACAAGCAAAGTTTTAAGTTTGGGGTGGGTAACAGCAAAGTATGAATCATTTGAAAAGAATGATTGAATGAAAAAGCAAAGTATTGAAAAGAAGAAATAGGAAAAGTGAAAAACAGAAAAGAAATTCATGCATAAATGCATAAACTGATATATGAAAAGCACTTGAAATATTTCAAAAATTCAGAAAATACTGTGCATAAATTGAATATATATATATATATATATATATATATATATATAAAAGAATGCAATTTCATGCTAAATTCTGAATATCATCTACTTGAATTGCATCTTTTCTGTTTGGCATAACCTGCATTGTTTCCCAAATTGATTGAACACCTACCTATCCTTTAACCTCAATTTCACCTGAAAAGTCCTCTTGATATGTGATTTGTTACATTTTTTTAGAGGAGATTGAGAATTTATGCAAGTCTATGGTAGAGTGTAGTAAAAATGATGATTTTGAGAGCAAATACTGAGCCTAAACACTAATTGAGTGATAAGGGAAACACTACTTGTGAGTTGTAAATATTTTTCAATTTTGCTCATATGAAACTTTGCTGAATTACATGAATTCAAATGGCATGTTTTTGTTGATTAAGTGGTTAAAATAGTGTAATGATCATGTTGATCAATGGATGAATAACTTGACTTGGATGAGAAATCAGAAAGATACAGAATTGGGTATTACAAATGTTAAAAAAATCAGTTTCATGATTGAATTCTTGTTAATTGGATTTTTCTCTTTCCCATTTGTTTGATTTGATTTGCTTGAGGACAAGCAAAATTCTAAGTTTGGGGTGGTGATAAATCCATATTTTACCATGTTTTTAGTATAGTTTTTGGTTAAGAATTAGGAAAATAGTTCTAAAATAAACTTGAAAAGATCACAAAAAAATAAAATAATTAGTAAAAATTGTTGGTTTGTTGAAATATTAAAAATTGTTTAGATTTTTGTAGGAGTTTATGCAAAAGATGGAAAGTTGTTGAAAGTGCTTAAAGGAAGGATTAAAAGCTAAAATTGAAGAAGAATAGTCAAAGAATTAAGCTTGAAGAAATCCTAAGAGTTGGGCGTTACAACTCCAAGTGATTGGCGTTTGAACGTGGAAAGAAGAAAATATAGCATTGGGTCTGCATGGCTACTCTGAGTGATCCGTGTTAACACTCCAGCAACTGAAACTAGATAACTGCCATTGCATTGAAACGCACATCACCTGTGGCTTTGGCGTGCAACAAAGAGTGGCAACTCATAGCAAATGGCATAGCAATGCAGAGCTGAGTACATGGAAGAAGTGTTCATTGAAGTGCTATACGTTGAAACGCACATTATTTGAAGCTTTGGCGTGTAAGAGAGCGTTGCAACACAGATCACATGCAGCCAAGGCGCGCAACCGTGCGCCTTCACTCCAGCCACTTCACGTTTTGGCGCAGAATTCTGCAATTTTTATAACTTCTTCTTGCCAATTCTGGACGTTTGGGGGTTTTGTATCACTTTTAGAAGATTCCAGAACACTTGGGGACAACTAACTATCAGAATTTCAAGGGTTAAGTCGAAGAATTAGAGGAACTCTATAAATAGGAATTAGAAACTTAGAAAATGAGCTTTTTATCATTTTTAGTTTTTGGTATTCATTTTGTAACCATTTTAACTTCCAAGGGAAGTCAGAGGGAGAAGAGAGGAGCGACTTTTGTTCTTCTTTGCTAGAGGAATCTAGGGGAAGGCAAAGTTATGGAGATGGCTCTCTGCTTTTCATCTTATTTTCTTCTTGCTTCTCTCTATTTCATTGTAATGTGTTTCTAACTCTTTTTGTTAGGGATTTATGGATCTAGAATTGATATATTGATTTCGTTTTGACTCTAAACTTTGAGTATTTGATTTGATTGAGGGATTAATTCTGTGTTTACTTGATCTTTGAATGGAAATTCAATTGATTAATCAAAAAGTAACCTTTACTAATGGAAATTGGGTTTGTTGCTTGGATCTGAATTAATTCCCAAAACTATTGATTTTCCTAGGGATAAGTGGTCTTAGTTTTGCAATCTTTTGGTTCTAATTCTTAATGCAATATTGAACTAAATTTGCCCTAAGGAATTAGGGAGATTTGGTTGAATATTAGGACAAATGAGTTGAGGAATCAATCTTTGGTTATTGTAAAGAGAAACCAATTGTCTATCAATCAATTGCTTGAATGTTCAGAGGCAGAACTGAATTGATATTGATATTCTAGTGAAATAAATTCCTAACTTTCCTCCATTCGTAATTCATTCTAAGAGTACAAATTAACATTCTGTTTTTAACAATTTCTCATTTCTTTAATTCTGAAATTTACTTTCTTGCATATTAAAATCTGTTCAATGAATTGTTTGGTGCAAATGGTTATTATTTTGTGAATTGGTGATTAAAAATAAGATCCTAGAGGACAATAATTGGGACTCAATCTGATTTTCGCATTTTATAACTTGCTACAACTACCTAGTACACTTGCTAGTAGTGATATTACACCATTTAAGTGCTATGATAGAAAAGGTGTATCAACAGCCCTTAATAATGAGGCACCTGCAAACCTATGCCTCCTTGATCTAAGATTTCCTCTAGGTGAGCTTGCCATCTCTCAGCTAAAATTGCAAATAAAGTGTGAAAAGAATAAGTTTCAAGACTTATCAAAACTGCAGCAAGCATCTTATCAAATTAAACAATCTTTCTAGCTCAAAGAAAATGTTGTCCTAGAACTATATGTAGCAATAATCAATTAATAACATGTTAAAAAAAATCATATTACAACTTTGTTTAATGTGCAGAACAACATTCATGCTTGATTCAAGTTCTAAGTAACATAGGCAGTGTATGAATGTAATGCAATGTGATCAGACTATATTTCAATCAGATTTCAATGATAAATATGTGAATTTCGGAGTAGTGAAATGCAATATAATAACTAGTAATTTAGAACATCATAATCAATCCATTATAGTAACCAAAATTTACATTAACACCCACTAAATTCACTATGAAAACCTTTTCTGCACAGACAATTATAAAAAATTATTTTAGAATTATGCAGAGTGTATGTACACAATTTCTAACATCACAATGTAGTCCAATCACAATTAAATTCGTAAAGAATAAGCCCTATGTTCAAATACCAAACACAACATCATGTTCATGTGGAAAAACCCTAATTCAGTGTCAAATCTCAATTAAAAATGACAATTTCAACATAGAAACAACTCCCTCACCCTTCAATTACATACGTGAACCAACAATTTTACAAATTTTCCTCAATCCAAATTCTTAAATTTTCCCCAATTCATCCCCTTCAAGAAGAAAATTCAAAATTGGAGGAAGAATTACCTGGATTTGGAGTGCAATAATGATGTAATCCTACTTGTAAGTAACAGTACTGCAGATAATCAACACAAATGTACCCAATGATAAGTAGGAAAATCAAATTTTAGGCTAGAGTTTTGAGAGCTTAAGGTTTTGTGGTTCTACGTTATCACCCTTAGCACTTTAAGTAGCTACGCAAACTAGGTAGAAACTTTAAATGGGGAAAGTGAACACGCTAGAGTCATGTAAATGAAATATAATGTGTGTAGCTACTTTAAATGGGTAGAGTAGTTGCACCTTTGCTTCGTTTAGATGCATGTATGATGAATCCATATTTTTACTGATATTTTAGCATAATTCTAACTCATTTGATAAGGAAAATATATGAAGAAAGCAGAAAAACTCAGAAAAAGAGAATGATTTGAAGTTTTCTTGTAATTTGTAGTTATTTTAGCAATTGTGGAATTTTTGCTTAGAAATTAAGTCTTTAATCTTGTTTTTAAAGGAACAATTCGAGTAAGAGTCATGTAAATGGAGGCTTGATGAAAAGGAAGAGGAAAGCAGCAAGTCTGGACTCCAAAACACAAGAACAAGGAAATGCAGGCTGGGCGTGAGCACTATTGTTAGTGAAAGTGATCACTCCAGAGCTCAAAGAAGAAGTGAAGCCTGGCATTACCACTTTTTCCAGGAAAAGTGGGAGTTCCAGAGAAGTCTTAGACTTAGCATGCTTAGCGTTATCACTTTTATCATTAAAAGTGAGCATTCTAGAGAGGCAAAATATCAGGAAAGCTCCGCGTAACCATTATTGTCACCAAAAGTGATCGTTCCAGAGAGCCTTCAACTTGGCGAGTTACGCGTAGTCACTTTTATTCATAAGAGTGATCACATGAAACTACTTGAGCTCTGCGGTGACACTTTTATCAGCAAAAGTGATAGTTCCAGAGAGCTCTCAATTCAGCAAAGTTGCGCGTGGCCACTCTTTCCCATAAAAGTGTTAACGCGCAACCAACCAACCTTCTGCTTAACTACTATTTTTTAGGAAAGTGATAACGCTCAAATCTGGTATATAAATACCAGAAGCACTCAGATTTTTGGGGATTCAGTTTTATTTTTACATTTTTCTGTTAGATTGTTATTGAGAGAGATTGAGAGAGAAGATTGGGGTCAAGTCTCGAAGCTTCCACAAAGAGGAATCAGATTGGAGCTCTCGACCATGGCTTCTTGGAGTTTTTCTTCTTCTTCTTCTTCTTCTTCTTCTCTCTCTTTCTCGTCTCTATGTCTGAGTAGTTTCTTGTAGTTAGGAGTTTATGGAACTCGAATTGATGTATTGATTTGATTCTTGCTTCTAAAATTCGAGTATTTGGATTAATTGAGTTGTTAATTCTGCACTTTTACATAATCTTTGAATGAGAATTCATTTGATTAACTTCAGAGGAACATTTGCCAATGGGAATTGCATTTGATTCTCTGATCTAAATTAACAATCAGAATTAGGGGTTTCTTAGGTATAAGTACACTTAATTCTGCAATCGTAATGTTCCAAGTCTTAATGCAACATGAAATTGAACTTCACCTAAGGGATTAGGGTGGTTTAGTTGCTTGTTAGGGTCAATGATTTAAGGGATTAACCTTTGGCTATTAATATGCAAAACTGATTGTCAAATAACCAAGTTCTTGAATGTTCAAAGGTATAATTGAATCAGTATTGACATTCTTGTGAAGTAAATTTCTAACTATTCTTCATTCCCATCTTATTTCATCACAATTCTTATACTCTGTTTTTCTGCAAGTTCTTTACTTTTAATTGTTCTGGTTTATTGCTATTGCATGTTACATCTCTCCTTCCAAATTTGTATAGCTCAAATGGTTACAATTTTGTGAATTGATACTTGAAATCTAAATTCCCTATGGAGACGATATCCTGTTCTTAAAAATTACTCATTACTTGCTGCAATCCTAGTGCACTTGCTAGTGTTTAGATTGTAAACAACAACGTAGCTACTTCAAACAGGTAAAGTAGCTGTGGAAACATACGCGTAGCTACTTCAAACGCCTAAAGTAGCCATGTAAGAGCCTTTTCTTCATTTTTTCTCAGATACCATTGCGCGTGTTCACTACAAGTGGCGAGAGTAGTAGCGCGCAGTTGTGCGTGGACACTTTATGCACTTAAAGTGTTCACTTTAATGATCAAACTTCAGAAAACAACCCTTGCGCCTCAACTCTTTGTCCTCAAAGTGATTACTTAATTAATGAACATTCTTTTAAACACAATTATATCACTTTGTCTCATTCTTCTCTGTTTGAATTAACACCTGCAAAATCAAAACTCAGATTATACACATTTAATTCTATGAAAACTCAAAATTAACTACTTGATAACCAAGTCGCAATGGTATCAAACAAACTAGATTTTCTTAAAAAATTTGCAATACAAGGAGTAAAGCTAGGTCATCTCACAAGGACATAAGATACATTTTGTTTCTGGTTCCTTCATGTGATTTCAAATTAGCTTAGAGAAGGATTGTTTTGAATTAAATTGTAAACAACAGAAAAGAAAAGAACAAGGAATAATTATAACGAAACAAAATATGAAATTCAACCAAATCAAGATCTCAATCACTACAATGCAATTCTCATTCTTACACGAATATAATTCCAAAGAATTTCTAATCAACACTAATTCAATATGACATTAATAACCCAAAATCTAAATCTAGATTATGAATTTCATCAAAATAAGAACTGCAATCGCAAATCCAATGCTCTAACAAAATTCAGAATAATTGATTTATTGAATTAGGTGAATTCATTTATTTCAAATATGAAATTCTCATTCTCTGATTAGAATGCAAACGAAAAATCAATATCATGAAAAACGTAATTATCCTAATCAGAAAAGAGGGGGAAAAGCGCGAATTCGATAGAACCTAACCCAAAACTCAAACGTAATGTTGTTCTTGAAACCTGGAACCGATTGATGGATTAGCCTTGCTTCATGATCATGTTTGCTTCGGGCAAAACCAGAAAATATGAAAAGATGGAAGGTAGAGAACGAAAATAAAGGAAAGAATTTAAAATAAAGACTTCTATAATTCTGAAAAATTGCGGGAAAGGAAAAACAAGGATTCATACATAGAGTCATAACCTCTATTTAAAGATAAAATAATTAGGCTTAATTAAGGCCCAACTCCCTAATGAGTTTCCTAAACACCTAACTAAGTAAAAGACATAATAATTGGGCTTAATTAAGACCCAACTTCTTAACTAAGTAAAATCAACAATACAATCAAATTCTGAAAATTACAGTGCAGGGCCGCAACATTGTGACGCAATTTTGGACTTGAAGAAGCTCGAACTGGGCTTTTCTCCATATATGGTCTTTGCAAGAAACTGTATCAAAATAAGAAATTATGGCGAGAATTAAGAAAGATTTATATTTAAATCCTAAATTACTTACTAACACAAATCTAAACTAACACATCAAAATAATGCACTAATGAAGTTCAATTAAACCAAAAACATGGAGAGAAAGATGTACTAAAATATGACAATCAAATACCTCCACACCTAATCCTTTGCACTCTGGGGAAAAACTTTCTAATGAATTTCCAATGCAAAGAATAAAGAAAGAGAACAAACATTTCTAGAATCAAGGCAACTAACAATCAATGAGACACAAATGACATTAAAAGTAAGCAAGAAGGCAAGTTAAAATAAAGAAAGATTCAAAAATGATAGAACCTCATAGATAGTGTATAACTCTCAACTCTCAAATATTTTCGGCTAGTATTTACGCTCAACACAACATGAAAACTAGCACAATCAAGCTTTGACAAGCTTCTAATTTCCACAACTTAAAACACATGCTATTAAAGATCAAAAGGACTTTTATTTAGCTTGTAATGTGGCCAAGGTAAAGTTTAGATGGAAAAGACATTTAGGCTTAAACAACCAAAGAGAAAAGAGGAGCAATGGGGAATAAGTTTAAATAAGCAAAAAGATTATCCCTAGAAAAATCTCCTAACCCCAATGGTTTTCTACACATTTTTTATTTTTATTTTTATATATATACTTTTTTTTTCTTTTGCTTGCTTTTCTTTCTTCTTTTTTTTTTTTAAAATACCAAACAACTCAATATCCACAATATAGAAGTATTTCCTAGAGGCACCCCCACACTTATTAAAGACTCATTCCCAAAACAATTCCAAAGCTCCTATAATCCCTTAGGTTATGGAACATCATGGTTTTTCACTATATGGCTTATAATGAGCTAAAATCAAGGAAGGGTTATAAAGGCCCAAAGGGGGTAAACATGAGGAATCAATGTAAGGTAAGTCAATTTGGCAAAGTAGCTACAATTTGAAGAAAGGCCAAAATCATATCAATAATGCATGTGACAAGAAGCTTCAAAAAGATACAAGGCAAAACCAAAGGTAATCTAGCAACATGAGTGAAATCACACAAGAAAGAAGTAAAATATGCTCAAAATTCTCACAAGGTTTATATTCTATCATTAATGAATCAAACTCAAAATATTCAAGCAATTTGCTCAACAAAAAATGTAAAAATGACTCATATCAAGTATTGCAACCTATCAACTAAAAATGGTGTAACAACTTTCACAATTCCTACATCTAGAGATTAAAAAGAAAGGATGAAAACTCTAACAAAACATCATTAGAACAGAAAAATAGAAGCACAAACTGCATAATTTGAAAAACAGCAGAAAACAAAAAAATGGAAAACAGAAAAGTGCAGAAAACAAAAAATAGAAAATGAAAACTGTAGAAAATGAAAAACAACAAATGAAAACTGCAGAAAATGAAAACAGCAACACAAGTTTTTATGGAAATCCCCCCACACTTAAAAGTTACATTGTCCTCAATGCAGCCAAACAACAAAGACAATTTCAAAGAATACAGAATGGGGAAAGAACTCCCTCAAGGTTCAAGAGTTGGTGCTTCCAAGGACATGCTTTTTACAATTTCTTCCTCCAACTTTGGACTTTGATGAAATTCCTTGAGTTGATGTCTATTGACCTTGAAAATGCTACCGGTGACATCATTCTTAATTTCAACTGCACCATGGGAAAACACATTAGTAACAACAAAAAGACTATCCCATCTAGATCTAAGTTTACCGGCTATAAGTTTTAGGCGGGAATTGAACAAAAGCACTTGTTGGCCCACTTTGAACTCCTTTCTCAAAATATGTCTATCATGAAAGCATTTGACTTTTTCCTTGTATATTTTTTAGTTCTCACAGGCTTCCAAACGAAGCTTCTCAAGTTGTTGTAATTGAAGCTTCCTTTCCATACCTGCTTGTTCAAACTCCAAGTTACAATGTCTTACCGCCCAATATGCTCTATGCTCAATCTCAATAGGCAGATGACATGCTTTACCAAACACAATCCTGTAAGGAGACATCCTAATCGGTGTCCGGTAAGCTGTCCTATGAGCCCAAAGAGCATCCTCAAAAAATTTGCTCCAATCTTTTCTATTGGGGTGTACTATCTTCTGCAAAATCTGCTTGATTTCCCTGTTAAAAACCTCGGCCTGCCCATTAGTTTGGGGATGATAAGCTGTAGACACTCGATGCACAACCCAATACTTATGAAGCAAAGTCTGCATGCTTCTATTGCAGAAATGGCTTCCCCTATCACTGATAATGGCTTTAGGCACACCAAACCTGCAAAAAATGTTAGATCTAACAAAATCCACAACAACTTTAGAATCATTAGTTTTGGTGGCCTTAGCCTCCATCCATTTGGAAACATAATCTACAGCTAGTAAAATAAATGTGTAACCACAAGATATAGGAAATGGACCCATAAAATCAATACCCCAAACATCAAAAACCTCACAGAAAATGATCGACTGCTGGGGCATCTCATGTCTCTGTGTAATTGCCATCCCTACTCTCTCACACTGCTCACAGGTGCTGGATAATTGATGTGCATCTCTGAAAATGGTAGGCAAGTAAAACCCACTCTCCAACACCTTCCTAGCTGTCCTATATGATCCATAATGTCCTCCAATAGGTGAACATTACAAATTGAAGCACAAAATGGATCTCCTGATTTGGAATGCACCTTCGAATCACTTGGTCGCTGCAAAATCTCCAAAGATAAGGGTCATCCCAAACATAATATTTAGCCTCACTTTTTAGTTTGGTTATCCGTGCTTTAGACGCATCTATAGGAAAGACACCTGCAACCAGGTAATTCACAATATCAGCAAACCAATGAGTAATATCATGTAACTGCATCAACTGCTCCTCAGGAAAATCATCTTTAATTGGAAAGGGATCAACATTGCCCCCTTCAATCCTACTCAAGTGATCTGCTACCAAATTCTCTTCACCACTCCTATCTCTTATCTCAATATCAAACTCCTGAAGGAGAAGCATCCATCTAATTAATCTGGGTTTAGCATCGGGCTTCTTTAACAGGAATTTCAAAGCTGCATGGTCAGAATATATAATAATCCTAGAGCCTAGCAAATATGAACAAAATTTATCTAAGGCAAATACAATAGCTAAAAGCTCTTTTTCAGTAGTGGTGTAATTAACTTGAGCTGCATCCAATGTGCGAGAAGCATAAGCTATTACATGAGAAAGCCTCCCAACCCGCTGAGCTAGAACAGCTCTAAGTGCATAGTTGGATGCGTCGCACATGAGCTCGAAAGGAAGCTCCCAATCAGGTGGCTGAACAATAGGTGTGGTGGTAAGCCGCCGCTTCAGCTCCTGAAAAGCTAGCTGACAAGGCTGATCAAAAACAAACTCTACCTCTTTCTGCAGAAGCTTGGACAGTGGCAGTGCAATCTTGCTGAAGTCTTGTATAAATCTCCTGTAAAAACCTGCATGTCCAAGGAAGGAACGCATTTCTCGCACAGAAGTGGGGTAAGGTAGAGAAGCAATGATATCAATTTTAGCATTATCAACCTGAATACCCTGACTGGAGACTAAGTGACCTAAGACTATACCTTTTGTGACCAAAAAATGACACTTCTCAAAATTTAACACAAGGTTAGTTTGGATGCACCTAGGTAACACCTTAGATAAATTCTTTAGGCATGCATCAAATGAAGAACCATAGACAGTAAAATCATCCATAAACACCTCCATGCAACTCTCCAAAAGGTTAGAAAATATACTCACCATACACCTCTGAAAGGTGCCCGGAGCGTTACACAAACCAAATGGCATCCTGGTGTAAGCAAATGTGCCAAATGGGCAGGTGAATGTGGTCTTGTGTTGGTCCTCTGGTGCAATATGAACCTGCATGTATCCAGAAAATCCATCTAAAAAGTATTAATGGGATTTATGTGCCAGCCTCTCCAAAACCTGATCGATAAATGGAAGAGGGAAATGATCCTTGCGAGTAGCCTGGTTAAGTCTTCTGTAATCTACACAAACTCGCCAACTGTTCTGAACTCTAGTTGGAACCAACTCATCATTCTTATTCTTCACCACAGTCATCCTAGTCTTCTTTGGGACCACCTGCACAGGACTAACCCACTTACTGTCAGAAATGGGATAAATAATACCTACAGCCAGTAGCTTTGTGACCTCCTTCTTCACCACCTCTAGAATAGTAGGATTGAGTCGTCTCTGTGGCTGTCTCACAGGTCGAAACTCATCCTCCAATAAAATTCGGTGCATACAAATAGCAGGACTAATTCCAGGAAGGTCAAGAAGAGTCCAACCAATGGCCTTCCTATGCTCTCTCAAAACCTGCAATAATCTCTCCTCTTGATCAGAGTTGAGATCACGAGCAATAATGACAGGAAGTCGTTGGTTGTACTCTAAGTAAGCATACTTCAAATGTGCAGGCAAAGGCTTAAGCTCTACTGATGGAGGTGGAGATAAGTCAACTGCTAGTGTTGAAACATCTACTGGTGTAACTATATCTGCTGCACCTGTAACATCAACACTACAATCAGCACACATAGATGAATCATCACAAGTACAAGATGGGTTAGTGAAATCTGCAAAATCAGCAAATAAATCATCTAAATTTTTGCAATCATCAACAGTTAACTCAACAACATCTAAACTGAAAACAGAATGGTTCTTTGCTGGGTGTCTCATTGCTTCAAAAATGTTGAAATGCACCAAATTGTCACCAAACTCCATAGAAAGGGTCCCTGCATGCACGTCTATCTTTGTTCGTGCGGTCCTAAAAAATGGTCTCCCAAGGATTAATGTAGCATTGCTGGGTAGGTCGTCCTCCATCTCTAGAATGTAAAAATCAGCAAGAAAAAGAAGTTCCTCAACCTTAACAAGAACATCTTTCATGACACCAAGTGGCTGCACAGTGCTTTTGTTGGCTAGCTGGACTACAATTCCTGTAGGAATCAATTCTCCAATCTGCAATGATCTAAAAATAGATGCAGGCATAACATTAATTGAAGCACCTAAATCCAGCATAGCATTTGTAAAAACTTCCTCTCCAATAGTACAAGGAATGGTGAAAGTTCCTGGATCTTTGCACTTCTGTGGTAACTCAGGTGGAATGATCGCCAACACATTCTTATTCTGGAAAAGTGCAGAACCATTTATCTCCATACTCACTCGCTCATTACCCTTCAGCTTCCTCTTATTAGTACACAATTCCTTTAGAAACTTTGCTTGGATCGCATCAAGGAGAGGAATATTTACTTCTATTCTGCTGAACATATCCAGCAACTCATTATCCGACTCTGGTTTTTTTCTTGATGCTACTAGTCTATTCGGGAGGGGCAGTGGAACATGTTTCTCAGTGGCTGCATCACTATTGTTTTCAAAATCTAGTGCTGCAGCTGCAACTGCTGGTAACTCTTTTCCACTTCGTAGTGTAATAGCACTCACATTTCTCTTTGGATTCATAACTGTTTGAGAAGGCAAATTACTGGAACCTTGAGACTGAATCTGACTCAATTGAGTTGCTACCTGTCCAACCTGAATCTTCAAATCCTGGACAGTTGCTTGCATGTTCTGTTGAAACTGCAGGTTGTTTGTAGCCATCTATTGTATCATCTCTTGGAATGATGGCTCACTTCTTTGTGCAGGAGGGGGTGGTGGAGGTGGCTGTTGCCTAAATGGAGTCTGATATTTGCCTACAGCAGGTTGAAATGAAGGTTGTTGGCTTTGTTGTTGTTGTTGCTGCTGCTGCTGCTGTTGCCCCCCCATTTCAAGTTTGGATGATCTCTCCAACCTGGATTATATGTCTGGGAGTATGGGTTATAATTCTGATGCTGCTAATTTGGAGCTCTATGTTGCTGCTGTTGGTTTGTGTAGATTCCAGAAACATTCGCATTTGTCTCCTGTAATGTAGGGCATGAATCCGTAGGGTGCTCAGTGGAATTACATATGCCACAGACTCTTGCTGGTTGCTCACTTACTGCACTTACTTGTTGTTGACCAATTGCCAAATGCCTCACCATGGTGGTCAACTCGTTAATTTTGTTTTCCAGCCTTTGATTTTCCACACCATAAACAGCACTAGTACCAGGACCAAGTGCTATCTCATTCGCTCCTTTAGCAGCTCCTCTAAATCCGAATTGTTGAGTGTTGGCTGCCATGCTTGTAATAAGTTGCCTTGCAGCGTGTGGTGTCTTATCCATCAAGGCTCCTCCACTTGCTGCATCTATATACTCTTATTTGATGGTGAGGACAGATAGCACACAACTTGTTGAATCTCTCCCAGTAGTCATATAAAGTCTCCCTATTCAGCTTCCTTATACCTCAAATCTCTTTCCTTATTGCTGCAGTTCTGGAGGCAGGGAAGAATTTTTCCAGAAATAACCTCTTTATTTGATTCCATGTAGTGATTGTTGAAGGTAGGAAGTAAAGCCAGTCTTTTGCAACACCATCCAGAGAGAAAGGAAACGCCTTCATCTTGACATGGTCGTCAGGCACTCCCTGAGGTCTCATGGTGGAACACACCACATGAAACTCTTTTAAATGCTTATGAGGATCTTCACCTGCAAGTCCATGAAACTTTGGCAACAAATGGATAAGTCCAGATTTAAACTCATAGGAAATTGTTTCGTCTTCAGGATATTAGACACACCATGACTGATACACAACGTTAGGTGTGGCCAATACCTTTAAAGTTAGCTCAGGGTTATCAGTTATATTCTCAATTTTAAGTTCAGATTCACTAACAGTAGGATTAACAGTTTCAGAAGAAGCACCAAATACACTACCACTATTTTTGCTAGCTCTTATCCTACGAAGTGTTCTTTCTATCTCAGAAGCAGGTTGATTCACTACACTAGGGTTGGCCCTGGTCATGTAAGGTGAGAACCAACAAGAACAACAAGCACTCAATGAATGCACAAAGTAGGTTTACAAAGCAAGTACCATCAAAATGCAAGATATGAATGAAGTAGGACCATGATAAATCTCTTTTTCGTATAGAAAAACACCACAAACAATTTCAGATTTTTTGAATTGATTTACTATGGAAACGAGAAGCCTAAAATCAAGAAAAATAGGTCAATAAATGCTGAAAAATAAAAAATTTTAGAAAACATGCGATTTTTGAAAATTAGGGCAGCCTCAATCGGCTGAGCAATTACAGTAGATAGGAAATTTTTTTCTACCCCAAAGTCATGTGTGGTGGGTTAATTTCTGACATTCCTAGCAAAAGTTATGGCACTTTTAAGTTTCACAAAAATTCTCTTGGCCACCACAATGTATCTCTTTTTCTATTAATGATTTTTGCAATCTACCAACTCTAAACACTAATAGACACTAAAAGAAATGTGGACACAAAAATTCAGATCAAAATTCATTCTCTAGGTATTTTTTTGGAATTTTTCAAAATCTGATGAATAGTGCATGAACAGTAATATATGATATCAAAATATGCAGCAACTATGTTTTTTGCATGCAGCCACAACAATTGAACCAATCACAATCACACACTCAATTGCAATGAAATAATGGAATAGACAATCAAAGGATCATGAATAAACATTAAAACACGAATTGATCAACACACACATACGAATTGAAATGCAAAACTAAATCTGCAAACGAACACAGAAACACAGAATACTTAGTTTCAGAGTTTGCAAACGATCATAAACATAATACGAAGAATGGAATAGACGAACAAAATGCACTATGAAATAAAAATACAGATGAAATGTTGCACAAACACAAAAACACCGAATCAGTTAGTACACATGATGAAATAAAAACAAATGTCCCCGGCAATGGCGCCATTTTGATAACCACGTCGCAATGATATCAAACAAACTAGATTTTCTTAAAAAATTTGCAATACAAGGAGTAAACCTAGGTCATCTCACAAGGACATAAGATATATTTTGTTTCTAGTTCCTTCATGTGATTTCATATTAGCTTAGAGAAAGATTGTTTTGAATTAAATTGTAAACAACAAAAAAGAAAAGAACAAAGAATAATTATAACGAAACAAAATATGAAATTTAACCAAATCAAGATCTCAATCACTACAACGCAATTCTCATTGTTACACGAATATAATTCCAACAAATTTCCAATCAACACTAATTCAATACGACATTAATAACCCAAAATCTAAATCTAGATTATGAATTTCATCAAAATAAGAATTGCAATCGCAAATCCAACGCTCTAACAAAATTCAGAACAATTGATTTATTGAATTAGGTGAATTCATTTATTTCAAATGTGAAATTCTCATTCTCTGTTTAGAATGCAAACGAAAAATCAATATCATGAAAAACGTAATTATCCTAATAAAAAAAGAGTAGGAAAAGCGCGAATTCGATAGAACCTAACTCGAAACTCAAACGCAATGTTGTTCTTGAAACCTTGAACTGATTGAAGGATTAGCCTTGCTTCATAATCATGTTTGCTTTGGCCAAAACCAAAAATATGAAAAGATGGAAGGTAGAGAGACGAAAATAAAGGAAAGAATTTAAAATAAAGGCTTTTGTAATTCTGAAAAATTGAGGGAAAAGAAAAACAAGGATTCATACATAGAGTCATAACCTCTATTTAAAGATAAAATAATTGGGCTTAATTAAGGCCTAACTCCCTAATGAGTTTCCTAAACACCTAACTAAGTAAAAGACATAATAATTGGGCTTAATTAAGACCCAACTTCCTAGCTAAGTAAAATCAACAATACAATCAAATTCTGAAAATTTCAGTGCAGGGCCGCAACATTGTGACGCAATTTTGGACTTGAAGATGCTCGAACTGGGCTTTTCTCCCAACAGCGAAGTTGTATATCTCTGTCTTATCTTTCCAGGGACACCAATTTTGTCCAATTCCGAGTAGTGTAGCTCTAGATATGGTCTTTGTAAGAAACTGTGTCAAAATAAGAAATTATGGCGGGAATTAAGAAAGATTTATATTTAAATCTTAAATTACTTACACAAATCTAAACTAACACATCAAAATAATGCACTAATGAAGCTCAATTAAACCAAAAACATGGAGAGAAAGATGTACTAAAATATGACTATCACTACTCCATCATACTAAAAATTTAGAAGCATGCAGAATTCTAAATTTCAAAATTAACCAAAATTTGAAATTAATCTAAATTTTATCAAAATTTAAAGGTCAGAAATTTAGAAAGGAATAGAGAAATAATCCTAAAGTATCTATGTGGTTATGCTGAGGAAAATGGATATTCCAGCACTCTAACTCAGAACACTCCTTTATAGGTTAACACTTTTACTCCCAAAAAAATTATTACCTACAACCAAAAATTCAGATCATGAAAAAGAATGAAATCAAAAACCAAAAATTAACAAATCTAAAGGGAAAGAAGTGTGAATTGGCTCTCATAAAGTGCTCTTTTAACGTCACTAGCTTGACGCCTATTGATCTTTGATTCTAAGAGATGATTTTGATGATAACAGCTATTGCTCTATCTTTAAACAACCACTTTGTGGTCTTTTTTTCAGGTTGTGTCTTGCTACAGTCCTTTTGTAACATCCCAAATTTCAGCTTGCGTAACAGAGAGTGTTGATTATTAATTAGTAACTCTTTAATTTGATTTTTAGTACTCTAGTTTAGTTCTTGTTACAACTGTTTAAACATATTATGTTCCCTGCTTGCATAATTATTTTTCCCAGGGTATGTTTAGTTAATTTCGTATGTGCATGTCTATATGATTATGTGATGAAGTTACCTTGACTTAACCCAAGGTTAGTGAGATTGACCTGGGGCGAGATAGTCATTTGAGACAGATGAATGGACCCCATTTCTTTTATTCCCCTGATGATTGTTATTAATGATACATAGTTCTTTTAATTCTTATTATTTGATTTTGTGATATGCTTTCTTAATTTAAGTGGAACTACATGTGCGACTTTCTTTACTTATATTGGATGTTCACTAGGTTCTAATAATGGGTGTACTTAAATTTTCCATTATTCTGGTACCATGCACACTAAGTTAGATTATTAATGAGAGCCACCATCCTTTTTATCCTAGAACTCACGTGTACTACAAAAGATCGAAGAGGCAAGTTTCAATCTTTCCTCACTTAGTGCTAGTAACCGAAAAGTCATTCATGTTTAAGGGAGGGAGAGAACTGAATTTAATAGCCTAGGATTCTAGCCCAAATTAACTATACTTAATGCAATTCCATTGTTCCTGGTTAACCTAAATAAATACAGCTGCCACCTCTTGGACTGCCATATTTTGATTGGACCTTATTTAAAAACTTTCCTTTTTTTTTATATAGTGCAACCTAAATTTTAAAGCCCCAATCCTCTTCTAGAAGAATAGACTTTCCATATTATCATGCATTTGATTATGATTAAATTGAGATTAGCAAAGAAACCCAATAACCTTTCTTAAGAAAACTTTCCATATTCTCGGCACCTACACATAATTGCTACCCTATTCATTAATGTACCTTATGATTTTATTCAATACCCCTCTTTTAAATAAGGTAATCAGATTTTTGTTTATTGCATTTAATGAGAATATTAATTCCTAGTTACCCTAATTAGATGCAGCCGTTTTTCTTTCCCTAGACTGCCGTTTTTGTGTGATAAATGTTATAACCGCCACTTATGATGATCCCTTTTGAATATTCCCTCTTAATTGGTGCAGCCGAAAATCCAAAACTCCATTCTTCTCATTAAATGTCAAATTCCATTTTTTTTTCATGAGGGCTGACCTTCCACCTTAATTCGGTATTTAATTGTGCCACTCACCTGAATTAATTAATAAGGGGGAGGAAATGAAGAGACAACCGCCCCATTCCTTCCCTAAATAGACCAAACCGCGGCCAACATTTAATTGGCCAAACCAAGCAACATAAAACGTTTCACCTGGGACATTTATTCCCCCTCAAACCGTGCCCAACATTCATGTTATGTTTCCCCATTTATTGGTGGTAATAATTATTTGTGGGGACTCTTGCATTTGCATGGTAGTGGAGGAGGCGTCACCCTTTCCCTAGCCACACAAAGGACTCGACGTTTCATGTGCAGGGAATGTTGAGGGTTTAAATTTATTTCTCCCCTATAGAAACTTGAAACCGCCACCTGCCCATTTAAGAGTGGCAACTTAACGTGAAAAGTTATTACCTGGTGTAATTAAAACCCTAAAAGCATGCCAACCATTAATTTCTTTCCTTAATTACTTATTCATTTAATTGCATGCTCTTGTCTCATGATTAATGGCATTCATCACTCATTATGGAAGTTTTTCCCCACGCCCACTTTTGGAAGAGGAAGCGCCACCCTTGCCACGAAGTAGGTTAGAAGCTGCAACTCTTCATGTGACTAGAATGTAGAAAGTTCAAAACTCTTTTCCCTTCCATCAGAGAAATTATGCAGCCAGCTTGCCTTAATTGCATAGCCTCACAGGAACCAACTCACCAATCACGGCTGTGTTCCTCTAATGATTGATTGCTAGATAAATGTGGAGCATTAAACATTGCTTCTTTTCCCACTCTAAGCATTTAATGCTTTAATGGGATGTCTCACCTGCACCAGTGCACTAAGGGACGTGACCGTTCCAAGGAGGAGGCGAAAAGTTATACCACTTCACTTAACCTGACCCTAAAAACTTCCCTTTGTGCAGTTCGTGACCCTTTGGAGAGATGAAAAGACCTGAACCTTATGCTAACACTATAAAAGAGTTCCCCTTTTTCCCACGCGCCCTTTTCTTTCCTCTTTTCCAAAACTCTCTCTCAATTTCGCCATTTCCTCTTCCTTTTAACATCTTTCACACTCACACAAAACCTTCTATTCTCTTCCTCCCGTGAGCAACACTTTCCACCATTAATCTCCCAAGGAAGTTCCAACACTAAGGAGCCTTCGACACCGCCTGCCTCTCCCTTCCAAACGATTGTGCTGCCACCCAAGACTCGAGCTATTGTTGAAGTTCTTACCAACACCGAGACCAAACCTTCCATTCCTTATCTCTTTTTGAACCAAACAAGGTTAGGGAAGCTCTTGCTTGCGCTTGAATGCATGTGGTTGTTTGTTAACTTGTAAACTCTGTATGCCCTCTTTTCTTCTTGTTTTCACCTCTGATCTTCATCAAAGAAATTTACATGCAAACCATTTTCTTTCATCTCGTGGTGATTCTATTTGGATGGTGTTTTAAAAACCCATGTTTTGTAACTTGTGTGAACTTGATTGAGGTTGAAATAGTTTTGCATGTTGATAATATTGAAATCCTTACATGATTCTCAGTTGTTTGCCTTTACTATTGAATAAAAATGATGACCTTGGATGATTTATTTCTTGCATAGTAAATTTTCGTGATACAACCTTTCATCTCTTCTCGGCTCTTTTTGTCCACCTTGTTTTCCGAAATCTTTTATCATGAAATCAATCTCTTCTCCTCACCTATTCCTTTTGTTTTAACCGAGAGCCAAGGAACCTTATTTTGGTTAAAAATGAAATGTTGTTTGAATAATAAACCATGGATGTTGTCGATTTCTAACTTCAAATTCTGAGCTTGCATGTGGGATTAGGTCACGATTATTTTATAAAAATTTCATGGTACTTGTGTAGATGATGTATTTTGAGGTGTTTGGATATCTCGTGGAAATTGTTGCATTCATCTCCATCTCCCCTTATTTTTCTTTGTTTTTCCCGAATGCGTGTGCACACCCCTCTTTTTGCATGCGTGAACCCCCTTTAAGTGTGCCTTGATTTCACATTATCATTGTTATTATGTGGATGTTTACACATGTGGTGTGGAGGATAGAGAGTCAAGGATACAGTTTGGCACCGCTGGGGAATGTGAGTGTTTAGGTTCAATGGAAGAACCTTGGGGGTAGTGGAGGGGGGGTTGCCCCAATGGTGGGGAATAGCTCACCGCGGCCGGGACACGTCGCCATCAAAATCTCTACTAATCCTGACGCGGGCAAGCATTGCCAAGGATCGTGGCAGAACTCATTCCTGAGGAACCTGTGGTCAATGTGTGCTTATAGGGAATGAGGGTCTCCGATCGCCTTGGCTGGAGGAGTGACAGAAATTGAGGAAGTAGTGATGTTCTAAGTTGTATCATGTGAAGTAGTGTTTAGTAGACATTAAGATGAGATTAGGTGTTTGCTGAAATTCTGACTTCGTAATGCAATTAATTCGTTTCAATTATTTCTCTGATTTGATTCCTAATTGGAAATTGCTTGGAACTCACCCTTTCTGTTTCTATTTTTGTTTTGGTGTTGTGTCTTGTCTTGCTGTTGTTGTTGTGTTGCATGAATGCATGGTAGATGGACCCACTCTGAGCGAGGATCTGGGAAGAGGACTCGAGAGGAAATAAGGGTTGAGTCTACGAACCAGCAACGCGTCGCTTGATGTGTCAGCGGATGGTCTCCATGTCCATGGGACCTCTCACTGAAGGCGAATGGAAGCCTAACTGGATGGACCACATTTTTGCCGAAATCTCCGTGCCCTTACCACCTGAACGGAGTATCATCATTCATACACCTCCCTCTTCTCCATCGTCTCATGAACCTCCTGCCAAACGTCTTAAGACTTTTGTGAACAAAGGTAAGACTATCATCGACCTTGACCCCGAACCCAGCCCTTGTCCTAGCCCTACTCCTGCACTCGCACTGGAATGGAAAGACATTGGAGTGGTTATGTCTTCCGTCAGGCCAGTTCCTTGCCAACCTCTCAATATTCAGGCACCCCCTTCTGACGAAGCTAGACCTTCCACCCGACACCCTTCTCCGCCACCGCTGTCCACCTCGAGATCACCACCCCCTACCATCGGTTGGATTGACAGCGACCCGGACGACTTGCCACCCTCCCCTCGCCCTCAGCCCGTGGATGCTTCACCAGATTCTGATGGAATGGAATCTGAGCCTAGTGAGGATTCCTTTCCACCCGAATTTTATATGTAGATGGTTATTTTATTTTTTTTGTTTGTCATGGATGAACACTACTCTTAAGTTTTATTTTATTTTTTCCTTTTCTTTTTCAGGGCTGTTTATAATTACTTTTGAAATACTGAACTATGAGGTCTTCTTTTTGTTCGTTTCATGATGGTTTTACCTTTGACCGTTTGAATTAGAGATGTATATGCACATAATTGTATTTTCTCTCCAATTACATGTCTCTCATTATGATTTCAGAATTTCATTTCCGCTAAGCATGTGATGTTGAGCGCTTACCTTCTTCTTTTCATAAAAGAAATTAATCTGAGAAAATGTAAAACAATAACAAAATTTCAAGTACACTAGGAAAATGCAATACGATATACATGTTTTGGTGAAGAACAAATTTAAAAAAAAAAAAAAAGGAATAATGTACACTCATTTATGAATTAAATTGTGAATTTGTTGCTTGTTTTCACACTAATGTCGAATGAATGATTCCTTGTTCATGTGTGGTTGGGTACACCACTTTCGAAAAGCCTTCAAATTATATTTCTAGAAGATAGGGTCTTGGTAGTAATTTAGGTGTTACACCTTTGGTTCTTCTTTCTTTAAAATTGTTAACTGCTCTTCCTTGCAATCTTCTTGTTGCTTATCTTGAATGTTGTTTTCTTCATACTTATCTAATGCTTCCTTTTTCTCAGCAGCTTTAGGATTTGAAATTTTCACCTCATTCCTTGTGAAAGCAGCTTGACATTGCTCTATTGGATTCACAGTGGTGTTGCTAGGAAATTTCTCATCATTCCTATTTAACAATTGTTCTGAAATTTATCCTATTTGCATCTCCATCTTCTCCATAGATGCCTCTTGATTCTTGAAACTTGACTGAGTAAATTTCATGAATTGGAGCAAAGTTTCTTAAAGTTCATTATTTCTATTTGGAAGAGTCATTGAAGGTTGCAGCAATCATTTGTTGTTTCCAATCATAATATGATTGACTCATGTTAGCTTGATATTGATATACATGAGGAAAGGTAGATTCAGGTCTTCGAAAATTTTCTCCATAATTGATTTCTTCTTGAAATTCTAGTGCAGCCACATCATAGGTTCCATTCAAATCATTTTTGCTATAAAAATCACACACCAAGGGGTTGGTTTGGGCAACTCCAGCTTGAAAATTATTAATTAAAGCTTCAAAAGCATCTGCTTCATAAGCTCTTATTCTTACAACTTGGCTTTGATGAAAATTTTGATACATGCTATTTGCCATCAAACAATAGAGTAACTTATTTTTCTAGTTTTCCGTTGCATACAAAAAAAAAGTAAACAAAATTTAAATCAAATCAGTAACTAAGCAAAATGAAATATAAAACAATGCAAAAAATTACAAAACAAAATGTGCACAAAATATAGAAATTTATGCAGAATGAGATTTACAATTATGCAGAAAAATGCAAAACAAAATTATGCAGAAAACTACACAAAATGTAGGGAAAAAATTATGCAAAAAAATTAGAAAGTAAAACAAAAAAAAATGCTCAATCTAGTCATTTTTCTGCTACTAATGATATTAAAAGTAAATAATCATCGGCAACGGCACCAAAAACTTGTCACATAATTGGAGAACTAACTAGCAAGTGTACTAGGTAGTTGTAGCAAGTAATAAAATTTGAAAATCAATGTGAGTCCCAAGTATTGTCCTCAGGGATTAGGCCTATCAATTATCACTTCACAAATCAATAACTTGTTGAGCCAAACGAATTTGGAGTGTTTTGAATCATTTAACAAACAAAAGCAATAAAGTGTAGAAATCTAAAAAAATACAGCAAAACATAATACGAATTTTGTATTAAAATGCTATGTGAAAAATAGTTAGGAATCATTTCACCAGACTTTCAATTGCAATGTAATCATGTTCTGGACTCTTAAGAATTCTAATTGATTGATAATCAATTTCACTTCTTTAACCAAAGGACAATTCTTTCCTTCATTGATTCTAATACCTAATTAAACCTCTCTAATTCCTTTGGTAAAATTCAATCAAATATTGCATTAAGTTCTGAAAATTATAGGATTACTAGATTATGATACTTATTCGTAAGATCTCAATAACCTAGGCATATGATTCAGATATGAGAAATAAACTCAATTTCCATTGATGAAGATTCCTCTAGGTTCAATTGAATGAAGGATTAGTTCACAACTGCATTAAGAACAGAATCACATACTCAATTTAATCAAAACCTTAAGGTCCAAATCCAAAATTACATCACAATATCAAATCTGGTTCCATAGATCCCGAACAAAAAGAAATCAGAACATGTTCCTAAAAGAAAAAGAGAAAGAAAGAGTAGAAGAAGAGAAACTGCAAAATTTCTTCATAAATCCAATCCCCAGCCTGATTCCTCAAGGTCCAGAGCTTAGAAGTCGCCTCCAATCTCCCTCTCTAACTCTCCTAAGGTGTAGAAGTGAAAAGAAAACAAAAAATTGGCAAAAGACTACAAATTCTAAACTCTTAACTTCTATTTATAATATTTTTCCCGCCTTTTCCACTTCCACACTTTAATCTCTGAGGATTATAGCATGAAAGGTTTTCTAGAATCTTCTATAACTGAATTATGAACTCAACTCATTCAAAGTTGACACTTAGAAGTGATATTTAAAATTGTTACTTTTGCATAGACACTCTCAGCACTTAGAGTGTCTATGCACATCTTTACATAGCTACTCTCAATGCCTGGAGTGGCTACGTGCTTACTGCGTTACGCGCTCAATTGTGTAGCTACTTTAAACACTTGAACTAGCTACGCGCACTGTGGAATTCTGAATTGGCCTTGGGCGTAGCTACTCTGAACACTTGAAGTGGCTATGCGTTCTCTGCATAGCTATTCTGAACACTTGAAGTAGCTACTTTCTTGATCTTCATAAATTTTCTTCTTCAAAGTGTTCACTCTATGTACTCAGAGTGATTAGCCCTACACATAACACTTGATTCTTCATCTTTTCCTCTACTTTCTTCACTTCAATCTTTAACTCAATTTCTCAGCTCAAGCTTCTGCACAAGAATTAAGTCATTTTAAGTCAAATTGTTCAGAATTGGACCAAAAATCCAAGATTCTAAACTATTTATACAATTATGAATATTAATGCAATTTTTATGATATTTTCAAGTTTATTTACTATTTAACTCTTTATTTACTAACAAAAACTAGGCTAAAAATATAGTAAAATGTGGATTTATCACTTAAGGCTTTGATGCCAAGTCAGACAAAAATAACATCTGAATTCACTTTAAAGGACACATCTTAATCATTTGAATTCAATTCAAGTAAGGAAATAAGCAACCATTGACCAGAAATATGTTTGACTAATATTGGAGATGTATTTTTTTTGTTGTCATTTATGGATAATTAGCAATCATGGTTCTTTCTTCACAGTTCAATATATTGTAATGATGGATATTTATCGGTTAGGGGTCATAGCTTGATTTGTTACTTTATATTTAACCACCCTTCAATTGTTAATTCTTTATGTAGCTATGGATTGTAGTTAGATAAATTGTAGATGTAGAAATTAGGAGTATGAGAATGAGGTCGAACAATTTTTACAATTTGCGCAAAGAAATGTACCTAATAATACTGGAAGATTTTATTGTCCTTGTGTGAAGTGTTTAAATTTAAGGGAATTAAGTGTTAAAGATATAAGAGAACATGTGCTCTGTGATTGATTTTGAATGAGTTATACAACATGGATATGGCACGGTGAATTAAGAAATATGCCAAACTTGTCCTAAACAATTGAGGTTGATGTAGAAACGAATGATCGACTGGAAGATATGATATGTGATATTGGGGAAGAGTCTTTCAGAGACATGTTTTTGAGAATATATGTGAAAATAATAATAAGCCTTTGTGTAACATCCTTCTCTTCTTTAAATAATTTTCTTTAAATATTTACATTAGTAAAAATATAAATAAGAAATTTTGTAAGAAATTGTATAGGTTTAAATAAATGATACAACATGAGAATACAATTTAATAAAATTTGACAAATTTACAAAATCTCTCAATAAAACCTTTCACTTTTAAGGAATAAAAATACATAAATGAAATTATACATCTATTACATTAAAATTTATTATATCTGAGTAGTTCTATTCCCACAATCCTTGACAAGTATGACCCTAGAACAGATCATCCATCTCTATTTCTTCTTTTTCATTACTTGAAACATTTCAGTAAGGGTGAGTATTTCCATGCCCCATTAAATCTCTTTTATTAAGAATTATCCTAAAAGCAACTAAAGTTATTATCTAATACTCTATTCTAATTCACTATCAATATTGCACAATTCATATTGACATTCATCCCATCCAAGTATATATAATAATACAACTATCAATCAAAGCATACACAATACTTCATTCATTAAGCATTCATTTCTATGTTGATATGCACGTTATTATATATATATATATCATATCATCTTAATTCATATGTGTGATACATTATGTCCCAGTCGCACCCGTCGATATATTACAACACCCATATCATAACAACATAAATCGATCCGTTAGGATACATATATTATAATCATACAAATTCTATACCATTACACATCTATAACATTTTCATAAAAATTGTCCTTGGGTACTCCTGAGGACTTCCTAGCATGGATAGCTATTGGTTGGCCGCTATCACACTTCAGAAGAGAAGTAAATTTGACTAGCAAGTGTACTAGTGTTGATGTAGCAAGTTATAAAAATGATAGAACTGTGTTAGAGTCCCAAGTATCGATATCAGGGAATAAAATTATTTAATTACCACTTCACAAGGCCATAATTAGTTGAGCTTCACGAATTTCAAAGAGTGTTTGGAATTAAAATTGACAAATATTGAAATTAGAAGAAAAATAAAACAATGAATATGTAAATGTGTGATGGACAGATGTGGAAGACATGGCTAGGGAGTTGTTTCACCAAAACTTTAATGTTGAATTAATAAGGATATGAACTTTCAAGTAATTAGAAAGAATGACAACTAGTCTCACGTTGTATTATTCAGAAGTTAATTCCTTAACTCAGTGAACCTAACATTCAATCAAATCACTCTAATTCCTTAGATCTGGTTCAATTCAATGTTGCTTTAAGTGTAAGAAACCAGAAGATTGTAAGATCAAGTTCTCTTATCCCTACGAAAGCTATAATCCTGGTAATTGATTTAGATTTGAGAAATAAATCCAATTTCCATTGATGAGAATTTCTCTGTAATTAGTTAATCAAATTTCTATTCAATTACTACGTAAAGTGCAAAATCAACCACTCAATTTATTCCAATACTTGAAATCCAGATCTAGAATCAATTCAACACGTTCATTTTGGATCCACAATCCCAAACTTTGAAGAAATTACAAAGCCTTATAGCAGAGAAAGAAAAAGAAAAAGAAGAGGAGAAGGAACGCAGAAGAGCCATCTTCAATCCATTCCCAGGATAATACGTAACTCAGTAAGGGGTAGGCAGATTAGATTAACAAGGAAGTTTCTACCTTCAACTTGAAGTAAACAATTCAAACAAACACGGGATGCAATCATAGGATCATTCGTAGGAGTATAAACAACAACATCACACTTCATGACAAGGGTAGGTTATAACATCCCAAATTTTGGCTTGCGTAGCAGAGAGTGTTGATTATTAATTAGTAACTCTTTTATTTGATTTTTAGTACTCAAGTTTAGTTCTTGCTACAACTGTTTAAGCATATTATGTTCCCTGCTTGCATAATTATTTTTCCCAGCGTATGTTTAGTTAATTTCGTATGCGCATGTCTATATGATTATGTGATGAAGTTACCTTGACTTAACCCAAGGTTAGTGAGATCGACCTGGGGTGAGATAGTCTTTTGAGACAGATGAATGGACCCTATTTCTTTTATTCCCCTAATGGTTATTATTAATGTTACATAGTTCTTTTAAATTCTTATTATTTAATTGTGTGATATGCTTTCTTAAATTTGAGTGGAACTACATGTGTAACTTTCTTTATTTATCTTGAATGTTCACTAGATTCTAATAATGGGTGTACTTAAGTCTTCCATTATTCTGGTACCATGCACACTTAGTTAGACCATTAATGAGAGTCACCATCCTTTTACCTTAGAACTCACGTGTACTACAAAGGATCCAAGAGGCAAATTTCAATCTTTCCTCATTTAGTGCTAGTAACCGAAAAGTCATTCATGTCCAAGAGGGGAAGAATCGAATTTGATAGCCTAGGATTCTAGCCCAAATTAAGTATACTTAATGCAATTCCATTGTTCCTGGTTAACCTAAATAAATACAGCCGCCACCTCTTGGACTACCATAATTTGATTGGATCTCATTTAAAACTTCCTTTTTTTTTATGCAACCGAAAATTAAAGCTACAGTCCTCTTCTAGAAGAATAGACTTTCCATATTCTCATGCATTTGATTATGATTGATTCGAGATTAGCAAGAACCCAAGAACCTTTGTTAAGGAAACTTTCCATATTCTCGGCACTTACACATAATTGCTTCCCTATTCATTAATGAACCTTATGATTTTATTCAATACCCCTCTTTTAAATAAGGTAATCAGATTTTCGTTATTTGCTCATGCAGGAGAGAGAAAAACTGGCCATAATGGCTTAGATTTAGAGCATGAAACATTGCATTTAATGAGATTATTAATTCCCTAGTTACCCTAATTAGATGCAGCTGTTTTCCTTTCCCTAGACTGCCTTTTTGTGTGATAAATATTATAACCCCCTTATTAATGGTGCAGCTATGAATTGAAGGTAATTAGAAGCCCAAAAATCTCTTCCCCAAAACGTAACCCTTCCAAATTCTCATGCTCTTAATTAGCCAGCCATATAAATTCAATTTGACATTTATTCCAATGACCATTTATTAGAGAATTAATCATGCTTGATTACTTTCACAACCACCCCTTCATCTAACCGTTAGAATGCACCCAAATTGCCTTAATTACTTTCCATTCACCTTTAATTCCCTTGAGAAAAACGAACAGACACGCCCCCAATCTCCTCCCCCAAATGATTGGAACCATCAGCCACATTAAGGATAAGCGTGAGTCAACATGGAAACTCTCCTATGATGCATTTAAAACCCTAAATCTGTGCATGATATTAATTGTATGTCCTTACTGAAGAATCTATATTTTGACTGATATTTTAGCATAATTCTAACACATTTGATAAGAAAAATATATAAAGAAAGCAGAAAAACTCAGAAAAAGAGAAGGAATTGAAGTTTTGTTTAAATTCGTAGTTATTTTAGCAATTGTGAAATTTTTGCTTAGGAATTAAGTTTTTAATCTTGTTTTTGAAGGAATAAATTGAGCAAGGATCATATCCATGGAGGTTTGATGACAAGGAAGAGGAAAGAAACAAGTCTGGACTCCAAAAACCCAAGAATAAGAAATTGCAGACTGGGCGTGATCACTATTGTCAATAAAAGTGATCACTTCAGAGCTCAAAGAAGAAGTGAAGCCTGGGTGTTACCATTTTTATCATTACAAGTGATAGTTCCAGAGAGGCAAAATATCAGGGAAGCTCTGCTTAACCACTATTGTCATCAAAAGTGATCGTTCCAGAGAGTCTTCAACTTGGTGAGTCGCGCCTAGTCACTTTTATCAGCAAGAGTGATAGTTTCAGAGAGCTCTCAATATCAGGAAGTTACGCGTGGCCACCATTTCTGGGAAAAGTGTTAACGCGCAACCATAAACTTTCTGCGTAACTACTATTTCTCATAAAAGTGATGACGTGAAAATCTAGGAAATTCTATAAATACTAGAAACGATCCGAAAAAAAGGGATTCTGTTCATTTTCAGTTTTTTTAGTTAGATTCTTGTTAGAGAAAGTGAGAGAGAGGAGTGGGGATTCAAATCTCAAAGCTTCACGAAGAGAAATTAGAGTGGAGCAAGCTTCCATGGCGATTCTGATTTTCTTCTTCTCTTCTTCTCTTTCTTTCCTTTTCTCTGTTGCCATGGCTGTGTAATTTGTTCATAGCTAGGGATTGTAGATCTGAAACGAATATGTTGAATTGATTTTGGATTTGGATTTCAAGCTTTAGAATAGATTGAGTGATTGATTTTGCACTTTACGTAGGAATTGAATGGAAATTTGATTAACTAATTTTAGAGGAACTCTTGTCAATGGAAATTGAATTTGTTCTTCAAATCTGAACCAATCACCAAGATTATAGTTTTCTTAGGGATAAGGAACTTTGATCTTGCAATCTTTTGGTTTTTTATACTTAAAGCAATGTTGAATTAAATCAGATCTAAGGAATTAGAATGTTTTAATTGAATGTTAGGTTCATTGAGTTAAGGAATTAACCTCTGAACAATAGAACGTGAAACTGATTGTCTTTCTTTCCAAATGCTTGTTAATTCAGAACTTTATTGATTAAACATTGGAGTTTTGGTGAAACAATTCCCTAGCTATGGTTTCTTCCTCTGTTATCACGTAATTGTTTGTTGATTATTCTATTTTCTGTAAGTTCATTTTACTTTTAATTGTTCTAGTTTGCTGTTATTACATGTTACTACTCTCCTTCCAATTTTGAAAAAGCTTAAATGGTTATAATTCTATGAAGTGGTATTTGAAACCTAAATTCCCTGTGGAGACGATATTTGGATCTTAAATTTACTCATTACTTGCTGCAATCCTAGTGCACTTGCTAGTGTTAGATTGCGAACAACACTTACCTTAATTGCTTTGCATTCATGGCTAATCATTACAAGATTATGTGCATGTACTACCCTAAAAAGGCATCACCTTGTGGGTAGTTCAAAGAGACGTTGCATGTTTATTCCCTTCTCCAATGTCTTAAATTGCCTCCCACATTTAAAACGTTGCACCTAGAATAAATGCTCTTTTTGGAACAGTACTACCATAAAACCCCATTTAAAGGACCTTTTCATTTACACAGCCACATAAGAGATATAACCCTTTCAATTTCATGGGATATGAAAGGTTTAAACTAAATTCCCTCCATAAATCAAAACCCTAGCCGCCAATATACTCAAACTGCTCACTCTTGCCCAAGTCAAAACCCTACTTAGTCACTCCATCATGATGGCTGGCCTATGGAGAAGTGTGAAGCATTAATGGCTTGCTTCTTTTACACTCTGAGCATTTAATGCTCTTGAAGGGACTTTTCGCATGCACATGCACGCCAAGAGGCGCAAGCATTCAAAGGGTGTATCCCTTAACTTAACCCTAAAACCATCCCTGTGTAACCTTTCACCGCCAACCTCTGGGAAACGAATGGACACAAGGTTTAGGTCACACTGTATAAGAACCCCTTCATTTTTCACGCGCCCTTTTCCCTTCTCATTTTCAAAACAGTCTTAGCCTCATCTCTCTTTTCCCTCTCGAATGTTCTCTCACCCCCCACACCAAACAATCCCCTTCACTCTCGTTCTCGTGAGCAACGTTTCTCGTCACCACCCCCTTGAAGGTACGAAGAACCCTAGAGAGTTTCCAACACAACTTGCACCCCTCTTCCAACGATTGTGCCGCCATCCAAGACTCAAGCTGTGGTTGAAGTTCTTACCAACACCGAGGCTAAACCTTCCACTTATCATCTCTTTTTTGAACCAAACAAGGTTAGGGGAGTTCGTGATTTTGTGTGTGAATGAATGTGCTTGCTCATATGTGCGCGATTGAACGTGATTAATATTCTTCCTTCCCATTTTCGTTTCTAATAAGATTAAAAGTGACATACAAATAACTTTCACTTCATCCCCCTACTTCTTTATTTGATTATGACTTAAAAATGATGTGTGGTAACTCGAATGAGTGTGGATGAGTGGGATTACTATTTGCATGTCCATGATATTGAAAACCTTACTTGATTCTTTCTTATTTGCCTTTATTAACGAATAAAGTTAGTAACTTTGATGAATATCTAATTGCATGTTAAAATAACTCTAAGAATCTTTGTGTTCTTTTCGGTTTTTGTCAATTATTCCCCTACCTCTTCGTTTTAGTTGAAGAATTTCTCATCTTTTCTCGGTTTGACGTTGCATGACCAAGGAACCCTTTTTCTTAACCTTGAAGGATTTTTCCTACTAGCTAATCAGTAATTTATGAAAAGAATTGTGGTAGAAATGAGTTGCATGTATGATTAAGCTTGTGGTTATTCCTCTGACTCTTTGATGATCATTTTGCTTGGGGAAGTACATTTCTACTATGACGATTCAAAGGAATTCTCTTTATTATCTCCATCTTCTCTCTTTTTCTTTTTTATTCTTAGACCGTGGATGAATGATTTTTCTCTTCTTTGTACGTGCTAGCTCTTATAAGCGTGAGTGGTTGTGTGATTTGTGACCTTTGAGGATGAAATGCGTGTTCCAAAATGGTGTGAGGAGGATGCAAATACAAAACTGTTTTACGTGCATTATAGGAAGGTTGGAGAGTCAATATCACAGTTTAGCACAGCTGAGGGATGTGAGTGTTCAGGTTCAAGGGAAGAACCTTGGGGGTTGTGGAGGGGGGTTGCCCTAATGGCACGGAATAGCTCACCACTGCCGGGACACGTCGCCATCAAAGCCTTCACTAATCCTGACGCGAGCAAGCATTTCCAGGATCTGGAAGGACTCATTCCTGAGGAATTAAAATTTGTTAAGAAGGGAAATGTCCCTGAAGAATTGTATACGAAATGTGCTTGTAGGTAATGAGGGCCTTCGATCATCTTGACTGGGGAAAAAGCTGAGGACGAATAAAAGAAGGAGTGACAATTTAATTACCTTTATTATAATTATGTTATGATGAACCCATTTATTTTATTTGCGTTTTGTGGCTGTTTGATGAATATTATGTTATGATAATGTGATTATTGCACTATGAGTCAGTAGGTTTGTTAATGTTATGCTGATTTTCTTGCTTACTTGATTTTTGATGATTGAATGTATTGAGCTCACCCTTTCTGTTCTATTTTTGTTTTGGGTGTGCTTCTTGTCTTGTTGTTGTTGTTGTATGTTGCATGAATGCATGGCAGATGGACCAACTCCGAGCAAGGATTTGGGGAGGGGATTCAGGAGGAAAGGAGGGATGGATCTATGACCCAGCAACGCACCGCCTGATGTACCAGGGAATGGTCTCCATGTCCATGGGACCTCTCAGTGAAGGCAACTGGAAGCCCAACTAGATGGACCACATTTTGGCCAAAATCTCTGTGCCCCTACCACCTGAATTCATACACCTCCCTCTTCCCCATCGTCTCATGAACCTCCTGCCAAACTTCTTAAGACTTTTGTGGATAAAGGTAAGACTATCATTGACCTTGACCCCGAACCCAGCCCCTGTCCTAGCCCTACTCCTGCACCCGCACCTGAATGGAAAGACATTGGAGTGGATGCGTCTTCCGTCAGGCCAGTTCCTCGCCAACCTCTTGACATTTAGGCACCCCCTTCCGATGAAGCTGGACCTTCCACCCGGCACCCTTCTCCGCCACCGCCGTCCACCTCGAGATCACCACCCCCTACCATCGGTTGGATTGACAGCAACCCGGACGACTTGCCACCCTCTCTTCGCCCTCAGCCCGTGGATGCTTCACCTGATTCTGATGGAATGGAATCCGAGCCTAGTGAGGATTCCTTTCCACCAGAGTTTTATATGTGGATGGTTAGTTTTTTTTCTTGTCATGGATGAACACTGCTCTTAAGTTTTATATTTTCTTTCTTTTCTTCTTTGGGGCTGTTTATAATTATTTTTAAAATACTGATGTATGAGGTCTTCTTTTTGTTTGTTTCATGATGGTTTTACCTTAGACCGTTTGAACTAGAGACGTTTATGCACATAATCATATTTTTCTTTCTAATTACATGTCTCTCATTATGATTTCAGAATTTCATTTCACAAAGCATGTGATGTTGAACGCTCACTTTCTTCTTTTCATAAAAGAAATTAATATGAGAAAATGTGGAACGATAACAAAATTTCTAAGTGTGCTAATAAAACGTAATTCAATATACATGTTTTGGTGAAAAACAAATTTGAATGAAGGATTAAAGTAAGTCATAAAACTTGCTTTGTGGCTCCACGAAAGTAAGTCAACAATGCTTTCTCGGTGGTGAGAACGTCGAGGGAGGTGGACGTAGGCGGTGTTAATGGCAGTTCAGTGCTCACTGTTCCTTTGAAAGAGTGGTGAAGAGTGTTATTCACGAGAGAAGAAGGTAGAGTTGGGGGTTTGTGTAAGGGTGAGAAAATGTTGAAATAGAGGAGAAGTGAGGAGGTTGAGAGTATTTGTGAGAATGAGGAGAGAAAAAGGCGCGTGAGGATTAGAAGGGTCCTTATATAGTGTGAGTGGAAGCCTAAGTCTTTTCACCTTCAAAGGGTGTGGCGGTTGAATGCACGCCAGGGTTAGGGTTGGAGTACTAGAATGGCGTGACTCTTGGTCTATCTCTGGAGGGTCACGCCCCTTCTGAAGCTTTCGTATAGGAGAAACATTTCCATCATGAGCCATTATTACAATGGGAAAAACAAGGGTTAATTGCACTTACATTTTTCAAAAGTTGATTACTATTGATGGTGGGGTCGGCGATTAGATTTGAAGAGAGGGAATAAGTGTAATCTCTTTACATTCTTAGCATCTGAATGGGTGAGTCTCTTAGGTTTCTTGAGACAAGGTGATGCCCTCCCTTTTGCCGTAAGCGTGTGGCCAATGCCATAAAATAGGAAATAATTGCACGTAATAATGGGGCATGGTTTCCAGAATTAAGGTTGCTAAGTTTTTGGTTGCCCATTAAGTGCAGGCTGGCAGCTGAGTCAACTCAAGAAGGAAGTAGAGTAGGGTTTCCTTTGTTTTTCTGGTGATATTAAATGTGGTTGAGAGGAAATTAATGGTGGTTTAATTGAGGCAGGTGAGGCCTCTCGGTTTAAATGCAATTAGGATGTGGTTATTAGGGAAAAAAATAATGTGAATGGTTGATTGGTTTCCGTAATGCCATGCAATTAATGCAAGGTGGCTACTTAAATTTTTCTGATGGAGGGTGGTGCCACTTTTGGCCATGTGTTTACACAAATCTCCATAAGGTTCGGCCATAAATGCAAGGTAATTAAGGAAGGAATGTATGGTTGATGTCAGGCATGGTTTTGAGGGATTAATTGTTCTAGGGGTAACATCCCAGGTTGATTAGCATGCCTAAATAAATGCAGTTCACCGTTTAGGCCAATGTGGAGGAGATCAAGTAGGCACCTCTTCACTTCCCTATGATATTTAGTGTAGGTGGGTAATTAAGTGAATCTAGTGGCGGTTAAATGAGGAAATAGAGGGTTTCTTGAAAAAAAAGAAAGGCAAGGGTATCCTCAATAATTGTCTACAAGATTCTTGCTAATTTATGATTAATGACCTACCCTAATTAAATATGCATGAGAACCTGAAAAGTTTTGCCATTAAAGGAGGGAATAAAACTCCATTCTCGGCTAAACCATTTATGAGGGAATCTCAAAGATTATCATGTAAGATGTAACAGCTCAGGAGAAGAAACGACTACATCTAATTATGGTAACTAGGAAATTGATAATTGTATTAAGTGCAATTATTTAGGTTAAAAATCTAGGTCATTACGGTCAATTTTTCTCTCTCCTATCTCATATGCATTAAACAAAAATTTGTTGCACTAATTAAGAGAGATGTATTTGAACAAAATCATAAGGTGTCTTTTCAAATTTCTCTTTCCCCTAGGCATTGAATTGCTTTTCGGTTACAAGGCTTAAATAAGGAAAGACTGAAAAGTGTCTCTTGGGCCCTTTGTGGTGCACGTGAAACTTAGGATAAAAAGTGGTGGTTCTCATTAATTGACTAGCTTAGTGTGCATGGTTCTTAGAAAAAAAATGGAAGGACTTGTGTACACCTATTTACTGGTCAAATGGACGCTTAAGGCAAGACATGTGGAGAAATATCATTAATGGCTAGGGAGATTGAAAGTCACACATATATCTCCCTCAATATATGTAATACAAATAAATAGACAAATTAGAAGGATAATGCAATTAATAATAATATCATGAAAAAAAAATAATATGGGGTCCACCTATTTGACTATAATAATTTTGTCCTAGGGTTAGTCTTGCTAATCTTGGGTTATTTAAGGCATTCATACCACATGATCATATAACAACCCCATTCATATACATACACATAAAATGTACTGACCATCACCCCATCATCATTCGTAAGAATTTGGGCAGCAAAGACTCAAATAACTCAAGCAATCATCATCATAAAGGAATATATATATATATATATATATATATATATATATAAAAATCAATTAACCACAAAATTATCAAAACGCAATGAAAAACAATCAAAATAATAATAGTAGTACTAATAAAAGTTAACTAATTCAGACAACCTTAAGTATACATACCAAAATTGGGGATGTTACATGGCGCTGGAGTCAAACAATACATTAGGTCGATTTACACTTCCACTACTAGATCCAAGACTTGTAGTAGGCTCACTCTTGAAGCTACGCATCGGGTTGAAGTAACGCTTATGACTCTCTTGGATTCCTTTGACTTTAGAACCCAAACTACTTGCAGGACGTTGAGAACCAGAGTTCTTCCACAAGACCTTACGAATCTTGGTATCATCCTCATAGATACGACATCTATCCACCAAGGTTGGAAAATGATGCACCTATTGGCAATTAATTACTTGTTTGATGTCAGGGCGGAGTACATTCTCAAACTTAGAGCATCAGGATCTATCATCAGCTTGTGCAAAATATGGGTAATACTTCGACAGCTTATCAAACTTTGCCGCATATTCTCCAATACTCATTTGTCCTTGAGTCTGAGTTAAGAATTCTTGTTCTCTCCTCCTCCTGAGATCTTCTTGGAAATATTTCTTAAGAAATCGGCGATGAAAAGTTGGCCAATCCACAATGGCTCCTTCATTATCCAATTGCTGGCGAGTAACCCGCCACCAATACTCAGCCTCTCCTATTCTTCTATCCACAATTGAGCACCATTAGGATCAAACCCGCCACGAAATTGGGAAGGTTTGTTCTTGCGGAACTTAGACAAACCATGATTAGGAGCTGGCTCATTCTGTCTTTCCAGAATGTCCACTACTCTTCCTAGCAAGGCATCTAGAGCCTCATCCCTAGTTTGTCTAGCCATAGCTGTTTGAAATACAAGCAAGCACATTAATTCTAAAAATCACTGATAACCATAGCAGAGTCACAACGTACTACTGCACAAACCATAAGGGTTTCCAAACAATTGAGAGATTAACACAGATGTTGGGCAGTAAAGCCATGCCTGAGGCCAATTAGACCGAACTGCTCTGATACCACTTTATGTAGCGTCCTAAATCACTAAAACACTGATACCAACTTTATAACATAATAGTTTAGAAAACACCAAAATCTGGTAATATTTTTTTCTTCCTTTATACAGTTTACAAGTATAATCCCCTTTCTTTGAGAGAGAGTTAACATGCATATAACTTCCTAATCTCATCATTCCATAACTCAATTTCAATGATATAATAACATGAGATCATCACAACTCAATATCTAAAAATACTTCAAATATATTAAACTTCAATTCAGCGAAAAAGTCAAGTACTTAATAAACAGAACGGTCAATATAATCCAAATACAACATAACATAAATAAACCAACTTCCTAAGAGCAGTTCCCCCTAATGCATAAATAAATAAACATACATCAATCATAAGGCGAGTAATCCTCAATGGGATCAGACTCCTCAGAAGATGTCGGGGAAGCAGAGCTAGAGGAAGTAGTCACGTTATGACCTCCACCATTCTCCTCCATCATTCCAGCTGTGCGAGGAGATGAACGAGTAGTAGTAGGTGGAACTAAGGTAGATGAGTATGCAGGGTGCATATAAGATGGCATAGTAGTATATCTAATGGAGGATTCCACCACACGGACATCCTTCTCCATTGGCATGGGTGGGGAAGTAGGAGTTATAAAGGGAAATGGCATAGGCGCAGGGGCCGGTCTAGCAGTAGGAGTATGGGGATTAATCGACATAGGTGTCGAGGAAGCAAATAGAGTAGGGTAAGGTAATTGAGTGTCACCAGGAGGGACAGAAAAGACAATCTCAATAGGGGTGTCAGTAGTATACTGGGTGATCCATTAACCTCCACTCTCCAATCCATGAATCACTCGTGCGAATTCGCAGAAGATACTCTACTGAGCAGCGGAGTCGAACACCCATATATCCTCCTCAGAAGGAAGGACCCACACTTTCAGCTGTTCCTGTCCATATATATAAATAAAAGAAGAGCAATACAAGACAACACAAACAGAGGGATGAGTTCTCTAAACACAAACATCATTCAATAGCCATACCCCAAGGAAGGCGGCGTCATAGTCACAATTCAATCCATCTATCAACATTCAACATCATCAATGTTCAATCATATAATAGGGTGATAAATATAATCAATCATAGCCAATCACACAAGTATTCAATCATCCCTAATAGTAATGCACATGATGCATGAATGTAGGTTTTAATCTCACCCATATAGTCACTCATGTGTTAATAACATGTAAATGATGCATGGGGATCCTATTCCTCTATGATTGGCGACTTGCCCAGCTTTTAGCATAAAGATAGGTAGATAGATTCAAGTCGTATGGCGATCGGAGGACTCCATTCCCTACTCTGCACAATGATATCATAGATAGAAAATAGATTAATAGCACATCATTGATGTGTAGTGCCATCCGGCATGTTCAGGAATGGACCTCAACGACCCTAGTGTTATGGAGTTCACGTCAGGTTTGGCTAAGGTCTTGCAAGCGGGTCACGACCCGGCTACAGGGAGCTCAACTGCCATGTGCCACTTAGGTCGGATGTTCCCCCTTTCGTCACCCCTAGAAGGTCTACTTTGGACTAAACTTCCAATACCCACAGTTGTGCCTCTGTTATACCATCAAGTTGTTTCACAAGATTATATATTATGCATGAAGCAGCATTTTTAGTTTTCTTGTGATAGTTTTCTCAACTCATATCATTTAGCCACTTAGGGCTATTACACAGTAATAATAGAAGTCACTATGGACTTAGAATCATAGCATATAGCATTGAGCTAGAAGTCATCATAGACTTAGCAACATGGATAGATAATCTCCATGAGTCACATGCCTTAGCATGGATAGATAGTTACCATGAGTTTCGCAATAATTCTCAATGAGTTCATAATAATTTCAAGATAGTATATTTCAGGAACTCAGAGCATATCATAGATTTCTCATCATAATTTCATAATCTCATGGTTTTATAATTTCACACTCATGGATAATTTTAGTGCAACATATAATATATTAGACCATAGCTTAGGCAATCCAGTCAAGCCTTCTCGATTCATTTCCTCTTTCTCAATTCACTCTTTCTTTCACATTTCAAGTCCAATCTCTCTTTCAATTTAGTACAATCCCATTCCTCAATCCTTGCAATCTCGCCATTCAAGTTCATTCTAACCATTACATTTATTTCCATCAATATCTAACACCTTTTAAACCACAAATCATTCAACTCAAACTCTTGCTCTCTTGATTTCTTCCTCTCGATTTTTCTCTCTTTGAAAGAACAAATCATCAAACTTAATTCCTCTCTAAACTATTAATTAATCAAGTTAATTCAAAATAATCTAAAGGTGTTACCTCTCGGTATTTCACTCTTTAGTAGGGAAGATCAATCAAACTTAGGTTCTTTCTATACCACCAACTTAATCAACTTAATTAACAAATCTTCAAAGTCCTATCCCTCAGTTTTTCACACTTTTTCTCATAGGTTACATGCTGATTTTTTCATCCTTCATACCCAATCACTCATAACTCAACTAGATTGTAACATTTCCCACAAATCCAATCATATTCATGGTCCATTTCCATCAAACAGCCCTCAAAGGCTCTAGATCAATCAAACTTAGGTTTTTTCTATACCATCAACTTAATCAACTTAATTCACAAATGTTCAAAGTCCTATCCTCTTAGTTTTTCACACTTTTTCTCATAGGTTACATGCTGATTTTTTCATTGTTCATACCTAATCACTCATAACTCAACTATATTGTAACATTTCCCACAAATCCAATCATATTCATGGTCCATTTCCATCAAACAGCCCTCAAAGGCTCTAGATTATCAACATCACAATATTATATAATCATTCTTGTTGCACATTATTATAATTCATCAATTCTTTCATAAAGGTATGCAAATGATAATGTGATGCTCTCAAATAGTAATTCCATAGCATAATTCATAATGAGTAAGCAATCCAAGTTTTCATCCAAGCATCACTTTAAACATACCTCAAGGTTTTCCAAACAGAATTATCAAGGATGAATAGTATATATTCCATATCTTTCACATTTTTCTAGCCATTTACCCAAGTAATTTTCATAAATTTCAAACACCACAACATGGTAAAATCAAGACATACACTCACTTTCATCCAAGGTCAATCATACAAGTTTGCAAGCAGCAATCAACCTTTCACACAAGCAAGGTCCATCACGGTTCAATCAAATCCAGCCAAGGTAATGCACTTCTCAAGTTCACTTTTTGCTTCCTTACACAAAACAAGGCAATACAAGCTGTATTTCAACTTTTATAGTGTTTTATATATTCAAAACCAAGGCTGTCCCCTAGAATTGGCCTTTCCTTTTGTGTAATTTCTTATTAAAGTTCACACTAACCCTTTCCAAATAGTTTCAAGACCTCAAATACCAAAATTCAAGTCTTCCTCTTAAAACTCAAGACTGTCCAACATCTTAATTTATTTATTCACCAATGTTCAAGAATGCAAGATATTTTCCAATTTTTACAACACTTTAAATTCCAAAACCGAGACCATCCAAGCAACTCATTGTTACTTTTACAACTGCTGTTGCACTAAAAGTAAACTGACTTGCAAGTGTACTAGTGTTGTTGTAGCAAGTTATAAAAAATCTTAGAATCAAATTGAGTTCCAAGTATTGTCCTCAGGGAATAAAGTTCTCAATTACCACTTCACAAGATCAAAATTAGTTGAGCTTTACAAATTTCATATGGATTTGGTATGAATGTATCAAAAACGAAATTAGAAAGTAAAACAGAACAGTTAGCACAAAAGTATATAGTAAACAGATGTAGAAAGAGTATTTAGGAAATTGTTTCACCAAAACTTCAACATTGAATCAATAAAGTTCTAAACTTTTAAGCATTTAGATGGAATGACAATCAGTTTCATGTTATATTAATCAAAGGACAATCTCTTGCCTCAATGAATCTAGCATCTAATCAAATCATTCTAATCCCTTAGATCTAATCCAATCAAATGTTGCATTAAGTTTGAGAAACCAAAAGATTGCAAGATTAAGATATCTTATCCCTAAGAAACCAATAACCTTGGCAATTAATTCAATTCTGAGAAACAAATTCAATTCCCATTGATAAGTTCCTTTATGATTAGTTGATTAAATTTCCATTCAATCACTACTTTAACAGCAGAATCAATCACTCAATCCAATCCAAAACTCAAAGTTCAGATCCAAAATCAATTCAACATTTCTATTTCAGATTCACAATTCCTAACCACAAAGAGTTTAGGAAAACATTACAAAAAGAGAAGAGAAGAGAAGAGAAGAAGAGAATGAACAAAGAAGAAACATCTTCAAGCCAATCTCCAATCTGATCCCTCAAGAAATGGAGCTTGGTGTTTATCCTCAATCTCCCTCTCTGACTCTCTCAACAACAAAAACAAAATGGAAAATGAAAATATGAAAAAATCCTCCCAAAATTCATGAGCTAACTATCTTTTATAGAATTCCCGCTCTGCTGGCGTGATCACTTTTGCCAGCAATAATAATCACGCAGAGGCTAATTTTTCATTTCCACTTGCGCATGTTCACTTTTACTGGTGATAGTAGCCACACGCACTTCAAAGTGTTCACTTTTGTTAAAAATAGTAGCCACACAGAAGCTTCCTTTACTAATGTCATGCGCGTGGTCACTTTTGGTAGAAATAATGAACACGCAAAAGCTAGCTTCTTGTGCGTGTTCACTTTTGTGGATAATAGTGAACACGCGCAGCAACTCTTCTTGGAGGACTCTCTGGAACGCTCACTTTTTCTAGAAAAAGTGATTACGCAGAAGCTCTTCTCAATGCAACATCTCTGGAATGATCACTTTTGTCAGCAAAATTGATTACGCAGAAGCACTTCTTCATTTTATGGTTCTGGAGTGATCACTTTCACCAGCGAAAGTGATAAAAGTGGTCACTCAGAGGCTGTTCTTCAATTATCAACTTCTTTCCTCCAATTTTTGCTACTTTTCTTCTATTTTTCCTTTGATCGTGCAATCCTCATGAAGTTAGCTCAGAATTTCCTACAAAAGCATACTTGAATTGTCACTTTTTACATAGAAAATCAATGAATCTTAAAATAACTATGTTTAAAAGTGACATGCAACATTTTATTATTTTTGTTAAAGGTTTTCTACTATTTCTAGCATGTTTTCTTTATTAATTGCACTAAAAACTACTGTAAAATACTAGTAAAATATGGATTCATCATTACCCCAAACTTGAATTTTTGCTTGTCCTCAAGCAAATTAGAACATATCAAGGGTGTAAATTCTTATTAATTGGAATCCAAAACTTTTTACATTTTAGAAAAATTCAGATTAAAAATCCATTTTACTTCAATGTATTCTAATTATTTTCTCACTAAGTCATTAACCGATTCTTCATCATGATAGTCACACTTGAATTATCTGTTTGCTGCACAATCTCATTCATTTCAATCAAGCAAATCATTAAAGCTACATGCAAACAGAGTTGAGAAATATTATCACAACTCTCATAAAGTGTTTCTCTAACTCAATCAGTGTTTAAGCTTGTGTTTGCTCTCAACATCACCAAATTCATCAAACTCTGCCATAAGGCATTGGGCATTCTCTGCTTGATCTGGAGTGTGGTACAAGTCTTTTTTGGTCATGCCCATCTTTTGACCAATGTTCATGAGAACACCTTCCAGGAGCATGATGCCAGCCTTCATACTGCTGTGCAACTCATTCTGCCTCTCAGCTAAGGAGTTTTGTCTTTCAGCCATGAAGGCTATCTTCTCCTTCATTGTGGTTGGATTCTTTCTTTTAAACTGGGATGGAATTGGGGCTGCTGATGTGCAAGAAACAGTAGCATAAATCTCCTTCACCATAGCTACTGTAATTGGAGGTGCAGCTCTAATTTTGATTTGATAATCTCCAATTTCAATACCTGCATCATCACAAAGAACAGCTATTAACGAAGGGAAAGCTAGAGAATCTCTTTTTCTCTTGAGGATGTCCATAATGCATCCACTAATCACTTCTCCTACATCTATATAAAAATCATTGAGTATAGCATATAAAAGTTCAGTTCTCTTCACTGCTAGAGTGGAGCTATGCCTAACAGGCATGAATGAACTCAAAATAAAGGTGCTCCACACTTTTGCAAAGGGAAAAAGGTTCTTGGTTGTGATGCATTTGGGCTTTTCTAATAGATTCAGTTCCCAAGTAGTCCCTGGTTTCCCAATCCTCTCAAGGACTTGAACATAATCCTTGTCTTTAGCATCCCTGAATGCTTTAAAGTCTTGCTGCTCAGGTTATTTTTGAGTCCTAATGTTGAGGACTCTATTGATGTTAGCAACAGAAAAATCAATTGTCGTCCCCTTGACCATTGAATGGTATTTAGGCAGCTGATCTTCCTTGAATCTCATGGCATTGACATAAAATTCCTTTGTAATGTCTCTCCAGCCAATGCCAGTCATCATGCAGAAGGATTCTCATTCTCTTTTTTGAATTTCCTCCTTGTATTCTGGATAATGGTCTTCAGCTATCTCAATTGCTCTATCTTGGACAATCTTTCTTCTCAAGATATTAGCTCTGAAATAATTCTCATGAGCTATGCTCCTGAACCTTGGATCATGTTGAGGGTTTGGCCTTGATGAAGAGGCTCCTGCTAATCTTCCTCTCTTTGTTCTAGGAGTACCTCTAGAAGAGCCAACTGGAGTGTTGTCTGATGTCCTTACCATTTTTAAAAATTTCCTCTATTTAAGCTTGGGCGTGGTTACTTTCACTGGGAAAAGTGATTGTTCCAGAGAAGGGTGTCTTCCAAAGGGTTCTACGTGATCACTTTCATCAGCAAAAGTGATTGTTCATAATGGAACCCTGTAATTGAAGCTCTGCGTGATCACTTTCCTGCAAAATAGTGACTTCTTTTGTTATTCAAAGCTCCTTAGAAACTTAATTGCCTCATGCATTCAATTTTAATCATCTCATTTATGCATCCACAACATGAACCTTCATTGAATTAACACATTATTCCTAAAACACATATAAAACAAAATTTAAAATCAGAAAATTGCAGAAATTGAAATAAAGAATTAACAAAAGTTTAAGTAAAATGCAAATAAAGTAAAAATGGTTCAGAAATGTGAGTTGCCTCTCACAAAGCGCTCTTTTAACGTCACTAGCTTCACATTAAATGTTCCTCACTGCTGAGAAACCAAGTTAATGCAAAAGGTGTTCCTATTGAATTCTCCTTCATTGTAAATATTCAGTCTTTGGCCATTGACTTTAAACTTTCTCTCTTCTTTCTGATCTTCAAGTAACAAAGCACCAAAGAGAGATACTTCCTTTACCATAAGAGGTCATGACCATCTAGATTTGAGTTTTTCAGGGAACAACTTCAACCTAGAGTTGAATAGTAGCACTAGTTGCCCTGGTTTGAATTCTCTCTGCAGAATGAATCTGTCATGTATTCTTTTAGTCCTTTCTTTAAATAGTTTTGCATTTTCATATGCAAATTGTCTGAATTCCTCCAATTCATATAGCTGTAGTACTCTCTTTTCTCCAGCCTTGGTTGAATCAAAATTCAGCCATTTAGTAGCCCAATATGATCTATGTTGAAGATCCACACGAAGATGACATGATTTTCCAAACACTAATTGATATAATGACATACCAATTGGTGTTTTGAATGCAGTTCTGTATGCCCATAATGTATCATCAAGCTTCCTTGACCAATCTTTTCTTGAGTTACTGACTACTTTCATTAAGATCTTCTTGATTTCTCTGTTTGAAATTTTCATTTGTCCACTTGTTTGAGGATGATAAGGAGTTTATACTCTGTGTTTTACTCCATATTTATCCAAAATATTATCAAGGTATTTATTGCAGAAGTGTGATCCTCCATCACTAATAAGAATTCTTGGCACTCCAAATCTTGAAAAAATGTTTTTCTTTATGAAAGAAATCACCACTTTGGGTTCGTTTGTTCTGGTTGGTATAGCTTTCACCCATTTAGACACATAATCCACTGCCACAAGTATGTATTCATAAGAAAAAGAAGTTGGAAAAGGTCCCATAAAGTCTATTCCCTATACATCAAACAGTTCCACCTCCAAGATATTTTTCAAAGGCATCTCATGTCTTCTGGAAATGTTACCAACTCTTTGGCATTTATCACAGTTTTCTACATAAATTTTTGCATCTCTGAACAATGTAGGCCAGAAAAATCTAGCTTGTAATACTTTGCCAGCTGTTCTTGATCCACCATGATGGCCTCCACAATCTGAATTATGGCAATGCCATAGGATATCAGCTTGTTCTTTCTGTGGAATACATGTTCTCAAAATGCCATCTATCCAATTTTGAATAGATGAGGATCTTCCCAAATATAAAACTTGCTATCATGAAGAAATTTCTTTCTTTGCTGCCAATTCATTCTCGTTGGAATGTGCTGAGTGGCCTTAAAATTCGCTATATCAGCAAACCAAGGTAATTCATCCACAGTTAGCAGCTTTTCATCAAGAAATTCTTCATTAATATCCAAGTAATCTGATGGCAATGTATCCAATAGAATTCTGGATAGATGGTCTGCAACACCATTCTCTTTTCCTTTTTTATCTCGAATTTCTAACTCAAATTCTTGAAGTAGTAGAATCCATTTCAGCAGTCTTGGTTTAGCATCCTGCTTAGAAAGCAAATATTTCAGAGCAGCATGGTCAGTATATACCACAACCTTAGACCCTACTAAATAAGACCTGAACTTATCAAAAGCAAATATTATAGCAAGCAACTCTTTTTCAGTGGTTGTGTAATTAATCTGTGCAGAGTTTAGGACTCTACTAGCATAGTAAATCATATGTAGTCTTTTCTCTTTTCTTTGTCCTAATACAGCACCCACTGCTTTGTCACTTGCATCACGCATTAGCTCAAATGGTACAATCCAGTCAGGTTTAACAAGAACTGGAGTAGAAATCAGTTTTTCTTTTAAAATAGTAAAAGCATGCATACAAGATTCATCAATACAAATGCTGCATCCTGTCAGGCTTCTAATTTATTATTGAGTAATCTATAATATTTTATACTTGTTCAATGTTAATTGAAGGATTATTTGGTATTGGAATATATTTAGATGGAGTTGAAATTATTTTTTTAAAAAACAAAAAAGTGAACATGACAGTGTGAACAGTGCAAACCGCGTATGAACAGTGCAAACCGCGTACAAACCGTGTATGAACAGTACCAATCGCGTATGTACAGTGACTGCTGACGTCATCGGTGACGTCACATACGCATACAGTACGCGTGTACAGTGTTTTCCCGCGTGAATAGTGCCCTGAACAGTATTTTCCAGTGTGAACAGTAAGGTGGTGAACAGTGTTTCCGGCAGTGAACAGTAAATTCTGTCGTGAACAGTAAATTTTGAAAATTTTCTATAAAAAGGGGGTTTCACACGAAATTTTCATTTCTTCACCTCTATCCAAGGTTCTCAAAGGTTCTAAGGCCGTAAACCACCATTTCTCTCATACTAAACCTTCCTAAACTTAGATTTCTCGCCAGATCTGAGATTCTACATCTATTCTGAAGGATTGGAAGTAAGTTTCTTTAAGTTTGAAGCTAGATTTACCGTTCGTTTCTCTTCTCCTTCTCTTTCTTATAGAAATTCATGGTGTTCTTAGGAGAAACTCCGTTCTAAAGCTGAATCTTCGGTGAATTTTTTTTATAATCAAGTAATATTCGGTAGATCTAGTGTGAATCATCTTTCTGAGGTAAGGGGAGTTTACTTTAACCTATGAACTATGTTTTGAATGGTTTAATATGTTATTTCAAGATATTTTGATATGATTTTGTTAGATCTATTGAATAAAAGTTATTTTCTAAGCTGTAACTGTTGTTAATTAGTTTAAAATGCTGAGATTTTGGCTGATCTATTATAAACTTGCCGTAGTTGAGCTGTTAAAATAATTTTGGTGGCGTGCATCATGCTGAGATATATGTTTTGCATCATTATAGAGCCGAGTTACATGTTTAGGTGGGTAGACATGTAACGGTAAGTTCATGCTGAGCTTTGTCTTTGTCTTTGTCTGGATCCAGATACCGGAATGGGTCGCTCCCGGACCGGCTCGGTTCCTTCTGGATTACTTATGCTGTGAAACCAGTTGGAAGCCGTTTTCATGCTGTGCATTAGATGGGCTGGAAATGCATGGGGTTATTGCTGTGAGAAATATTTTGCTTTATATATATAATTATATTTTATGTTTGGTAAGCTCACCCTTGCATTTCTTTCTATGTCGTTGTGTGCGTGTGTACTGCGATGATCGTACGGTGGTACGTGAGCAGATGTAGCAGGTGTTACATCTACTTCACAGGCTGAGGGGCCAGTGAAGAAAAGTTAGAAGCTGGAGTTGAGTAATAATGCATCAAAGTCCTTTTTCTTTATATATGAGACCTCATGTCGAGGGAATCACGTATTATAATTTTTTTTGGTATTTTGAATATTATAAACTAAATGTAATATTATGTTGATCTGTTGGATATTTATTGTAAGGAACTTCATTTTTTTACTTTGAATGAGAAGAGAATTTTTATACTTATATTCTCTGTTTATTTATCTATTTTAAATAAGTATGTGGTGTAGAAACAATGTTCTCGGTCCCTTATAAAAAGGGGTCGTGACAATTTAGTGGTATCAGAGCATGGTCTAGGTAAACCTACAGGGTGAGGTTGTTAGGCGTCAGTTGTGCATATTAAACATGTGAGTTTTAGCTGTGAATCATATATCATGATTTCTATTCATCAAGTTGTGAGGGAACGAGCTTGATCACCTCGATTCTCAGACATGATTGATGTAGGAAACTTGGTATATGATACTTGGGTGAGCTATAGGTGAGTCGTACTGTGTGAATAAGAGACTGTTAAGCTAAGCTGTAAATGATTGCTGAAATGAGTGTGTTTGCTATGCTATGTGAATGTTGATATGTTGTTATGCTGAGTACTAAATTGATTAAATTTTTATGATATACTAAATATGAATATATCACTGTAAGCTGAATCTGTGAATATAGCTATGTGGTGGTATTGCTGAATGTGTTAAACGTTAGTAATTTAAGCTAGTCTATATATTAGGATGGCTAGACCAAGAAGATCTGCTGCAAATCCTCCTCCTGCTGATGTGAACCAAATGGCTCATGCCATGGAGGCCATGGCGACCACCGTTAGCGAGTCTAGATATGATTCGGCGACAAGCCGCAAATCAAGCCGCCGCTGCAGCACAGTGCAGCAGCTAGCCTCGCTCACCGCACCTCTTCCTGAATACCATGGGTTGTCAGAGTTCAGAAAGAATGATCCTCCTCAATTCACAGGAGTGGATGGACCAGATGCTGCTGAACTCTGGATCAGGGAGATTGAGAAGATCTTCCTAACCATGGGTTGCGCCGAGGAGAGAAAGGTGATATATGCTACGTATATGCTGATAGGGGATGCAGAGATGTGGTGGCACGGAGCTCGTACTATGCTAGAGGCCCGAGGTGAAGTCATTACTTGGGCTGTATTTAGAAGTAGTTTTCTGGGAAAGTTTTTCCCTTCTCATGTTCGTGCTGCCAAAGAACGAGAGTTTCTAAACTTGGTGCAAGGAAACTCATCGGTCTATGAGTATGCAATATAGTTTGAGCGGCTCTACAGATTTTATTCTCACCCGACTTCAGAGGAGTGGAGATGTCAGAGGTTTTCGGACGGGCTGAGAACTGACATAAAGAGGATTTTGATCCCACTCAGGATCACGGAGTTTGCTGACTTGGTGGATCAAGCCACCATTATAGAGAGTCTTAATGCGGAGGATGTTGGTGGAGTTGGGAAGGCTCCATCTAGTAGAGCTGCTAGCAGTTATGGTAATGGAGGTAAGGGCGCTAAGAAGGGTCCCTACAGTCGGTCGCTACGCCAACAGCAGTCTCGATCATATCGATCAAGAGGATCGGCGGCATCGACCCGGTGCCGGTAGGACTGCTACTTCTACATTTCAGCCTAGGGGAGCAATTTCTTCTTCTCCTAGAGTCTCAGTGCCGCAGATTGTCAGATGTTTTAGGTGTGGTGGACCACACTATCTGAGCCAGTGCCCACAGACTGATGTAAGAGTTTGCTTCTCGTGCCGGCCAGCCGGGGCACCTTGCAAGGGACTCGTCCTACGCCTAGTAGGGCGTTTCGTCTTCTGCTAGCGCCTTGCACGCTATTAGGCCTAAAGCAACTAGGGCTCCAACAACAACCAGATCGAGAGCAGAGGGACGTGTATTCACTACTTCTGCATCAGAGGCAGCCCAGGCGACAGATCTTGTTCAAGGAACAGCGGTAGTGGCAGGTACTTTTCTTTCTGTATTATTTGATTCTGGAGCCACACACTCTTTTATTGCGGACAATTGTGTGAGAAACTTAGGATTACCGGTGGGCGATCTAGGATGTGACTTAGTAGTATCGACACCTACTTTAAGTTCAATTAAGACTTCGACGGTTTGTGTTAGGTGTCCCATAGCAATTGAGGGACGAAGATACAAAGTAAATCTTATTTGTATCCCGATGTCGGGGTTTGATGTAATCCTGGGTATGGATTAGCTAACTGCCAATCGTGTGCTAATTGATTGTGGCCGGAGGTGTTTAATCTTTCCTGAGCAGCAAGATTGTGTAGAATTGATTTCTACTCGCCAAGTAGAAACATACTTAGGTGAGGGAGTATCTTGTTTTGTTTTGTTGGGAGTTATGAATGCAGAAGTGGAGCAAAGCCTTCACCAATACCGATAGTACGAGAATTCCCGAGATTTTTCCTGAGGATATTCCTGGAATACCTCCACGTAGAGAGGTAGAGTTTGCTATAGATTTGATTCCTGGAGCTGAGCCAGTGTCTGTAGTACCGTATAGAATGGCGCCAAAAGAGTTAATTGAGCTTAAAGAGCAAATCGAGGATCTAATGCGTAAACAGATGATTAGACCAAGTGTATCGCCTTGGGAGCCCCAGTTCTCTTGGTGAAAAAGAAGGACGGAAGTTCTAGATTATGTGTGGATTATCGTAAGTTGAATAAGTTGACAATTAAGAACAAGTATCCATTGCCGCGAATCGATGATTTGATGGACCAGCTGAGAGGTGCTAAGGTATTCTCTAAGATTGATTTGAAGTCTGGGTACCATCAGATCCGAGTGAAGGATGAAGATATTCCTAAGACTGCTTTTCGCACTAGATATGGTCATTATGAGTATATAGTGATGCCTTTTGGAGTTACAAATGCTCCAGCTGTGTTTATGGACTACATGAATCGGATCTTTAGACCTTTCTTGGATCGATTTGTGGTAGTCTTTATTGATGATATTTTAATTTATTCTAATTCGTCAGAAGAACATGAAGAGCATTTGAGGACTGTACTTAATGTTTTAAGGGAAAAACAGTTGTATGCTAAACTGTCTAAGTGTGAGTTTTGGCTAGAGGAAGTGAAGTTCCTTGGTCATGTTATTTCAGCTAAAGGAATTGCAGTTGATCCTTCCAAAGTTGAAGCGGTGTTGCAGTGGGAAAGGCCGAAGACAGCCTCAGAGATTCGTAGTTTTGTGGGCCTAGCAGGTTACTACCGGAGATTTATAGAGGGATTCGCGAAGATAGCTGCACCATTAACACGGTTAACTCGCCGTGATCAACCCTTTGTGTGGACTGAGGAATGTGAGCAAAGCTTTAATGAGTTAAAACAGTTGTATGCTAAACTGTCTAAGTGTGATTTTTGGCTAGAGGAAGTGAAGTTCCTTGGTCATGTTATTTCAGCTAAAGGAATTGCAGTTGATCCTTCCAAAGTTAAAGCGGTGTTGCAGTGGGAAAGGTCGAAGACAGCCTCAGAGATTCGTAGTTTTGTGGGCCTAGCAGGTTACTACCGGAGATTTATAGAGGGATTCGCGAAGATAGCTGCACCATTAACACGGTTAACTCGCCGTGATCAACCCTTTGTGTGGACTGAGGAATGTGAGCAAAGCTTTAATGAGTTAAAACAGAGACTAACTTCTTCGCCGGTGTTGATTCTCCCTGATACTAGTCGACCGTTTGAGGTGTACTGTGATGCTTCTCATCAGGGATTGGGATGTGTGTTGATGCAAGATAAGAGAGTGGTAGCTTATGCATCTCGTCAATTGCGAACTCATGAGCGAAATTACCCGATTCATGACCTTGAGTTAGCTGCTGTAGTCTTTGCTCTGAAGGTGTGGCGACACTATCTTTATGGAGCTCAGTTTGATGTATATAGTGATCATAAGAGTCTAAAGTATTTATTTGATCAGCGAGAGTTAAATATGAGGCAGAGACGTTGGGTGGAATTCCTTAAGGATTATGATTTTCAGCTCCAATACCATCCAGAAAAGCTAACGTGGTGGCCGATGCATTAAGTAGGAATGTGGTTCGGGCATTCTCCCTAAGAGTCAGTGAAACCCTTTTGGTAGAACAATTCCGAGACCTGAACATACATGTGGACTTATCACCCGAAAAGATTAGTTGTAGCCGAATTGTGGTGACTAATAATTTCTTACAGGAAATTAAAGATAAACAATTGTGGGATCCAATGTTATGTCGGATTGTATTTCTCTTATGGACGAGATAAGACAAAGGGTTTCGGTAAAGGTGTTGATGGTATTCTCGAGATGTCAAGGTCGAGTTTGTGTCCCTAGAGATACTGAATTAAAGAGAGCAATTCTAGAAGAAGGACATAAGGGTAGTCTCAACATTCATCCCTGGTGTTACCAAGATGTATCAAGATTTAAAGCAGATGTTTTGGTGGCCGAGGCATGAAGCGAGAGATAGCTGAGTTTGTTAAAGCCTCGCTTGACTTGTCAAAAGGCAAAAGCGGAGCACCAAAGCCCTCCAGAGAGTTACAAACGATGGAAATTCCAGAGTGGAAGTGGGACCATGTGACTATGGACTTTGTGTCCCATCTACCTAGAACAGTTAGGAATCATGATGCAGTGTGGGTCATAGTTGATAGGCTAACCAAGAGTGCACATTTCTTGCCAATTAACATGACCTTTAGCTTGGAGAAATTAGCAGAATTGTACATTAGAGAGATTGTCGGAGTTGCATGGAGTACCTTCTAGTATTATCTACGATAGGGATCCTCGGTTCACTTCCCGGTTTGGCGAGTTTCCAAGAATCTATGGGCACACGGTTGAGGTTGAGTTACGCATACCATCCGCAAACAGATGGTCAATCCGAGCGTACTATTCGGACCTTAGAAGACTTATTGCGGACTTGCATTGTAGAGCAGAGGAGTAATTGGGAGGATATGCTTCCTTTGGTAGAATTCACTTATAATAATAGCTATCATTCGAGTATAGATATGGCACCATTTGAAGCTCTGTATGGTAGAAGGTGTAGAACCCCTATCTCGTTGGTTCCAAGATGGAGTACATTTGATGGTTGGACCTGAAATGCTGCAAGAAACTAAGGAGAAAGTTGAACTTATTAGAGAAAAGCTAAGAGCTACCCAAAGTCGACGTAAATCTTATGCCGACCGACGCAGAAGATCCCTAGAATTTGAGGTTGGTGATCATGTATTCTTAAGAGTATCACGCACTACGGGTGTGGGGCGAGCCTTAAGAGCCAAGAAGTTAACACCTAAGTTCATAGGACCGTATCGTATATTACATCGTCGAGGACCAAGAGCCTATGAATTAGCGTTACCACCTCGGTTGTCCGGAATACATAATGTTTTCCATGTGTCGCAGCCTAAAGAAGTATGTTCCAGATTTGTCTCATGTGATTGAGCCTGATGTTGTGGAGTTACGAGATGACTTGTCTATAGAGGTCCCAGCTGCTCGTATCGAGGAAACTAGAGTTAAGAAACTTAGAGGTAAGTCTATTCGGTTAGTAAAGGTTGTTTGGGACCAAATAACTGGTGATGCCACATGGGAGTTAGAAGAAAGAATGAGAGAGTTGTATCCTCATCTTTTCTCTGGGGAATGAAATTTTCGAGGACGAAAATTTATTTTCGGGGGGAGAATTGTCAGGCTTCTAATTTATTATTGAGTAATCTATAATATTTTATACTTGTTCAATGTTAATTGAAGGATTATTTGGTATTGGAATATATTTAGATGGAGTTGAAATTATTTAAAAAAAAAAAAAATTGAACAGTACCGTGTGAACAGTGCAAACCGCGTATGAACAGTGCAAACCGCGTGTGAACAGTGTAAACCGCTGACGTCATCGGTGACGTCACATACGCGCACAGTGCGTGTACAGTGTTTTCCGCGCGTGAATAGTGCCCTGAACAGTATTTTCCCGCGTGAACAGTAAGGCGGTGAACAGTGTTTCCGGCGGTGAACAGTGAATTCCGTCGTGAACAGTAAATTTCAAAAATTTTCTATAAAAAGGGGGTTTCACACGAAATTTTCATTTCTTCACCTCTATCCAAGGTTCTCAAAGGTTCTAAGGCCGTAAACCACCATTTCTCTCATACTAAACCTTCCTAAACTTAGATTTCTCGCCAGATCTGAGATTCTACATCTATTCTGAAGGATTGGAAGTAAGTTTCTTTAAGTTTGAAGCTAGATTTACCGTTCGTTTCTCTTCTCCTTCTCTTTCTTATAGAAATTCATGGTGTTCTTAGGAGAAACTCCGTTCTAAAGCTGAATCTTCGGTGAATTTATTTTATAATCAAGTAATATTCGGTAGATCTAGTGTGAATCATCTTTCTAAGGTAAGGGGAGTTTACTTTAACCTATGAACTATGTTTTGAACGGTTTAATATGTTATTTCAAGATATTTTGATATGATTTTGTTAGATCTATTGAATAAAAGTTATTTTCTAAGCTGTAACTGTTGTTAATTAGTTTAAAATGCTGAGATTTTGGCTGATCTATTATAAACTTGCCGTAGTTGAGCTGTTAAAATAATTTTGGTGGCGTGCATCATGCTGAGATATATGTTTTGCATCATTATAGAGCCGAGTTACATGTTTAGGTGGGTAGACATGTAACGGTAAGTTCATGCCGAGTCTTTGTCTTTGTCTTTGTCTGGATCCGGATACCGGAATGGGTCGCTCCCGGACCGGCTCGGTTCCTTCTGGATTACTTAGGCTGTGAAACCAGTTGGAAGCCGTTTTCATGCTGTGCATTAGATGGGCTGGAAATGCATGGGGTTATTGCTGTGAGAAATATTTTGCTTTATATATATAATTATATTTTATGTTTGGTAAGCTCATCCTTGCATTTCTTTCTATGTCGTTGTGTGCGTGTGTACTGCGATGATCGTACGGTGGTACGTGAGCAGATGTAGCAGGTGTTACATCTACTTCACAGGCTGAGGGGCCAGTGAAGAAAAGTTAGAAGCTGGAGTTGAGTAATAATGCATCAAAGTCCTTTTTCTTTATATATGAGACCTCATGTCGAGGGAATCACGTATTATAATTTTTTTTGGTATTTTGAATATTATAAACTAAATGTAATATTATGTTGATCTGTTGGATATTTGTTGTAAGGAACTTCATTTTTTTACTTTGAATGAGAAGAGAATTTTTATACTTATATTCTCTGTTTATTTATCTATTTTAAATAAGTATGTGGTGTAGAAACAATGTTCTCGGTCCCTTATAAAAAGGGGTCGTGACAATTTAGTGGTATCAGAGCATGGTCTAGGTAAACCTACAGGGTTCTTCATTTTGAGAATTTTTTTTTTTTTGGAAAAGTCCAACCCTTTTTACTTTAGTCCTTGAATTTTGGTTTGCTTGAGGACAAGCAAAAGTTTAAGTTTGGGGTTGTGATGAATCCACATTTTACTAAATTTTATACATCATTTATTACGTTTTATAGAAAAGAATAGACTTAGATAGTGAAAATAAGATGAATATTCCAAATAGGCTAAATAATATAGGTTTCTTAGTTTTTGGTTAATTTACATTGATTTAGATAGTTTATTTTACATGTTTTGATCATTTGAATAATGTGGCAAGAATCCCCAAGCTTATTTTGAAGAATTATTGGATTTTGAGGAATTTGAGGTTAAAGTAACTACTTTCAAAATTTATAGTGACAACTACAGCAAGCCATTTCCATCAAAGGGACCAAAGTGATCACTTTCAAAGCTTAAAGTGACAACTACAACAGCCCAAAATTCACTAAACCTGCGTGTGATTACTATGAATATTCATAGTAGTCACTCCAGAGCATGCAGAATTGAAGGTGCTACGCGTAGTTACTATCAAAATTCATAGTGACAACTCTAGAGAGTCCAAAATGTCCCAGTGCTGCGCGTGGTTACTATGAATATTCATAATAATCACTCCAGAGAGGAAAAATCCAACTGATGCTGCGCGTGTCTACTATGAAAGAATGAAAGTAACTACTTTGGGCGGCGCCAGCTTTAGTATAAATAGATTTTTACCAAATTAGGGTAGAGAGTTCTTACACTTTTTGAACCTTTTCTCTTCTTTACTCAATTTAGGACATTTTCCAGAGCTTAGGGCAACCTTGGGTGACAGCCAAGGGTCCAACCTAGGATTTGGTTTCTTATTTCTCTTGCTTTTACATTAATGTTAATGAGTTTTCTGCATTTCCCAACTGCATTTTTGACCCCCATTTCCATGGAGGGCTAAATTTTGCGTAATCCTTAGTAAATTCGCATGGATTCTTGAGTTCCTTGATTTTAATGATAATATAATTTCTTTCTTTTCATGAATTACTTCTTCCTTATATCTTGAATTGAATTAATGGTGAATGAAGGGGGTATTGCTCAATTAACCCTAATTTTGTTTTAAGGAGATTCTAAACAAAGGATTGCATAATCCTAGGTTTAATTCTAAGGTTACATAACTTTGGGATGAGAGATTAGAGCCTAGCAAATTGTGTAATTTCGTTAGGATAATAAGGTTAATTTTCGCTTGTTAAATTAACCTAATTCATGGGAGAAAGGATGAATGTTAAATCTTGAGTGGAATGAGGATAGAATCTTTGTGGATGAACTAAGGATTGCCATTTTCTATTGATTGAATTAATTAAACTCATTTTCTCATTGTTCTTTATTTTGATTTGAAACCAAAAAATCCCCCATTTTAATTGTTTGTTCAATTAATGCCTTTAACATGTTTAATGAAGATTAATAGCCAATGTTCATGGGAGACAATCTAGGGTAACCCTAGTACAACATTAATTTGTTTAAATTTTGATGAGGATTTGCGAAAAAATCTTTTAAACATCTCAAGACAAAATAAACCATCATCACTTACAAGAGGCTAGATTTATACCTTTTAAATCTGAAATGTTCCACCCTATTGCTGATTTATGGATTCTCAAAATTCTCAGCAACTTCTCCTCTTCTTCCTTGAGTTCATTGCTTATGATAACTGGATTTTCATGTTTATGATCCAAGAATTCATATCTCAAGTGAGACGGAAGTTGCTTTAATTCCATCTTCTGACTTTTCTCTTCTTCTCCTTCATTTTTCAACTTTTCTTTGATCAATTTTTCTGCAGGTATTAAAATAGGTAGAGCTTCCAATTGCTGCTCCATTTCAAATACGTTTTCATCTTCAAAATGCAAAGGTGTAGTATTCCCTACAGCTATGGTTTCTCTCAACACAAAAATTTCATCAAATCCATTTAAAGAGTAAGGAGTGATCATAGAATCCAATGTATCTACTCTCATAGATGTGTTATCATCAATTGGGTATTTCAAAGCTTCAAATACATTAAATATTACCTTTTCCTCCTGAACTCTAAGCATTAACTCTCCTTTTTGCACATCAATGAGAGCTCGTCGAGTTACAAGGATAGGTTTGCCCAAGATTAATGGTATGTTAGCATATACCTCCATGTCCAATATGACAAAATCTGCAAGAAAAATAAATTTGTCAACCTTAACCAACAAATCCTCTACTACTCCATATGGATAAGTATATGATCTATTAGCTAATTACAATGTAATGTTGGTTGGTTTCACTTCTTCTATCCCTAATTTCTTCATAATGGCTAATGGCATCAAATTAATGCTTACCCCCAAGTCACACAATGTTTTTCCTACAGTACAATTTCCTATTTCACAAGGTATGCTAAAGGATCATGGGTCTTTTAATTTTTGAGGAAGTTTTCTTCTAAGAATAGCACTGCACTTCTCTATCAAGGGTACAGTCTTATCATGTTCTAACTTCCTTTTCTTGGAAAGTTGTTCCTTCATGAATTTGGCATAAGATGGCATTTGCTCCAAAGCTTCAACAAATGGGATGTTAATTTGCAGCTTTTTGAACACGTTTAGAAACCTCTCAAACTGCTCCTCATGCTTAAGATTTTGCACTCTTTGAGGATAAGGCAGTCTCTTATATTTTTCTGAATCAATTGGCTTCTAAGTGTCCTCAAATAATTGCTTCTTTGTCTTTCTTTCAGGACTTTTATGAACTTCTTCATTCTTTTTTGAATGTTCTCTCTTTAGTAGCTTGAAGTTCCCTTGCTGCAATTCTTCTTTTAAATCTCTTTCCTCTGTTGCATTTTCTACTTGCTTTTCTGCTGCAACATTATTCAGTTTCTTTTTAGCTGGTTTTGGACTGGCTATAACAGCTCCACTTCTTGTAATTATAGCTTGACATTGTTCCTTTGGATTCACCACTATGTTGCTTGGAAATCTTCCTTCATCTCTGCTTGTTAATTGTTCAGCCAGCTGTTCAATTTGAGTTTTTAACTTCTTCATAGAAGCTTCTTGATTCTTGATGCTGGATTGAGTGACTTTCATGAATTGTAATATTGTTTCCCCAATCTTGTTCATTCTTTCACTCATTGGTCTAGCTGAATGTTGACTCCTTTGAGGTTGAGTAGAAGAATTTCCTTGAAAGTACTACTGTTGTTGGTGATTTCCTGCATTTGAAAATGGAAGAGATGTATTAGTGCTTTTCATTGCAGAATTCTGAGGATTCCATTTATAAAATTGTTGATTCCTATTATTAGGATACTGAAATCCAGGAGGAAATGATTGTTGAGGATAAGATTGTTGCTGTCTTTGATAATTCCCCATATAATTGACTTGCTCTTGTGATTCAAGTGTAGGTACATCACATGCACCATTAGCATGATTCCCTCAACAAAAATCGCATGTCAACTGACTTATTACCACATTTCCAGTCTGCGAATTATTAATTTGCTGAGTCAAAGCTGCTATTTGATCAGAAAATAATTGGTTCTGCAGCTGATTCTGTGCAAGAAAAGTTTCCATCATTTTGCTTCATATTCATTGCCTCTTCTTGTATTCCTCAAGTTGGAATTTTGATACATGGATAAAGCCATCATCTCAATGATTCTTTGGGCTTCTTCCAAGGATTTCATGCTCAAAGATCCTCCTGCAGCTGCATCAAACATAGTTCTAGTTACTACATTCATTCCATTATAAAAAGTTTCCAGCTTCATCCATTCTAGAATACAATGATGTGGATATCTTCTCAGCAACTCTTTATATCTTTCCCATGCTTCATAAAGTGATTCCCCTTCCTGTTGCACAAAAGATGTTATTTCTCCTCTCAGCTTAGCAGCTGTTAAGGGAGAAAAATATTTTGTTAGAAATTTATTCACAAGTTCAGTCCATGTGGTGCTACTTCCCTGAGGCTGTGCTTGTAACCAACATTTGGCTTTGTCTCTTAAAGAAAATGGAAATAGCCTCAGTCTTATAGCATCTTCACTTACTCCATTCATCCTTATAGTATCACACAACTGCAGAAAATTAGAAATATGCAGATTAGGATCATCAGAAATTCCACTAGAAAATTGGTCCTACTACACTAGGTGAAGTAAGGCTGGTTTTATCTCAAAATGATTGGCTTGAATGGTTAGTCTAACAATTGAAGAATTATAGCCTTGCATATCTGGAATTGCATAATCTCCTAGTGTTCTCATTCTATGTTGTTCTGCCATTTCAACTTTTGGAGTTGGTTGTCTAAAAGGTGAATGTTTCCTATTTGCAAAAGGAGTGACTTGAAAGTCTGGAGAATGTATAACCTCTAGATCACTGTTACTTCCTAAAGATCTCTCTGCTCTAGTCTCTTTTGTTAATCTCCTAAGAGTTCTATCAATGTCAGGATCAAAGACAAGAGTAGATTTATCTAATCAAATCACTCTAATCCCTTAGTTCTAATCTAATCAAATGCTGCATTAAGTTTGAGAAACCAAAAGATTGCAAGATTAAGATATCTTATCCCTAAGAAACCAATAACCTTGGCAATTAATTCAGATCTGAGAAACAAATTCAATTCCCATTGATAAGAGTTCCTCTATGATTAGTTGATCAAATTTCCATTCAATCACTACTTAAACAGCAGAATCAATCACTCAATCCAATCCAAAACTCAAAGTTCAGATCCAAAATCAATTCAATATTTCCATTTCAGATTCACAATTCCTAACCACAAAGAATTTAAGCAAACATTACAAAAAGAGAAGAGAAGAGAAGAGAAGAAGAGAATGAACAAAGAAGAAGCATCTTCAAACCAATCTCCAATCTGATCCCTCAAGAAATGAAGCTTGGTGTTCGTCCTCAATCTCCCTCTCTAACTCTCTCAACAACAAAAACTAAATGGAAAGTGAAAAAAGGAAAAAAAACTACAAAATTCTTGAGCTAACTGTCTTTTATAGAATTTCCACTCTGTTGGCGTGATCATTTTTGCCAGCAATAGTAATCACGCAAAGGCTAATTCTTCATTTCCACTTGTGCATGTTCACTTTTGCTGGTGATAGTAGCCACGCACACTTCAAAGTGTTCACTTTTGTTAAAAATAGTAGCCACGCAGAAGCTTCCCTTACTAATATCATGCGCGTGTTCACTTCTGCTAGAAATAGTGAACACGCATAGGCTACCTTTTTACGCATGTTCACTTTTGTTGATAATAGTGAACACGCGCAGCTACTCTTCTTGGAGGACTCTCTGGAACGCTCACTTTTTCCAGAAAAAGTGATTACGCAGAAGCTCTTCTCATTGCAACCTCTCTGGAACGATCACTTTTGCCAGCAAAAGTGATTACGCAGAAGCTCTTCTTCATTTTATGGTTCTGGAATGATCACTTTCACCAGCGAAAGTGATCACTCAGAGGCTGTTCTTCAATTATCAACTTCTTTCCTCTAATTTTTTCTACTTTTCTTCTTTTTTTCCTTTGATCATCCAATCCTCATGAACTTAGCTCAGAATTCCCTACAAAAGCATACTTAAAATGTCACTTTTTACATAGAAAATCAATGAATTTTAAAATAACTATGTTTAAAAGTGACATCCAACATTTTATTATTTTTTTAAGGGTTTTCTACTATTTCTAGCATGTTTTCTTTATTAATTGCACTAAAAACTATTGTAAAATACTAGTAAAATATGGATTCATCAGGCCACTATTGCCTTTCAAAGTGGCTACACGCATCCAAAGTAGCCACTTTCAAGTCCAATAGTAGCAACTCCAGAAGCTCCAGGACGCCACTTTTGGAAGCATGTTGTGCGTGGTCACTATTGCCTTTCAAAGTGGCTACGCGTATCCAAAGTAGCTACTTTCAAGCCCAATAGTGGCAACTCCAGAGAATTGGCAAGATTACGTAAAATGCGCATGGACACTTTCAAGGCCCAAAGTGGACACTTTCAGAGACAAGAGTAGATTTATTTTTGTTTTTGCCACGCATATACAACTAAACACAGATATAGTATAATGAAAACATAAAACTGCACATGTAATGTAATATTTGCAAAAACAATTTAAAGAAACAAATGCTCAATCTAGTTATTTTCCTATTACTAATGATATTGAAACAAATTATTCCCCAGCAACAGCGCCAAAAACTTGTTACTTTTACAACTGTTGTTGTACTGAAAGTAAACTGACTAGCAAGTGTACTAGTGTTGTTGTAGCAAGTTATAAAAAATCTTAGAATCAAATTGAGTTCCAAATATCGTACTCAGGGATAAAGTTCTCAATTACCACTTCACAAGATCACAATTAGTTGAGCTTTACAAATTTCAGATGGATTTGGTATGAATGTATCAAAAATGAAATTAGAAAGTAAAACAGAACAGTTAGCACAAAAGTATATAATAAACAGATGTAGAAAGAGTAGTTAGGAAATTGTTTCACCAAAACTTCAACATTAAATCAATAAAGTTCTGAACTTTCAAGCATTTAGATGGAATGACAATTAGTTTCACGTTATATTAATCAAAGGACAATCCCTTGCCTCAATGAATCTAGCATCTAATCAAATCATTCTAATCCCTTATATCTAATCCAATCAAATGTTGCATTAAGTTTGAGAAACCAAACGATTGCAAGATTAAGATATCTTATCCCTAAGAAACCAATAACCTTGACAATTAATTCAGATCTGAGAAACAAATTCAATTCCTATTGATAAGAGTTCCTCTATGATTAGTTGATTAAATTTCCATTCAATCACTACTTTAACAGCAAAATCAATCACTCAATCCAATCCAAAACTCAAAGTTTGGATCCAAAATCAATTCAACATTTCTATTTCTGATTCACAATTCCTAACCACAAAGAGTTTAAGCAAACATTACAAAAAGAGAAGAAAAGAGAAGAGAAGAAGAGAATGAACAAAGAAGAAACATCTTCAAGCCAATCTCCAATCTGATCCCTCAAGAAATGAAGCTTGGTGTTCGTCCTCAATCTCCCTCTCTGACTCTCTCAACAACAAAAACAAAATGGAAAATAAAAATATGAAAAAATCCTCCCAAAATTCCTGAGCTAACTGTCTTTTATAGAATTCTCGCTCTGCTGGCGTGATCACTTTTGCCAGCAATAGTAATCACGCAGAGCCTAATTCTTCATTTCCACTTGTGCGTGTTCACTTTTGCTGGTGATAATAGCCATGCGCACTTCAAAGTGTTCACTTTTGTTGAAAATAGTAGCCACGCAGAAGCTTCCCTTACTAATGTCATGCGCATGTTCACTTTTGCTAGAAATAATGAACACGCAGAGGCTACTTTCTTGCGCGTGTTCACTTTGTGGATAATAGTGAACACGCGCAGCAACTCTTCTTGGAGGACTCTCTGAACGCTCACTTTTTCCAGAAAAAGTGATTATGCAGGAGCTCTTCTCAATGCAACCTCTTTGGAACGATCACTTTTGCCAGCAAAAGTGATTACGAGAAGCTCTTCTTCATTTTATGGTTCTGGAGTGATCACTTTCACTAGCGAAAGTGATCACTCAGAGGCTGTTCTTCAATTATCAACTTCTTTCCTCCAATTTTTGCTACTTTTCTTCTATTTTTCCTTTGATCATCCAATCCTCATGAACTTAGCTCAGAATTCCTTACAAAAGCATACTTGAATTGTCACTTTTTACATAGAAAATCAATGAATTTTAAAATAACTATGTTTAAAAGTGACATGCAACATTTTATTATTTTTTTATGGGTTTTCTACTATTTCTAGCATGTTTTCTTTATTAATCATTTTTGCTGGAAAAAGTGAGCATTCCAGAGAGTCCTCCAAGAAGAGTAGCTGTGCGTGTTCACTATTATCAACAAAAGTGAACACGCGCAAGAAGGCAGCTTCTATGTGTTCACTATTTCTAGCAGAAATGAACACGCGCATGACATTAGTAAGGGAAGCTTCCGTGTGGCTACTATTTTCAACAAAAGTGAACACTTTGAAGTGCGCGTGGCTACTATCACCAGCAAAAGTGAACACGTGCAAGTGGAAAGCAAGAATTAGCCTCTGCGTGATTACTATTACTAGAAAAAGTGATCACGCCAGCAGAGCGAGAATTCTATAAAAGGCAGTTAGCTCAGAAATTTAGAAGTTTTTGTTCATTTTTCACTTTCCATTTAGTTTTTGTTGTTGAGAGAGTTAGAGAGGGAGATTGAGGACGAACACCAAGCTTCATTTCTTGAGGGATCAGATTGGAGATTGGTTTGAAGATGTTTCTTCTTTGTTCATTCTCTTCTTCTCTTCTCTTCTCTTCTCTTCTCTTTTTGTAATGTTTGCTTAAATTCTTTGTGGTTAGGAATTGTGAATCTGAAATGGAAATGTTGAATTGATTTTGGATCCAAACTTTGAGTTTTGGATTGGATTGAGTGATTGATTCTGCTGTTAAAGTAGTGATTGAATGGAAATTTCATCAACTAATCATAGAGGAACTCTTATCAATGGGAATTGAATTTGTTTCTCAGATCTGAATTAATTGCCAAGGTTATTGGTTTCTTAGAGATAAGATATCTTAATCTTGCAATCTTTTGGTTTCTCAAACTTAATGCAGCATTTGATTGGATTAGATCTAAGTGATTAAAGTGATTTGATTAGATGCTAGATTCATTGAGGCAAGGGATTGTCCTTTGATTAATATAAAGTGAAACTGATTGTCATTCCATCTAAATGCTTGAAAGTTCAGAACTTTATTGATTCAATGTTGAAGTTTTGGTGAAACAATTTCCTAACTACTTTTTCTACATCTGTTTACTATACATTTTTATACTAACTGTTCTGTTTTACTTTCTAATTTTGTTTTTTATACATTCATACCAAATCCATCTGAAATTTGTAAAGCTCAACTAATTGTGATCTTGTGAAGTGGTAATTGAGAACTTTATTCTCTAAGTACTATTTTTGGAACTCAATTTGATTCTAAGATTTTTTTATAACTTGCTACAATAACACTAGTACACTTGCTAGTCAGTTTACTTTCAGTGAAACAACAGTTGTAAAAGTGTAACAAGTTTTTGGCACCGTTGCCAGGGAATAAATTTTTTCAATATCATTAGTAACAGGAAAATAACTAGATTGAACATTTGTTTCTTTAAATTTTCTGCAAATATTACATTACATGTGCAGTTTTCTATTTTCATTATACTATATTTATGTTTAGTTGTATATGCGTGGCAAAAACAAAAATAAATCTACTCTTTTCTTTGATCCTGACATTGATAGAACTCTTAGGAGATTAAGAAAAGAGACTAGAGTAGAGAGATCTTTAGGAAGTGACAGTGATCTAGAGGTTATACATTCTCCAGACTTTCAAGTCACTCGTTTTGCAAGTAGGAAACATTCACCTTTTAGACAACCAACTCCAAAAGTTGAAATGGCAGAACAACATAGAATGAGAACACTAGGAGATTATGCAATTCCAGATATGCAAGGCTATAATTATTCAATTGTTAGACCAACCATTCAAGCCAATCATTTTAAGATAAAACCAGCCTTACTTCACCTAGTGCAGTAGGACCAATTTTCTGGTGGAATTTCTGATGATCTTAATCTGCATATTTCTAATTTTCTACAGTTGTGTGATACTATAAGAATGAATGGAGTAAGTGAAGATGCTATAAGACTGAGGCTATTTCCATTTTCTTTAAGAGACAAAAGCCAAATGTTGGTTACAAGCACAGCCTCAGGGAAGTATCACCACATGGATTGAACTTGTGAATAAATTTCTAACAAAATATTTTCCTCCCTCAAAAGCTGCTAAGCTGAGAGGAGAAATAACATCTTTTGTGCAGCAGGAAGGGGAATCACTTTATGAAACATGGGAAAGATATAAAGAGTTGTTGAGAAGATGTCCACATCATTGTATTCCAGAATGGATGCAGCTGGAAACTTTTTATAATGGAATAAATGTAGTAACTAGAACTATGATTGATGCAGCTGCAGGAGGATCTTTGAGCATGAAATCCTTGGAAGAAGCCCAAAGAATCATTGAGATGATGGCTTTATCCATGTATCAGAATTCTAACTTGAGGAATACAAGAAGAGGCAATGAATATGAAGCAAAGATGATGGAAACTTTTCCTGCACAGAATCAGTTGCAGAACCAATTATTTTCTGATCAAATAGTAGCTTTGACTCAGCAGATTAATAATTTGCAGACTGGAAATATGGTAACAAGTCAGTTTACATGCGATTTTTGTGGAGGGAATCATGCTAATGGTGCATGTGATGTACCTACACCCGAACCACAAGAGCAAGTCAATTATATGGGGAATTATCAAAGACAGCAACAATCTTATCCTCAACAATCATTTCCTCCTGGATTTCAATATTCTAATAATAGGAATCAACAATTTTATAATTGGAATCCTTAGAATTCTGCAATGAAAAGCACTAATACATCTCTTCCATTTTCAAATGCAGGAAATCACCACCAACAACAGTACTTTCAAGGAAATTCTTCTACTCAACCTCAAAGGAGTCAACATTCAGCTAGACCAATGAGTGAAAGAATGAACGAGATTGAGGAAACAATGTTATAATTCATGAAAGTCACTCAATCCCGCATCAAGAATCAAGAAGCTTCTATGAAGAAGTTAGAAACTCAAATTGGACAGCTGGCTGAACAATTAACAAGCAGAGATGAAGGAAGATTTCCAAGTAACACAGTGGTGAATCCAAAGGAACAATGTCAAGCTATAGTTACAAGAAGAGGAACTGTTGTAGCCAGTCCAAAACCAGCTGAAAAGAAACTGAATAATGTTGCAGCAGAAAAGCAAGTAGAAAATGTAGCAGAGGAAAAAAATATAAAAGAAGAATTGCAGCAAGGAAGCTTCAAGCAACTAAAGAGAGAACATTCAGAAAAGAATGAAGAAGTTCATAAAAGTCCTGAAAGAAAGACAAAGAAGCAATTATTTGAGGACACTTACATGCCAATTGATCCTGAAAAATATAAGAGACTTCCTTATCCTCAAAGAGTGCAAAATCCTAAGCAAGAGGAGCAGTTTGAGAGGTTTCTAAACGTGTTCAAAAAGCTGCAAATTAACATCCCATTTGCTAAAGCTTTGGAGCAAATGCCATCTTATGCCAAATTCATGAAGGAACTACTCTCCAAGAAAAGGAAGTTAGAACATGATAAGACTGTACCCTTGACAGAGGAGTGCAGTGCTATTCTTAGAAGAAAACTTCCTCAAAAATTAAAAGACCCATGATCCTTTAGCATGCCTTGTGAAATAGGAAATTGTACTGTGGGAAAAACATTGTGTGACTTGGGGGCAAGCATTAATTTGATGCCATTAGCCATTATGAAGAAATTGGGGATAGAAGAAGTGAAACCAACCAACATTACATTGTAATTAGCTGATAGATCATATACTTATCCATATGGAGTAGTAGAGGATTTGTTGGTTAAGGTTGACAAATTTATTTTCCTGCAGATTTTGTCATATTGGATATGGAGGTAGATGCAAACATACCATTAATCTTGGGCAGACCTTTCGTTGCAACTCGACGAGCTCTCATTGATGTGCAAAAAGGAGAGTTAATGCTTAGAGTTCAAGAGGAAAAGGTAATATTTAATGTATTTGAAGCTTTGAAATATCCAATTGATGATAACACATGTATAAGAGTAGATACATTGGATTATATGATCACTCCTTATTCTTTGAATGGATTTGATGAAATTTCTGTATTGAGAGAAACCATAGCTGCAAGAAATACTAAACCTTTGCATTGTGAAGATGAAAACGTATTTGAAATGGAGCAACAATTGGAAGCTCTACCTATTTTAATACCTGCAGAAAAATTGATCAAAGAGGAGTTAAAAAATGAAGGAGAAAAAGAGAAAAGTCAGAAGCTGGATTTAAAGCAACTTCCATCTCACTTGAGATATGCATTTTTGGATCATAAACATGAAATTCCAGTTATCATAAGCAATGAACTCAAGGAAGAAGAGGAGGAGAAGTTGCTAAGAATTTTGAGAACCCATAAATCAGCAATAGGGTGGAACATTTCATATTTAAAAGGTATAAATCCATCCTTTTGTAAGCACAAAATTTTATTTGAAGAAAATTTTAAACCAGTTGTGCAGCCTCAAAGAAGATTAAACCCTGCCATGAAGGAAGTGGTAAGGAAGGAAGTCATTAAACTATTAGATGCAGGGATAATATATCCTATTTCAGACAGCAATTGGGTAAGTCATGTACAAGTGGTACCTAAAAAGGGTGGAATGATTGTAGTACCAAATGAAAAGAATGAGTTGATACCCACAAGGACTGTCACAGGATGGAGGATGTATATAGATTAGAGAAAGCTGAATAATGCAACCAGAAAAGATCATTTTCCTCTACCCTTTGCAGACCAAATGCTAGAAAGGTTAGCTGGACATGCATTTTACTACTTTTTAGATGGATATTCTGGCTATAACCAAATTGCTGTAGATCTAATTGATCAAGAAAAAACTGCGTTTACTTGCCCCTTTGGAATATTTACATATAGAAGAATGCCTTTTGGGCTGTGTAATACTCCAGCTACATTTCAAAGGTGCATGTTAGCTATTTTTTCTGACTTGGTTGAGAAAATAATTGAGGTATTCATGGACAATTTTTCTGTTTTTGAAAATTCATTTGATGATTGTTTATCTAATTTGTCCATTGTTTTGCAGAGATGTCAAGACACCAACTTGGTGTTGAATTGAGAGAAATGTCACTTTATGGTGCAAAAAGAAATAGTGCTTGGCCAGAAGATTTCAATTAGAGGGATAGAGGTTGATCAAGCTAAAATAAAAGTGATTAGTAAATTACCTCCACCTGTGAATGTGAAAGGAATTAGAAGTTTCTTAAGCCATACTGGGTTTTATAGGAGGTTCATTAAAGACTTTTCTAAAATTGCCAAACCTCTTAGTGACTTGCTTGTAAAGGATGTAGCATTTGTATTTGATGAATCTTGTATGCATGTTTTTACTGTTTTAAAAGAAAAACTGATTTCTGCTCCAATTCTTGTTAAACCTGACGGGACTGTACCATTTGAGCTAATGTGTGATGCAAGTGACAATGCAGTAGGTGCTGTATTAGGACAAAGAGAAGATAAAAGACTACATGTGATTTACTATGCTAATAGAGTCCTAAATTTTGCACAGATTAATTACACAACCACTGAAAAAAAGTTGCTTGCTATAGTATTTGCTTTTGATAAGTTCAGGTCTTATTTAGTAGGGTCCAAGGTTGTGGTATATACTGACCATGCTACTTTGAAATATTTATTTTCTAAGCAGGATGCTAAACCAAGACTACTGAGATGGATCCTACTACTTCAAGAATTTGAGTTAGAAATTCGAGATAAGAAAGGAAAAGAGAATGGTGTTGCAGACCATCTATCCAAAATTCCATTGGACACAATGCCATCAGATTACTTGGATATTAATGAAGAATTTCCTGATGAAAAGCTGCTAACTGTGGATGAATTACCTTGGTTTGCTGATATAGCAAATTTTAAGGCCACTCAGCACATTCCAAAGAGAATGAATTGGCAGCAAAGAAAGAAATTTCTTCATGATAGCAAGTTCTATATTTGGGAAGATCCTCATCTATTCAAAATTGGAGTAGATGGCATTTTGAGAAGATGTATTCCACATAAAGAACAAGCTGATATCCTATGGCATTGCCACAATTCAGATTATGGAGGCCATCATGGTGAATCAAGAACAACTGTCAAAGTATTACAAGCTGGATTTTTCTGGCCTACATTGTTTAGAGATGCAAAAATTTATGTAGAAAATTGTGATAAATGCCAAAGAGTTGGTAACATTTCCAAAAGACATGAGATGCCTTTGAACAATATCTTAGAGGTGGAACTGTTTGATGTATGGGGAATAGACTTTATGGGACCCTTTCTAACTTGTTTTTCTCATAAATACATACTTGTGGCAGTAGATTATGTGTCTAAATGGGTGGAAGCTATACCAACCAGAACAAACAAAGCCAAAGCGGTGATTTCCTTCATAAAGAAAAACATTTTTTCAAGATTTAGAGTGCCAAAAATTTTGATTAGTGATGGAGGATCACACTTCTGCAATAAATACCTTGATAATGTTCTGGATAAGTATGGAGTAAAACACAGAGTAGCAACTCCTTATCATCCTCAAACAAGTGGACAAGTGGAAATTTCAAACAGAGAAATCAAGAAGATCTTAAAGAAAGTAGTCAATAACTCAAGAAAAGATTGGTCAAGGAAGCTTGATGATACATTATGGGCATATAGAACTGCATTCAAAACATCACTTGGTATGTCACCATATCAATTAGTGTTTGGAAAATCATGTCATCTTCCTGTGGAACTTGAACATAGAGGATATTGGGCTACTAAATGGCTGAATTTTGATTCAACCAAGGCTGGAGAAAAGAGAGTGTTACAGCTACATGAACTGGAGGAATTCAGACAATTTGCATATGAAAATGCAAAATTGTATAAAGAAATGACTAAAAGAATACATGACAGATTCATCCTGCAGAGAGAATTCAAACCAAGGCAGCTAGTTTACTATTCAACTCTAGATTGAAGTTGTTCCCTCGAAAACTCAAGTCTAGATGGTCAGGACCTTTTATGGTAAAGGAAGTATCTTCCTTTGGTGCTGTGTTACTTAAAGATCATAGAGAAGGGAGAAAGTTTAAAGTCAATGGCCAAAGACTAAAGATTTACAATGGAGGAGAATTCAATAAGAACACCTTTTACATTAACTAGGTCTCTCAACAGTGAGGAACATTTAACGTCAAGCTAGTGACGTTAAAAGAGTGTTTTGTGAGAGGCAACTCACATTTCTGAACCATTTTTATTCTATTTGCAATTTACTTAAACTTTTGTTAATTCTTTATTTCAATTTCTGCAATTTTCTAATTTTAGATTCTGTTTTATATGTGTTTTAGGAATAATGTGTTAATTCAATGAAGGTTCATGCTATGGATGCATAAATGAGCTGATTGAAATTGAATGCATGAGACAATTAAGTTTCTAAGGAGCTTTGAATAACAAAAGGAGTCACTATTTTGCAGAAAAGTGATCATGCAGAGCTTAAATTACAGGGTTCTATTCTGAACAATCACTTTTGCTGATGAAAGTGATCACGCAGAGGAGCAAGGAACGACACCCTTCTCTGAAACAATCACTTTTCCCAGTGAAAGTAACCACGCCTAGGCTTAAATAGAGGTAATGTGATACGGATAGTTACTTTTTCCAATAATAGTGATCACGCGAATGAGTAATGTGTAGTTTCAAGTTAAGGTTGATGCGCGTTACCACTTTTTCTAGGAATAGTAATCACGCAGAAGGATACTACCTGCGTGTGATCACTTTTTCCAGAAAAAAGTGAACACGTGCAGCTCATTTCAAATTACTTAATGCAAAGCTCTTTGGAACATTCACTATTTCTAACAATAGTGAACACGCACATGTTATTTACCCTCAAAGTGTTCACTTTTGCTAGCAATAGTGAACACGCACACAACATCATCTCTACAGCTTCCATTTTTTCTGAAAAAAGTAGCCACGTGCAGTAAGCGTGTCCATTAAAATGCATAAAAGGAACCACGTAGAGCCATTTTCAAAATCTCAAATCTTCATTTCTTCATCTCATTTCTCAAATTCTTGATCTTTCTGACCCTTTGCTAAACGAAATCTGTTTCTAAGCAATCAATTGAAGTTCACTCTGCACATTTTCTCCAAATCCAGATCAGTATTCTACTTCTTTGATTTAGAAATTAGGGTTCTTCATTCTGCAGAATTATAGAAAACACTGAGTAATGGAAAAACAAAAATTTTCTTGTTAATAACTAATCTGAATATGCAATTACAAGGCAATGTAGAGTAATTCTCACTTCAATTGATAGATTTATTAGAGGAAAAAGACCTACATTGATAGATTGCATGAGTTAACCTTAGGACTTAAAGTGAAAAATAGTTAGGAAGGAATTTCTGAACTCTAGCATTTTGCATTCAAAATCATGAATATTTGAGTTTAAATGCCTCAAGGAACCATATTCTGCATTATTATGATACTTTTTATGTTCTGCATTGTTCATATTCTGATATTCTGAGATCAGTTCTAAATTGAAAATGTCCTGTAGAATTTTTATTGCATTGCATTCATGTCTTTCAGTGTATTGAAATATTCTTTTTATGCAGGAAATTTTAAAAATGGTAAGGACATCAGACAATACTCCAGTTGGCTCTTCTAGAGGTACTCCTAGAACAAAGAGAGGAAGATTAGCAGGAGCCTCTTCATCAAGGCCAAACCCTCAACATGATCCAAGGTTCAGGAGCATAGCTCATGAGAATTATTTCAGAGCTAATATCTTGAGAAGAAAGATTGTCCAAGATAGAGAAATTGAGATAGCTGAAGATCATTATCCAGAATATAAGGAGGAAATTCAGAAAAGAGAATGGGAATCCTTCTGCATGATGGCTGGCATTGGCTGCAGAGACATTACATAAGAATTTTATGCCAATGCCATGAGATTCAAGGGAGATCAGCTGCCTAAATACCATTCAATGGTCAAGGGGACAACAGTTGATTTTTCTGCTGCTAACATCAATAGAGTCCTTAATATTAAGACTCAAAAACAACCTGGGCAGCAGGACTTTAAAGCATTCAGGGATGCTGAAGACAAGGACTATGTTCAAGTCCTTGAGAGGATTGGGAAACCAGGGACTACTTGGGAGCTGAATCTATCAGAAAAGCCCAAATGCATCACAACCAATAACCTTTTGCCCTTTGCAAAAGTGTGGAGCACCTTTATCTTGAGTTCGTTCATGCCTGTTAGGCATAGCTCCACTCTAGCAATGAAGAGAGCTGAACTCCTATATGCTATAATTAATGATTTTTATATAGATGTAGGAGAAGTGATTAGTGGATGCATTCTGGACATCCTCAAGAGAAAAAGAGATTCTCTATCCTTCCCTTCATTAATAACTGTTCTTTGTGAGGATGTAGGTATTGAAATTGGAGATTATCAAATCAAAATTAGAGCTGCACCTCCAATTCCAGTAGCTATGGTGAAGGAGATTTATGCTACTGTCTCTTGCACATCAGCAGTCCCAATTCCCTCCCAGTATAAAAGAAAGAATCCAACCACAATGAAGGAGAAGATAGCCTTCATGGCTGAAAGAAAAAACTTCTTAGCTGAGAGGCAGAATGAATTGCACAGCAGTCTGAAGGCTGGCATCATGCTTCTGGAAGGTGTTCTCATGAACATTGGTCAAAAGATGGGCATGACCAAAGAAGACTTATACCACACTCCAGATCAAGGAGAGAATGCCAAATGCCTAAGATCAACTGTCTTCAAAGACCTCCCCATCTACAGAACTCATTTTCCTCCACGAGCAGCTACTGCAGAAGAGGAAGAAGATGATGATGAAGAGGATGATTTGGACGATGAGGATAAGGATGAAGATGAAGAGTAGATTAGGACTTTAAATTTCTGTCATTAGTTTAATTTTTGTTAAAAGATTGTAATTAGAATTTCAGACTTTTGAATGCTGTAATTACATTTTAAGTTTTATTTTGGTTATGAACAATTATGTTTTAAATATCTACTACCTTTGAATTTTATTGAATTTTTTTCTAATAATTGATGAACAACTTATGATGTTTTTGTGCAGACCATGCTCTCAAACTCTAAACAAGGAGCGTATGGAATGATTGAAATATGCACAGCTACCATGAAAGGGGGGTTTAATTATGTACCTCTATTTTCATGTGTATAACTTACATTTTGCATAAAATATTCACAAGTTAGAAAACTATTAAACTGCATTAGATTTTGTTTTCTTGATAAATAAACCTGATTTTCACCTGATTGAAATTCTGATTGTTGAATTACATAAGTCATTTTTCCCATTCTTAACATGATTGTCATACTTGTATTTAAAAAAAAAATAATAAACCAGTCTTGCCATTTTATTCATGCAAATTTTTGAAGTAAATTGTCACGACCCTTTTTTATAAAGGACCGAGAACATTATTTCTACACCACATACTTATTTAAAAATAGGTAAATAATAGAGAATATAAGTATAAAAAAATTCACTTCTCATTCAAAGTAAAAATGAAGTTCCTCACAACAAATATCCAACAGATCAACATAATATTACATTTAGTTTATAATATTCAAAATACCAAAAAATTATAATACGTGACTCCCTCGACATGAGGTCTCATACATAAAGAAAAAGGACTTTGATGCATTATTACTCAACTCCAGCTTCTAACTTTTCTTCACTGGCCCCTCAGCCTGTGAAGTAGATGCAACACCTGCTACATCTGCTCACGTACCACCGTACGATCATCGCAGTACACACGCACACAACGACATAGAAAGAAATGCAAGGGTGAGCTTACCAAACATAAAAATAAAATTATATATATATAGATCAAAATATTTTTCACAGCAATAACCCCATGCATTTCCAGCCCATCTAATGCACAGCATGAAAACGGTTTCCAACTGGTTTCACAGCCTAATTAATTCAGAAGGAACCGAGCCGGTCCGGGAGCGACCCATTCCGGTATCTGGATCCGACAGACAAAGACAAAGAAATCGGCATGAACTTACCGTTACATGTCTACCCACCTAAACATGTAACTCGGCTCTATAATGATGCAAAACATATATCTCAGCATGATGCACGCTACCAAAATTATTTTAACAGCTCAACTACGGCAGTTTATAATAGATCAGCCAAAATCTCAGCATTTTAAACTAAGTAACAACAGTTACAGCTTAGAAAATAGCTTTTATTCAATAGATCTAACAAAATCATATCAAAATATCTTGAAATAGCATATTAAACCGTTCAAAACATAGTTCATAGGTTAAAGTAAACTCCCCTTACCTCAGAAAGATGATTCACACTAGATCTACCGAATATTACTTGATTATAACAAAATTCACCGAAGATTCAGCTTTAGAACGGAGTTTCTCCTAAGAACACCATGAATTTCTATAAGAAAGAGAAGGAGAAGAGAAACGAACGGTAAATCTAGCTTCAAACTTAAAGAAACTTACTTCCAATCCTTCAGAATAGATGTAGAATCTCAGATCTGGCGAGAAATCTAAGTTTAGGAAGGTTTAGTATGAGAGAAATGGTGGTTTACGGCCTTAGAACCTTTGAGAACCTTGGATAGAGGTGAAGAAATGAAATAATTTCAACTCCATCTAAATATATTCCAATACCAAATAATCCTTCAATTAACATTGAACAAGTATAAAATATTATAGATTACTCAATAATAAATTAGAAGCCTGACATAAATAGTGAACTGAATTGATGAATATTATCCATTTACTTCCTTGGTGAGACTTGAACCTTTTCATTCATTGATGTGTGACTGATCTCAAATTCTGATTCACTCTCTAGAACTTGCTTTGTTTCTTAACTGAATATGTTGTTTTGCACTAATCACATAAAGGATGAAGGCCATTATTCAGATGTACCTAGTAAGCCAATTAGACTGCCTTTCATTCTTGAATGTCCTAGTTAGCCCCTTTGAGCTGATAACCTTTCTTTGATCAACCTCAATACAAGTTTTTTTTTTAGAAAAACCATTTTACCTATTCAAATAGAAAAGAGGCAAATTGAGTTGAATCAAAGATAAGTTTTAAAACTAAGTTTGGGGTAACATCATGTTTCTAGTGCATTACTTGAGGACAAGCAATGTTCTAAGTTTGGGGTAGAAAAGGATTCAGAAAAGGATTGAAATGAAATAAGAAAGTAAGAAAAGATCATGCAGAGAAAATATGAAAAAGAAGTAAAAAGCTGCAAGTAAAAATAGAAAAATGAAAAAGAAATCAGCAAATCAAAAAGGAAAAGAAAATTGGTAGATAATTCTGCAAAAATTTAAACTGTGATTGAAAGTTGATTAAGAATAGAAACAGTTGATGCAGCCCTTACTAAGTTTAAAAGCTTATCTACTCAATTTGCATCTTTTTCTGTTTGAAATTAGTTGCATTGATATCCTGAATTCATTGAAATCATACCTGTCCCTGAGCCTTAATATTACCTAAAAAGTCCTCTTGATATGTGATTAATTGTAAATTTGCAAAGGAGGTAGAGAATATAGGCAAGCTTATGGTAGAGTTTGATGAATTTGGTGATGCTGAGAGCAAACACAAGCTTAAACACTGATTGAGGAATTCTATAAAAGGCAGTTAGCTCAGGAATTTAGAAGTTTTTGTTCATTTTTCACTTTCCATTTAGTTTTTGTTGTTGAGAGAGTTAGAGAGGGAGAATAAGGATGAACACCAAGCTTCATTTCTTGAGGGATCAGATTGGAGATTGGTTTGAAGATGTTTCTTCTTTGTTCATTCTCTTCTTCTCTTCTCTTCTCTTCTCTTTTTGTAATGTTTGCTTAAATTCTTTGTGGTTAGGAATTGTGAATGTGAAATGGAAATGTTGAATTGATTTTGGATCTAAACTTTGAGTTTTGGATTGGATTGAGTGATTGATTCTGCTGTTAAAGTAGTGATTGAATGGAAATTCGATCAACTAATCATAGAGGAACTCTTATCAATGCGAATTGAATTTTTTTCTCAGATCTGAATTAATTGCCAAGGTTATTGGTTTCTTAGGGATAAAATATCTTAATCTTGTAATCTTTTGGTTTCTCAAACTTAATGCAGCGTTTGATTGGATTAGATCTAAGGGATTAGAGTGATTTGATTAGATGCTAGATTCATTGAGGCAAGGGATTGTCCTTTGATTAATATAAAGTGAAACCGATTGTCATTCCATCTAAATGCTTGAAAGTTCAGAACTTTATTGATTCAATGTTGAAGTTTTGGTGAAACAATTTCCTAACTACTCTTTCTACATACGTTTACTATACAAATTGATTCAATGTCATTCCATCCAAATCCATCTTAAATTTGTAAAGCTCAACTAATTGTGATCTTGTGAAGTGGTAATTGAGAACTTTATTCCCTGAGGACGATACTTGGAACTCAATTTGATTCTAAGATTTTTTATAAATTGCTACAATAACACTAGTACATTTGCTAGTCAGTTTACTTTCAGTGCAACAACAGTTGTAAAAGTGTAAGAAGTTGCAGCGCTCTCTTTTTTCCAACATTAGTTAAATCAAAATTTAACCATTTAGTAGCCCAATATGCTTTCTGTTCAAGTTCCACAGGGAGATGACAAGCCTTTCCAAAAACTAATTGATATGGTGACATACCAATTGGTGTTTTGAATGCTGTCCTGTATGCCTAAATTGTGTCATCCAGTTTCCTTTGACCAGTCTTTTCTTGAATTATTCACCACTTTCTCCAAGATTTTCTTGATTTCATTGTTGGAGATTTCAACTTTTCCACTGGTTTGAGGATGATAAGCAGTTGCTATTCTGTGTTTTACTCCATACTTTTCTAGAACAGATTCAAGGTATTGATATCCATGTCGCACTGGTATCAAAAGTAACTAGATTCCACATAAAAACATGCAGTTTAGGGAGTAACCTAGGTGATCTCTCACAAGGATGCAAATACACATTGTTTCAATATCAATTATGCAGAAAAAGTTGTATGTTTGGGGGTTTTGTGATTAATTGTAGAGAAGTAAAATGTAGAGAATTTAAATGCAGAAAAAGAATTAAATCGCAGGGAATTAAAATGCAAGTAATCAAATCGCAAGTAAACCAAACCAAGAATGATAAAAAACAATCAAAGATCCAGGACAGACAAAACACAAACATAAGTGATTAAACTTGTAATATCCTGTGCATTGATTTAAATAAAATGAGGTTTATAAAAGTATAATTGGAATAGATTTGGATAGAATTTTTTTTTTTAAAAAAAATAGTGAACAGTATCGTATGAACAGTGTCAATGAACAGTAAAACGGCCTATAAACAGTAAAATCGCGTACAACCCGCGTATAAATAGTGAAACTGCCTATGTACAGTGACCGATGACATCATTGATAAATCCTCATTGGTTCATTTTTGTTATTTTTCACTTTGTAACTACTTTAACTTCCAAGGGAAGTCAGAGAGAGAGATTGGGAGCGACTTTCAAGCTTCATTTCTAGAGGAATCAGAGTGAAGATTAGGTCTTTGAAGATGTTCTTCTGCTTCTTATCTTCTTCTTCTCTTACTTCTCCTTTCTCCATTGTAATATTGTTCTAAACCTTTTTGGTTAGGGATCTATGGATCCACATTTGATGTTGTGATGTAATTGTGGATTGAATCTTGAGATTTTAATTGAATTGAGTATGTGATTTTGTTCTTAATGTAGTTGTGAACTAATCCTTCATTCAATTGAATTTAGAGGAATTTTCATCAATGGAAATTGAGTTTATTTCTCAGATCTAAATCATATGCCTAGGTTATTGAGATGTTAGGAATAATTATCATGATCTAGTAATCCTATAATTTTCAGAACTTAATGCAATATTTGATTAAATTTCACCTAAGGGATTAGGGAGGTTTAATTAGGTATTAGGATTAATGAGGCAAGGAATTGTCTTTTGGTTAAAAAAGTGAAATTGATTATCAATCAACTAAATTTCTAAAGAGTTCAGAACATGATTATATTGCAATTGAAAATTTGGTGAAGTGATTTCTACCTATTTTCCATATAGCATTCTTAATACAAAATTTGTATCTTGTTTTTACAGCAAGTTTATTACCTTTAATTGTCTTTATTTCTTACTTTCACATGTTACGAACCCCTCAAATGAATTTTTTTGCTTAACTAATTGTTAAATTATGAAGTGGTAATTGAAATAAGATCCTTGTGGATGATACTTGGGGCTCATATTGAATTCCAAATTTTATTACTTGCTACAACTTCCTAGTACACTTGCTAGTTAGTTCTCCAATTTAGTAATAGTCATTAGTGACATCAGCATGACGTCATGGCTGACATCACATCCGCGTACAGTACATGTGCACAGTTTTTCTGGAGTGAACAGTGACCGCAAACAGTGTTTTCGACGTGGACAGTAAGGCGGTGAACAATGTTTCCGGTGGTGAATAGTAAATTTCAAAAATTTTCTATAAAAAGGGGATTTAACACAAAATTTTCATTTCTTCACTCCTATCCAAGGTTCTAAGGCTATATCTGACCATACTAAACCCTCCTAAACTTAGATTTCTCTTCAAATTTGTGATTCTACATTCGTTCTAAAGGATTTCATGTAAGTTTCTCTAAGTTTGAAGTTAGATTTACTGTTTGTTTCTCTTCTTCTTCTTCTTCTTATAGATGTTTATGATGTTCTTAGGAAAAACTCTGTTCTAGAGTTAAAATCTTCAGTTAAATCTTTGTAACAGCTTTGTTTTGAGGTAAGGGGGGCTCTACTTTATCAGTTTGTTATGGTTTTCACTTGTATTCTCATAGATCTTGTCATGTATGTGATTATATATGGAATAATCCTTGTTTTATGAAAAATAATTAGTGAAAAGTGAGAATAATTAGTTGTTTATGTGATTTTATGATGAATACTTAGTGAAAATATGATATTATGTTCAAATAGTGCATGTTAAGGTATATTAATGATGGTTGATATGATTTTATGATTTTGTGAAATGAAATATACGAAGAGATTGATGTTTCATGTTTGAATATATTGGTTTCATATAAAAATGATGTGTATTGTAAATATGCCATGGTTTGATATGTATGAAGAAAAGTATGTGAAAATATGATGAAAAATATATGTGAACATGAGAAATGGCATATGTGAACATGTGAATATACTTGAAAGAGTATGAGATGGAAAAAGGACATGATATAAATAGTTACAGAGATACATTGGAGGAGTGGAAGATGGAGACGATATGGGATATCTTGGAGAAATGTAGGGTGGTGAGTGACATTTGGGATTATGCACGGAATATTGTGTTCGAATGCACCATATGACCACACACTTGTTTCCCGACTTGACTCCTGACCATTACCTTTGCTAAGGGGCTGTCTATTGCATATGTTGTATCTGTATTGCATTGGGCCATCCGGCGACTATTTACATGGATGTGTAAGACTTTGGGATAGAGGCATCGGATAACTATGGTCACAGGGCGCGGTAAGCACAGATAAAAGAAAGAAAAAGAAATTGTGAACATATAGAATATAATACGTGTTACGATGAGAACATGCTTTATATGACACTGTGATATGTAATGCCATGATATTTTCTTTAATCATGATAAGATGTTTTTTGAGATGAATGTGTTATGTATGAGTGGTAGGGTAGAGACTCACCCTTACATAACGTTTTTCAGGAGGCCAGAATGAATAGTACCAGCTCACAGTGCATGGATGGATAAGAACTGCTATAGGACTTAATTATTTTGAGTTATGTAATGAATATTTTCAGTTCTATAGCATTCTTTTGAAATATTTGTAAAACTACTATTTTTTTTTGTTGTTGATGAAAACTTTAGAATCTTTGTTTTTCTAAAGTACTTATGAATTAATAAAATTTTACTCTATGAACTTTATATCATGTCATTGTTTCTTTCTCATTAGAGAGTTTTTGAAAGAAAATTTACTTTACCATTTAAATATTTATGAAAATTTATCATATATTGAGGAAAGAAATATAAGGTGTTACAAAACTGAATTCATTTAAATCTCTTCTGCACAACAATCAATTTATCAGTTGCTTGTTATGCGATTAAGAACAAGAGGCACAATTCAATCTTATATTCCTTTCTATGCAATCGAAAATATGTAATGTAACACCTAATTTCTACCAAAACCCGTTATACTCATAATATGACTCAAGACTCTACAATATGGCACACCTAAATTAGACGCGTGAGAGAACTCAATCAAATAGTATTCACATTCCAACTTAAATATTTAATTTATCAAAATAACTCGAATTAATAAAAAGGTAACGATTATAACAATGAACTTGCATCGAGCTCACTCATCATAATTTTATAATTTTATTTATCTCACATCTCAACAGCATACAAGTCATTTATATTAATTACTCCAATTATTCGCAGGATGACTTTAAAATGACGATACCGTTAGAGATAAAAAATTATGGAAATATAATAAAGAGTATGTTGGTGAAAGAAAAGTGTATATATAAAAACCATCCAACCAAAATGTTCAAGGTAAAACAAAATTCAAAGTCAAATAACCCCAAAGTTCAGTATTCCAAAAATAGTAAAGACAAACCAAGTCTTATGAGCAGTATTCATCCATGACGTAAAAAAAAAACAACTACAAATAAAACTCTGACAAAAAGGAATCCTTGCTGGGGTTAGTGATGAAATGAATTTAGCTACTCGTTATGCACAAAGATTGTCGTTAATCCTCATCACATATGCAAAGAAATAATGCAGTACTAGGGTGTTATCCTAGGCCGTCTCCAAAGAATTTTTGGTTGGGAACATACATCGAAGAAGTGTAAACATGGATTTTAAAGCAAGTAAATTGGGGGGAGGTTTGTCAATTTTCAGATTTTAATCAAGAGAAAAATGTAAACTAGTGAAATTCAATCAATTAAGAAGCGTAATCCCTAGTCAATCAATGAGTTCCATCCCTATTCTTTCAAATGATTCAATAATCCCTTTTCTTCCCTTAAATTAAGTTAATCTAACAAGCGTAAATTAATTTTAGCATCCCAATTAAAACCTAAGATTCATGTGCATTGGATTAGAATTTCTATCCCTAAGATTAAGTAATCTCAAAGATTAATCAAAATTAAGCAATTTTGGATTAGAATTTCGTTTGGGTAATTTAGGGTTCATTAAGCAATGTTCCCTTCATGCAAATTCCATTTCATTCAAAGATTAGGGTCAATAAATTCAAGGAAAGAAAGATTTGTATTGCAATTAATCCCAAAAATTCAAGATTCATGTGCATTGACTAGGAATTACAAGGAAGTTTAGCCCTCCATGTGGATGGACTTCACAAATGAAAGAAAGAAATGCAAGAACGTAAGAACCATTAATATAAAATCAACGAGAATCAAAGGAAAATTGGAAATTAAAACCTATAATGGACCCATGGCTGTCACCCAAGGCTCCAAAGCTCTAGAAAGAAAATGTCCTAATTTGGCAAAGAGAATGAAAGAAAAATAAAATGTTCAAGTCCCCGTACCCTAATTCCTAAAACCTATTTATAGTGGAGGACATGTCAGCAAAGTGTCCACTTTTGCCTTTAAAAGTGTCCACTTTGGGCCTTGAAAGTGTCCACGCGCAATTTACGAAAGTCTGCCAATTCTTTGGAGTTGCCACTTTTGGACTTGAAAGTGGCTACTTTGGATGCGCGTAGCCACTTTGAAAGGCAATAGTGGCCACGCGCAACATGCTTACAAAATGGCGTCCCTGGAGCTTCTGGAGTTGCTACTATTGGACTTGAAAGTGGCTTCTTTGGATGCGTGTAGCCACTTTGAAAGGCAATAGTGGCCACGCGCAAAATGCTTCCAAAATGGCGTCCCTGGAGCTCTCTGGAGTTGCCACATTTGGACTTGAAAGTAGCTACTTTGGAACCTTTAATGCCCAGACTTGCTTTAGTTGCTACTTTTGCTCCTAAAACTGGCTACTTTGGGGGCAACTTTCATCCAAGGGCGAAAATTTCTCAAAATTAACTTGGGGACTCTGCAAAATTATTAAGATAATTAAAATTGCAACATATATCTATGTAATTAAATGCAAATTAACCAAAAATTAATAAACCTATGATATTTACTCAAAATGTGATTTCTATATTATTTGCACTATCTAAGTCCATTTTTTCTATCAAGGAGCACCAAAAAGGCAAGTAAAAATATAATAAAAAGTGGATTCATCACAACCCCAAACTTAAACTTTTGCTTGTCCTCAACCAAATCAAAATTCAAACAAATTAAATGAAGAGGGTTGAATTTATCCAAAAATTTTTTAGAAATTTTCATTTCAACTTCATGCTTTAATTAGCATTTCCAACATTTTCACAACCATAGACTCATTCAACAGAGGAATCATATTTATGTCAAATATTCCATGCAAAGTTCCACGAAATTGAAACAAAAGAATCAAGCAGGGTTTCATGTGACTCATATAATGCAAAGAAACTATCCATCTCACAAGGTGGTGTTTCACTCATCACTCAATAACATTTCAGGCCAAGTGTTTTCCCTCAATCCATGCATTTTGCCTCACCCTACCATAGGCTTGCCCATATTCTCAATCTCCTCTGCCTAGACACAATGAACACCTATCATGAGGGCTTTATTGGTCACAAATGGGGTTAGGATAGGCTCAAATTTAAGCAAGGAGGGTGAAAAAATCAAGTGGGTACTCAAGAGGAGGGAGTTCTTTTGAGTGATTTAGTGCAACAACTAGAGTGGAATGCCTTAAATGATGTAGCTTAAGAGGTTCAAGCATTCTTTCACCACATTTTTTTTTTAATTTTGCCTTATGTGGAAATCATTTTTCAACTCAAATGTCTTGCTATATTTTTCTTTCTTTCTTTTCTCCTTTTTCATTCATTCATTCATATTTTTGTGATATCATGGACTTTGACAATCATTTTTTTTTACATGTATTATGAACATGTATGCTATCCACCACCCCAAACTTAAGACATTGCTTGCCCTCAAGCAACTATAAGCATAATCAACACCCAAAAATTAGTTTCTTGCACTCAATCTTGAGGCAACTCAAAAGAAATACCTCTATTAAGGAAAGGGAATTACTTTTGTTGACTAAGTTTGGCAAAAGCAAGAAGTAGGGAACAAGGAAGTGAAGTGCAAGGGTGGGGGAAAGGGTATGTGCAAAGAAGGCCTCAATCATCTAGATGGAAAATTGCCCAATGCATATTTAATTAAGAAACAAGGCAAGTTCTAGAAGATGAATGCAAAAATACATGTAATATGCACACAGAAAAGAAAAAGAAAGGCCCAATTTACTACCATGGTAAAAGTGATAATAACTTGCAAAATGAGAGTACAATTCACCCAACAAGAAAATATGTTCAAAATGGTAGGGACAGTAAATATGTACAAAAATGAGAATGAGTAATAGTTGAATGAGAAATGCAATCAGAGCATAAAAGCAAAAAATAAAAGAGAACTAGATTAAAAGGAAAAGAGAATAATCGAAATGAGGAAATATTTTTGTCTTTTATCTAGTACGGTGTAGGAAAAGTAAGCTACAAATAAATGCAAAATAGAGACAAAGAGTTCACCCCCCTTTTATAGATGATGTACTCAAAGTTCAGGGGCATAATGATACTCCTCCTAATGGAACTGAGGGCATCTAAGCAGAGAAAGAAAAGAAAACACGAAAGGTTGACTAAGTGGCATCTTCATCAGAGGTGGATGAGGTGGCTTCTTCATCTTCCTCTGCGTCTTCTGCTTCCTCTAAGGAACTAGAGCTGGGGGCATCTCTGAGTGCATTGGGATTTAGTCCATAAAAGATGCATTCTATGGGCAAAGCAAAGGGCTCAAATGATACATACAATTGCAATTAAGTACAAAATAAATGGTGTGGCAAACATTCATCTTGTATAGCAATTGACTATAGAACACAATGTGGCTGCTAAGTTTAAGGGCCATAACACAGCAATAGTGAAATTAAAGTCACGAAAAGCATGTTCAACACCCAGAAAGGCCAACAACCAGAGCTAATTATAGAAGGGGCATGAGAATCAAGTGCAGCAATAACGAAATACCATGGAATTTCAGAAGCAAAACAGCAAAATGGAGAGGTTAGAACTCAATGTAAACAGACATGAACTGAAATTAGACATCAATATGCATGAATATGAAAAGGAATGGCATAATGGGCATGTTTGAGAACATAAAAATAAGGGGAATGGGTATAACAAAAACAACAAATGAAATTCATAGCAAATGGAAATGGGCGTGGCAACTTTTGGGGACAAAAGTGGGAACATTGAACATGGTGGCAGCCACACATGGACATTGGGTGCAATTAAAGGACCTCACCTACTCTAATTCATACAATAATGCTTAATTAAACAAGAAATTCACATCAATTTCAACATATAAGAGCACAATTAAAAAGCCCCAAATTAGGATCCAAGAACCCTAACCCATGAATTAAGAGAAGTTGAGAGATTTACCTTGTTTGGAGCTTTGGGTGTGGCGGCGGAAGGGAAAAGGTGAGGATTGGGGTTGCAAAAACTCAAATTAGGAGGTGGAGGAGTGGTGTCATGAGGTGCGTCGTGAGTGAAGTGCTTGAGTGGGTGTTTGTGGGTATGTGTAGTGAGTGACGTGAAGTGGGTGTTATGGCTTTGAGGGATTTTAGGAGCTGCATGCAGTGGGCTAGCCCAAAGTATGGTGCGCGTGGTCACTTTCAAGTGAGAAAGTGGCAACTACAGTGAGGTTGTGTGTGTGGGCATATGCGCGTGGTTACTTTGGGGTTGGAAAGTGGGAATTACAGTAGGTTATTTTGTTGGACAAGTGTGCGTGGCCACTTTCAAGTGAGAAAGTGGCAACTACAGTAAGCCAAAATTCAAAGTGAATTTGCGCGTGGCTACTATGGAGCTTCAAAGTGGGAACTCTAGAGAATTCCTCTTTGTGAGCATATGCGCGTGGTTACTTTCATTGAAGAAAGTGGCAACTACAGTAGGCCCCAAAATGCAAAGTTAATTGCGCGTGGCTACTATTGGACTTAAAAGTGTCCACGCGTAATTATTGACCTCCTGGGTGTCAAAGTAGCCACTTTCACTCTTAAAAGTGGGAACTACAGAGAGAAATATGCTTACCTAGAGCCAAAGTGACCACTATGGCTTATGAAAGTGACCACTCTCACGAAAAACAAATTGTACCAAGCATGAATGAGTACCTAAAGTGTTTGCTGCTGCCAAAGTCCCTGCAAAAATTTTGAGTCCACAAAAAAATTATTTACACAAAATTAAATTGTATTAGAGATCTATCTAGAAATGAAAACAAATGAAAACAAAAACTTAATTGAAAGAATGCAAAGGGAAAGAACAAAATTCCTTATTCATGTGTGAGTTGCCTCTCACAGAGCGCTTCTTTAACGTCACTAGCTTGACGTGCAAAGTGATTTACTCATGACAAGGGTCTTGGTTGAAAGAAATGATGGGGGAGTACACATCCACCTCTTCAATCTCGTCCGATGGAATTGAGTTCTCAAAAAAATGCTTCAGGCGATATCCATTCACTGTGAAACATTTGTTAGTGGATTCACTCTTGATTTCCACTGCACTATTAGGAAATACTTGTGTAACTTTGGATGGACTAATCCACCTAGAATGCAACCTTTCAGTCATGAACTTGAGACATGTGTTGAATAGAAGCATCTTTTGACCTACACAGGACTCTCCTCTACCTATCAATTTATCATGATACTGCTTGGTTCTCTCCTTGTAGGTTCTTGAGTCTTCATATGCTCTTAAGTGCAGCGCTTCTAGTTCTTGGAGTTGTGGTTTCCTTTTCCTCTTCCTCTTCCTCTTTCTTTTCCTCTGAAGCTGCTTCACTAGTTTAGTCCCCTCTTTCAACAGAATTTTGTGCATGCACAAGAGAGGGCTAATACCAGGAATGTCAGCTAAAGTCCATCCAATAGCTCTTTTGTGCCTTTTAATTACTTCCAACAATATCTCCTCTTGATCGCCTTCAAGCTTGGTGAAATAATGACCGGGAGCTTCTCATAATGTTCCGATAGGGGCTTCAACTCCAATGTGGGAGGTTGCTCCACAGAAGGAAGTGATTTGGCACTTTCATTTGACAAAGTCTCTGCAATATTCAAACCAAAGTCGTTAGATTCAATTGTACTTGTTGTGCTCAATACATCACATTCTAACCCTATGGAATTTTCAGGTTCATCAACATTGAAAGTAGTAGAATTTGCATTCAAATAATCAGAAATCTCAGCACAAATGTCACACTGAGAAGAACTATTACATGATTCACAATTGTAAGTATCTACACAATCAGAAAAATTAAGGAGAGAGTCTCCTCCTAGAAATTCAGACAAACTATCATCTATTAATTCATCAAGATGGTTAATGTGGAAAACAAAGTGTTCTTCATTTGGGTGCTTCATAGCATCCAGTATGTTAAAGTGGACAACACTGTCTCTAAACTCTATAGTAAGTGATCCGGCATGCACATCAATCTTCGTACTCGGAGTATTTAAGAATGGTCTTCCCAAAATGATTGGTGCAACACTATCTATTGACTCTTTCATGTCAAAGATGTAAAAATCAGCTAGAAAAATAAGGTCATTCACCCTTACTAACATATCCTCCACAAGTCCAGCTGGATGTGTTGTGCTTCTATTTGCTAGCTGGATGATGACACCTGTGGGCTGCAATGGTCCAAGAGACAAAGATGTGAAGATAGATAAAGGCATAACATTAATAGATGCACCTAAATCAAGCATGACATTATCTATCCTATTGTTGCCTATAATGCAGGGTATAGTAAACGTCCCTGGATCTTTGCATGTCTCAGGCATGGAAGTTTTTTGCCTCTCAAAAAGAGCTGATACATTCCTCCCCATGTTCACTATTTCATTACCCTTTAACCGCCTTCTATGAGTGCACAAGTCCTTAAGGAATTTGGCGTACTTTGCGATTTGCTTGATAGCATCTAACAAGGGGATATTGACTTCAACTTTTCTAAAAGTATCCAGAATTTCTTTATCAACCTCTTCTTGCTTCTTGCTGGGTTGAACCATTCTTTGAGGGAAGGGAAAAGGAATGGACCTCTCCTCTTTCTCTACCACTTTTGGTTGACATGGTGTGGGCATAGGTGGAGGCTGCTCTTGGCTCTTAATCTCTCCTCTTTCACCTTCTGCAGCTAAAGTGCAACTAGGATCCTTCTCCTTAGGCATTTCTGGCTCTTGCATCAACTTACCAGATCTTAAGGTAATGGCACTCACATTTTTTGGGTTTGTTACAGTTTGTGCAGGGAGATTACATGAACCTTGAGATTGAAGTTGATTTAGGGATGAAGCAAGTTGACCCATTTGATTCTCCAAGGTCTTGATACTTGCTTGAGTCTGTTGTTGGAAGGCCTGACTCTGTTGCTGGAAATTGAAATTACTCATGATGAGTTGCTTCACAAGGTCTTCCAAAGATGACTCACTCTTTTGAGGTGCAGGAGCTAGTGAAGGGGATGTTTGATGGTGCTGTTGAGATGAAGATGATGGATGGTGATGTTGTTGGGCTGAATATGACTTGCTTTGTCCAGCTTGATGCGGTTGGAAATGGTTGTTGGATGGTTGGCTAGAGCCTTGATGCTATGCATTTCCTCCCCACCTTAAGTTAGGATGGTTCCTCCAACCGGGATTATATCTATTGGAAGATAAATCCCAGCTTTGTTGTCGGTGCGGCTGCTAAAAAGGGAATTTATTAGCATAAATATTAGCAGCGTAAACTTGAGGATTACCTTCCGAAGATTCAGTTTCTTGCAATGTGGGGCAACTATCAGTGAAGTGATCCATAGATGAACAAATCCCACAAAGCATTGCTGGAATGGATGGAGGTGGAGGTGTATATGCAGCAAAATTCTTTTGGATGGATGCCAACTGTTTTACCATAGAAGCCAACTCATCTAGCTTATGCTCCAGCTTGTGTGAATCTGAAGTTTGAATTTCATTGACACTCCTAGACATGAGAGAATTTTGCCTTGTAGCAAACTGTTGAGAGTTAGCTGCCATATTTTCAATGAGGTTTCTAGCAGCAGCGAAAGTCTTGTCAACTAAGGCTCCCCCATTAGCTGCGTTGATCATGCTCCTATCCATTGGGTGTAAGCCCTCATAGAAGTATTGGATTAGGAGCTGGTCACTTATCTAATGATGGGGGCAGCTAGCACAAAGTCTCTTGAAATGCTCCCAATATTCATACAAACTTTCCCTTTCCAGCTGCCTAATACCACATATTTCCTTTCTTATTGAGGCAGCTCTTGAGGCAGGGAAAAATTTTTCCAGGAACAATCTCTTGAGGGTGTCCCAACTTGTAATAGATCCGGAAGGAAGGTAGTAGAGCCAATCCTTCGCAGTGTCCATTAATGAGAAAGGAAAAGCCTTTAATTTGACATGCTCCTCCGGAATACCTTGATGTCTCATGGTGGAACATACAATGTGAAACTCCTTCAAGTGTTTGTGAGGGTCTTCACCTGCAAAACCATGGAATTTAGGTAGAAGGTGAATTAATCCAGTTTTCAAAACAAAAGGGGCATCCACATCTGGATATTGGATGCACAATGTTTGGTATGTGACATCCGGTGCAGCTAGCTCCTTAAGAGTCCTCTCATCACCTGCCATTGCTCCAAAACTAGAGTCAAGTGAAAATGTAGAAGAGTAAATAGAAATTGGCGTCACAGAGTGCAAAGATGCAGTGGGAGATGATGATGGTTCAGATGGTTCAGAGTGATCCCTATGTGTCCTAATGTTCCTATGAAAAGTCCTATCAATCTCCTGGTCTAATGGATATAAATCTCCAGGGTTTGATCTGGTCATGCACTAGATATCAACTAACTAAATTAAAAGCAAATTGAGTAAATAAAATAACAAGAACAATTTGAAATCTCTCTGCAGAATTCTGCAGAATTATGCAGCAAAAGTGCAGAAAAATAGAGTAATATGTAGCAAAATGAGTGCAGAAAATTGAAAGTGAGTAATTGAAAAATTGCAGCACTTGAATGAAGGAAATGATGCAGAAAATCTTGCAATAACAATGCAGAAACAGGCCACAAAATTCGTATGGCTATCAACACAATACAAAAACTCAAAAATGAAACAAACACACTAACATGAAAAACACAAAAACAAAGCACTAATCATGTTCAACATAAGTTCAGCACCAAAAATTCCCCGGTAACGCTGCCAATTTGATGAAACAAATTTAGCTACTCGTTATGCATAAAGATTGTCGTTAATCCTCATCAAATATGCAAAGAAATGAATGCAGTACTAGGGTGTTATCCTAGGTCGTCTCCAAAGAATTTTTGGTTGGGAACATACATCGAACAAGTGTAAACATGGATTTTAAAGCAAGTAAATTGGGGGGAGGTTTGTCAATTTCCAGATTTTAATCAAGAGAAAAATGTAAACTAGTGAAATTCAATCAATTAAGAAGCGTAATCCCTAGTCAATCAATGAGTTCCATCCCTATTCTTTCAAATGATTCAATAATCCCCTTTTCTTCCCTTAAATTAAGTTAATCTAACAAGCGTAAATTAACTTTAGCATCCCAATTAAAATTAAGCATCTTAATGGGTTCTAATCTCTATCCCTAAGATTAAGCAATCTCAAAGATTAATCAAAATTAAGCAATTTTGGATTAGAATTTCGTTTGGGTAATTTAGGGTTCATTAAGCAATGTTCCCTTCATGCAAATTCCATTTCATTCAAAGATTGGGGTCAATAAATTCAAGGAAAGAAAGATTTGTATTGCAATTAATCCCAAGAATTCAAGATTCATGTGCATTGACTAGGAATTACAAGGAAGTTTAGCCCTCCATATGAATGGACTTCACAAATGAAAGAAAGAAATGCAAGAACATAAGAACCATTAATGTAAAATCAACGAGAATCAAAGGGAAATTGGAAATTAAAACCTATAATGGACCCATGGCTGTCACCCAAGGCTCCAAAGCTCTGGAAAGAAAATGTCCTAACTTGGCAAAGAGAATGAAAGAAAAATAAAATGTTCAAGTCCCCGTACCCTAATTCCTAAAATCTATTTATAGTGGAGAACATGTCAGCAAAGTGTCCACTTTTGCCTTTAAAAGTGTCCACTTTGGGCCTTGAAAGTGTCCACGCGCAATTTACGTAGGTTTGCCAATTCTTTGGAGTTGCCACTTTTGGACTTGAAAGTGGCTACTTTGGATGCGCGTAGCCACTTTGAAAGGCAATAGTGGCCATGCGTAACATGCTTACAAAATGGCGTCCCTGGAGCTTTTGGAGTTGCTACTATTGGACTTGAAAGTGGCTACTTTGGATGCACTTAGCCACTTTGAAAGGCAATAGTGGCCACGCGCAAAATGCTTCCAAAATGGCATCCTTGGAGCTCTCTGGAGTTGCCACTTTTGGACTTGAAAGTAGCTACTTTGGAACCTTTAATGCCCAGACTTGCTGTAGTTGCTACTTTTGCTCCTAAAAGTGGCTACTTTGGGAGCAACTTTCATCTAAGGGACAAGATTTCTTAAAATTAACTTGGGGACTCTACAAAATTATCAAGATAATTAAAATTGCAATCTATATCTATGTAATTAAATGCAAATTAACCAAAAATTAATAAACCGATGATATTTACTCAAAATGTGATTTCTATATTATTTGCACTATCTAAGTCCATTTTTTCTATCAAGGAGCACCAAAAAGGCAAGTAAAAATATAATAAAAAGTGGATTCATCACAACCGCAAACTTAAACTTTTTCTTGTCCTCAACCAAATCAAAATTCAAACAAATTAAATGAAGAGGGTTGAATGAAATTAAATGAAATTCGATGGCGATGTGTCCAGACCGCGATGAGCTATTCCGCACCATTGGAGCAACCCCCCTCCACTACCCCTAAGGTCCTTCCCTCGAACCTGAACACTCCCATACCTCAGTTGTGCTAAACTATGACCTTTACTCTCTATCCTCCATATCATGCACATAAAAGGTTTCGTAACCGCATCCTCCTTACACCATTTTTGGAGCAAAAATTTTATTCTCAAAGGTCACAAACCGCATAACCAATTCATGCTCATAAGAGCTAGCACGTTCAAGGAAAAGAAGAACAATTCATCCACGGTCCAAGGATAAAAGAAAAAGAGAGGAGATGGAGATAGATATAAAATTTCATTGAAATATCATAGTCGAAATGTACCTTCGCAAACAAAATAATCATCAAAGAATCATGAAAATAGCTGCAAGTTTAATCACACATGCAACTCATTTCTACCATAATTTTTTCGTAAAATAGTGGTTAGGTGGTAGGAGAATTCTTTCATGGTTAAGAAAAAGGGTTCCTTGGTCATACAGAATCAAACCGAAAGAAAAAGGTGAGTAATTTCTCAGCTAAAACAAAAAGGAAGGAGGGTAGTCGATGAAAACCGAAAAGAACACAAGGGTTCATAGAGTTATTTCAACATGCAATCAAATATTCATCAAAGTTACCAACTTTATTTAGTAGTGAGGACAAATAAGAAAGAATCGTGTAAGGTTTTCAATATCATTAACATGCAAATAGTTATCCACACCCATTCGAGTTACCACATGCCATTTTTTTTTGTAGTGTTCGAACAAAGAAGTTAGAAGATGAAGAGAAAGTCATTTGCATGCAACTTTTAATCTCATTGGAAATGAAAATAAGAAGGAAGAATATTCATCACACTCGATCACGCACATGTTAGCAAACACATTCATTCACACATAATCAAGAACTCCTCTAACCTTGTTTGGTTTGAGAAAAAGAGATAGAGTAGAAGGCTTGGTCTTGATACTAGCAAGATCTTGATCACGACTTGAGTCCTTGGTGCTTTGTCGCCTCCTTGAGGTTGGTGATGGAGTGTGTTGTCCACCAGAGAAAAGGGCGTAGAGGTTTTGTGAGAGGGTGAGAAGGTGTCGAGAGAGAAAAGAAGTGGTGAGGTTGAGAGTGTTTTTGAAAATAAGGGAAAAAGGGCGCGTGAGGATTAGAAGGTGTCCTTATATAGTGTGGCTTAAAGCTTTGCCCATTCGTCTCCCAAAGGCTGGCGGTGAGTTGTACAAGAAGGGTTTTAGGGCCAGGTTAGGCGAAGTGGCATACCCTTTCGCCTTCTCACTTAAATAGTCACGTCTCATGGTGTCCAGGTGTAGGTGATGCGCCTTGTCAAGAGCATTCAATGCAAAGTGCAAAAAAAGCAAGCTGTTGGTGATCCACACGTCTCCACACGCCATTCATCATGATGGAGCAAACCGAATGGGGGTTTGACCTAGGCAAGAGTAGGTAATTAATGAACGTTGGCGACTAGGGTTTGTTGTGGAGGGAAACAGGTTCAAACCCTTCGTGTGCCACAAATTGAAAGGGTGATGTTCTTTTGTGTGGTTAGTGAAAAGGTGGTGCCTCTTAGACTCCTTGAGGCAAGGTGGTGCCTTTCTCTTTGCCTTGGGCGTGTGGCCAGTGCCATAAAATAGGAAATAATTGCATGCGATTAATGGAGCATAATTTCCAGAATAAATGTTGCTAAGTTTTTGGTTGTAAGTGCAGGCTGGCAGCTAGGTCAACTCCAGAAGGAAGTGGAGTAGGTTTTCCTTTGTTTTTATCGTGATATATGGTTAAGAGGTAATTAAATGGCTTAAATGGTGGTTTAATTGAGACAGGTAAGGCCCCTCGGTTTATAAGCAATTAAAACGTGGTTATTAGGAAAAGAAATAATGCGAATGATTCATTGGTTTTGGTAATGCCATGCAATTAATGCAAGGTGGCTACTTAAATTTTCTGATGGAGGGTGGCGCCACTTTTGACCATGCATTCACAAAAATCTCCATAGGGTTTGGCCATAAATGCAAGGTAATTAAGGAAGGAATATATATGGTTGATGTCAGGCACGGTTATGGGGAATTAATTGCTCCAGGTGGAATGTTCCAGGCTGATTGGCACACCCACTAAATGTCGGCAACTGTTTAGATCAATATGGAGGGAATTAAGCAGGCGCCTGTTCACTCCCCTATGGTATTTAATGTAGGTGGGTAATTAAGTGAGTTTAATGGCGGTTAAATGAGGAAATAAAGGGTTTCTTCGAGTAAATGGAAAGGCAAGGGTATCTTCCATAATTGACTATAAGATTCCTGCTAATTTATGATTAATGACCTACCTTAATTAAATGTGCACGAGAACTAGAAAGGTTCATAATTAAGGAAAGGGATAAAACTCCATCCTCGACTACACCATAAATGAGGGATTTCAATTGATTACAAATCTAACATATAACGGTTTAGGAAGAGGCAAATGGCTACACCTAATTAGAGTAACTAGGGAATTGATAATCGTATTAAGTGCAATTATTTAGGCTCAGAATCTAGGTCATTGTGGCTGGTGTCTTTCTTTTTCCTATCTCAGGCATTAAATGAAAATTGACTGCTCTAATTAAGAGAGGTATATTGGATAAAATCCTAATTAAATGTACAGGAATATGGAAAGTCTAGGTTGCACCATAAATGGAAATTTTTCAAATGATGGTCAATCAAAGTGTAACGGTTCAAGAGGTGGCGGCTGCATTTAATTAGAGTAGTTTGGAATAATGAAATTTTACATTAGAGTAATTTGGAATAATGAAATTTCCGATTCTCTCTCTCTCTTGTGCATTAAATGAAAATTTGGCCATCAACTTAAAAGAATGAAGGTTTACAAGGTGTCTCTTGAGTTCCTTGTTTTGCACGTGGAAATCTAGGGTAAAAGAGGGTTTCCAGTAATTGACTAGCTTAGTATGTAGGGTGTTATGGAAAACGAAAAGGTTCAGGTGTACTCATCAACTAAGGTCAAATAGACATTTAATGGTAAGGAATGTTACTTAATGGTTAGGAAGGTAGGCAGCCTCATGTGTAACTCTCTTGGGATTAAGGGAATATTACAACTAGTTATGATGAATTAAAAGAATAATATGATCATGAAATAAAATGGGTCCACCTATTTGACCAGAAGACATTTTTGCCCCAGGGGTTGATCTCACTAACCTAGGGTTATTTAAGACAGTCATACCACGTGATCATATAACACATGCACATAAAAATTTACATTAGACATTACTGAAAAAAATATAACAGGCTCTATTGTGTAGCAGAGACCCTAGCAATTCAAATAATCATCATTAAAAGAGAACATTCATAAAATCAACTTATCCACAAAATTATAAAAAAAAAAAGTACGAAATTCAATCAATATAATAACAGTAGTACTAAAGAAAGTTAACTAAACTCGGACAACCCTAAGTACACAAATCAAAATTGGGGATGTTATATGTAAGGTTAGAAAACAAACTCAGAGCAATCACCAACATATTGAACAGATGCGATCTTGACTTTGGCAACGTAATTGAGTGAGAATTGTAGAAGAAAAATGTCTTGAAATTGTAGAAACTTAAATGCCTTTCAATTGTAAATGCAGAGGAACACGAATTTGAAGTGAAAAGGTGCAAGAGAATAAGATGAATGGGTAAAAAAAATGAGAGTTTATTGGAAGCGGGAATGTTCTAAAAAACTGGAAAAATGAAAAAATAAATTAAAGGTGCTTCCAAATCAGCCCCTGGCCACTATAAATACTATTCCTAAAAGAATAAGATAAATGGGCCAAGGCTGGGCTGAAAATAAATTCAACAAAACTGGAAAAAGAAAGATGACGAATCCATATTTTTACTAATATTTTAGTGTAATTCTAACCCATTTGATAAGCAAAATATGATAGAAAAGCAGAAAAGCTTAAAAAAATAGAATGGTTGAAGGTTTTCTTTGAATACATAGTTATTTTAGCATTTGTGAGATTTCTGCTTAGAAATTAAGAATTTAATCTTGATTTTGTAGGAATAATCTGAGCAAGGTTCATGGAAATGGAAGATCAATGGAAACAAAGAGGAAGAGTAGCAATTATGGACTAAAAACACAAGAATTATGGAATGCAAGCTGGGCGTGATCACTATTGTCAGTGAAAGTGAGCTTAAAGGAGAAGTGGAGTCTGGGCGTGGTCACTCTTACCAGCGAAAGTGAGTGTTCTAGAGAGTTTCTCAAAAGATCACACTTTGCGTTACCACTTTTGCTGGCAAAAGTCAGTGTTCCAGAGAAGACTAAATTTTAGCAAGCTCTGCGTGGTTACTATTGCTGGCGAAAGTGGATATTTCAAAGAGAAGTGTTCCAAGGCAACTAGCGCATGGTCACTCTTGCTGGCGAAAGTGAACACGCGCACTACTTGACCTCTTGCATTGTCACTCTTATCAGCAAGAGTGATAATGTACAGAATTAGAATTTCTATAAATACCTGTTTAAGCTCAGAACTGGTGGTATTTTGCTCTTTGAGAGAGAGGATTGGGGGCGAACATCAAGCTCCAAGAAGAGGGATCAGATTAGGGATTGTTGAAGATGGATCTTCTGCATTCTTTTCCTTCTTCTTCTTCTTTCTCTTTCTTTGTTGCAATGTTTGCTTAATTCTTTGTAGTTAGGAGTTTATGGACCTTGAATTGATGTATTGATTCGCTTCTTGCTTCTGAAATTTGAGTTCTTGGATTAATTGAGTTGTTAATTCTACTGTCATTGCAATCTTTGAATAGAAATTTGTATGATTAATCAAAGAGGAACATTTGCTAATGAAAGTTGGATTTGCTTCTGTGATCTAAATTAGCAACCAGAATTAGGGATTTCTTAAGGATAAGGGAACTTAATTCTACAATCTTATGGTTCTAATTCTTAATGCAACTTGAAATTGAATCTTACCTAAGGGATTAGGGGGATTTAGTTGATTGTTAGGGTCAATGAGTTAAGGGATTAACCTTTGACTAGTTATTTGTGAAACTGATTGCCAATTAACCAATTGCTTGAATGTTCAGAGGTATAATTGAATTGATATTGACATTCTTGTGAAATAAATTCCTAACTATCATTCATCCATTTCTAATCTTAACATCAAATTCTGTATTTTGTTTTCTGCAAGTTCTTTACCTTTTAATTGTTCTTGTTTCTTGATTTCTGAATGTTACAACTCTTGTAAATCCTTATAGCTCAAATAGTTAGTGTTCTATGAATTGATAATTGATTTCCTAATTCCCTGTGGAGACGATACTCTGATCTTAAAAATTACTCATTATTTGCTGCAATTCTAAGTGCACTTACTAGTGTTTAGAATTGTAACAACAAGTTTTTGAAGCTGTTGTCGGAGAATTTGAGTTTTAATATCATTAGTAACAGAAAAATTGCTAGATTGAGTTCTTGATTTCTAAAATTTTCTCTTCAATTTAGTGTTACATAGAAATTACTCTGTTTTGCCTTTAATTAGATAAGTATAGAACAATAGTAGAGAATTGATGCATAATTTTGCAATTATTTAGACTTGAATTTTATATGCTTTTGCTGATATTTTTCTGCATAATCTTTGTTGTGCATTTCTGAATATTGATTTGTAGTCTAGTTTTGTTTTATTTTGATTTGTATATGCAAGGAAAAACTAGAAAAATAAGTTGCTTTATTGTTTGACAACAACCAGCATGTATTAGAATTTCCTTCAAAGCCAAGTTGCAAGAAAAGGAGCTTATGAAGCAGATGCTTTTGAAGCTTTAATTTACTAATTTTCGAGCTGGAGTTGTCCAAAGTCACCCCTTGGTTTGTGATTTTTACAGTAAAAATGATTTTAATGAAACCTATGATGCGGGTGCACCAGAATTTCAAGAAGAAATCAATTTTAGAAGAAATTTTCAAAGATCTGAATATACCTTTCCTCATTATTATCAGTGGCAAGCTAATATGAGTCAGACATATTATGATTGGAATCAACAAATGTCAGCTGCAACAACACCATTCTCCAGTCCTCAAATTTCACAGCCTTGTTTTCAAGTATCATATTCTCAATCTCAAAAAGGATAACAGCCTTCAAAGACGCTTTCAAAAAGAATAAATGAACTTGAAGAAACTTTGCTCTAATTCATAGAATTCACTCAGTCAAGTTTCAAGAATCAAGAGGCATCGGTGAAGAAGATGGAGATATAAATAGGACAAATTTTAGAACAATTGTTAAAAAGGAATGATCAGAGATTGCCTAGCAACACCATGATGAACCCAATAGAGCAATGCCAAGCTGCTTTCACAAGGAGTGAGGTAGAAACTTCAAGCCCAAAAGCTGCTGAAAAAAAGAGAGCATTAGATAAATATGAAGAAAACAAGATTCAAGATAAGCAACAAGAGCATTGCAAGGAAGAGCAGTTAACAATTTTAAAGAAAGAAAAACCAAAGGACTGCAGCAAGACACAACCTAAGAAAAGAACCAAAAAGCAGTTGTTTGAAGATGCTTGCAAGCCAATAGATAAAGCTCAATGCAAAAAAGTTTTCATTTCCTCAAGGATGAAGAATTCTAAGCAGGGAAAACAGAATGATGATTCTATTTTAAGAGAGATCCTTGCTGGAATTAGATATGAAGATAATAAAGAGCATGAAAGGAAGCTTGCTGAGTATATCAAGCTGCTGGAAGTTCCTCCACTTTTATTTGATCAATGTTCTGAATTAAATGAAGAACTACAAGTTGGTGAGAAAAAGGGGAAATGTTTCAAGATAGAGCAAGAGCCATTATCATCAAAATCATCTCTTAGAATCAAAGATCAATAGGCGTCAAGCTCACACGTTAAAAGAGCTCTTGTGAGAGGCAACTCATATTTTCTGACCCTTTATTCTTGTTAGAATTCTGCATTTTCTGAATACTTAGCTTAAATGTAGTTGTTAATTCTGAATTTTCATGAGCAATAATGAAATGTAATTCAATTTTTTATGATTGCAGGCTTTGATAAGCAAGAACAAAATGATGAAATTCTATTTTTAAGGATGATCAGCAATTGAGTAATCATTTTGAGGCAGAATAGTTGGAACACAGAAGTTACATTATGAGATTGATCATTCAGGTTAACACTGTGAGTGCATAAAGTGTCCACGCAAATGCAACTACTCTTGCCTTTTTAGTTAAAAATTTGCACGTTAACACTCTGGTCACATAAAGTGTTAATGCGCAACTAAGTTACATTGGGAGTTGTCACTCTTAGTGCTCACAGTGAAAGCGCACAAACAATTTCACACTGGGCGTTACTACTCTGATCACTTAGAGTGATAACACGCGCCAGAGTACAACTTTTGCATTACAACTCTGAGCATTTACAGTGAACACGCGCGCAGGTGGGAAATTGAAAGTCTTCACTTCAACCACTTGGAGTAGTCACATGAATTGCACATTGCATTTTAAGTAATAACCCTGAATAATTAGAGTAAGTTCGCACACATGGCATTTCATTAAAATTTTTTAGAATGCTTACTTTCCCTAATTAAAGTGGTTAGCTGCTTTGCATTTCTATTTAAACCATTCAGAGTGATAACACAAAAGCATCACACCCTAACCCTCACATCTGCACTAAACCCCAGCTCTAGAAAAATTGAATTTCCTACTCATTATTAAAGCATATTAGAACATAGCTAGCGATTCTTAAATCATAATTATTTGTTAATTCTGACTTGTTAGTATCAGAATAATTAGATAGATGCTTATTTTTATTTTTATAGAATATTGATTTATTTATGAGTTTGGCATTTTAGGGTAACTGCATAAAGCATATTGGGTTTCAATATCGTCTAAGAATTTCTCTGATTATGTTCAGCTGTACTGTCTAAAATACTTCTGAGAGTTTTATACGAAAAGTCAATTTTTGTCTTATTTAAATAATTGTCAAATCATAATTATCTACCTCAAAAAACGTGAGATTTAGTAATCATTGCACTATATTCTTAATGATTTCTTAGCCATCAAAATTATTGCAAGGAATCTCACGAAATCTAGTAATCATTACTTCTAAGATTTCTAAATCTAGCATCGGCCACTAGATTTTCATGCAACGAAAACTTGTCCTTCAATTTGCAAACATCGTGATTACCTGAATCTTCCAAAATCTAGTATCGGCCACTAGAATTTCATGCAAGAAGATTTTGTCTCCTGATTTGCAAACATAATCATTTTGGAACATTCTTTTCTTGTCTTCCAAAATGCCGACACCATGATTACGTTAATCAATTACTTTTCTTGAATTTAGCACCACATCAAATGTCTCATCCACATGTCAACCTAGTCATGTTGCATTCTTTTTCGGCCAATCAAATTTCATGCAAATGTTGCCCAAAATCTTGTCTTTGGAACTTTGTACCAAATTTTGGGAATTTGGGATATCCAAACCATGTGCATGTAGCCCTAAACTATTCCATGCATTTTGCTTGCAAAAAATGTACTAACTTTTCTTGCAAGCTTCCCTAAAAATTCACTACTCCTACACAAAAAAATCGTAACGCCCTTTTCTTGCACCATTTGTACCAATTTCACTTCAATTTTGCACCAATTAAACCATGTGCAATTTTTAAACTTTGGAACCTTGCCAAGTAAGCGAAACCGTAGGTGTTTAGTTGCAATTGGCCAATCTGAACTTAAACCCTCCACATAAATTGGCAAACTAAACTATTTACTCACTTTACTACCCAAAATCCAAAAACTCTCTCATTCTCTTCACTTGATTTCTTCACTTTTATTGCCTCTAAGTTTGCAGTTTTATGTGTGAATGAGGTAATCCCCTTAAAAGCTTGCATTTTTTACAATTGCATGTTGTTTCCTCCTTGTGCATGTCTCGATTTTACACTTATTTTGCTGGATTTCTTGTTCAAATGATGATCTAGCCTTGTAGCCATGGAACCATGAGCTTGGATGACAATTCCCTTCATTTGCATGTTGAGTTTTCACTTTGTAAATCACTTCCTTCACTTCTAAAGCCTCAGTTTTGCTTTGCATGAAGAAATCTTTTAGAAAGTTTGAGTTTTTGACCCTTGCATGTGGTATTCTTCTTTTATACGAAATTTTGAGCTTGAAATGTGTTGAAAATCCCTTGTGCATGTCTCGATTTTGAGGTTGCCTTGCTAAATCTCTTGAATAAATGATAATCTACCCTTTGAGACCTTAGAACCATGAGCTTGTGTGTCTTGGACATCTTGTTACCAAGCTTGATTTTATAAAAAGAGTTTCTTTCATGATTCTAAGAGTTTGAATGCTAAATTGGCCTTGTGTTGTCTCAGTTTTGTCCTTATAATTATGAACATCTTTCGAAAATTTGCATGTTGATTTTTCCCTATTTTGCTTATTTTGAACTTGACAAAAAATGAGCAGTTTTGATTATTATAAACTTTGAAACCTTGGAATATTTGGAAAGGATTGGTATGATTCATTGGAATTAATTTCATAAAAAGAAAAAGGGAAAATTGCTTGGATGGTCTCGGTTTTGGCATTTAAAGTGTTGCAAAAAATTAGAAAATATCTTCTATGCCTTGTCTTGTGTAAGGAAGCAAAAAATGAAATTGAAAGTGTCTTGCCATGACTTGATTTGATTGAACCATGCTGAAATTACTTGTTTAAGAGGTTGATGGTTGCTTGTAAATTTTGCATGATTGACCTTGGATGAAAATTAGTACAAGACTTAAATTTACTTGATTTTGATGTGGAAATTCATGAAATTTACTTGAGTGAATTGCTGGAAAAATGTGAATGATGTGGGGTATGTACTATTCATCCTTGATAATTATGTTTGGAAAACTTTGAGGTATGTTTGAAGTGATGCTTGGCTGAAAACTTGGATTGCTTACTATCCATTATGAATCATACTAAGGAATTACTATTTGAGAGCATCACATGCATCATTTGCATTTCACTCTAAAAGAATTAATGAATTATATTAAGGTGCAGCGAAAATGATTATATAATGTTGTGATCTTGATGATCTAGTGCCCTTGAGGGATGTTTGATGAAAATGGACCATGAATATGATTAGGATTACTTGAAGTGCTATGACCTAATTGTTTTGTGAATGGTTGAGTATTGAGAACAAAAAATCAGCAAGTGATAATGGCAAAAAAGAGTGAAAAACTAAGAGGTAATACCCTTGGACTATTGTGAATTAACTTGTTTAATTGATGGTTTAGAGAGGAATTAAGTTTGATGATTTGTTCTTTCATGGAGAGAAAAACTGAGAGGAAGAAATCAAGAGAGCAAGAGTTTGAGTGGAATGATTTATTGTTTAGAAGGTGTTAGAGATTGATGGAAATAAATGTAAAGGTTAGGATGTACTTGAGTGGTGAGTTTACAAAGATTGAGGAATGGGATTGTGCTAAATTGAGAGAGAGGTTGGACTTGAAATGTGAAAGAAAGAGTAAATTGAGAAAAAGGAAATGAATTATGAAGGCTTGAATGATTTGCCTGAGCTGTGGTCCAATATATTATGTGTTGCACTAAAAATTATCCATGAGTGTGAAATTATAAAACCATGAGATTATGAAATTATGATGAGAAATCTATATTATGCTCTGAGTTCCTGCAATATATTATCTTGAAATTATTATTAACTCAGTGAGATTTATTGTGAAACTCATGGAATCTATCTATCCATGCTAAGGCATGTGACTCATCGAGATTATCTATCCATGTTGCTAAGTATATGATGACTTCTAGCACTATACTATAATATGCTATGATTCTAAGTCCATGGTGACTTTTATTATTACTGTGCAATAGCCCTAAGTGGCTGAATGAAATGAATTGAGAAAACTATCACAAGAAAACTGAAAATGCTACTTCATGCATCATATATTATCTTGTGAAATGACTTGATGGCATAACAGAGGCACAGCTGTGGGATTGGAAGTTCGGTCCAAAGTAGACCTTCTGGGGGTGGAGAAAGGGGGAACATCTGACCTAAGTGGCACATGGCAGCTGAGCTCCATGTATCTGGGTCGTGACCCACTTGCAAGACCTTAGCCAAACTTTATGTGAACTCCATAGCAGTAGGGTCATTGAGGTTCATTCCTGAATGTGCCAGATGGCACTACACATCAATGATGTGCTATTATTTTATTTCGATCTATGATTATCACTGTGCGGAGTAGGGAATGGAGTCCTCCAATTGCCATACGACTTGAATCTATCTATCTATCTCTATGCTAAAAGCTGGGCAAGTCGCCAGTCATAGAGGAATAGGATCACCATGCATCATTTGCATGCTATTAACACATGAGTGACTATATGGGTTAGATCAAAACCTACATTCATGCATCATGTGCATTACTATTAGGGATGATTGAATACTTGTGTGATTGGCTATGATTATGATTATATTTATCACCCTATTATATGAACATTGATGATGCTGAATGTTGATAGATAGATTGAATTGTGACTATGACGCTGCCTTTCTTGGAGGTATGGCTATTGAATGATGTTTGTGTTTGGAGAACTCACCCCTCTGTTTATGTTGTCTTGTATTGCTCTTTTTTATTTATATAGATGGACAGGAACAGGGTGAAGGTGTGGGTCCTTCCTTCTGAGGATGATATGTGGATGTTTGACTCCACAGATTCACACGAGTGATTCATGGATTGGAGAGTGGAGGTTCGTGGATCACCCAGTATACTGTCGACACCCCTATTGAGATTGTCTTTTCTGTCCCTCCTGGTGACACTCAGTTACCTTATTCTGCTTTATTTTCTTCTCCGACACCTATGTCGATTGACCCCGTACCCCTACTGCTAGACCAGCCCTAGTGCCTGTGCCATTTCCCTTTATGACTCCTACTTCTCCTATTTCCCATTAAGGATTACTCGCCTTATGATTGATGTTGTTTATTTACTTATGTCTTAGGGAAACTGCTCTTAGGAAGTCTGACTTATTTATGTTATGTTTTCTTGTATTTGGATTATGCTGACCGCTCTGTTGAATTAAGTACTTGACTATTCCACTGAATTGAAGTTTAATATACTTGAGGTATTTTCAAATATTAAGTTGTATTGATCTTATATTATTATATTATTGCAATTGAGTTATGGACTGATGAGATGAGAAAGTTATATGTATGTTAACTCTCTCAGAGAAAGAGAAACTATACTTGTAAGTTGTATGAAAAAAAAATATATTACCAAATTTTGGTATTTTTTGAACTATCATGTCATAAAGTTGGCATCAGTGTTTTAGTGAATTTGGGTCACTACATGTGGTGGCATATAGGCTATATGTGTGCAGTAAAGAGCATTGCAGAAGGATGATTATGGCACCTAAGTGTTTAATATGGGGAATGATAGTAATTACTCTGGAACCTAGTCCTGTCAAGTGTTATGCAACAGATTTCAAAAATGACTAGGCCAAGCATGTGGATTAAAGTTCAAAGTAACTATTCTGACTTCAAAAAAAATTCACACACAGACAGTGAATGCATTTGGACATGAGAGTGATTTCTCTCAATGTGTACAGCAGGAAAAATTGATGTGTGTTCAATGTAAGGTCATGCAAATTTCCAGCAACATTAAAGAGGTGCATAGAGCTGATTGTGTGTGTACAATGGGTGTGCAACAATGACAAAGTCTTTCAACATATAAAGCATCAGATATCCCCAAATGACATTCTATTTTACATACCAAATAGTTACTTTTGCAAATACCAGTAAACACTATGGGGACTCATTCATGACCAAATTAACCAGAGCCACAAAAGAGAACTGTGTGATTGGCTATAGATATATGAAATGCAGCACGAATGAAGTATCACACACCCCAAAACAATCTTACGGTAAGTACTACCACATCAAAATATTCAAAGTAAGCACTCTCGCAGATGAGGTAACTACCCTAAGGTTCAACATTTCCAAGCTCAACAAAATAATCAAATAAAATGCTCCCATTATCTTTCAATCATACAAACATCCTTGTAATTATAGCTATAAATTATCAATTCTAGTCCAGGAGTCTCCAATTCAAAATTCCCAATTTTACAACAATAAACCCTAATTCCAAAAAAGGAAGGTTAAGTAATTACCTGAATTGGATGTGCAGATTGCAGAAAAAGTGTGAGTAAATTGAATCCTTGGTGCAAGAAACCAAATACGACGGGGAGAAAGGCAAGGGATTTGAGAAAAGGGGTGAGAAGTGCTCAGAAATGGCGTGAGGGTGAATGAGAGAGTGAGTACCGTATATATATATATATATATATATTACTCTAAAAACTGACAGTGAACACACGCAAAAGGGTTTTGGTATGTTAGAGCTGTGCGTGCTTACTCTGATTTTTAAGAGTGAACACTACAGAGGTGCCCAAATTCAAAATTAGTGGAGAGCACTGCGTGTGTTCACTATCACTTATATAAGAGTGAACACTCCAGAGAGCTTCACCCTATGCGTTGTGCAGAAGTGCTTAGGCGTGTTCACTATGACAAATATGAGTAAACACACGCACCTTCTTGGGCTTACATGCAATGAAAGTAATCACTATCAACTGTGACAGTGCTCACTACAGAGAGTGAATATGCAGGTTAAAGATGAAAGTGATTACTTTTGTTCAGGAAAGTGATTACCTTCAGGATAATCTTTTGTTTTCTTACCAAAGTGATTGCCTTAAGCCTTAAAAATATTTACCATCCTACTGCATCCAAACTTCCTTGACTTTGTGCAGTACTTAGCCCCTACAATCACAATCCCACCCTGCAAAAATAATAATTATGCAGAAAAACCATGTCAATTGATAAAGCAAAGTGCATAGAGTGATGCTTAAGTATCAAGATAATGAAGCATTACAATAGAAAGGCTCAAATGCAAGACCAGCATTTATTGCAGAAAAATAACTAAAATTCCTAAGATCATTGAGAGTTGCCTCTCACACAGCGCTTCTTTAACGGCACTAGCTTGACGTATGAAGTGAATTACTCAGGCCATAGGTTGTAGGGGGATTTGTGCATGGTGAGTGCTGTTCAATCTCCTCAACTTCTTTCAAGGTGGCTGAGTTTTGCAAGAATGGCTTCAAACGGTGCCCATTTGCCATAAAGCTTTTGCTTGTGGAATCACTTTGGATTTCCACTGCGCCATGAGGGAATACCTTAGTGACTGTGAAGGGTCCAATCCATCTTGATTTGAGCTTTCTAGGCATGAGTTTGAGGTGAGAATTGAACAAGAGGACCTTTGGACCAATGGAAAAGTCTTTCCGTGATATTATCTTATCATGGTACCTCTTGGTCCTTTCTTTATAAATTTTAGAGTTCTCATAAGCCTCAAGACACAACTCTTCTTACTCCTGCAGTTGCAATTTCCTCTGTTCTCCCACTGAATCATAATGGATATTGTAACACCTTAATTTTAATTTCAATTTAATAAGAATTTCACAAATTCAAATATCCAATTTTCATAAAATACTTCAAAATAAGGGAAGGGTTACAAATTAATATCAAATGACTACTACAGGACTAGTTCAATTACAACATTTTCAAAATAAATTCTATGTCCTATAGCAGTCCATCCATCCCTTCACTGAGTCAGGTGCTTATCATCTTGATTACCTGAAAAATGAATGTAAGGGTGAGCACTCTACACTACCCAAAACACACATTCATCATAGAGTCTCACCTCCAGAACATTCCCAATAAGTACAATACATAGATTCATGCATACTCATACCAGCCACACTCACTATAGTACTGTGATCACAGATTTATACCATGAATGGTTACCGGTTACCCCTGCCTCACGGATACCACGTGGGCAGTCACGGGTCGCTCAGCAAAGATAGTACTTAGAGGTCTAGTCAGGAAGAGAGTGTGTGGCCTGTGGTGCACCCGTTCTGCAGTCGGTATCACCACCACTCCCTCTTCCCCAAGGTATTTCTACTGTCCTTATCTCCCATATCTCCAGTATATCGCTGAACCATTCACAGCACATTACAACGGCGCTAATATGCCCCAATCACACATATTTCGATATACGGCACATAGCCCACATTTAACAGTACATGACACTAGGCCCATATTTCATTTTCATGGCACACACAGCACATAGCCCACAATTCATTCATGCCACACGGCCCCTAGCCTATTTCCATTCATATTACAAGGCCCTCGGACCCACATTTTCACAATGTTCATTCAGATATACACACATGTATAAATGGCACAAGTGCCCACATCACATATCTCAGCAATTTCCTACCCTCTTCTCAGCCACATCATAATCTCACACTAAATATCAGCAAATCACACATAAAGGAGTAGGGTAGAGTCCCCCCTTACCTTGCATTGAAGACTCACGTCCGAACTCAACTATGAAAGTGCTCCCTACACGACTTTCTGCCTAAACACATGGAAGAATTCCATGAGAACCCCAAAAATCACCAAGAATAGAGAAAGGGAAGGAAAACGAAAACCCTAACTATTTAAAACTCACCTCCAAGCGTTTTCCACACAAATCCGAGCTCTAATCTCGCTCCTGAACGGCTTTGGAGGCAATTAATCGGTTGAATAGGGCTTTGGGCATGAGAGGATCAAAGGGAGAGGGAGAAATAACTCTCCCCGAACCCTAACCCCCTTTAAATCCTTTTCTGGTTGCGACACTCGCGCAACATAGTGGCAAGACTACCTCATTTTGAAAATTACAAGTGTGACAATCATGTGAGAATGGGAAAAACAACTTAAAAAAAACTAAAAATTAGAATTCACAAAATTGCAATCGAATGGAGTGTATTCATAAAAGTCAGTTCATGATCTAATATAATATTTTTGTGTATTTCTGGGAATTTTTCAGTATATGTGTAGCTAAACTCATGAATAAGAGGTATAAAATTCACCCCCTTTCATGGCAGCTTGTGCAAGTGTCAAATCCAAGTGCTTGGGTGCTATGTAATGGTGACATATTCTGCACAAAACACCAAGGTTCCCATTAATAACGCAGAAAAATAGCATAGTCAAAATACAGAAATATAAAACTAAATGAAATTTGTACTCCATTACTACTGAAAATGTACTAAAATAAGTTTACAACAGCTGAAAATTAACTACTAAACTTGCAGAAATTAAAGTTCCTAGCTATTAAAAATTACATAATCTGAAAAGTAAAAGAAAGCTACCAAAAATTAAATTCCTAAACTATTCTTCTGCATCCTCTTCATTTAAACTCTCTTCTTCTTCTTCACTCTTATTATTTTCTTCCATTTAAGCTTTAGGGGATTGTTGAAATAGGTGTTGAAGAGAGGTAGATTGTTGAATGTTATGGCTCTAAGGCATTGGACATTTTCTGCTTCTGACTCATAGAGTTGCTCTTTTGTGATGCCCATCTTTTTACCAATGTTCAACATTATATTTTCCATCAACAGAATTCTAGCCTTGTTGCTCTCATGTAAGGCGTTCTGCCTCTCAGCTAAGGAGTCTTGTTTGTCCAAAATTTTCTGCAATTGAGCCTTGAGTTTGAGAGGAGAATCCTTCTTAAACTTGGTAGGAATTGGTGAGGCAGCAGTGACTGGTATGGTGGCATATATTTCCTTTATCATAGTTGCTGTCATAAGAGGATTGGCTTTACTCTTCTCATAATATTCTCTAAAATTTTCTCTAACATCTTCACAAAGTAGAGCAATTAGCCCCTGGAAATCCCAATGAATCCTTTTTCATTTTCAGAATTGTTTTCATGCAGCTGTTGATCACTTCCCCACATTGATGTAGAAATCACTCACTATGGCAAAAATGAGTTCAGCTCTCTTGACAGCAATGGTGGAGCTATGGATCACTGGCATAAATGAGTTGAGTATGAAAATACCCCATACTTTTGCAAATGGCAGCAAATTTCTGGTCAGAATATTTTTTGGAGTAGAGATGTTTCTAGCTTCATCTCTTGCACTCAGCTCACATGTAGTTCCAAGTCTGCCAATTTTATGGACGATTTCAGTGTAATCCTTATCCATAGCTTTCCCAAAATCTAAGAAATCCTGTTATCTTTCTTCTTTTTCCACATTAATCTTCAGGACTTGGTTAATATTTTCAGCAGAAAAGTTCACTACGGTACCTCTAACAGTAGTGTGATTTGGAGGTAGATGGTCTCCCTTGGTCCTTATGGCATTAGCATAGGATTCTTGTGTAATATCCTTGGACCTTTTTCCTGCTAAGGTAGTAAAAATCTCCTATCCTCTTTTCTGGATCTGCTCAGAAAATTCAAGGTGCTCTCCTTCAGTTAGATCAAAATTCCTATCTTGAACTATTTTCCTCCTCAAGATATTAGCCTTACAATAGTTCTCATGTGCAATGCTCCTGAATCTAGGATCGTGATCAAGTATAGTCCTTGAAGAAGGACCAGCTGAGAATCTTCCCCTCCTAGATCTTGGAGTTCCTCTAGGTGTGCTTGCCATGTCTTTTGCTGAAATCACAAAGTAATATACATGATATGAATTTTAGAACTTGATAAAATTGTAACAAGTATTACATCAATCTCAATAATTTTTCTAATTTGAAGCACAGAGAATATTGTGTCTAGGGACAACATACAATTTAAAAATTCATCAACAACTACAAATCATCAATAATTCATTACCATTGCAACAATGTATAGGTGTAAAATGTATGTTCATGTTCAGCTCATCCCTTATTATTCATGTGCAGTGTATTAATATGCAAAGTGATACAATCAACATGTGCAGAATTAACATTTATTGATAAAAAAAATGTGAAATTTAGGATCAATCAGTGTAGTGTATTGGATAAAAAATTTCAGAATAATCAGCTCATAGATTTTTTATGCTAAAAATCACATTAGTACCTATGAAATTCATTCTGAAAACCCTTTTCTACACAATTGATTAATCAAAAATTATTTCAGAATATTTCCAGCAATTTTAGATATTAATTACGCAGAAATTTTGCAAGAATTTGCTTCAGAAATCAGGTTTCACAGTCAAGTACAAATACAGCAACATATTCATACGAAAATCCTTCATACAACATTAATCTTCCATTAAAAATTATGATTTAAGCATGGAATCAACCCCATTAACCTTCAATTTCATATTCAAGTCAATAATTTCACAAAAATTGCCCTAATTTTAAATTCCCAAAGTTATCCAAATTCACGCTCTGAAGAACCCTAATCAAAGATTTCAAAATTGGAGACAGAATTACCTGGAATTGAAGTGCAGAAATGATGTAATCCTACTCGCAAATGATGAAGGAACAAATAATCAACAAAAATTCAGTGAATACTGAGTAGGAAATTTGAATTTTAAGAACTGGGTTTTAGGGTTAGGGTTTGGATGCTTCTGCGTTATCACTCTGAATGGTTTAAATGGTTACGCAGAGTGAGTAAACACTTTAAATAGGTAGAGTAAACATGCTGGGAATTTTGTAATGAATTAAACGTGAGCGTGTTTACTGTAAGCATTGAGAGTATCTACTTAAATGGAAGTGTGCAAATCATGTGACCACTTTAAATGATTGAAGTGAATACTTAAACTACTGACCTGTGGGCGTAGCGACTTCAAATAGGCAGAGTAGCTACGCGGAGATGTGCCTAGCTACTTCAAATGGATAGAGTAGTTGTGCCCTTGCTTCGTGCAGATGCGCGTAGCTACTTCAAATGCCTAAAGTAGCTGCGCAGAAGCCACTTTTTCAACTTTTACTATATAGCCTTGCGCGTGGACACTCTCAATGTTTAAAGTAGCTACGTGATTTTGCGCGTGTCCACTTCAAATGGGCAGAGTAGCTACGCACTTGCTTCACTTCAAAATTCAGAATCCATGGGTTCTGCGTAGACACTTTATGCACTTGAAGTGGCTATTTGATTTATCAACTTTCAGAATGGACTGCTATGCTTCAATTATTCTTCCTTAAAATGTTGACTTACTTGATGAGCATCATTCCAACTACAATTCCACACATTGATCTTAATTGAAAACACAATTAACAATGTGATTCATTATGAAAAGCATATCCCACCATTATATTCAACTAAAAATTCAGAAAATGCAGAATTCTTAAAATTCAAAAATAACTAAAATTAAAATTTTCTAAACTAGATTCTAACAAAAGTAAAGGGTTAGAAATGTGAGTTGCCTCTCACAAGCGCTCTTTTAACATCACTAGCCTGACGCCTCATATTTCTCATTCAAGAGAAATCAACTTAACACAAGATATGTTCTTTGTGAATGCCTCTCCATGATAAACCTTCAACCTTTGGCCATTGACTTTGAATTCTCTCCTTGTTTTCTGATCTTCAATTAAAATTGCTCCAAAGGGAGATACTTCTTTGATTAGAAAAGTTCCAGGCCATCTTGATCTTAGCTTTCCTGGAAATAATTTTAGTCTTAAATTAAACAATAAAACTTGTTGTCCAGGCCTGAGCTCTCTTTTTAGAATGAATTTATCATGGATCCTCATGGTTCTTTCTTTGTACAGTTTGGCATTTTCATAGGCCTGTTGCCTAAATTCGTCTAGCTCATATAGTTGTATGATTCGCTTTTCTCCAGCACTAGCTAAGTCAAATTCAGCCATTTAGTGGCCCAATATGCTTTATGTTCTAGCTCCAAAGGTAAATGACATGCCTTTCCAAAGACTAATTGGTAAGGTGACATACCAATTGGAGTCTTAAAAGCAGTTTTATATGCCCACAAAGAGTCATCTAACTTCTTTGACCAATCCTTTCTTGAATTATTCACCACTTTTCCAAAATTTGTTTAATTTTTCTATTTGACACTTCAACCTGTCCACTTGTTTGTGGATGATATGAAGTAGCAACCTTGTGTTTTACATTATACTTTGCTAAAACTGATTCAAGATGCTTATTGCATAAATAAGCACCTCCATCACTTATTAAAAATCTAGGCACTCCAAATCTAGCAAAGATATTCCTTTTTATAAAAAAAAATTATGACCTTGGCTTCATTTGTCCTTGTTGGAATGACTTCTACCCACTTAGAAACATAATCAATTGCCACAAGAATATATTCATGAGAGAAAGATGTGGGAAAAGGTCCCATGAAATCAATCACGCATACATCAAATAATTCCACTTCTAAAATATTTGTCAAAGGCAGCTCATGTTTCCTAGAGATGTTGACTGTCCTTTGGCACTTATCACAGCTCTCAACATAATTCATGGCATCTTTAAAAAGTGTAGGCCAAAAAAATCCTGTTTGCAAGACTTTTGCAACAGTTCTTGAACTCTCATGGTGGCCTCCATAATATGAAATATGACAATGCCATAATATCTTAGCTTGTTCATTTTGTGGGATACATCTTCAAAGTAGACCATCCACCCCAATTTTGAACAGATAAGGGTCTTCCCAAACATAAAATTTGTTGTCATGTAAAAATTTCTTTCTTTGTTGCCAAGCAAATTTCTTTGGAATGAGCTGAGTGGCCTGATGAAACGATATTTTATCTACTCGTCATGCAAAAGATTGTCGTTAATCCTCATCAAATATGCAAAGAAATGAATGCAGTACTAGGGTGTTATCCTAGGTCATCTCCAAGGAATTTTTGGTTGGGAACATACATCGAACAAGTGTAAACATGGATTTTAAAGAAATTAAATTGGGGGGGTTTGTCAATTTCCATATTTAAATCAAGAACAAAATGTGAATTATAATGAAATTCAATCAATTAAAATGAGTAATCCCTAGTCAAGCAATGAGTTCTATCATTATTCTTTCAAATGATTCAATAATCCCCTTTCTTTCCCTTGAATTAAGTTAATCTAACAAGCGAAAACTAACTTTAATATCCCAATTAAGATTAAGCATCTTAATGGGCTCCAATCTCTATCCCTAAGACTAAGCAACCTCAAGGATTAATCAAAATTAAGCAATTTTGAATTAGAATTTTGTTAGGTAAATTAGGGTTCATTAAGCAATGTTCCCTTCATGCAAATTCCATTTCATTCAAAGATTGGGGTCAATAAATTCAAAGAAAGAAAGATTTGTATTGCAATTAATCCCAAGAATTCAAGATTCATATGCATTGACTAGGAATTACAAGGAAGTTTAGCCCTCCATGTGGATGGGCTTCACAAATGAAAGAAAGAAATGTAAGAACGTAAGCAGCATTAATGTAAATTCAACAAAAATCAAGAGGGAAATTGGAAATTAAAACCTATAGAGGACCCTTGGCTGTCACCCAAGACTCCAATGTTGTGAAAAATTGTCCCAATTTGGCAAAGGAAAAATGTGTAAAGTGTAAAAGTCTCGTACCCTAATTCCTAAAATCTATTTATAGTGGGAGACATGTCATCAAAGTGTCCACTTTTGCCTTTGAAAGTGTCCACTTTGGGCCTTGAAAGCATCCACGCGCATTTCTCGTAGGTTTGCCAATTCTCTGGAGTTGCCACTATTGGACTTGAAAGTGGCAACTTTGGATGCGCGTAGCCACTTTGAAAGGCAATAGTGGCCACGCGCATAATGCTTCCAAAATGGCGTTCCTGGAGCTTCTGAAGTTGCTACTTTTGGACTTCAAAGTGTCCACTTTGGATGCGCGTAGCCACTTTGAAAGGAAATAGTGGCCACGCGCAACATGCTTCAGAATTAGCGTCCCTGGAGCTTCTGGAGTTGCCACTTTTGGGCTTGAAAGTGGCTACTTTGGAACCTTTAATGCCTAGACTTGTTGTAGTTGCCACTTTTGTTCCTAAAAGTGGCTACTTTGGGTGCAACTTTCATCCAAGGGCCAAGATTTCTCAAAATTAACTTGGGTACTCTGCAAAATTATTAAGATAATTAAAATTGCAATCTATATCTATGTAATCAAAATGCAAATTAACCAAAAATTAATAAACCTATGATATTTACTCAAAATGTGATTTCTATATTATTTGCACTATCTAAGTCCATTTTTTCTATCAAGAACCACCTAAAAGGCAAGTAAAAATATAATAAAAGGTGGATTCATCATGGCCTTAAAATTTGCAATATCAGCAAACCAAGGCAGATCTTCCATAGCAAGTAATCTTTCATCTGGAAATTCTTCATTAATGTCCAAGGAATTAGAGGTTAAATTGTCCAATGGAAGCTTGGACAGATAATCAGCTACCCTATTTTCCTTTCTCTTTTTATCTCTAATTTCAAATTCAAACTTCTGCAGTAGTAAAATCCATCTCAATAATCCTGGCTTAGTATCCTGTTTGGACAACAAATATTTAAGTGCAGAATGGTCAGTATAGACTATAACTTTGGATCCCACCAAATATGATCTAAATTTATCAAAAGCAAACACAATAACAAGGAGTTCCTTTTCAGTAGTTGTGTAATTTACTTGTGCAGAATTTAAGACTTTGCTAGAATAGTAAATGACATGCAATTTCCTATCCTTTTTTTGTCCTAAAACAGCACCTACTGCACTATCACTTGCATCACACATTAATTCAAAAGGTAAATTCCAATTAGGTTTTGGAAGAATAGGTGCAAAGATAAGTTTTCTTTCAAAACAAAAAATGCATGCAAACAAGAATCATCAAATACAAAGTCAGCATCTTTAACAAGTAAATCACTAAGAGGCTTTTCAATTTTTGAAAAATCCTTAATAAACCTCCTATAAAAACCTGCATGACCCAAGAAACTCCTAACTCCCTTAACATTAATTGGTGGAAGCAGTTTACTAATAACTTCTATTTTTGCTTGATCCACCTCCATTCCTTTTTTCGAAATTCTATGGCCAAGGACTATTCCTTCTTAGACCATGAAATGATACGTTTCCCAATTTTAAACAAGGTTAGTATCTTGACATCTCTGCAAAACAATGGACAAATTAGCTAAACAAGTATCAAAAGAATTGCCAAAAACAGAGAAATTATCCATAAACACTTTAATAATTTTCTCTACTAAATCAGAAAAAAATGGACAACATACACCTTTGAAAAGTAGCGGGAGCATTGCACAATCCAAATGGCATTCTTCTATATGCAAAAACTCCAAATGGACATGTTAATGCAGTCTTCTCTTGATCCATAGGGTCCACCGCTATTTTATTGTAGCCAGAATATCTATCAAGAAAACAAGAATATGCATATCTAGCTAGTCTTTCCAACATTTGATCAACAAATGACAATGGAAAGTGATCTTTTCTAGTTGCATCATTTAATTTTCTATAGTCGATACACATGCACAATTGTCATTCCTTTCTTAGGGACAACTTGGACTGGACTAACCCATTGACTGTCTGAAATTGGGTAAATAATCCTTGCATCCAGCAGCTTCATTACTTCTTTTCTCACTACTTCTTTCATGGCTGGGTTTAGTCTTCTTTGTGGCTGTACTATTGATTTAAAATGTTCTTCAAACAGAATTCTATGCTTGCAAAAAGCTGGATTAATCCCCTTTAAATCTGAAATATGCCAACCGATTGTAGACTTATGGGCTCTTAAAATTCTCAGTAATTTCTTTTCCTCTTCTCCCTTGAGATCATTGCTAATAATCACCAGATTTTCATGTTCTTAGTCTAGGAAAGAGTATCTCAAGTGAGAAAGTAACTGTTTCAGCTCTAGTTTCTCAATCTTCTCTTCTTTCATTTCATTTTTCAGTTCATCCTTTGCTGGATTTTCTGAAAAAGGAACAATTGGCAAAGTGTCCAGCTACTGCACATATTCTCTCAATTGTTCTTCTTTTTTTACAGTAGTAGAATGATTCCCTGCAACTATTATTTCCTTTAATAGTGAGATTTCATCAGCATTATCAATAAAATGAGGGAAAGTAATAGAATTTAGAATATCAACCCTCATACAAGTAACATCATCATTGGGATGTTTGAGTGGCTCAAATACATTAAAAATAACCTTTTCATCCTGCACTCTCAACATAAGTTCTCCCTTTTGAACATCAATTAAAGCTCTCCCTGTAGCTAAGAATGGTCTGCCCAAAATTAAAGGAATGTCGGCATCCACTTCCATGTCCAAACTTACAAAATCTGTAGGAAAAATAAATTTGTCAATCTTAACTAGCAAATCCTCTACAACACCATAGGGATATGTATAAGATCTGTCCATAAGTTGTAATGTTATGCTAGTAGGCTTGACTTCTTCTATTCCAAGTCTCTTCATGATAGCAAGAGGCATGAGATTGATGCTGGCCCCAAGATCACATAAAGCTTTCCCTACAGTGTAATTTCCAATCAAACATGGAATGCTAAAAGAACCTGGATCTTTTAATTTTTTAGGGAGCTTCCTTTGTAAAATAGCACTGCATTCTTCAGTCAAAGGGACTGTTTTATCATTCTCAAGCTTTCTTTTCTTAGATAACAGTTTCTTCATGAATTTAGCATACAAAGGCATTTGCTCAAGTGCTTCAGTAAAAAGAATATTTATTTAAAGTTTCTTTAAGACATCTAGAAACCTCTCAAATTATTTTTCTTGTTTTGGATTGGGCATTCTTTGAGGGTAAGGAACTCTCTTGTATTTCTCCTCATCAATAGGTTGATTAGCTTCCTCAAGTATTTGCCTCTTTGTCTTTCTTACAGCCCTTGGAGAACTCTCTTTTTCTGAATTTTCTCTTTTCAGCAAGGTAAAATTTCCTTCATCTAGATCAAATTTTAATTTCTCCTATACAACAGGATTATTTCCACTTTTTTCGGCAGGTTTGGGACTCCCCAGAATAGCTCTACTCCTAGTCATTACAACTTTACATTGTTCTTTTGGATTAACAACTGTATTACTAGGAAATCTCCCCTCTTCTCTGCTGGATAATTGTTCAGCCAGCTGTCCAATTTGAGTTTCAAGCTTCTTCATAGAAGATTCTTGATTCTTGAAGCTTGTTTAGGTTACTTTCATAAATCACAGCATGGTTTCCTCCATTTCATTCAACCTTTTAATCATAGGCTTGGAGAATTTTTTATTCCTTTGAGGTTGAGTGGCTGGATTCCCTTGAAAATAGGATTGTTGTGCTGCTGAACCTGCACCAAAAATTAAAATTCTTTGCAACAGAATATTGAGTATTCCAATTAGAGTACTGCTGATTTCTGTTATTAGGATACTAAAAACCAGGTGAGAATGAGGGTTGTTGTCTCTAAAAATTTTCCATATAACTAATTTGCTCTTGAGGTTCATTAGTAGGTGTATCACATACTCCATTAGCGTGATTTCCTCCACAAAAATCACAAGTAAGTTGAATATTCTGAATTGGACCAACTTGTAAGTTGCTTATTTGCTGAGTTAGTACAGCAATTTGTTCTAAAAACATTTGACTTTGCAACTGGTTTTGTGCAAGAAAAGTCTCATGAATTTTGGCTTCATATCCTCCATTCCTTGTAGAGTGTCTAGAATTAGCATTTTGATACATAGATGAAGCCATCATCTCTATAATTCGTTGAGCTTCTTCCAATGACTTCTTAGTATTCAATGATCATCCCGCAGCTGCATCAATCATGGTTCTAGTGGCTAGACTTATTCCATTATAGAAAGTTTCCAGCTGCATCCATTCTGGTGTGCAATGGTGTGGACATGTCCTCAATAATTCTTTATACCTCTCCCATGCTTCATATAAAGATTCCCCTTCTTGCTGCATGAATGATGTAATTTCTCCTCTTAGTTTGGCAGCTTTAGATGGTGGAAAATACTTGGTAAAAAATTTATTAACAAGGCCTGCCCAAGTAGTGATGTTTCCTTGTGGTTGAGCTTGTAGCCAACATTTAGCTTTATCTCTTAATGAAAATGGAAATAGTCTCAATCTAATTGCATCCTCGCTAACTCCATTCATCCTTTTTGTATCACAAAGCTGCAAAAAGTTAGAGATGTGTAAGTTAGGATCATCCAAAATTGAACCAGAAAATTGATCTTGCTGAACTAAATGAAGTAAAGCTGGTTTTATTTCAAAATGGTTGGCTTGTATGGTAGGTCTGACTATAGAGGAGTTGTATCCATGCATGTTAGGCACTGCATAATCCCCTAAAGTTCTCATCATGTTCGATTCAGCCATTATCTTCTCTTGAGGTGTTGGTGGTGTAGAAGAAGGAATTTGAAGTTCTTCTGATTTGGGAGTTGAAGGTGTAGATTCCAATTCTTGCTCTTTCCCTGCTGAATTTTCTGCTCTTATATCATTTCTCAGCCTCCTCAATGTTCTGTCTATGTCTGGATCAAACACAAGAGCAGTCTTGTTTTTATTTTTCCCACGCATATAACACTAAGAAAAACTGAACACAGTAGAAACACTAAAAGAAAATGATGAAAATACAGAACAATATAGCGCAGAAAATTTACTAGCAGAATATCCTATGAAAATTTAAGAAAGAAACATAACATCTAAACATGTAACTACACAAAATACAGTGACACAGAAATTATACAAAACTGGACAGCAAAGGTGTACAGGAAAACTAGCAGAAAATGTAATATGAAATTCAATGTATAAAAAAAATTCAAAAAGAAAATAGAGAACAAAAAGCTCAATCTAGTTGTCTCTTTACTACTAATGATATTGAAAATAAAGATCCCCGGCAACGGCGAACTTGTTACTAAATTGGAGAACTAACTAACAAGTGTACTAAGTAGTTATAGCAAGTAATAAAATTTGGAATTCAATATGAGCCCCAAGTATCGTCCACAAGGATCTTATTTCAATTACCACTTCATAATTTAACAATTAGTTGAGCAAAGCAATTCATTTGAGGGGTTTGTACATGTGAAAGTAAGAAATAAAGACAATAAAAGGTAATAAACTTGCTATAAAAACAAAATACGAATTTTGTATTAAGAATGCTATATGAAAAATAGTTAGGAATCACTTAATCAGATTTTCAATTGCAATATAATCATGGTCTGAACTCTTGAGAATTTTAATTGATTGATAATCAATTTCACTTCTTTAACCAAAGGACAATTCCTTGCCTCATTGATCTTAATACCTAATTAAACCTTCCTAATCCCTTAGGTGAAATTTGATCAAATTTGCATTAAGTTCTGAAAATTATAGGATTACTAGATCATGATACTTATTCCTACGATCTCAATAACCTAGGCATATGATTCAGATCTGAGAAATAAACTCAATTTCCATTGATGAAAATTCCTCTAAATTCAATTGAATAAAGGATTAGTTCACAACTGCATTAAGAACAGAATCACATACTCAATTCAATTAAAATCTTAAGATTTAATCCACAATTACATCACAACATCAAATATGGATCCATAGATCCCTAACCAAAAAGGTTTAGAACAACATTACAATGGAGAAAGGAGAAGTAAGACAAGAAGAAGACAAGAAGCAGAAGAACATCTTCCAAGACCCAATCTTCACTCTGATTCCTCTAGAAATGAAGCTTGAAAGTCGCTCCCAATCTCTCTATCTGACTTCCCTTGGAAGTTAAAACAATTATAAAGTTAAAAATAAAAAAAATGAACCAAAGTCCCTTTTTCTGAACCTCTAACTTCTATTTATATGTTTTTTCCCGCCTTTTGCTTTTCTACATATTAATCTTTGAGAATTCTAGCATCAAAGGTCTTCTAGAAACTTCTAAAACTGATTTAAGAACTCCAATCATCCAACTTAGAAATGATATTTAAAATTTTGTTATTTTTGCATAGCTACTCTGAACACTTGAAGTAGCTATGCGCTAACTGCATAGCTACTCTGGGCATTTGAAGTAGCTACGCACTCAATTGTGTAGCTACTCTGATCACTTGAAGCAGCTAGACGCACTGTGCACGTCTTGAAGTGGCTACGCGCTCTACGTAGCTGCTCTGGGCACTTGAAGTGGCTACGCGCTCAATTGCGTAGCTACTTTGAACATTTGAAGTAGCTACTCTTTTGATCTTCATGAATTTTTCTCTTCAAAGTATTCACTCTATGTACTCAGAGTGATTATGCCCTTCATATAACACTTGATTCTTCATCTTTTAAGCTCAGTTCCTCTACTTTCTTCATTTCAATCTTCAACTCAAATTCTTAGCTCAAGCTTCTGCAAAAGGATTAAGTCACTTTTGAGTCAAATTGTTCAGAATTGGACTAAAAGTCTAAAAATCAAAACTATTTACACAATTATGAATATTAATGCAATTTTTGTGATATTTTCAAGTTTACTTAGTACTTTACTAATTATTTATTAACAAAATCATACTAAAAATTATGGTAAAATGTGGATTTATCAAATATCATCTCACAAGGATTGTTTTAATTAATAAGAATTTCCTAATTCAATTGTTTAAGCTTCAAAGATATAAGATTAATTAAAACAAGAATTTATAAAATTAATTATAAACTAAGAGCGATGAACATAGTGCACGTCTTGGTTAAACTTATTAGAGAGGAACCTAGGGCATATGAGTTTTCTCATTCAATCCTTTATGTTATTTTTTTGTTTAACTCTAAATTCAATTTCCTTGTGATTACCAATCATTCATACGAATACTATTAATACCCAATGGTCATGCAATACTAATATTCTTTTCTTTAAATTAACTCTTCAATTTAAGAAAGCTTAAGGAACTTATGAACTTGTTAATTTAATAATGATTAGAAGAGAAAGATTGGTTTGGTCCACCTAATCCTTTGTCTCGTTTTACCCTATAGATCTATTAATTAACTGAGGTCGCCTGATGATATAATTAATTAGGATTAAGAAAGAAGCACAAAAGGATAAAATCTAATCACAAAACGGAAATCAAATTTAGATTCGAACGTCAAAACCCTATAAATTCATGAACAATAGTTCCCATAGCCCTGGCTATGGACTTAGTTAGCCATGCTAAAGAAAAGAACTAAAATAATCATAAACAAAGCCATAATTAAAAGAAATAGCAAACTAGAGTATAAGATGTGTTCCCAGTTTTCAAGTACAATCGCTTAAAGCTCCAAGTCTCGCCAAGCATGTGCCAAGGATCTGTGCAAAAGAGATGAGATCAGATGTTTTCTAGATCCAAAGCTAAGATAAAAATGGTTCCTTTTATGATGCCTGAGATCTTCTTTTAATAGAGTTTGAAAACCGTAAAGACTCTTGATAATTGGACTTCTCGCAGATAAGCACGGCCGTGCAAGGCCTTAAGCACGACCGTACATGGGCCCGAAGCACTCCCGTGCTTATTGAAATGGTCTAGGCATGTTGACTACTGTGAAGCTCTAATCTTCCATCAATTTGGACCCAAAATGCACCCAACATCCACTTGCGGCCTCTTTATACCAAACTGCACAATTAATATATAAATTAGTGTAAAACCCAAATAAAATAAAAGTCAAATATGAATATATGGGCTGTAAAATAGGGCCTAATTACAGACTTATCAGCTCCCTCATACTTATATGTTTGCTTGTCCTCAGGTAAAGTGCTGGTTAAGTGAATAACATAATAACTTAAAACATAATACCACACACGGAACCCAAAACAACAGAGATAAAGAGAGCAACAAGAGTAATATCAATGAGCATAAGCAATCAAATTCAAGCAAATCTGATTAAGGCCTTGCACAGCATTCATCTCAGCAGTCTTGGTTTGGCATCCTATTTAGAAAGCAAATATTTCAAGGCAGCATGGTCAGTATATATCATAACTTTGGATCCTACCAAATAAGATATGAATTTATCAAAAGAAAATACTATAGCCAACAACTCTTTTTCAGTGGTTGTGTAATTAATCTGTGCAAATACTATAGAACTTGCTGTTATGAAGAAACTTCTTTCTCTGCTGCCAACTTATTCTCTTTGGGATATGTTGAGTAGTCTTAAAGTTTGCTATATCAGCAAACCCAGGTAGGTCTTCCATAACTAACTATTTTTCAGCAGGAAATTCCTCATTGATGTCATAACAATCTGATTGCAATGCTTCTAAGGGTATTCGAGATAGATTATTTGCAACACAATTCTCCTTTCCCCTCTTATCTCTAATTTCCAATTCAAATTCTTGAAGTAGGAGGATCCATCTCAGCAGTCTTGGTTTGACATCTTGTTTAGAAAGCAAATATTTCAAGGCAGCATAGTCAGTATATATCACAACTTTGAATCCTACCAAATAAGATCTGAATTTATCAAAAGTAAATACTATAGCAACAACTCTTTTTCAGTGGTTATGTAATTAATCTGTGCAGAATTTAGGACTCTACTACCATAGTAAATCACATGCAATCTTTTATCTTTCCTTTGTCATAATACAGCACCCATTGTATTGTCACTTACATCACACAAAATTTCAAATGGTAAAGTCTAGTCAGGTTTAACAAGTATTGGAGCAGAAATCAATTTTTTTTAACATAGAAAGGCATGCGACAGGATTCATCAAACACGAATCATAAGCAAATCACTAAGAGGTTTTGAGATTTTGGAAAAATCCTTAATGAACCTCCTATAAAATCCTGTATGGCTTAAAAAGCTTCTAATTCCTTTTACATTCACAGGTGGAGGTAGTTTACTAATCACTTCTATTTTAACTTGATCAACCTTCATGCCTCTAACTCAAATCTTGTGGCCAAGCACTATTCCTTCTCGCACCATAAAGTGGCATTTTTCCCAATTCAACACCAAGTTGGTGTCTTGGCATCTCTACAAAATAGTAGACAAATTAGATAGGCAGTCATCAAATGAATTTCCAAACACAGAAAAATTATCCATAAATACTTCAATTATATTTTCGACCAAGTCAAAAAAAATAGCTAACATGCACCTTTGAAATGTAGCTAGAGCATTACGAAGCCCAAAAGGGATCCTTCTATATGCAAATATTCCAAAGGGACAAGTAAATGCAGTCTTTTCTTAGTCAATTAGATCTACAACAATTTGGTTATAGCCATAATATCCATCTAAAAAGCAATAAAATGCATGGCCAGCTAACCGTTCTAGCATTTTGGTCTACAAAAGGTAGAGGAAAGTGGTCTTTTCTGGTCACATCATTCAGCCTTCTAAAGTCTATGCACATCATCCATCCTGTAACTGTCCTTGTAGGTATCAACTCATTCTTCTCATTTGGAACCACAATCATTTCTCCTTTTTTAGGTACCACTTGTACAGGACTCACCCAGCTGTTGTCTGAAATAGGATATATAATCCCTGCATCTAGTAGTTTCATGACCTCCTTTCTTACTACTTCCTTCATGGTAGGATTTAACCTTCTTTGAGGCTGCACAACTGGTTTAAATTTTTTCTCAAACAAAATTCTATGTTTGCAAAAGGCTGAATTAATACCTTTCAAGTATATGATCTATTAGCTAATTGCAATGTAATGTTTGGTTGGTTTCACTTCTTCTATTCCCAACTTCTTCATGATAGCTAATGGCATTAGGTTAATGCTTGCTCCCAAATCACACAATGTCTTTCCCACAATACAATTTCCTATCTCATAAGGTATGCTAAAAGATCCTGGATCCTTGAGTTTTTTAGGAAGCTTTCTTTTAAGAATGTCACTGTCTTATCATGTTCTAATTTCCTCTTCTTGGAGAGTAATTCCTTCATAAACTTTGCATAAGATGGCATCTGCTCCAAGGCTTCTGCAAAAGGAATGTTAATCTGTAAAAGGAATCTTTCAAACTGCTCCTTTTGCTTAAGATTCTGCACTCTTTGAGGATAAGGCAACCTTTGATATTTTTATAGATTTATTGGTTTGCAGGCATCCTCAAAAAGCTACTTCTTGATCTTTCGCTCAAAATTTGTATAAGCCTCTACCTTATTTTCTAAATGTTCTCTCTTAAGTAACTTACAATTTTCTTGTTGCAGATCTTTTTCTATTCTTCCTTTTTCTACTGCATTACTCACTTTCTTTTCTACAGGTTTTGGACTGGCTACCACAGCTCCACTCCTTGTGGTTATAGCTTGACATTACTCTTTTGGATTTATCACTGTGTTACTTTACAAGCTCCCTTCATCTCTATTTGTTAGTTGTTCATCCAATTGTACAATCTGAGTTTCTAACTTCTTCATGGAAGCTTCTTGATTTTTAATGCTGGTTTGAGTGACCTTCATGAACTACAACATTGTTTCTTCAATTTCATTCATTCTTCAATTTCATTCATTATTTTATTCATAGGTCTGGCTGAATTCTGACTCCTTTGAGGTTGAGTAAAAGAATTTCCTTGAAAATATTGTTGTTGTTGTAAAGTTCCTGCATTCAAAAATGGAAGAAAGTGGTTAGTGTTTTTGATAAATCCATATTTTGCCATGTTTTTAGCATAGTTTTTGGTTAATAATTAGGAAAATAGTTCTAAAATAAACTTGAAAAGATCACAAAAATAAAATAATTAGTATAAATTGTTGTTTTGTTGAAATATTAAAAATTGTTTAAATTTTTGTAGGAGTTCATGCAAAAGATGGAAAGTTGTTGAAAGTGCTTAACAGAAGGATTAAAAGCTGAAATTGAAGAAGAATAGTCAAAGAATCAAGCTTGAAGAAATCCTAAGAGCTGGGCCTTACAACTCCAAGTGATTGGCGTTTGAACATGGAAAGAAGAAAATACAGCACTGGGTCTGCGTGGCTACCCTAAGTGATGCACGTTAACACTCCAGAAACTGAAACTGGATAACTGCCATTGCGTTGAAATGCACATCACCTGGCATTTTGGCGCGCAATAGAGCGTGGAAACGCATAGCAGATGGCGTAGCAATGCAGAGCTGAGCACATGGAAGAAGCATTCATTGACGTGTTGTGCGTTGAAACGCACATCACTTGAAGCCTTGGCATGCAAGAACGCGTTGCAACTTATAGCACTTGCAGCCAAGGCGCGCAACCGCGCGCCTTCACTCCAGCCACTGCACGTTTTGGCGCAGAATTCTGCAATTTTTATAACTTCTTCTTCTTGCCAATTCTAGACATTTGGAGCTTTTGTATCACTTTTAGAAGATTTCAGAACACTTGGGCACAACTAACTATTAGAATTTCAATGGTTAAGTCGAAGAATTAGAGGAGCTCTATAAATAGGAATTAGAAACATAGAAAATGAGCTTTTATCATTTTTTTAGTTTTTTGTATTCATTTTGTAACCGTTTTAACTTCTAAGGGAAGTCAAAGGGAGAAGAGAGGAGCGACTTTTGTTCTTCTTAGCTAGAGGAATCTGGGGGAAGGCAAAGTTATAGAGATGGCTCTCTGCTTTTCATCTTCTTTTCTTCTTGCTTCTCTCTATTTCATTGTAATGTGTTTCTAACTCTTTTTGTTAGGGATTTATGGACCTAGAATTGATATATTGATTTTGTTTTGACTCTGAACTTTGAGTAATTGATTTGATTGAGGGATTAATTCTGTGTTTACTTGATCTTTGAATGGAAATTCAATTGATTAATCAAAGAGTAACCTTCACTAATGGAAATTGGGTTTGTTGCTATGATATGAATTAATTCTCAAAATTATTGATTTTCTTAGGGATAAGTGGTCTTAGTTTTGCAATCTTTTGGTTCTAATTCATAATGCAATATTGAACTAAATTTAACCTAAGGAATTAGGGAGATTTGGTTGAATATTAGGACCAATGAGTTGAGGAATCAATCTTTAGTTATTATAAAGAGAAACCAATTGTTAATTAATCAAATGCTTGAATGTTCAGAGGCAGAACTGAATTGATATTCATATTCTAGTGAAATAAATTCCTAACTTTTCTCCATTCGTAATTCATTCTAATAGTACAAATTAACATTCTGTTTTTAACAATTTCTCATTTCTTTAATTCTGAAATTTACTTTCTTGCATATTGAAATCTGTTCAAAAATGGTTATTATCTTGTGAATTGGTGATTAAAAATAAGATCCTAGAGGATGATACTTAAGACTCAATCTGATTTCCACATTTATAACTTGCTACAACTACCTAGTACACTTGCTAGTAGTGAAATTACACCATTTAAGTGCTACGATAGAAAAGTTGTATCAGTTTTTCATAGAATTTTAAGGATTCCATTTATAAAACTGTTGATTCCTGTTATTTGAATATTGGAACCCAGGAAGAAATGATTGTTGAGGAAAAGATTGCTTCTGTCTTTGATAATTTCCCATATAATTAACTTGCTCTTGTGAATCTAGTGTAGGTACATCACATGCACCATTAATATGATTTTCTCCACAAAAATCACAACTCAATTGATTGGTTACCACATTTCTAGCTTGTAAATTGCTGATTTGTTGAGGCAAGGCTGTTATTTGCTCATAAAATAATTGATTCTGTAGCTGATTCTATGCGAGAAAGGTTTTTATAGCTTTAACTTCATATCCATTACTTCTCCCTGCATGTCTTGAGTTAGAATTCTAGTACATAGATGAAGCCATCATCTCAATCATTCTTTGAGCTTCTCCAAAGGATTTCATGCTTAAAGAACCTCTTGTGCATCTGCCATTGTTTTAGTCACTACATTCATTCCATTGTAAAAGGTCTCCAACTGCATCTACTCTGGAATGCAATGACGTGGACATCATCTCAGCAACTCTTTATATCTTTCCCAAGCTTCATATAACGATTCTCTTTCTTGTTGCACAAAGGATGTGATTTCCTCTCTCAATTTGGCAGCTTTTGGTGGAGGAAAAATTTGTTCACAAGCTCTATCCATGTGGTGATGCTCCCTTGAGGCTGTGCTTGTAATCAACATTTGGCCTTGTCTCTCAAAGACAATGGAAATACCTCAGTCTTATAGCATCTTCACTCACTCTATTCATCCTTATAGTGTCACATAACTACAAAAAATTAGAAATATGCAAGTTAGGATCATCAGTAATTCCACCAGAAAATTGATCATGTTGTACCAAATGAAGTAAGGCTTGTTTGATTTCAAAGTGATTAGCTTGAATGGTTGGTCTAACTGTTGAAGAGTTATAGCCTTTCATATTTGGAATTGCATAATCTCCTAGTGTTCTCATCCTATGTTGTTTTGCCATTTCAATTTCTGGAGTTGGTTGTCCTAAAGGTGAATGTGTTCTATTTGAACTAGGAGTAATTTGAATCTCTGGAGAATGTATAACCTCTAAATCACTATCACCTCCTAAAGAATTTTCTGCTCTAGCCTCCTTCCTTAATCTTCTTAGTGTTATATCTATGTCAAGATCAAAAACAAGAGTTGACCTTTTTTGTTTTTTGCTACGCATATACAATTTAGAATACAGATATAGTAGAAAGAAATAGAAATTGCACTAATTCACAGTATATAAATGCAAAGTAACTACTTGATATGATATAAAATCTATCAAAAATAAAAAATATACAAATACAAAATTAACTATCAATTGATTGTAAAATAGAAAAAAATTTAAATGTAATCTAATATTGCAGAAAATTTAAAGAAAACAAATGCTCAATTTAGTTATTTTCTTATTACTAATGATATTGAAAACAAATATTCCCTGGTAACAGCGCCAAAAACTTGTCACTTTCTTAACAGAAGTAATTTTGACTAGCAAGTGTACTAGTGTTATTATAGCAAATAATAAAATGTTAGAATTGTGTTTAAGTCCCAAATATCATCCTCAGGGAATAAAGTTCTCAATTTTCACTTCATAATCAATAATTAGTTGAGCCTCATGAATTTCATATCAGTTTGGATGCAAAAGTAACCAATATTGAAATTAGAAAACAAAACAAAATAATGAACATGAAAGTATATATTTGACAGATGTAGAAAACATAGTTGGGGACTTGTTTCACCAAAACTTCAGTGTTGATTCAATAAAGTTCTGAACTTTCAAGTATTTAGATAGAATGACAATCAATTTCACGTTATATTAATCAAAGGTTAATTCCTTAACTCAATCAATCTAACATTCAACTAAATCACTCTAATTCCTTATATATGGTCCAATTAAATGTTGAATTAAGCATTAGAAACCAGAAGATTGCAAGATCAAGATATCTTATCCCTAAGAAATCCAATAACCTTTGTAATTGATTCAGGTCTGAGAAACAAATTTAACTTCCATTGATAAGAGTTCCTTTGTAATTAGTTAATCAAATTTCCATTCAATCACTATGTGAACAGCAGAATCAATTACTCAATCCAATCCAATATTTAAAGTTTAGATCCAAAATCAATTCAACACTTCCATTTCAGATTCACAATCTCTAACTACAAAAAGTTTAAGCAACCATTACAAAATGAGAAGAGAAGAAAGAGAAGAAGAAGATGAATGAAGAAGCATCTTCAAGCCAATCTTCAATATGATTTCTCAAGATTTGAAGCTTGGTGTTCATCCCGAATCTCTCTCTCAGACTCTCTCAACACCAAAAAACAAGTGGAAAGTGAAAATGAACAAAAGATGCCAAGTTCTGAGCTAATATTCAATTTATAGATTTTTTTGCCTTTTGCACGTGATCACTATTCTTCATAAAAGTTAGTCACACAGAGGCCTTTTTTATGTTCTTCACGACTGGAATGATCAGTTTTCTTCACAAAAGTACCAACGCTGAGGTTCAAGATCTACACGTCTTCACTTTCGTTGGTAAAAGGTGACACACACAGCTTTGTAGTGATGGAAGGTTCTTTAGAACAATCACTTTTTTGAACAAAAGTGATTCTGAAATGATCACTTTTGCCAGGAAAAATGATCACGCGCGCTTTGCTATGAATAAAGCTTATCTGGAACGCTCACTTTCATCAGCAATAGTGATTATGCGCGCTTTTACTATGTTAATTGTCACATTTTATAAGAGAAGTTAATTTGCTAGCAAGTGTACTAGTGTTATTGTAGCAAGTTATAAAATTGTTAGAACTGTGTTTGAGTCCCAAATATCGTCCTCAGGGAATAAAGTTCTCAATTATCACTTCACAAGTCCACAATTAGTTGAACTTCACGAATTTTAGATGAAGTTTGGAAAGAAAAGTAATTGATATTAAACACATAAGAGAAAACAGAACAATGAACATGAAATGTGTGTTTGACAGAGGTAAGAATTGTAGTTAGGGATTTGTTTCACCAAAACTTCAATGTGAATTCAATAAAGCTTTGAACTTTCAAGTATTTAGATGGAATGACAATCAATTTCATATTGTATTAATCAAAGGTTAATTCCTTAACTCAATGAATCTAACATTTAATTAAATCATTCTAATTCCTTAGATCTAGTTCAATTGAATGTTGCATTAAGCATTAGAAACCAGAAGATTGTAAAATCAAGATATCTTATCCCTAAGAAATTAATAATCCTCGTACTTGATTTAGATATGAGAAACAAGTTCAATTTCCATTGATAAAAGTTCCTCTGAGATTAGTTAACCAAATTTCCAATCAATCACTAAATGAACAGCAGAATCAAATACTCAATGCAATCCAATACTAAAAGTTCAGATCTAAAATTGATTCAACACATTCGTTTTGGATTCACAATCCCTAACTATGAAGAGTTCAAGCAACCATTACAAAATGAGAAGAGAAAGAAAGAGAAGAAGATGAAGATGAACGAAGAAGAATCTTAAAGCCAATCTCCAATCTGATTCCTTAAGATTTGAAGGTTGGTGTTCGTCCCCACTCCCTCTCTTAGACTATCTCAACACTAGAAAACTAAGTGAAAACGAAAAAATGAGAAAAGAATCCAAAAATTTGAGCATTTCTGCAATTTATAGATTTTCCTGCCTCTGCGCGTTATCACTTTACTTAATAAGAGTAGCTACGTAGAGGCTTATATGGTGTTCTGGAAGACTGGAATGATCACTTTCATTCATAAAAGTAGCAACACTGGGAGTAGAGTTGTGCGTGTGTTCACTTTCATGAGTAAAAGTGGCCACGCAACTTGTAAAGTTGAAGGTCTCTCTGAAACCTCACTCTTGCTGGCGAGAGTGACCATGTCACGACCCCTTTTTATAAAGGACCGAGAACATTATTTCTACACCACATACTTATTTAAAAATAGGTAAATAATAGTGAATATAAGTATAAAAATTCACTTCTCATTCAAAGTAAAAATGAAGTTCCTTACAACAAATATCCAACAGATCAACATAATATTACATTTAGTTTATAATATTCAAAATACCAAAAAAAAGTTATAATACGTGACTCCCTCGACATGAGGTCTCATATATAAAGAAAAAGGACTTTGATGCATTATTACTCAACTCCAGCTTCTAACTTTTCTTCACTGGCCCCTCAGCCTGTGAAGTAGATGCAACACCTGCTACATCTGCTCACGTACCACCGTACGATCATCGCAGTACACACGCACACAACGACATAGAAAGAAATGCAAGGGTGAGCTTACCAAACATAAAATAAAATTATATATATATAGAGCAAAATATTTCTCACAAGAATAACCCCATGCATTTCCAGCCCATCTAATGCACAAGATGAAAACGGCTTCCAACTGGTTTCACACCTAATTAATCCGTAGGAACCGAGCCGGTCCGGAGCGACCCATTCCGTATCTGGATCCAGACAAAGACAAAGACAAGACTCAAGCATGAACTTACCGTTACATGTCTACCCACCTAAACATGTAACTCGGCTCTATAATGATGCAAAACATATATCTCGGCATGATGCACGCCACCAAAATTATTTTAACAGCTCAACTACGGCAAGTTTATAATAGATCACCCAAAATCTCGGATTTTAAACTAATTACAACGATTCTGACTTAGAAAATAGCTTTTATTCAATAGATCTAACAAAATCATATCAAAATATCTTGAAATAGCATATTAAACCGTTCAAAACATAGTTCATAGGTTAAAGTAAACTCCCATTACCTCAGAAAGATGATTCACACTAGATCTACCGAATATTACTTGATTATAACAAAATTCACCGAAGATTCAGCTTTAGAACGGAGTTTCTCCTAAGAACACCATGAATTTCTATAAGAAAGAGAAGGAGAAGAGAAACGAACGGTAAATCTAGCTTCAAACTTAAAGAAACTTACTTCCAATCCTTCAGAATAGATGTAGAATCTCAGATCTGCCGAGAAATCTAAGTTTAGGAAGGTTTAGTATGAGAGAAATGGTGGTTTACGGCCTTAGAACCTTTGAGAACCTTGGATAGAGGTGAATAAATGAAAATTTCGTGTGAAGCCCCCTTTTTATAGAAAATTTTTGAAATTTACTATTCATTGCCGGAAACACTGTTCACCGCCTTACTGTTCATGCCGGAAAATACTGTTCAGGACACTATTCACGCCGGAAAACACTGTACACGCGTACTGTACACGCACTGTACGCGTATGTGACGTCACCGATGACGTCAGCAGTCACTGTACATACGCGGTTGGCACTGTTCATACACGGTTTGTACGCGGTTTGCACTGTTCATACGCGGTTTGCACTGTTCATACGCGGTTTGCACTGTTCACACGGTACTGTTCACTTTTTTTTTTTTTTTTTAAATAATTTCAACTCCATCTAAATATATTCCAATACCAAATAATCCTTCAATTAACATTGAACAAGTATAAAATATTATAGATTACTCAATAATAAATTAGAAGCCTGACAGACCACGTGCTTCTCGCTATGTGTGGAGTCTCTCTGGAACACTCGCTTTTGCCAGTAAAAGTGGTAACGCGCTGTTTGTTGTGAATGGGATTCTTCTGGAATGCTCACTTTTGCCAACGAAAGTGACAACGTGCTACTTGCTACGTTTGAAGCCTCTCTAGAACACTCACTTTCGCCAGTGAAAGTGACAACGCATAGACTTCACTTCTCATTTAAGCTCTGGATCATTCACTTTCACTGACAATAGTGATCACGCCCATCCCAAACTCTATAAACCTTGTTCTTTGAGTCCAGACTTGCTACTTTTCTTCTATCTTTCCATTGGTCTTCCATCTTCATAAACTTTGCTTAGAATTTTCTACAAAAACATGCTTGAATTATTAATTTCTATACAAAAAATACACAAATGCTAAATAACTATGTATTTAAAGAAAACCTTCAATCATTCTATTTTTATGAGTTTTTCTGCTTTTTCCAACATATTTTCCTTATCAAATGGATTAAAAGTACATTAAAATACTAGTAAAAATATGGATTCATCATTAATAAACTCTCTGGAATGCTCACTATTACACGCGATAATGATCACATATAGATTTCCCTTCACTTTCAAGCTCTGGAACGATCACTTTCACTAGCGATAGTGATCACGCTCAGCTCTTGCTTCATTAAACCTTGTTCCTTGATTCCAGTTTTGCTACTTTCCTTTTATCTTTCCTTTGATCTTCTAACCTTATGAACTTAGCTCAGAATTTCCTACAAAAATATGATTGAATCATTAATTTCTACACAGAAAATCCATAAATTCTAAAACAACTGTGTTTAGAGAAAACTTTAATCATTCTATTATTTTTATGAGTTTTTCTGCTTTTTCCAACATGTTTTCTTTATCAAAGGTATTAAAAAAGTAAAATACTTAGTAAAATATGGATTTAACAGAAAGCCTATTAACTTAAAGAAAAGCCCAAATCATGAGCTAAAAATATTGCTCATCAGAAGGGAATTTTGGCAAAAGAGACTTGGGTGAGCTATAAGTAAGTCATATTATTTGGGTAATATACTGCTAAGCTGAGCTGTGATGGGTTACTGAAGAAGTTCTGTTTGTCATTCCTGTTGCTCGTGAATATTAATATAATGTGTTGAATGGATTAAATAATTGTGATACACCTAATTTTAATATATTATTATATGCTAAACTTCTGTATAAGTTGTGTTGCTATGTGGCGGGGTGTGTTGATTTATGTGTGTCGTGCTTGGTAGACTATCTATGAAGTTGATTGACAAATTATAACATAGGGCTGGCCGTTAGTGTTTAAAATTGGTAGACTATTTGTGTAGTTGTTTGATTAGGAATACGAGCGAGTGTCTAGCCTATAGCCTTCTTGTGCTTCTTTATCACTTTAAGTAGTCTCTCCTCCTGATCAACATCTAGCTTAGAGGAGATTATCACCAGGAGCTTTTCATCTGCTTCTAGATAAGCATATTTCACACCGTCAATGAGTGTAAACACGAGTACTTAAATTAGTTCAAAAATACCTTGAAATTAACTACTATTAGTGATGAAAGTGCTCATTACAGAGAGCAAAGATGCATAACTGAACTAAGAGTAGTTACTATGACTATGGAAAGTGATTACCTTCGTGAACAACTCTTATTCTCTTCATCAAAGTGGTTACCTTAAGTTCAGATAGTGTGCACTCTTATGTTATACTTGATCTTTGTCACAAAGCTAAGAGAACACTAACTAGCAAGTGTACTAGGTAGTTGTAGCAAGTAATAAAATTTAGAATTCATTTGAGTCCCAAGTATCGTCTTCAGGGATTAGTTCTATCAATTACCACTTCACAAATCAATAACTAGTTGAGCCAAACGAATAATGGAGATGTTTTGAGCATTTGTAAACAAAATTAATAAAGTGTAGAAATCAGAAAATAACAGCAAAATAGAGTGACGAATTTAGAAATGAAATGATGTGCGAATGGAGTTAAGATTGATTTTACCTCTTTATCAATTGCAAAACTGAAGTAGATATGAACTCTAAGTTTCTTAATTGATTAATGATCAATTTCACTATATTAATCAATGGACAATTCTTTGCCTCATTGATCCTAATAATTATTTCAAACTAATCTTTAATCAATCAAAAATCATTTAAACTACTTCTATAACCAATCTACTCATACAGTCATTTCCTCTATTTAATATATCCACTTAATTACAGCAAAATTTACACTGATTGATTTTGATAGAAAAGTAAGTAAAATAGAGGATATTATAATAATAAGTGATTTAAATGACTTAAAATATAAAATTATAATTATCTAAAATTAATAATAAATTTTAAATTTTTACTCTATATAATTATAATTTTTATTTTTCATTTTATATTTATTAACTAGCCTAACAACTAATTTTATCAAACATTTTCAATTCAATTAGCTCACATTTTTTATTTAATTTTTCAACTTTTAACTCTTTATCTAATTTTATTTTTATATTTTTATTGCACACATGATCTATTACTTTTATTATTTCTTTTTTATTATTATAAAATAATTATATTTATACACTCTTTTTTATTACTTTTCATTTATTTATTTATTTATTATTATAACATTTATCACATCTTTCACTTTTTTTCTCTTTTATTTTATTTTTTATCTCTATCTTTGTCTGCTCATCCTGTAACCCATTTTGAAGTCTCCCCGTATATTTACTCTTTAAATGTATACACCGTGTAGTATCTGCCAACTATTTTTCGAAACAAATAGATGTTGTACGGTTCACTCTGACGTAGCATGTAGAATAATTGATAATAAATCATAGTGAGAAAGCCCGTGTCGAAGAAATTATGAATCGCCATCATTTTTAATAAAAAAATGTTTGCAATTTTCTATCAACTTTTAAACTCAAGAAAGTATATAACGTGTTAAAAGAAAAAGTAACGAAATTTTTATTGAAAGTTTTAGACTTATAAAGAAATGTTAAAGTGGTTATATTATAAATAATAAATTAATAAAATAGCATAATATTATGATGTTACTTTTAAAAAAAATATTATCACGATATTAAGAAGAATTCTGTAATTTGTATTTTTATAAAAAAATTAAGCTAAATTTACTTTTATAAAAACTAGCTCACAAAATAAATTATCTAACATTTATAAAAAAAAATTTAAGTAAAGACAATTAAACATCTTAACATTTAATCCATCTCTTCCGTCTCTTAATGTTCCAGATTAAAATTGAGAGTGGCACTAAGTATATTGACAACGAAAGAAGAATGAAAATTACCGAAGAATTATGTTAATTAATATAACGTCTGTCATACTAATTTTGGTTTCTAATCGAGGGAGTGACTAAATTTTACGTCATAAAAAGTCATCATCAGTTGACGGTGGATCGAATGACATTGACATTAGGAATCGTAAATCATTTAAGAATTTAAATAACCATTATTAAATAGTGACTCTTATGACTACTGTTTACATCAAATATACTAAGTTAAGATTGTATAGAAAATAGGTTAAAAGAAGTGTTGGCTGAAAGTAGACAAGATTAACAGTTTTGGTCTTTTCCAACCTGCTCACGCCATTTTCCAGAGTTTACACCATAGAGCTGTCCTTCCCGACCTGTCTTTTTCATGTGACTTGAAAAAAATACCTGTTAAGATTAAATTTTGAAAAACTTATACGTTTAATGGAAAATATATTTTGAAATACAACTTATATATATATATATATATATATATATATATATATATATATTAAAAATATAAAATTATTAATATAAGTAGTATATGACATGCATAACTTAAATACTTTATTTAAAATAAACATACACACAATATTTTGGGTGTTGCAATATATTTTATTCATATTTGAAGTTGCAAACTATACACAAATTATTTATGTACTTTTTATTGTTATATTAGATCAAATAATATTTTTTCAAAGAACAAATTAGAAAGGTAATTAATTTGATTATTTATTTTTATTAATAATAATATTAATAAATATTAAATTGTGTTTGTTTTTATTTATAGATGGGTATTACAGTATTTTTTTTTCAAAATATTAAATTTTATTAGATATATTCTCAGTAATTTAAATGAAAAGGAAAAATAAAACATAAATATTATAGTGTCTTTTTTTATTCATTTATTAATTTTAATATATAAATACATGTATTTTAAAAAATATGCAAGTTATATATGTGGTATATGACTTATATTTAAAAATATATAAATTATAAATAATATGTAAGTTTTTTCAACTTTTAAAATATATATTTTTTAAATTATACCCGTGACCAAATAAAGAGCGTCCCAAGGATCAATCCAAAAATAAACAAAGCAAAAGAATCAAAGTGACATAACAAGAGATTGGCATTTGATAGGTAGGGAATGGGAAATTTTCTTTTTGGTGGTTTTAAGGGGCATTTTATGCAGAGGTGGACCAAAACTTAAGATTCATGTATTATCTCATTAAATATATTATTATTTTTTTACATTTTATTTCTAAAAAATTAAAATTACCAAAACACATGTAAACAGTTACTCAATTCAATCATGCGTAGTTATTTTGGTTGTGCAATATTTTCAAATTCGAAGTGGAAGACTCACCATCGCAATAGGGGAAGACCCAAACATGAAAGCATTCTCCTCCGAATGTGCGGTCTATGCCTCTCTCAACCACTCCCTCTTCTTTACACCGTTAATAATTGCACTTATACCTTTCTATTCCCTTTTTTGCAATGTTCTTAACATTGACCTCAACAATCTTGCCACCAAGATTCAGTCTCTCCTCGCTATCCTGTTAATTTGGAGAGAAATATGATAAATTAACATTGGTGGAGTGTAAAAAATTGGGGGTAAAAGTAATCAACACGACTTTTTAAAATAATACAAATGTACTCTTTCCAGCAATTTTTTTAGTACTTTTTACTTTTTAATTATTGGTGCATATGAATAGGGCATAAAATGTCTCCTTAATCTTTAATTAATGAACAAAATAAATTACCTGTTTTTTAAAGTGAGTATATATTCTATAATAATTTAATAATTTTTATTCAAATTTTATTATAATTATAATTTATTAAATGTTCTAACATGAAAGTATTTATTTTTTGGCTTTAAATATAAATTTTTATACAAAATTCCTTGTTTTTAAATATATGATATTCTTAGCATTGCTTCGTTCTTGAGTACTGTTTACCAACTAAATAGGCTACAGAAACCAGGGATAGATAGTATTTTCTTTGGTTTTTTTTATAAAAAAATAAAATAAATATTTTCTTAATTTTAATTATAAGAAATATATAATATATTTGAGATATATTAATTATTAAATTTCTTATATATTCTTGTTTGTTTGTTGAATATATATTTATAAAATTATCAGATAGTGATTATATTAACTATATCATTTAATATCATGAATATTTTTAAATAAAATTTATATTTATAAAAAATATAACCAAATTAATTCTTTTTTTGGTTACAGTGATTTAATCTTTTGTTTCTTATATTTATCTCATATAATTTTTTATGTAATAAATTGTAGTATAAAGAGAGATATTTAGGTAGAAAAAATGTGAAAAGATGATTAATTTTTTACAAAAATAATTCTATAAAAATATCATAAAAATTTATATTAATAATATAACACTATATTATTTACAGGTTTCATTTTAGTATTCTGCTTGTTGAATGTATTATTTGTGCATGTGAGAAATTGTGTTGAATGATTATGAGTGAATTATACGTATGTATATATGTATTAAAAGTAAATATATTTGTTCATATCTAACGGTTATTTATCAATATCTCATAATTGAAGTGGCAAATGTCTTGATCTTTTTCAAATCAATATTGAATAAATTTTAAGAATTAGAAACCTGCTGGGAGTACTAATTAAATTAAATTATTTTTATTTTTAATAATTTACGTACTTTTGATGATAAGGATGAATGATTTTGTGGTGTAAAAAAGATACGATTTTGTTTAGAATATATGTACATACCGTTACTAGCAGACCAAAACATAACAGTGAAACTAACGCTTAATTGTTCAAATTTCATTGCACTACTCGTCATTCAGCAACTAACATATATAGCAAAGTTCGACTTAAAGTTCGACTTAAAGAAAGCCTAGGCTCATAATCAACTTACAGACTTACAACACACTATTAACGTCTTCAAAGTAGGGAAAAGCACATACCATCGAGGCATATATTAGCATTCAAATCTGATGTCAAATGCCATACCATATAATGTTATATAATATGTATCCTGCACTTCTCAAAAGGTTTTCAAAAGCATCCAAGGTGGCAGGAATACAATGGTTCCAGAGTCAAGTCAAGCTCATTCCTTCCTATTTCTGGAGCTTCCTCACGGTAATTACCACTTTCAAAAACAATGTTAAACTTGTAGTTAATAATCAAGAAGAAGAAAATTAAGTTAAATCATCGATTAAAGAATATATGGCACAATAATATTTTGTTATAGAAAGATCGTCACCCCATGTTCAAAAGTGGCTGTGCTAGTAAGAAGGATGCATTAACTCCATGGTTTGGATGCTCCCATTGTGCCTGCTGCGCAGCAACCTTTTCTTTTTCCTTGATCTAATTTCAAATTACAAAAGATAGGGTTAACTACACACCCATGTATACATATAAAAGGATCCTTAAATGTTTAAAAGGTGATTTGATTAACGTTCATAAAGAAATGTGAACATTAACATCGTCAATTATTGTAAGAGAAAGAGGAGTATGTAATTTGCAAAATAAGGAAATAAAATGTAACTTAATACCAAACCAAACAAATAGCAAATATAAATAAGCAATAAATAGTAAGTTTGTTACGCAAACACACTAAATATCATACATGGGTCTTGGTTATTCATAAAACAAAGTAGTTAAAGTTGTTGGGTTGATGAAATGATTAAGTTTAAATAGAAATTAGAGACCCTGCATGCGTATGTCATCGACATTGATTAGGTTACCAAATATTATTTCAACAAGGAGGAAAGGATAATTTTAGGAACTTGGGATCAATCATCAAAATAGTTTTACATTCTTATATGTAATACTAAGAAAAAATTTATCTGCACTAAGCAGTATTAAAAAGTAGTAAAATAAAATTTGACGCTCATAAATAATAAAACCCATCTCCATCACCTTCTTTGCAAGCATGTTGTTCTGCTCCTGTATCAGTTTCTCCTGTCACAGTGCAAAGTTGAGCACGTGTCAGTTTGATAGTCTAGAGAGACACGCATAATCATCATAGTTCTCTCTGAAGCTCCTATTGCAACCGTTAAAACCTTGCAGGACATACATAGACCTACATAAAGTTGAGACAAGATTTGAGTAGTACCTTCTTCTGAAGCTCTGAAATGGACTCGTACATGAGTTGGTTCTGTTAAAAAATACAAGTATCATCAGTACCAAAAGCCAGATAAATAAAGAATGTAATTGAAATCAAGTATCTATAGTGAGTAGAGTCTTTATGTACTCTGCGTGTACGAATTTGTTTGAGAGCAGTATCTAACTGCTGCTCCAGACTCTGAAGCTCTTTAAGGCTCATTGAACCTAAGTCTTCTCCCATGTAGTGTCTGTATATTATAAATAGTTTACGTGTAGTAATTATTAGTAAGATTAATGAATGTTCAAATCCAACAATGTTCTTCTTTTTTTGAAAAGATAAATAAATTAAATCCAGCGCAGTACACGGTTAGTATCTTACCTATGGTTTCTCTGCAAAAGGTCAATCTTCGCCTTGAGTCTAGTATACTCAATGGTCCAATTTCCCTGCACAAACACATACAACTAGCTGCTCAGCTTCATAACTTTGATTGAGACAAGAATCTTTACATATCAGTTTCAGTCACTGTTACATGATTTCAATCCATGTACACAGGAGACCTACAATTGTTAGGGTCTTGTACTCTTTTCAATAAACTTTTTAGCTTATAATAAAAGAAAAGTGAGGGTTTAAACGGAAACTACATACAAATAGTAATACAAATTGAAAATGGAAAACGATATGCATCTTATTGTAAACTACTTTTAGCTTTAGCTCAAGGTGGTTTAAATCTTAAATCTCAGGAGGTATTGTTCATTTAATCGTGTGTTTATCCTTACTTTAAAATATCTACTGCTCTTCCATTTAATCTTCTATTTAAGTAAATTTTATTTAAAATATTATTTTATCTTTTTTAATAAAATAATTATAATTTTTATTTTTTAAGAATTTAAGTGACAATAAATACATGAATAGTAATAGATATACTACGTTGATAAATAATTACCTTTTTAGTTTTCTAAATGAATTTAAAATAAAAAAACCATGGTTATTGCATAAAAATTAAGCTTTTGCAAACATGTCCGATTGACAAACTAGCCAAGTGCTGTTGGTTGATATGCATAGAGTTGTACCTTTGGGCCGATATAATTATGCATCGAATTACAAACCTGTGACTCAGAATCATTTGCAACTAGCTGCCTCTCTGCATAGGCATACCTTTCATAGCGTTCCAGTATCTTCTCCATGCTGTTTAATAATAGTTAAAACAAAAAAAAAGCAATTATAGTTTAGATTTCTCACCTATCATTCACAATCTCACCCAGTACAACATCCTTTCGAATGATAATTTGAGAAAAAGGAAACAAAACAAAACTAGTCTATATGGAACTAAATATATAGATGAAAACTGCAAATATATATAACCGCCTATTATGACAGATAAAATAAACAATTAGTGGCTGGAGCAAACTAATAAACAAACCATGCTTATTACTCAAATTAACAAACATTGCATGTTATGATTTTCAGAGTAGTCTGATGTTTGATTGTTGATTGACAAAACGTTATATCTTCTATGCTATTTATTGTAATTTTTACAATTTTTTTTTTTTGTAAATTTTGTAGTTAATGCTTTTATTTAAAATGTAAATAAACTCTCACTTTGGAAACGGGGGCAAAATTGAATGCAAACATGAAAGAGTGTTGCTACTACGCTTTGCCAATCTTTAAACAATCTTTAGCATGCCTGAATATAAAGCATGATTGTTATAATATATATATATATATAACATCCCAAAACCACTTACCTGAAAAAAATGGAAATAAAAGGAACTTTATGCTTTAGAATTTGAAAATACCGCGATAATTAGAACAAGCAGATTAAAAATTAAAAATACAAAATTTGAAAGCAAATATGTAAGACATTTTCCATTTTTATTCTTCTTCATGCTAGAAAATTTTTTAATTAACATGGTTCAACGCCAATAATATCATAATGAATATACTTTAATTTGAAAAAGGCTAAGAAGAAAAAACTTTAATTTGACAAAGAGTAAGCAGGGATAGAATTATTACAAAATGTTTGAATGCCAATATATATGAAATATTACCAAAAACAAGAAAAAAATGTGAAATGTTTGGTTTCCTTGGTGGCAAGTATACGGATTTAATATAAAATTCCGGTACCAGCCAATCAAATTGTATGAAATTAGAAGTTCGTTTCGTTAATTCGTTGCACGGTTCATCTAGGAAACTGCACCATCAGCTGAGAGGGGACAAGAATATTAGTCCCCGATTAAACAGAAAAGCATGCAACATTCTTGCTTCCATTCAATGATATGTGAAAGGACTTGAGCTTCAAAATGAACATGACACCTAGCTGTTGTAAATACGTGTTGATCAACCAGGTTAAAGCAGCCTACTGTATCGCAAAAGGAGGGAAAAAACCATTATTTTCTTAGAAGGAAAATTAAAAGTACGAAATTTGAAGAGATGGTGCATGAGAAGCAACTGTTGCTTCGAGGTCCTGCACCGAAAGGACTTGAGCTCCAAAGTGAACTTGACAAGTAACCAAATACTGTCACTCCTGACGCAGTTTCCAGAAGGTTAAACACCCCATCAAGATATTTCAACCAAAAAATTATACATAGAACTCAAACAAGGGTTTTTTTTACAGCATTACCGCGTATGCACAAATTTCTAACGTAAAATGGGAAGAATCTTTGAATCAAAAACAAAAAGAGCAATAATATACCAAAAAAGGATTTATCTTGTCCATAAATAATTTTCCCATGTTTCTAATTAGTGAAAAATATGCACAACCGAATATTACAAACAGATTGTGCTTACTTATAGAAATAGAAATAGAAATCCATTTACACTCAGTGTGCCCTAAAATTCTATGAAAGAAAACCATATTCTTAGAAGAATTATTTCTTCCCTGTTAGTATGTGTAAATGGAATACGTTCTTTCTTTCTGCCGTATTTATTAATTTTTAAATAAAACCAGACAGCTTCTTTTGTGCACAATCACAATATATAAAGAAATAAAAAAACTTTATAGGCCAAAAATAAGATATGAGAAAAATAAATGAGGAAAGCAGTTTCTCCTTCATCTTTCTAACCAAAAACTGAAAAACCCTTCGCAAACGAAAAAGAAAAAAAGAGCAAGGTACGAAAATTTAATAAAATTAAACAAAGGCTAAAAAGTTCGACACTTAATGTTAAAATAAATAAATGATACATATAGATCTCTTTCACATCACACTGGCTCAGTAAAGATAGAGTGTGTGAGAGAGAGATCTACGAAATTCATACGATTTATATATATAGTAAAGTATAAAATATTTACCTAGAAAAACTGTTATATAAAGATCTATGAATTGTACATGATATGATGTGCATATTATGTAGTGTGGTATTGTATAAAATAATATTACCAAGAATCAGTAGCATATTCAAAGAGCTTTCCTTTGTGGGAGAAGACAATCAAAGCGACCTCAGCATCGCAGAGCACAGAGATCTCGTGTGCTTTCTTGAGTAACCCAGCTCTCCTTTTGGAGAAAGTAACCTGGCGATTGATCTTGTTCTCTATCCTCTTAAGCTGAACCCTACCCCTTCCCATGTTAGTGTCTTTTCTTTCCCTTTAATTATATTATACCTAATTTCTTCTTTCCCTTTTATTCCCAAGAAAACCCCAAACAAGGAAAAGGGAACAAACCCCAGAAATATGCTTAAAATGCTTGCTATTATAGCGAAGCGAGGGAGAGAATGTTAATTTATGGATCTTTCTTCTTCTGGACAAGTGTGGAGGAGTGTGAGGAGAAACCACAGTGAGTAATGTGAGTATGCTATGCCATTATTTTTCTCTATCTATATACCATTCAATTATAATAATAATAAAATTGGGGTTTGGCGACAAGTGGTTTTGGTTTCTGGTTTGGAAAAAACCAGGGCAGTTTTGTTAACGTTGCGTTGTCGAACAGTGATTGGTTGGTCAGTTACCATGTTGCTGTCTGTGATAACTAACAGCCACACAATGATATCGCTTTGCTTTTTGGGTTTTGTTTTCGCTTTCGGATTTTGGATTCTCTTTTGCTCAGTGGTTTGAACTTTCAAGCGTCTGATGGTTTAAACAGTGTCAATGTCGTACGGATCAGAACATTACGTGCATCCTTTCATTGACGGCGCCACGACTCACGAGTATTGAACTCTGGTCCATCTCTTCATCCATTGAATATTGAAATGGTTTTGTTTAGGTTTATCTTTCTGGATTGACCATTTTCAACAAAATCTCTTTCTCTTTCCATGAGTACCTTCCTTTGTATTTAAGGTAATCCTCTTTTTAATATTAACTAGCTCTTAGAAATGTGTTAGTGTATGTCATATTGTCACTTTCAGTCTCTTTAGGTAAATATTTTGTGCACTTGGGTGAATATCTGCTCACCTGAATATTTTCTTTTGCAGACATGCAACGTTTAACCTTAGAATTGATAAGCGAGGTAACCGTATTTTAAATTTAAGGTTAGAATAAGAATTGTGATCAATATCGGCATCCGCCTCCAGTTAAAAACTGAAGCACTTGAGGGTACCCGCGAACAATACTTTAAATTTACAGATTTTTTAATTAAAATAAAGACGTAAATTAATTTTAAAATATGAAATAATTTTAAACAATTTATGTTAATTTAATAATAATAATAATAATAGAATTAATAAAATTACGATAATATTTTAAAATTTTAAAAATAATAAATCAAGATAATAATAGAACTAATAATATTGCATCTGAAAAAATATTAATAAATATTTTTATGATTATGAAGAATATGAAATTTAATGAAATTTTTTATTATTTTCTAAATTAAAAAATTTAATAAAAATGTTAACAAATATATTATTTATTTTTATGATTATGAAGAATAAATTAATTTACAAAATTATGATACATAATAAATTGATAATAATATAATATATTTTTAATATTTTTTAGTTTTAGTTATTTATTAATAAATAAAATAAATAAATTTAAAATATTAGACTAAAAGCAACATGTTGATTAAGTAAAGTATAAATAAAGAAAAGTATCTTTTATTAATGTCATAATTTTATAATAATAATAATAACAATAATAATAATAATAATAATTTCAGTATAAATATATAAAAAAATTATATGGTTATGTCTGTAAATTAAAATATATTATTTTTTTATTGTTATATAAACCAAATTTATTTTAAATAAAATATCATACATATTAGAACAATAGTGTGAAAATAAAATTTGTATAATTTAATATTTCCTAAAGTTAATTAAATTAATTCATAATGTTTGATACACTAAAAAAACTATTTATGATAACATTAATTTGTATGATAACATTAATTTTTAAAATTTAAAATAAAATTTATATTATTTGATGATCTCAGTAAACTATTTGTCGTTATAAAATTTAAAAATAATAATTACAACAATAATTTATTAAAGATAACAAAATTTTTCAATACGAGTTATAAAATTTAAATAAAATAATTTATATTGTTTGACTTATGCATTTGTATATATATTTTTTGAGCTAATCTTATATAATAAATCGTTTATATATAGTTATAATTTAAAATTAATAATAAATAGTTTATTATATAATTATTAAAAGATGATATAATTTTTTTAAAAAATTAATATTAATAATAATATAAAGAAAAGTAAAAAATACAGCAAATAAGTTAAAAATAAAAATAAAAAGTATATTTATTTCATTAATGTATAAAATTTTAAAAATATGATTTCAATATAAACATACAAAATTATGTGTTAATACTTAAAAATAAAAATATATTAAAATTTTTTATATAAATAAATTACTATAAAAATTATAAATAAAAACTAAGAATAATGTAATATATATTCTTAATTTATAAGTTTAGTTGTTGATCAACAAAATAAAATAAAAAAAATATAGAATTGAGTTTTTTTTAAAAATAAATAATTATTCTATATTGCTTGATAATTTAATAGAATTAATATTGATTAATATTATAAATTAATTAATTTTATTAAATAACTTATTAAGTATAACAAAGTTATGTTGTGTGGGTTATAAAATTAAAATAATAAATTTATTAATTTTTCTTATGTTTTTGTTTTTAATTTTTAAAATAACTAATATATTTTGTTAATCATTTATTATTTTAATCTAATAAAAAATATAATTTGATATGTTAATATAAAAAATATTTTTAAATATTTTAAATACTAACATCTGCCTTTTTTGGATTATAAGTCTTTTTGTAGTTGTGAAAATTTGGAGTTTATATTTACAAAATTTTAAAAGTACTTAAAAAAATGTTTGAATGTGAAGAAAAGATTAAAAGAATAAAGAACTCTAATTAATTTTTAAAACAATTTATATATAGAAATTAAATACAATCGTTGAACTTAATTTAGACTTAAAATATTATATTTTTGTACATATTTATTCATTTTTTATTTTAAAAATTTAAATTTGTTATTATAATTATAATATAAAATATAAATAAAATATTATTTACATTAATAGGTTATACATAATTATGATATATCAATTTTTATTAAATTATTTTTTTAAAAAAATTAAATGATAAAAAAAGAGAAAACAAGATTAGTTAAAAAAATTTTAATTTAGATTTAGGTAGAATCTAAAAGAGAAGAATGATTTTATTTAATACATAAAATTGTTCTTTATATCAATTATAATTACACATGTTGATATAATATAAAATGTATGAGTCACATATAAAATATAGACAAATGTTATCTTAAGAACAAAGTCAATAACTGAGGTGATAATATATATAATAATAAAGTAAGAGAGATATATATAATAAGAACAAAATTATTTTATAAAAGATAAAAATGTTTGGTCATATTTTACTTTTCAAACCCTACAATATTTTAAAAGTACTCAAACAATAATGCAATAAAAATGATTTAATCTTCTATTGTTGCCTTTTATTTATCATTGTTTGTTTTGTCTTCCTCAAGCTGTAACCTAAAAGAAAATATCAAATATAAATTATTGTATGAACTAAAAAAATTCAAACAATACATTATAACTTTATAATTTATATATTAACTTTGTAACGTTCTTATTTTATTTATACAATCTAAGAAAATAATTTTTATATCAGAAAGAGGAAATTAAATTAAATTTACTTAATTTAGTTCAGACCTACCATACAAGCCAATCATTTTGAAATAAAACCAACTTTACTTCATTTAGTTCAGTAAAATCAATTTTCTGGTTCAATTTTGGATGACCTTGCAGCTTTATAACACAATAAGGATGAATGGAGTTAGTGAGGATGCAATTAGATTGAGATTATTTCCATTTTCCTTAAGAGATAAAGCAAAGTGCTAGCTGCAAGCTCAACTACAAGGAAGCATAACCACTTGGGCAGACCTTGTCAATAAATTCCTTGCCAAGTATTTTCCACCATCTAAAGCTATCAAACTAAAAGGAGAGATTATATCATTTGTATAGCAAAAAGGGATTTTTATATGAGGCTTAGGAGAGATATAAAGAGCTATTGAGGAAGTGTCCACACCATTGCATACCAGAATGGATGCAGCTGGAAACTTTCTATAATGGAATGAGTCCAGCCACTAGAACTATGATTGATGCAGCTGCGGGAGGATCATTGAATACAAAATCATTGGAGGAAGGTCAGCAGATTATAGCAATGATGGCTTCATCTATGTATCAAAATTCTAATTCAAGACACTCTACAAGGAGTGGAGGATATGAAGCTAAAATTCTTGAGACTTTCCTTGTGCAGAACCAGCTATAAAACCAAATGTTGTCAGAGTAAATTGTTGCACTAACTCAACAAATAAGCAATTTACAGACTGCTCCAATTCAGAACATGCAACTTGTTTATGATTTTTATGGAGGAAGTCATGCTAATGGTGCATGTGATGCACCTACAACTGAACCTTAAAAGCAAATTAATTATATGAGAAATTTTCAGAGACAACAACCTTCATTCTCACTTAATTTTTAGTACTCTAATAGCATAAACCAGCAGTATTATAAATGGAATTCTCAAAATTCTGCTGCAAAGATTTCTAATTCTGCTTTACCTTTTTCTGGTGCAGGTCCAGCAACACAACAATCTTATTTTCAAGGGAATCCAACCACTCAACCTCAAAGAAATAAAAAAATTTCTAAGAATCTTCCATAAAAAAGCTTGAAACTGAAATTGGACAGCTGACTGAACAACTATCCAGCAAAAAAAAAGGGAGGTTTCCTATCAATATAGTTGTCAATCCAAAAGAACAATGTCAAGCTATAATGACTAGGAGTGGGGCTGTTGTGGGGAGTCCTAAACCTGCTGAAAAGAGAGAAAAAAATTCTATTGAGGAAGAGAAGTTGAAGATGAAGGAAAATTCATTTTGCTGAAAAGAGAGAATTCAGAAAAAGAAAGTTTTTCAAGGGCTGTGAGAAAGACAAAAATATAAATACTTGAGGAAGCAAATCAGCCTATTGATGAAGAGATATACAATAGACTTCCTTACCCTCAAAGAATGTCAAATCCAAAACAAGAAAAGCAATTTGAGAGGTTTCTAGATGTCTTCAAGAAACTTCAAATAAATATTCTTTTTGCTAAAACACTTGAGCAAATGCCCTCTTATGCTAAATTCATGAAGGAGTTGTTGTATAAGAAGAGAAAGCTTAAGAATGACAAAGCAGTCCCTTTAACTGAAAAATGCAGTGCTATTTTGCTAAAGAAGCTCCTTAAAAAATCAAAGGATTCAAGTTCTTTTAGCATCCCATGTTCTATTGGAAATTGTACTGTGGGGAAAGCTCTATGTGATCTTTGGGCCAGCATTAATCTCATGCCTCTTGCTATCATAAAGAGACTTGGAATATAAGAAGTTTAGCCTATTAGCATAAATTTACAGCTTGCGAACAGATCTTACACATATCCTTATGGTATTGTAGAGGATTTGCTAGTTAAGATTGACAAATTTAATTTTCCTATAGATTTTGTAATTTTAGACATGGAAGTGGATGCCGACATCCCTTTAATTTTAGGTAGACCATTCTTACCCACCAAGAGAGCTTTAATTGATGTTCAAAAGGGAGAGCTTATGTTGAGAGTGCAGGATGAGAAGGTTATTTTTAATGTATGTGAAGCACTCAAACATCCCAATGATGATGTTACTTGTATGAGTGTTGATATTCTAGACTCTATTACTTTCTCTCACTTTATTGATAATGCTGATGAGATTTCATTGTTAAGGGAAACAATAGTTGCAAGGAATTATTCTACTATTGTAAAAAAAGAACACTTGAGAGAATATGTGCAGCAGCTAGACACCGTGTGTAATGCCTTATATTTCTTTTCTCAATATATGATGAATTTTCATAAAAATTTAAATGATAAAGTAAAATTTATTTCAAAAACTTTCTAATGAAAAAGAACAATGAAATATATAAGGTTCATAGAGTAAAATTTCATTAATTCATAAGTACTTTAGAGAACAAAGATTCTAAAATTTCATCTTTACAACAAAGAAAATAGTAGTTTTAGAACTACTTTAAAACAATGCTATAGAACTAAAAATATCCATTACATAACTCAAAATACCTAAGTCCTATAGCAGTTCTCATCCATCCATGCACTGTGAGCGTGGTACTACTCGTTCTAGTTTCCTGAAAATCTCGTGTAAGGGTGAGTCTCTACCCTACCACTCATACATAACACATATTCATCATAAAATATATCTTATCATGATTAAAAAAAATATCATGGTATTACATATCACAGTGTCATATAAAGCAAGTTCTCATTTCAACACATAAACACGTATTATATTTCATAGATTCACAATTTCTTTTTCTTTTATTCGCGCTTACCGCGCCCTATGGCCACAGTTATCTGATGTCTTTATCCCAAGGTCTTACACATCCATGTAAATAGTTTCCAGATGGCCCAATGCAATACGGGTACAACGCATGAAATAGATAGCCCCTTAGCAAAGGTAATGGTTAAGAGTCAAGTTAGGAAACAAGTGTGTGTCCATGTGGTGCATTCGTTCACAATATTCTGTGCACAACCCCGAATATCACTCACCACTCTACCTTTCCCCAAGATATCCTATATCGTCTCCATCTTCCACCTCCAATGTATCTCTGTAACTATTTACATCATATCCATTTCCATCTCATACTCTTTTTTAGTATATTCACATGTCATTTCTTATGTTCACACATATTTTTCATTATATTTTCACATACTTTTCATCATATACATCAAACCATGGCATTTTCACAATACACATCATTTTTATATGAACCATAATATATTCAAACATGAAGCATCTATCTCTTTGCACATTTCATATCATAAAATCATATCAACCATCCTCAATATACTTTATCATGCTTTATTTGAACATAATAACATCTTTTTACCATATATCTTTATATATTCATTATAAAATCACATAAACAACTAATTATTCTCACTTTTCACTAGTTATTTTTCACAATAAGGATTATTCCACATATAATCACATATATAACAAGAGAAGACTGTCATTTGGAGTCTCACTCCAAATGACACTCACTCTTGTTGGCGAAAGTGACCATGCGCTTCTCGCTATGTATGGAGTCTCTCTAGAACACTCACTTTCGTTGGTGAGAGTGACCACGTGCTCTTTGTTATGAATAGGATTCTTCTGGAATGCTCATTTTTGCCAGCGAAAGTGACAATGTGCTACTTGCTAAGTCTGAAGTCTCTTTGGAATGCCCACTTTCACCAACGAAAATGACAACACACAGACTTCACTTCTTATTTAAGCTCTGGATCATTCACTTTCACTGACAATAGTGATCACGCCCAGCCCAAACTTTATAAATCTTGTTCTGTGAGTCTAGACTTGCTATTTTTCTTCTATCTCTTCATTAATCTTTCATCTTTATGAACTTTGCTCAGAATTTCCTACAAAAACATGCTTCAATTATTAATTTCTACACAGAAAATTTACAATTGCTAAAATAACTATTTATTTAAGAAAAGCCTTCAATTATTATATATTTATGAGTTTTTCTACTTTTTCTAACATATTTTCCTTATCAAATTGATTAAAACTATATTAAAATACTAGTAAAAATATGGATTCATCACAATGCTCTTGCTACTTTTCAAAGGTGTATGATGTCCATTTTTTTTTATTTAGTATAGAATATTATTGAAGTGTTTATGGATGATTTATCTATTTTTGGTAATTCTTTTGATGATTGTTTAGCTAATTTGTCCATTATTTTGCAGAGGTGTCAAGACACCAACCTTGTTTTGAATTGGGAAAAGTTTCATTTCATGGTCCAAGAGGGAATTATCCTTAGCCATAGAATTTCTGAAAAAGGAATGGAGGTGAATCAAGCAAAAATAGAAGTTATTAGTAAACTATCTCCACCAATTAATGTTAAGGGAGTTAGGGGTTTCTTAGGTCATGTAGGCTTTTATAGGAGGTTTATCAAGGATTTTTCAAAAATTGCAAAACCTCTTAGTGATTTACTTGTTAAGGGTGTTGACTTTATGTTTGATGATTCTTGTTTGAATGCATTTTCTATTTTAAAAAAGAAACTTATTTCTGCTCCTATTCTTGCCAAACCTGATTGAAATTTACCTTTTGAATTAATGTGTGATGCAAGTGATAGTGTAGTAGGTGTTGTTCTAGGACAGAAAAAAGGATAGAAAACTGCATGTCATTTATTATTCCAACAAAATCTTAAATTTTGCACAAGTAAATTACACAACTACTAAAAAGGAACTCCTTACCATTGTGTTTGGTTTTGATAAATTTAGATCATATTTGATGGGATCCAAAGTAATAGTATACACTGATCATTCTGCCCTCAAATATTTGTTGTCCAAGCAGGATACCAAACCAAGATTATTAAGATGGATTTTGCTGCTACAAGAGTTTGAATTAGAAATTAGAGATAAAAAGGGAAAGGAGAATAGGGTAGCGGATCATCTCTCTAGACTTCCATTGGACAATTTAACCTCTAATTCCTTATACATTAATGAAGAATTTCCAGATGAGAGACTTCTTGCTGTGAAAGATCTACCTTGGTTTGTTGACATAGCAAACTTTAAGGCTACTCAACTCATTCCAAAGAGATTTACTTGGCAGCAAAGAAAGGAACTTCTACATGACAACAAATTCTATATATGGGAATACCCTTATTTGTTTAAAATTAGGGTGGATGGTCTACTTAGAAGGTGTATCCCATAAAGTGAACAAGTTGAGATATTGTGGCATTGTCATAATTCAGACTATGGAAGCCACCATGGAAGTTCAAGAACTGCTGCAAAAGTCTTGCAAGCAAGATTTTTCTGGCCTATACTCTTTAAAGATGCCAAGAATTATGTTGAAAGTTGTGATAAGTGCTAAATGATAGGCAACATCTCTAGGAAACATGAGCTGCCATTGACAAATATTTTGGAAGTGGAATTATTTGATGTATGGAAATTGACTTCATGGGACCTTTTCCTATGTCTTTCTCTTATGAATACATACTTGTGGCAATTTATTATGTTTCCAAATGGGTGGAAGCCATTCCAACAAGGACAAATAAAGCCAAGGTGGTTATTTATTTTATAAGAAGGAACATCTTTGCCAGATTTGGAGTACCCAGATTTTTAATAAGTGATAGAGGTGCTCATTTTTGCAATAAATATCTTGAATCAGTCTTAGCAAAGTATGGCGTAAAACACAAGGTTGCTACTCCTTACCATCCACAAACAAGTGGACAAGTTGAAGTGTCAAATAGAAAAATTAAAAAAATTCTGAAAAAAGTGGTGAATAATTCAAGGAAGGACTGGTCAAAGAAGTTAGACGACTCTTTGTGGACATATAGAACTACTTTTAAGACTCCAATTGGTATGTCACCTTACCAATTAGTCATTGGAAAGGCATGTCATTTACTTTTAGAACTGGAACATAAAGCCTATTGGGCCACTAAGTGGCTGAATTTTGACTTGGCTAGTGCTGGAGAAATGAGGATATTACAGCTACATGAGTTGGAGGAATTTAGGCAACAAGCCTATGAAAATGCTAAGCTATACAAGGAGAGAACCAAGAAGATTCATGATAAATTCATTCTAAAAAGAGAGCTTAACCCTGGCAACAAGTTTTGTTGATTAATTTAAGAATGAAATTATTTCCAGGAAAGCTTACATCAAGATGGTTTGGACCTTTTATGATCAAGGAAGTATCTCCTTATAGTGCAATATTAATTAAGGATCAAAAGACAGGAAAGAGTTCCAGGTCAATGGCCAAAGGCTAAAAGTTTATCATGGAGAGGCATTCACAAAGAACATTTCTTGTGTTAAGTTGGTTTCTCTTGATTGAGAAACGTTAAGCTAGTGACGTTAAAAGAGCGCTTGTGAGAGGCAACTTACATTTCTAACCTTTTATACTTTTGTTAAAATTTAGTTAGAAAATTTTATTGTAGTGAATTTTGAATTGTAGAATTTTTCATTTTCTGAATTATTTTTTAGTTAGGATGCAGTGGTTAATTCTAATTTTCCTAGTGATAATGAAATACAATTTGGATTTTAATGTTTGCAGGCTTTGGTTCAAGCAAGAACAATGTGGTGGAATTGTATTTTAATGATGCTCATCAATTAAGTAATCACTTTGAGGAAAAAGAGTTGAGACGCAAAGGCTATTTTCTGAACTTTGATCATTTAAGTGGACACTTCAAGTGTATAAAGTGTCTACGCAGAAGACCATAGTCCTTAAATTCATCAGCAAAGTTTGCGCATGGAGACTCTCATCATTTGAAGTGAACATACACAATAGATAACCTTGGGTGCTACTACTCTGCCTAATCAAAGTGAACACGCGCAATTATGCATGGACACTTTGATCGCTTGAAATGAACACGTGCAAAGGGTAGATATGAAGTATGAAGAGAAAACTTTTGCGTGAACACTCTGATTGCATAAGGTGGACACACACACATGAGTGAAGTTTTTGCATGGCAATTGTTGCCACTTAAAAGTGAACATGCGCACAGGATTACATGATTTCTACACTTCAATTCCAGCTAAAACATGTCAAGCACATCAAGTGAAACTCCAAGATCAAAGAGGGGAAGATTCTTAGCTGGTCAGTATAGAAATTTTGATCTAGCTGAAGGAGAACAACTTGAATTTTCTGAACAAATTCAGAAAAGAGGCTAGGAGATTTTTACTTTAATGGCTGAAAAAGGGTCCAAGGCAAGGATATTACTTAAGAATTCTATGTTAATGCCTTAAGGACCAAGGGAGACCATTTGCCTTCTAATTGTACTGCTGTTAGAGGCACTATAATGGACTTTTCTGCTGAGAATATCAATAAAGTTTTAAAGATTGTTGTTGAGAAGGAAGAAGGACAGCAAGATTTCTCAGATTTTGGGAGAATTATGGATAAGGATTACACTGAAATCCTCCATAGAATTGGTAGACCTGGAACTACATAGGAAATGAGTGCAAGAGATGAAGCTAGAAACATCTCTATACCAAAGAATATTCTGAGCAGGAATTTGCTGTCCTTTGTAAAAGTATGGAGTATTTTCATACTTAGTTCATTCATGCCAGTGTTCCGTAGATCCACCATTAGGGTCAAGAGAGCTGAACTCATTTTTGCCATAGTTAGTAACTTCTACATCAATGTGGGAGAAGTGATCAACAGCTGTATCAAGGCAATTTTGAAAATAAAGAAGGATTCTTTGGGATTTCAAGGATTAATTACTCTACTTTGTGAAGATGCATGAGTAAATCTTGGGGAATACCATGAGAAATTTAAGGCCACTCCTCCCATTACAACTGCCATGATCAAGGAGATATATGTCACTACCCCAGTTACTACCGCCTCACCAATTCCTACAAAGTTTAAGAAGGATTCTCCTGTCAAACTCAAAACATAGCTACAGAAAATTATGGACAAACAGGATTCCTTGGCTAAGAGGCATAATGCCTTACATGAAAGAAACAAGGCTAGAATTATCTTGCTGGAAAATATAATGATGAATATTGCTAAGAAGATGGGCATGACAAAAGAGCAACTTTATGAGTCTGAAGTGGAAAATGCCTAATGCCTTAAAGCCATCATCACATTCAACAACCTCCCTCTTTTCAACACTTGCTTCAACACTTCTCCAAGAGCTAAAATGGATGAAAGTAATGAGAGTGAAGGAGAAGATGAAGAAGAGGAGGAGAGTTCGGATGAAGAAGATGCATAAGACTAGTTTAGGAATTTAGTTTTTGCCGTTTTTCTTTTCATTTCAGTTTGCATAATTTTTAGTACTTAGGAACTTTATTTTCTACAATTTTAGTTAGTGATTTCCAGTTGTTCAGAACAATTTTAACACTTCTTAGTTGTAATGAAGTATAAGTTTTCATTTGGTTTATATTTCTACATTTTAATTACTCTATTTTTCTAAATAATTGATGGGAATTTTGGTGTTTTGTGCAGAATATGTCACTATCACACAACACCCAAACACATGGATTTTGACACTTGCACAAGCTGCCATGAAAGGTGGTGAATTCTGTACCTCTTGTTCATGAGTTTAGCTTCACATACACTAAAAATTTTCCAGAAAAACACAAAAATCTTAGTTTAGACATTGAGCTGCATTTAAGTGAAAATTCTATGAATTCTGATTTATTTGTTTTGTAAGTTATTTTTTCCATTCTCACATGATTGTCACACTTGTAATTTTCAAAATGAGGTAGTCTACAACTTTGTGTATATAGTTCTAGAAAAGTGAACGGTGAGCTTGATTAATTGACATTTTCACTTAAAAAAAATCCTTGGTGATACTTGAGCCTCATGTATAGCATTTCTTGATGTGTGAAATTAATCTCATTTGTTGCTGCACCTCTCGAATGTGCTTTGCTTCTTGATTGCATATGTAATTTGCAGATCTCACATGTATGATGGAGGCCTTCTTTGATCATGCTTAGTTAGCTTAAATGAACCTCCTTTATGTTGAGAATCCTAGTTCACCCCTTTTGAGCCTTTAACCTTTTCTTTGGTAAAACTCTAATATAAGCCTTACTGAAAAACCATTAACCTATCCAAATTAGAAAGAGGCAATTTGAGTTTAATCAAAGATTATTTTTAAAACTAAGTTTGGGGTGACATTTTATATGATATTGCTTGAGGACAAGCAAAGTTCTAAGTTTGGGGGTGAAGAACAACAACATAATCTCAGTTATTTGAAAAGAAAAATGAAAAGCAAAGTGTTAAAAAGTGTGAAAAATAGAAAAGAATTGAAAAAAAAATTCTGTACATGAATGATGCATGGATAGTACTTTAAATGCTATAAAAACTCTAAAATTCTATGCAGATTTGAATAAATGAGAAAAAGAATGCAATCTCAATTTAAGTTTTGATTTTCATCTACTTGAATTGCATCTTTTTTGTTTGAAAATAACCACATTATTTCCCTAATTGATTAAATACCTACCTCATTAACTTCAATTTTACCTGAAAAAGTCCTCTTGATATGTAATTTGCTGTATAATTGTAGAGGAGATTGAGAATATTTGCAAGCCTATGGTAAAGTGTGGTGAAAATGATGGTTTTTTAGAGCAAACATTGAGCCTAAACACTACTGAGTGATGAGGGAAACACTACTTGTGAGCTGTGAATTATGTTTCTTAATCTTGCTCATATGTAGGGATGGCAATAGGTAAGGTATGGGTAGGGTACTATAGTACCCATCCCCATACCCGCGTTTTAAAAAAATACCTGTACCTGGCCCCATACCCACGTAGGTATGAACATTAATCCCCGTACCCGTACCCTCTGGGTACCCGCATACCCATCTTATACCCATTACCCGCGCTTGTTTAAGAAAAAATATTTATAAAAAAAATATGTTTATATAACTTCATATAAGTAGCATAATAATACAAAAATTTAATATGTAGTTGCCGAACAAGGTACAAAAATAGATAAAAAAAAATATTCAAATATCATAAATGCTAAATGTATCTTAATATAATAATTTTCTAAACTAAAATTTTTAGAAACAATAAGCGAAACTAAACACACAAGTTATTTGTTAGTGATAACCCTATCTTGTGTGAAATTTGATCGATTAGCAATGTCAGAGTGACAACGAAATAGATCTGCACAATGGTTATCCCTTTTTGTGGGATCACTTAGTGACCTCTTGTGACAGTATTGACAACTAACTCTAATGAATAACGTTTCATAGTTGTTAGGTTTAAAAATGAGAATAGAGTTAGAGTAGAGAAGTTCAATACTAACAACAAAAAGTGGATACATAAAATATTTTTTTAACTTTTGAATTTAAAATTGTAAGAAAAATAATAGATTTAATTAAAATAATATATATATATATATATATATATATATATATTAATACTAGTATTTTTTAACTCATATACTATATGAAAGTATTTTATCAAAAATACAAATTTTTGAAAAATTATTTTAACGAATTAAATATTTATAATGTATATAAATTTTAAAAGAAAGAATTTGAATAAAAGATAAATGGTCACAATAAAATTTTATAATAAAGAAATATACGTGTATATTAAAAAAACTTATACTTTTTTATCTAATAAAAATTAACAATAATTTTTTATATTTATATCTTTTCAAAAACTTCTTTGACATGAATAAATAGTAAGAATAATATTATTTAAATTCAATAGATTATAGTTGTGCTTGTAATACATATGTTGCATAGAAAATATTATTTTAAATTAAAATATAAAAAATAAAATTTAAATATTATTAATAAATAATAAGTTTACAGTAATAGTAAGTGATTGTAAAATTTATAAAATATTTACAATATATTTATTATTTATCATTCACTTTATGATTTAAACATCAATATGATTTTATTAACAAAAATATTTGTATGAAAATATTTTATGTGTGTCATATATAAATAATATTTTTTAAAAATAAATCTCATATTAACTATGTAATAATTAAATTGTATTAGCCTAATTAAATAATATAAAATAGTAAATAAATTTTTCTATTAAAAATATAAACCAAAATAAATTTTTTGGTTTACTTTATTATTAAATATATTTTTATATTAATCTTATATAACTTCACATAAGTAATATAATAATACAAAAATTCAATGTATAATTGTAGAATAAAGTTCAAGCATATATATATATATGTGTGTGTGTGTGTGTGTGTGTGTGTGTGTGTGTATATACGGGTATGGGGCGGGGTGGGTACTTAGATACCCATACCTACACCCATCCCCATTAAAAATTGTGGGTTTTTACCCACACCCATACTCGTACCCATATAGCGGGTAAATACCCTATCCATTGTGGGTAAAATTTGTGGGTGCCCATCGAGTACTTTAGCCATTGCCATCCCTAGTCATATGAACCTTTGCTAAACTATATGAACTCCGATAATAAGCTCTTAATATAATGAGATTAATTCAGTGTGATTTTCATAGTGAATGAATAGAAAAAATAGCTTAATTGAGAATGAAAAATAAGAAAAACACAGAATTGGAAATTTGAAAAATCTTAAAGAAAGTAGCTTGCTGATTGAATTTTGAGAAGTGAATGAACTTTTTCTCTTTGAGTTGATTTGATTTGCTTGAGGACAAGCAAAGTTGTAAGTTTAGGGTAATGATAAATCCATATTTTACTATACTTTTAGTATAGTTTTTGTTAATAAATAGGTAGTAAATTACCAAATAAACTTGGGAGTACCATAAAAATTGCATTACTATCCATAATTGTGTAAAAAGTTTAGAATTTTAGATTTTATTCCAATTTTGAACAATTTGACTTAAAAAGATTTAATTTTTGTGTAGAAGCGTGAGCTGAGAATTTGAAGTTGATATTAAAGTGGAAAATGTAAAAGGATTAAGCCTAAAAAAGCAAGAATCAAATGATAAGTGCTAGGTGTAACCACTTTGAATACATAGAATTAACACTTTAAAGAAAAAAATCCATGAAGATCAAGTGAGTAGCAACTCTAAGTGTTGAAAGTGAACACTCCAACAGCAGAAATCTTGAAGAACCTTGTGCATGTACACTCTAATCACTGAGAGTAGCTATGCTGAAGGATAAATCACTCACACACCTTGTGCGTGTACACTCTAGACGCTGAAAGTATCCACTCAAAGTGCACGTATCCACTCTATGCACTGAAATAATAGAATTTTGAAAATCACTTCTAAGTGTCGACTGTGGATTATTTGAGTTCCTATTTCAGTTGTAGAAGCTTCTAGAAGACCTTTCATGATATAATCCTTAGAGATTAAAGTGTGTAAGTGAAAAAGGCGGGAAAAACATTATAACTGTTTTAACTTTGGAGACTTTTGATCGTTTTGTCATTTCTTCACTTTATAACTATTTTAACTTCCAAGGAAAGTCAAAGAGAGAGATTGGGAGCGTGTGACACCCAAGTGCTAGGTGAGGGCGGGGAGTGATTGCCAGCAATATGTGGCACAGACAAGGAGCAGCTCCTAGCAGGCTTTTGGCAGTAAGGGACACATGAATGAATCGAACTTACACTGGAATGAGAGGGCGGGGAGTGATTGCCAACAATGTGTATACAATTGATGATAGCTTAAAAGAATTGATTATGACTATCTATACCAACAAAATGTATTTACTTTTTGGTAGCCTATCACTTAAGAACTCCAAAGTTAAGTGTGCTTAATTTAGGGAAATTATGGGGTGGGTGACCTTATGGAAAGTTCCCAAAAGTGTGGGAGTGAGGACAAAGCATGCTGAAAAGTCTTATGTTGATTTGTGGGGACAGTCACAATCCTGAATAAGTTGTCGGGCTGTTATACAGATAATTCATAAGTTTTTATAATACATTATTTACTCAAATTTTAAGTGCAAATTAATCCTCAATCAAAATTTAAAGTCATTACAATTAAACAAACATTCACAATTTCGTTTCAAAGATAGAAGTTCTCAAGCAAAGGCTCAAGAGTACCAACATATAATTTGAACACCACATGTGATCTAGACCTCAGGGTCAAGGGACAACCCTCTTTGATTTATTTCCTTTCTTATTATTTACTTAAAATACCTCCTCCCCCTTACCTTGGTGAGTGAGGTAGTCCGCAGGTTCTTTTTCTTAGACTTCTCAATGTCAGAATTGGCAGTTTCTTGGTTCATTGTATTCCTAGTTTAGAGAGGAGTCTGTCAGAATCCTTTGAGCCAAAATAGTCAAGAGCTAGTATTTTTTAAAAATTCAGAAACGGCCATGCACTTATTATAGAAAATCAAAAAACTTCATATTTGCGCAATGTTTGTAAAATTAAGTGTAACAGACTCAAATGAAGTACAAATCACGATCCAAAAATTTTGCTAGAAAGCTAAGATCCTAAGGATCAAAATCAGATTTTCAAAATTAAGTTCTAATGTATAGGAAAGTGCAAAAAAAATCTAACTTCATTGCTGTTGGCATAGGTTTTTCAGCTTTGCACCATTTTTGTAATTCATTTCTTAAGGTATTCAAACGAAGTCCAAAATTATCATAAAAATATGCATTGGAAAGATATTTTCATGTAGTTTATGAAAATAATTTTTTTTGTTGAAAAAAATTTGTACAGAGGGTGATAAAATTATTTGTTTATACTATTTCTGCAGAAAACATAAAAATGAAGGTGTTCAATTATTCTACGAGATTGAGGGGGCAAATGATGTTAGATTTGAACTCAATATACATAGTTGGAAAGATAATTATGCAAAGAATACAAAGAGGTGTTGCATGTTAGGTTTGTAGAGTACAAAAATGGGAGAAATTATCATGACCCCTTTTATAAGGAACCGAGAACATTATTTCTACACCACATACTTATTTAAGATAGATAAATAATAGAGAATATAAGTATAAAATTCACTTCTCATTTAAAATAAAACAAAGTTTCTTACAACAAATATCCAATAGAGCAACATAATATTACATTTAGTTCATAATATTCAAAATACACAAAATTATACTACGTAGCTCCATCTACATGAGGTCTCAAAATATAAGGAAAAAATACTTTGATACAAAATTACTCGACTCTAGCTTCTAACATTTCTCCACTGGCCCCTCAGCCTGTGAAGTAGATTCAACACCTGCTACATCTGCTCACGTACCACCGTACGATCATCACAGTACACACGCACACAACGACATAGACAAAAATGCAAGGGTGAGCTTACAAAAAATAAAATAAAATGAAATTGTATATATAGAGCAATATATTACTCACAGCAACAACCCCATGCATTACCAGCCCATCTAATGCACAACATGAAAAATGATTTCCAACTTGTTTCACAACAAGTAATCCAGAAGGAACCAAGCTGGTTCAGAAGAGACCCATTCTGGTATCCAAATCCAGACAACACAACTCAACATGCTTTACCGTTACGCATCTACCCACCTAAACGTGTAACTCAGTTCTATAATGATGTAAGACATATATCTCAGCATGATGCAGCACGACTAAAATCATTTCAATAGCTCAGTGATGAATCCATATTTTATTAGGTTTTTACTTGTCATTTTAGTGTTCCTTAATAGAAAAAGTAGACTTAGGAAGTGTAAATAACATAAAAACATCATTTTGGTCAAATATCATAGGTTTCTTAATTTTTGATTAATTTACATTGAATTACATAAATATAAATTGCAATTTTGATCATTTGAATAATTGTGCATGAATTTCTAGACTTATTCAATGGATTTTTAGCATTTGAGAAAGTTTGAATTGAAAGTGACCACTTTGGATTCCATAGTGGATACTACAGCAAGTTAGATCCAGAAGGGTAGACCAAAGTGATCACTCTGATTCTAAAGTGAACCTTCCAGAGAAGGCCAAAGTCACCCAGTCTTGCGCGTAGCTACTATGAACCTATAGTAGACACTCCAGAGAGGGTCAACAACATGGTGACCTACGCGTAACTACTATGAAACCACAGTAGCTACTGTGGGAGTACTATGCATCATCACTATGAAATCATAGTAAAATTTTAGAAATTAGGTCAGCAACTTTTTACACTTTTAGATTTTTTCCATTTTGGAAGAGCCTAGGGTGACAGCCAAGGGCCTAACCTAGGGTTTCAATTCCATTTCTTCTTCACTTTTCTTTGATTTTCATCTTGATGTTATTGATTTCTCTTTACTTTCATTTTGTAATTGTGAGGCCCATCCTCATGGAGGGCTAAACATTCTTGTAATCCTTAGTGCTTTCATATGAATTCTTGAATTCCTTGGCTTTTGAATATTAATATAATTCATTTTCTTTCATGAATTTCTTCTTTCTAATCTCTTGAATTGAGTTAAAGGTTGAATCAGGGAGATATTGCTTAATTAACTCTAATTCATTTTAATGAGATTCTAAACTTGAATTGCTTAATTCTGGGTTTATTTCTAAGGTTGCATAATCTTGGGGTGAGAGATTGGAGTCTGATGAATCCATAATTTTACTAGTATTTTAATGTAGTTTTAACCCATTTGATAAGGAAAAAAAATGTTAGAAAAAGCAGAAAAACTCATAAAAATAGAATGATTGAAGGTTTTCTTTAAATACATAGTTATTTTAGCATTTGTGAATTTTCTGTTTAGAAATTAAGAATTTAATCATGTTTTTGTAGGAATAATCTGAGTAAAGTTCATGAAGATGGAAGATCAATGGAAAGATAGAGAGAGAGTAGCAATTCTATACTCAAAGAAGAAGAATTATGGAATATAGTCTGGTCGTGGTCACTCTTATCAGTGAAAGTGAGTGTTCCAGAGAGTTTATCAGAAGAACATGTTGTGTGTTATCACTTTCACTGGCGAAAGTGAGCATTCCAGAGGATTTCAATTTTATCAGATTTGTGTGTGACCACTCTCGCTGGCGAAAGTGAGCATTCCAAAAGAACTTCACATATAGCGAGTAGTGCATGGTTACTCTTGCTGGAAAAAGTAGATGTTCCAGAGAGAAGTGTACCAAGGCAACTAGCGCGTGGCCACTTTAACTCAGGAAAGTGAAAACGCGCACTACTCGACTTCCTGCGTTATCACTTTTATCAACAAAAGTGATCGTTCCAGTCTTCCAGAAACTATATAAGCCTTTGCGTGACCACTCTTGTGGAGCACAGTGATAACGCGCAGAGGCGATAATTCTATAAATACCAGAGAAAGCTCAGATTTCTAGATCCTTTTGCTCATTTTTCATTTTTTACTTCATTTCTTCGTTTAGAGAGTGTTAGGGAGAGGATTAGGGATGAACATCAAGCTCTAACCTAGAGGGATCAGATTGGGGATCGATTGAAGATGAGGCTTCTGTGTTCTTCCTCTTCTACTCCTTCTTTCTCTTTCTTTGCTGTAATGCTTGCTTAATTCTTCATAGTTAGGAGTTTGTGGACCTGGAATAGATGTATTGCTTTGATTCTTGACTCTGAACTTTGAGTTCTTGGATTAATTGGGTGGTTGATTCTATTATCGATATAATCTTTGAAAGGAAATTCAATTGATTTATAAAAGAGAAACTTTTACCAATGAGAATTGGAATTGATTCTCAGATCTGAATTAACTACCAGAATTAGAGATAAGTGAACTTAATTCTGCAGTCTTATGGTTCTGATTCATAATACAACTTGAAATTGAACTTCACCTAAGGGATTAGGGTGGTTTAGTTGATTGTTAGGGTCAATGAGTTAAGGGATTAACCTTTGACTATTAATATGTGAAACTGATTGTCAATTAACCAATTACTTGAATGTTCAGAGACATTGTTGAATTGATATTGATATTCTGGTAAAATAAATTCCTAACTATCCTTCATTCATATCTCATCTTAACACAAAATTCGTACTCTATTTTTATAGCAAGTTTATTACCTTTTATTGCTTTGGTTTATTACTTTTACATGTTACAAACCTTCCAAATTCGTATGGCTCAATTAGTTATTGGTCTGTGATGTAACACCTAATTTCTATCAAGATCCCTTCTTATTATATCAAAATTTACGGCTTCTATAAGGCGGTGCACCCAAGATAAACGTGTACCAGAACTCATGCAAATCAACATTATATCTAATCTACTTACTAATTACAATCCATTTCACAAGGGAATAAGTTTCAACTTTCAATTTTCATTGTTCATTTGTAGGCACACCCACGGACAGTCATAATAGAATCTTTTCTTATGCTATTCGACACTAACTATGTAAATCTATTGTAATCTCGATTTAACCATAATTCAGTTCATCGTAGTAACTCGAGCTAAATAAAAAAAAACAATAAATTCAGCAAAGTACTTCTATTGAGTCTACTCATTATAAGGTGATATATATATATATATATAATTAATCCAGTATCTTAACAATATACCAATCATTTGCATTAATTACTCTAAGCATTCGTGGAAACAATTTCATAACAACACTAGAAATAAGTGCTTTGCATCGCATACCGTTTGAAATAAATTCTGAAAGTATAACGAGGAGTATGTACAAAAAAAAATGTAAAATTATCTAGCCAAAATGTCCAAGGTAAAACCACAGTAAAACAAAACCCCAAAGTTTAATATTTCAAACAGTAGTGAAACAACACAAAACCTATGAGCAGTGTTCATCCACGACAAAATAAAATAATAATATATAAATAAAACTGTAACGGAAGGGAATCCTCACTAGGGTTAGATTCCATTCCATTAGAATCGGGAGAATCATCTACTGGCTAAAGGCGAAGAGTGGGCGGCAGGTCATCTAGATCACTATTAATCCAACCGATGGTAGGGGTGAACGAAAGGTAGGTGGTAGTGGTGAAGGGCGTCAGGTGGAAGGTCCAGCTTCATTGGAAGAGGGTGCCTGAATTCGCAGGGAGTGACAGGGTATTGGCCTGATGGAAGACTCAACAACTCCGATGTCTTTCCACTCAGGTGTAGGAGTAGGGCTGGGACAGGGAGTAGGCTTTGGGTCGAGGTCAATGATGGTCTTACCTTTTTCGACAAAAGTTTTAGGTCATTTGGCAGGGGGTTCTTGAGATGGTGGAAAAGAAGGGAGTGAGTGAATAATGATACTTCTCTCACGCGGTAAAGGCATGGAGATGTCGGCAAAAAGGTGGTCATTCCAACTAGGCTTCCAGCCATCTTCAGCGAGAGGTCCCATAGTCATGGAGATCATCCTTTGGTACATGAGGCAGTGCGTCGTACGTCCAAGCCTCCTTCCCTCCGGAGTCCTCCCCCCAAATTATCTCTCACTATGGATCCATTTGTCACACAATCATGCAACCACACGGGGGAAATGCCACACAGGGAAAAAATCACGAAAGAAAGGGTGAGTTCCAACAAGCTAATCCACTAGTGATCAAATAAACAAGATAATTAAATGGCATAAAGGTAAATGAGAAATCAGAGTCCAATCAACACATAATATCATGTATGTATCCAGCTATACAATCATGAAACACAGTAAAATCACAGGAGATAATCATCAATATAGTTCAAACATATGCAACTTAGGATACTACTTCTTCCTTAATTTCCAACAATCTTCCAGTCAAGGTGATCAGAGACCCTCATTCCCTACGAGCACACACTTTACACAATATCCAGGGATATTTTCCCCCATTTTCATCTCTGTTCCTCAGGAATGAGTTCTTCAATGATCCTCAGCAATGCTTGCTCGCGTCAGGATTAGTGAAGGCTTTGATGGCGATGTGTCCAGCCACAATGAGCTACTCCGCGCCATTAGGGCAACCCCCCTTCATTACCCCTAAGGTTCTTCTCTTGAACCTGAACATTCTATATTCCCCAGTCGTGCCAAACTGTGACCTTGACTCTCTATCCTCCTCATCATTCATATGAACAGTTTCGTAATCACATCCGCACTTCATCATTTTTGGATCACACGTGTAATTCCAGAATCACAAATCACAGAATCAAATCACACTCAAAAGAGCTAGCATATTCAAGGAAAAGTTTGATCATGTGCACACAGTCTAAGAGTAAAAGAAAAGGAGGGAAGATGGAAATAGTTGTAATAGTTTCAACGGAGTACCAAAATCAAATGTGCATTTTCTAAGTCAATATTATTGAAGAAGCCATAAAATAACTGTAGACTCAACCCCACATGCAATCCAATTTCTACCACAAAAATTTGTAAAATTATAGTTAGGTGGTGAAATAATTACTTCACGATCAAAGAAAAGGGTACCTTGGCTCTCGGCCAAGTGAAAATCAAAGGAAAAAGGATGAGTCTTTCTTGCATATACGTATTTTTCATTTTTGAAGAATGTGGAAGAAAGGAAATAAATGTCTTCTTAATCAAAATGACCGAAAAAGGAAGCAGTCAATAAGGACCGAAAAGAAAGCAAAGGATTTATGAAATGAAAAAAAAATTTAACATGCAATGAGATATCCATTCAAAGCCATCATTTTTATTCAATAGTAAGTATAGTCAACTGAGAATCATGTATGGATTTTGATGTCAACAACATGCAAAGCTATCAACCTCAATCACGTACATGCAAGCCACAAAACATGGATTTTTACAACACCATCCAAACAGAATCACCACGAGATGAAGGAAAATTGTTTGCATGCAAATTTTTTATGAAGGTCAGAGACAAAAATAAGAAGAGAAGAATGCATGCAAGGTTTGTAAACCAACGAATAACCACACGCATTCAAACACAAATAAGAACTCTCCTAACCTTGTTCGGATTGAGAATGAGGAGGAGTGGAAGGCTTGGCCTTGATGTTTTGTAAGCACTCATCCACGCGGTGGCTCCTTGGTGGTGGTAAGAACATTGAGGGAGGTGGAAGTGCAGGCGATTTCTTCGTTTTCATTTTGGTTCTCTTGAGAGGCGAGGTTGTGAAGATGTCTGAGAGAGGAAGGAATGGAGATGAAATGGTGAGAGGGAATGGTTCCAGACATGTTAGGTCATAGTGAGTTTGAGAGAGCCTTTTAGGAAGAAGAAGGAAAAAGGCGCGTGGAAAATGGGTCAAGTCTTTTTATAGCATGAGTGTAGTGTCCAAGTCTATTCATTTTCAAAGGGGCATGACAGTTAAGGGCTGCTCATGGAGGGCTAGGTTTAGGGTACTTGAAAGGATATGGCTCTTTGCTTCCTTCTCAAATGGTCACATCTCTTGGATTCTTGGTGTATGTCCATATCGAGCAATAAGTGCATGAGGTGAGAAAAGAAGCAACCATTAAGTGTGCTCACACATTTTCCATAATCAATCATTATGGTGGAATAACTGAGAGGTGGGTCGGCCTAGGCAAGAGTGAGCAGTTAAGGTAGGTTGGCAGCTAGGGTTTATTTGTGGAGGGAAATAGGTTCAAACTCTTTGTATTCCATGTATTTGAAAGGGTCACGTCCTTTGAGTGGCTAGTGAAAGAGCGGTGCCTCCAATATGATCGTGTAAGTGAAAGGTCTCCACAAGAAATGAAGATTACAACAATTAATTGGAAGGGAATATTGATTTAATGCTAGGCATGATTTTAGGGGAAGTAATTGCCTCAGGTGTAGTATAGCATTTCATGTTGATTGGCACACCCATTAAATGCAGGCCGCGATTGAGTTGTTAGAGAAGGGAATAGGGCAGACGTCTCTTCACTTCCTCATGGTAATTAATGCAGGTGGGAGGCAATTTGAATGTGCTGAATTAAGGTGAAAAGTCAGTGATAGTCATATTTTAGTACATCTTTCTATCCATATTTTTGGTTTAATTGAGTCTCATTACTGTACTATTTTGATATGTTAGTTTAGATTTGTGTTAGTAAGTCATTTAGGATTTAAATGTAAATCTTTCTTAATTCCCGCCATAATTTCTTGTTTTGACACAGTTTCTTCCAAAGACCATATCTGAAGCTACACTACTCGGAATTGGACCAAAATTGATGTCCTTGGAAAGATAAGACAGGGATCTACAACTTCTATGTTGGGAGAAAAGTCCAGTTCAAGCATCTTCAGGCCCAAAATTGTGTCACAATGTTGCGGCCTTGCACTGAAATTTTTGGAATTTGATTGTATTGTTGATATTACTTAGTTAGGTGTTTAGGAACCTCATTAGGGAGTTGGGCCATAATTAAGCCTAATTATTTTGTCTTTAAATAAAGGTTATGACTTCATGTACAGAATCTCTTCCCCCATTTTTTTAGAATTCAAAAAGTCTCTATTCTAAATTCTTTCTTCCCCTCTCTTTTATTTTCGTCTTTCTACCTTCCGTCTTCTCATATTTTTTGGTTTTAGCCGAAGCAAGCATGATCATGAAGCAAGGCTAATCCATTAATCGGTTCAAGGTTCGAAGAACTACATTGCATTTGAGTTTCAGATTTGGTTCTATCGAATTCTCTCCCTTCCCCCTCTTTTCTGATTAGGATAATTACTTTTTTTATGATATTGAATTTTTGTTTGCATCCTAAACAGAGAATGAAAATTTTAGATTTGAAATAAATGAATTCACCTAATTCAATCAATCAATTGTTTTGAATTTTGTTAGGGTATTGAATTTGCGATTGCAATTCTTGTTTTGATGGATTCATAATCTAGATTTAGATTTCAGAGTACTAATGTCGAATTGAATTAGTGTTGATTGGAATTTTGCTGAAATTATATTCGTGTGAATGATGAGAATTGCATTGTAGGGATTGGGATCTTGAATTGCTTGAAGTTCATATTTTGTTGGAATTGTTCTTTATTCTTCTTCTATTGTTTACAATTGAAGTCAAACAAATCCTCCCCCAAGCTAACTGTAAACTGTATGATGGAACTGAAAGCAGAATGCATTTTATGTCCTTATGAGATAACCTAGGTTTACTCCTTGTATTGCAAAATTATTGAGGAAATCTAGCTTGTTTGATACCATTGAGACGTGGTTATCAGTCAGCCCCTTAATTAAGCACATATGAAAACAAAATTTGCATAGGGGCTTTAATTTTAGCTGCACCAATTAGGAGGAAAAAATTCAAATGATTATCATGTGTGGCGGCTATAGTTAACTTAGGTAACTAGGGAAATGGAATTGCATTAAAAGTTATTAACAAGGTTTTAAATTTTTTCCATTTAAAGCTGATTCCCTTTCCTCAATTACCTATTGAACCCGACACTACATTTAAAAAGGAAATTTTCAAAGAATTAGGGTGCCTTTTGAGTTGTCCCTCACATAAAAGCATTTTACCCTAAGGGTCCACTTGGTGCACGTGATAGTGGGGAACACGAAGAGACTCATGCAGATCCAATTTAATTTTAAGCAAGTATTAATAAGGGAGAGGAAAGGATTAGGGCTCCATTTTTCAGTTACACCATAAATGAGGAATTCTCAAATAATGGTCAATCAAAATGCAACGGTTAATGGGTGGTGGCTGCATTTATTTAGGGTAATTAGGAATTCGAATATTGCATTAAATGCAATCATTAGGGTCAGGATTTTGATCATTAAAACCGATTCTCTCTCTCCCCTACATGCTTTAAACAAAATTTGGTTGCCCTAATTAAGAGATAGGGTATTTCAAATGTCATTAAGGTGTCTCTCCTAATTCCTTTTGAATCCATAAATAGAATAACAATGCCACATAACCAATTAAAATAAATCAGGGGATAACATTTAGCAATAACAATTCGTAATAATATTAATCAAGTGATCAGTAAGGTAGGGACCATCCATCCAAATTAACAGTCAACTTTATCCCAAAATTTGTCGTACTATCCTGGGGTTGCTCAAGGTATTTCATCACACGATTTTATAGGTATGTATATAAGAAAATAAATAAACATACTCTAGGAAAAATAATTATGCAAGCAAGGGACACAATACTATTGGACAATCAATCACAAAAATTTATAAGCTAAAAAAATTAATCAGTCTTAGGAAACATCTTAATTCGTAGCAAGAACTAAGCTAGAGCAAAGGAAATGAAGCAAAGAGTTACTAATTAATAACTAACAATCCATGCCATGATAACCGAAATTGGGGATGTTACATGTGAAGTGATAATTGAATTCCTAATTCCTTGTGGAGACGATACTTGGATCTTAAATTTACTCATTACTTGTTGGAATTCCTAGTGCACTTGCTAGTGTTTAGAAATCGTACAACAAGTTTTTGGCACTGTTGCCGGAGAATTTGTGTTTCAATATAGTAGTAGTAGGAAAATTGCTAAATTTAGTTCTTGTTTTCTGAATTTTTCTCTGTAATTTAGTATTACATTCAAGTTACTCTGTTTTGCTTTTAAATAGATAAGTTTAGAATAATAGTGGAGAAATTTTTTGCATAATTCTACAATTGTTTAGACTTGAATTTCACATGTTTTTACTGATATTTTTCTTCATAATTTTTTTTTTGGTATCCCTTAATATTGAGTTTTATTTTAACTTCGTTAAATTTGATTTGTATATACGAGGAAAAAACAAAAACAAATCTACTTTGGTATTTAATCCTGACATTGACCAAACTATAAGGAGGTTGATAAGTGAAGCAAGAATTAAACAGATTCACAGAGAGGAACAAGAGAGTTTTATACCTTCACCTCAAGCCAGTCAAATTCCCAGAAAAACAAAGATGGCAAAGCAACCAAGACTGAGAATAATAGAGAACTATGCAATTCCTAATTTACAAGGGTTCAGCTCTTTTTTGAGACCTACAATCCAGGCCAATCATTTTGAGATAAAACCTACACTCTTAAATTTAGTACAGCAAGACCAATTTGCAAAAGGCCATTCAGAAGATCCAAATTTGCACATTGCAAATTTTTGCAACTTTGTGACATAATCAGAATTAATGGGGTGAGTGAGGATGCAATTAGACTCTCCCATTTTCATTGAGAGATAAAGCCAAGTGCTGGCTCCAAGCTCAACCATAAGGTAGCATTTCAACATGGGCTGATTTGGTGAACAAGTTCCTAACAAAATATTTTCCCCCTTCAAAAGTTACGAAAATAAGAGGGGAAATTACATCGTTTGTTCAGCAAGATGGAGAGCTATTATATGAAGCATCGGAAAGATACAAGGAATTATTGAGGAAGTGTCCCCATCATTGCATACCGAAGTGGATGCAACTTGAAACATTCTATAATGGAATGACTGCAGTAACTAAAACCATGATAGATGCAGTAGCGGGAGGTTCATTGAGTTCAAAAATCTTGGAAGAAGCCCAACAAATTATAGAGATGATGGCTTCTTCAATGTATCAAAATTTGAATGAAAGAAAAGCTTCAAGGAAAGGTGGTTATGATATCAAATCCATAGAAGCCTTGTTTGCCCAAAACTAACTCCAGAATCAACAATTCTCGGAACAGATTGCTGTCCTGACTCAACAAATAAGCAACCTGCAGACTGGTGTTGCTCCAAACACACAACTGAGTTGTGATTTCTGTGGTGGCAACCATGTGAATAAAGCCTGTGATCCTTCAGTTGTAGAACAGTCTGATCAAGTCAATTATATGGGAAATTACCAAAGGCCACAACAACAGTTTCCACCTAGTTTTCAGCCTAGTAATAATAGAGGACAACAGTTCTACAAGTGGAATCCACAAAATTCAAGTGCAAGAGGGAATGCAGGTACTGCACCTTTTCCAAATGCAGTTTCTCAAGCATAACAACAATATTTCCAAGGGAGTTCTTTTGCACAATTTCAAAAAAATCAAGGGTATTTAAGACCCTTGAGTGAGAAAATGAATGAAATGGAAGACACATTACTGTAGTTTATGAAGGTCACACAAACGAATTTCAAAAATCAAGAAAGGTCCATGAAAAAGTTAGAAACGCAAATTGGGCAGTTGGCTAAACAACTTGCTAATAGAGATGAAGGGAGGTTTCCTAGCAATACAATAGTGAATCCAAAGGAGCAATGCCAAGCCATAACCACAAAAAGTGGAGCAGTGGTTTCTAGCCCAAGAAAGAAAGATGAAGTCACCCATTCTAAAGAAGAGAGTGAGTTGAAATAAGAAGACTTTGAAAGTGGAAAATATACCATGTTGAAGTGGGGAGAAGAGGAAGAAAATTGCACTAAAAAACAAGAAAAGAGGGGCAAGAAGCAGAAATTTGAACAGGCCTGCAAGCCTATTAATGAAGAGCAATTCAAGAGGTTACCATTTCCAAAGAGAGTAGAGGATCCTAGACAAGAAAGGCAGTTTGAAAGATTCATAGATGTGTTTAAGAAGCTCCAAATTAATAACCCATTTGCAGAGGCATTAGAACAAATGCTTCTTACTCAAAATTTATGAAAAAGCTCTTATCTAAGAAGAGGAAGCTGGATATGGAGAAGTTAGTACCACTCACTGAGGAATGCAGTGCAATTTTGCAGAGAAAACTGCCTCAAAAGTTGAAAGATTCAGGGTCCTTCAGCATACCCTGCTCTACTGGGAGTTGAACAGTAGGAAGAGCACTGTATGATTTAGAGGCCAGCATAAATCTAATGCCCTTAGCCATAATGAAGAAGCTGGGAATTGAAGAGGTAAAGCCAACAGGGATAACATTACAATTAGCAGACAGATCATATACATATCCCTATGGAGTAGTGGAAGACTTGTTAGTCAAGGTTGACAAATTTATATTCCTTGCAGATTTTGTTATACTTGATATAGAGGTAAATGCAGACATCCCTCTCATTTTAGGGAGGCCATTTTTAGCCACAGGGAGAGCCTTGATTGATGTGCAAAAAGGTGAATTGATGCTAAGAGTCCAAGAGGAAAAAGTCATTTTCAATGTATTTGAAGCCATTAAGCATCCAAGTGATGATATGAGCTGCATGAAGATTGATGTGTTAGATGCTGCGATACCACCATTCTTAGTGAAACATGATGAAAGTGCAGTCTTGGAAGGCACAATGTAACAGTTTAAATTTAATTTCAATAAATAAGGAATTTCGTAAATTTTTGAGATGCTAAATTTTCATTTTTAATCCAAGTTTTATCAAACATTTCAAATAAAGAAATATGGTTACAAATTACATCAAACAGTTGCTACAGGACTTATTCAAATACAACAGTTTTCAAAATAATATTCTAAGTCCTATAGCAGTTCCATCCACCCATTCACTGAGTCCGATGCTAATCGTCTTGATTACCTGAAAAATGAATGTAAGGGTGAGCACTTTATACTACCAAAACACAATCAAACATAGAGTCTTGTAAGGCTTGAAATTTATTATTGAGTAATCTATAATATTTTATACTTGTTAAATGTTAATTGAAGATTATTTGGTATTGGAATAGATTTAGATGAAGTTTGAAATTATTTTTTTTTTTAAAAAAAAGTGAACAGTACTGTATGAACAGTGTCAATAAACAGTAAAACTGCGTATGAACAGTACAAACCGTATATGAACAGTAAAAACCGCGTATATACAGTGACTGTTAACGTCATCAGTGACATCATCATGACGTCATGGCTGACGTCACATACGCGTACAATGCGTGTACAGTACCTGTGCACAATGTTTCTAGCGTGAATAGTGCCCTGAACAGCGTTTCCGGCGTGAACAATATTTCTGAATGATGAACAGTAAATTTTGGCTATGAGCAGTAAATTTCAAAAATTTTCTATAAAAAGGGGGCTTCATACGAAATTTTCATTCCTTCACCCCTATCCATGGTTCTCAAAGGTTCTAAGGCCAAACACCACCATTTTCTCTCATACTAAACCCTCTTAAACCTAGATTTCTTGCCAGATCTGAGATTCTATGGCTATTCTGAAGGAATTGAAGCAAGTTTCTTTAAGTTTGAAGATAGATTTACCGTTCGTTTCTCTTCTCATTCTCTTTCTCATAGAAGTTCATGGTGTTCTTAGGAAAAACTTTGTTCTAAAGCCAAATCTTCAGTGAATGTTGCTATAAAACAAGTAATATTCGGTAGATCTAGAGTGAATCATCATTCTGAGGTAAGGAGAGTTTACTTTAACCTATGAACGACGTTTTGAACGATTTAATATGGTATTTCAAGATGTTTTGATATGATTTTGTTAGATCTATAGAATAAAAGCTATTTTCTAAGCTGTAACTGCTGTTAATTGATTTAAAATGCTAAGATTTTGGCTGATCTATTATAAACTTGCCTTGGCTGAGCTGTTAAAATAATTTTGGCAGTGTGCATCATGTTGAGATATATGTTTTGCATCATTATAGAGCTGAGTTACATGTTTAGGTGGGTAGACGTGTAATGGTAAGTTCATATTGAGCTGCTGTGCTGTCTGGATCCAGATACCGGAATGGGTCGCTCCTGAACCGGCTCGGTTCCTTCTGGATTACTTAGGCTGTGAAACCAGTTGGAAACCGTTTTCATGTTGTGCATTAGATGGACTAGTAATGCATAGGGCTATTACTGTAAATAATGTTTTTGTTATATATATACGATTTTAGTTTATTTTGTAAGCTCACCCTTGCATTTCTTTCTATGTCGTTGTGTGCGTGTGTACTGCAATGATCGTACGGTGGTACGTGAGCAGATGTAGTAGGTGTTGCATCTACTTCACAGGCTGAGGGGCCAGTGAAGAAATGTTAGAAGCTGAAGTCGAGTAATATTGCATCAAAGTCCTTTTTCCTTATATTTTGAGATCTCATGTAGAGGGAGCTACGTAGTATAATTTTGGTATTTTGAACATTATGAACTAAATGTAATATCATGTTGTTCTGTTGGATATTTGTTGTAAGAAACTTTGTTTTATTTTGAATGAGAAGAGATTTTATACCTATATTCTCTATTATTTATTTATCTTAAATAAGTTTGTGATGTAGAAACAATGTTCTCTGTTCCTTATAAAAAGGGGTCATGACAAGTCTCACCTCTGACTCATTTCCAATACATTGATACAGTTACAACACAAACAACATCATTATCCGGTACATTTTAATTTAAAGTCCATGTATTCATGGCACCAACAACACTTCACATTCAAAATTACAATTAATAACAATCCCGTCCACGCACGCTAGCCATACTTACTGTGGCACTGTGATCACAGATTTACACCATGAATGGTCGTCGGTTACCCCGCTCACGGATACCACGTGGACTCAGTGGTGTACTTATTCCACAGTCAGTGTCACCACCACTCCCTCTTCCCCAAGGTATTTCTACCGTCCTCATCTTCCACACCCCCAGTGTATCGTTGAACCATTCACAGCACATTACAACAACGCTAACATGCCTATTTACACATATTCCATTCACGCATGCTATAACACCTTATAATTATAATTTCTTAAATAAAATGAATTTCATAAAAATGTTAACAAAATAGAGGTTTTCATTTAAACAGTAGTTCAAAAACTCAATTTTATAAAATGATTCTTAATAGGAAATGATTACAAGTTTGTTTCATAGCTTGCTACAGGACTTAAATATACATTAAAATTTCCAAAATAAACTTCTAAGTCCTATAGCAGTGTCATCCATCCCTCCTTCAGGGGGTCCCGGTGCTAATTGTCTTGGCTACCTGAAAAATAAGTGTAAGGGTGAGTCCTCTACTCTAGCATAAGCACACAAACAAGCATAAGACTCACCTAAACTATTCTCACTCAAGGCACACAACAACAATAATCACAGGCAGGTGTGCTTAATGCACCAACATCCAATTACAAATCCATGCATTTACACAAACACACATATGCTCATTGCACGTAGCCACACTCACTATGGCACTGTGATCACAGATTCCTGATGCCCTCAACCTCAGGGACTTATTCAGTTATGCTATGGATGGTCGCCCAAATAGCACCCGCTCCACGATACAACATGTGCAGTATTGAGCCCCCCAGGCAAAGGTGTTAGTCAGAGGCTGAGTTAGGAGGAGAGTGTGTGGCCTGTTGTGCACCCACGCTCACTGTTAGTGTCACCATCACCCTCTCTTCCCCAAGGTATTACTACCGTCCCCATCTTCCACACCCCTAGTGTATCTCTGAACCATTCATAGTTCCAACACCCAAACACATCATCATTCATTTAACATGCCATCCACACTCATTTTTAACTATTCACATTATTCAAATTGCAATCAAGGGCATGTCGACACAATTTTATTCATAGTACAACCAACCATTTCATCACAATCATCATACATCATGTTCAACTTATTGACAATCACATTTCTATCATACACACACCATTTCCTTGCATCCAATGGCAACCAACACAAGCACATCACTCAATATGCCAGAGGTCGGACACCTCTGGACTCAACCCAATTCGTACAATTCATCAATACACATAACCTCATCTCTTATTTCTATCACATTACTATATTCATTCAAATAAACTCATTCCTAACAAAGATAACAAGAGTAAAGTACTCCCCTTACCTCAAAAATGAAGACCCTACGTGATACAATAGTAGAATTAGCTCCCCACACGAATTTCATCCCTAAAACACACAGAAATTCCAAGGGAACTTAAGGAAAACCTCAGAATATGAAAGGGAGGGACGAAAACTGAAACGCTAGCCATAAAACTTACCTCCAAGAGCTCCAAACACTTTCCCCAATCCTCAATCTAACTTCCAATCGGTCTTGGAGGGATCCCAAACAGTCGGAATAGGCTGAGTGGAGAGAATCGTGGAAGAAGAAAGGGAAAAATCATGAAAACGCCCCACTCTTCGAGCCCTATCCCTTTCAAATACCCCACTGGTCGCTACACGCTTGCTACAGCAAGGTATTCTCGCTACAGTGAGGTCCCTTCTCTATAGCGACACGCCCTCTCGCTATAGCAAAAAAACTAGAGAAAACTGCATTCTGGTTTCTGCAGAATCTCGCTATAGCGAGACCCTCTCGCTACAACGAGACTGCACCTAGAAATACACCCTAAACTGTCGCTCTATCGCTACAGCGAGACGTCTCTCGCTACAGCGAGAAGGCGACAGTCGCATGCCTTCCTCCTTGGGACCTCTCACTACTGCGAGAATTATCTCGCTACAGCGAAATTGCCCTGCACCAGGACTTCACCTATTTCTTTCAATCCAAATTCCAATCACACACACATATATAAATACATTTACATATATCTATATTCACACACACATTCCCCTTAAAGTAAGGCACATCCTTACATCCATATCACTATCAAATCAATCAACACACCGTAAAATAAAAATAAAAATAAAAATATATATAGAAATACACGATTAATTAATAATACAAAACTCAGGGCCACATGCGATAATTATGCTTACACACGACACATAGCCCACATTGCATTCAAATACACGGCATTAGGCCCACATTCATTTCACATTATACGGCACATGGCCAACATTCATCAATATTACACATCCCTCGGGCCCACATTTATTCACAATATTCATTCTATCATGCAACATCTAGCATATAATTCACATTCATCCATTTCGGGTAACACATACAATGTTCACATATCAAAGCACATGGGCCATATTACATTTCTCAATCAACTCATTCTCTGCACGTTTTCTACCTCCTAAATCAACCACTGATGAATCCATATTTTTACTGATATTTTAGCATAATTCTAGCTCATTTAATAAGGAAAATATATGAAGAAATCAGAAAAACTCAGAAAAAGAGAATGATTGAAAGTTTTATTTCAATTTGTAGTTATTTTTGCATTTGTAGAATTTATGCTTAGTTCTTAAGGAATTTATCTTGTTTTTGAAGGAATAATCTGAGCAAAAGTCATGGAAATGGATTATCAATGGAAAGGAAGAGGAAGAATGGCAATGTTGGACTCCAAAATATAAGAATTATGGGATGCAGGCTGGGCATGATCACTATTGTTAGTGAAAGTGATCATTCCAAAGCCTAAATGAGAAGAGGAGCCTGTGCGTAATCACTTTTAGTTACTAGAGTGAGCGTTGCCAGTGTGCGTTATCACTTTTGCCAACGAAAGTGAGCGTTCCAGAGGCACTTGTATCAGGACAGCTTGCGCGTGATTACTATTACTCACAAAAGTGATCACGCGCAGCCCTTTGACCTCCTGCGTTGCCACGATTATGAATAAAAGTGAATGTTCCAGAGAAGCCTTCAACTCTGCAAGTTGTGCGTGGTTACTCTTGCTCTTGAAAGTGAACACGCGCACTACATAAAGCTTCTGCGTGGTTACTCTTGTGAAGAAAAGTGACAACGCGCAGAACTGGGGTTTCTATATATACATGATTGAAGCGCGAAAACGGGGATCTTTTGCTCATTTTCTGTTTTGTTAGTTAGATTGTCGTTGAGAGAGAGTGGAGAGAAGATTGGGGTCGAAGTTTGAAACTCCAAGAAGAGGGATTGGATTGGAGTTCATGGCCATGGCTGCTCTGCATTCTTCTTCATCTTCTTCTTCTTCTTTCTCTATTTTTGTTGCAATGTGTGCTTAATTTCCCATAGTTAGGGGTTTATGGAACTCGAATTGATGTATTGATTCGACTTTATCTTCTGAACTTTAAGTTCTTGGATTAATTGAGTTGTTAATTATGCTTTTCATGCAATCTTTGAATGGAAATTCATTCGATTAATCAAGAGGAATCTTTACAAATGGGAATTGGATTGTTTGCTCCGATCTGAATTGGCAACCAGTGTTTAGGGATTTCTTAGGGATAAGGAGACCTAATTCTGCAATCTTATAGTTCTAATTCTTAATGCAACCTAAAATTGAATCTCACCTAAGGGATTAGGGAGGTTTAGTGGAATGTTAGGGTCAATGTGTTAAGGAATTAACCTTTGGCTAGGTATATGTGAACTGATTGTCAATTATTCAATTGCTTGAATGTTCAGAGGATTTAATTGGATTGATATTGATATTCTTGTGAAATAAATTCCTAACTATCCTTCATTGCTATTTCATTTCATCACAATTTTATACTCTGTTTGTCTGCAAGTTCTTTACCTTTAATTGCTTTGGTTTAGTGTTGTTATATGATACAAATCTCTTCCCAAATTCGTATGGCTCAAATGGTTATAATTCTGTGAAGTGGTACTTGAACCTAAATTCCCTGTGGAGACGATATTTGGATCTTAAATTTACTTATCACTTGCTGCAATGCTAGTATACTTGCTAGTGTAGATTGCTAACAACAAGTTTTTGGCGCCGTTGCCGGGGAATTTGAGTTTCAATATCATTAGTAACATAAGAATAGCTAGATTGAGTATTTTGTTTCTCTGAATTTCTGTAGTATTAGTCTGTAGTTAGACATTTTGTCCATTCTGCGTAATTCTGCAGCTTTTAAACTTGTGTTTCAATTACTTTTACTGATATTTGCTGCATAATTTTTGTGGTCCAGTTCTGAATACTTACTTGTAGTTTACTTTTGTTTCATTTTGATTTGTATATGCGTGGCAAAAACAAAAACAAATCAACTCTAGTCTTTGATCCTGACATAGACATAACTTTAAGGAGATTGAGAAAAGAATCTAGAGTAGAAAAAGTCATAGGGAGTGATAGTGAATTAGAAGCTGTCCATTCTCCAGAATTTCAGAATAATCCTAGAGTAAACAGAACACCTACATCTTTGAGACAACTAAATTCAGAAATAGAGATGGCAGAACAAAATAGAATTAGAACATTAGGGGACTATGCAATTCCTAACATGCAAGGTTTTAACTCTTCTATAATTAGGCCAACTATTCAAGCCAACCATTTTGAGATTAAACCTGCCCTACTACATTTAGTCCAACAGGATCAGTTTTCTGGAGGAAATTCTGACGATCCTAACCTGCATATTTCAAATTTTCTGCAACTATGTGACACTATAAGAATGAATGGAGTTAGTGAAGAAGCTATCAGATTAAGACTATTTCCTTTTTCCTTGAGAGATAGAGCAAAATGCTGGTTACAAGCTCAACCACAAGGAAGCATCACAACCTGGACAGAACTTGTGAATAAGTTTTTAACTAAGTACTTCCCTCCATCCAAAGCTGCTAAGTTGAGAGGAGAAATTACATCCTTTGTGCAGCAAGATGGAGAATCATTGTATGAAGCTTGGGAAAGATATAAAGAATTGCTTAGGAGGTGTCCACATCATTGTATTCCAGAGTGGAGGCAATTGGAAACTTTTTATAATGGGATGAATGCAAGAACAAGAACAATGGTTGATGCTGCTGCGTGAGGTTCATTAAATACAAAGTCCTTAGAAGAAGCTCAAAGGATTATTGACATGATGGCATCTTCAATGTATCAGAATTCAAACTCAAGGAATCAAGGAAGAAATTCTGGTCATGAAGCTAAGGTTCTGGAAACTTTTCTTGCACAAAATCAGCTACAAAATCAAATGTTTTCAGAACAATTAGCTGCCTTAACACAACAAATCAACAATCTGCAAACAGGGAGTATGGCTACCAGTCAGCTAAGTTGTGATTTTTGTGGAGGAAACCATGCAAATGGTGCATGTGAGGCATCCACAAGTGAACCACAAGAGCAAGTGAATTATATGAATAATTTTCAGAGACAACAGCCATCATATCCCCCTGGATTTCAATTTTCAAATAATAGAACTCAGCAGTATTCTAATTGGAATAATCAATATTCTGCTGCAAAGAATTCTAACTCAATATGCCTTTTTCTAATGCAGGTCCAGCAACACAACAGCCTTATTTTCAGAGGAATTCATCCACTCAACCTCAAGGAAATCAAAAATTTTCCAGACCTATGAATGAGAAGTTGACCTAGATGGAAGAGACTATGCTGCAATTCATGAAGGTGACTCAAACAAGCTTCAAAAACCAAGAAGCCTCCATGAAGAAACTAGAGACACAGATCGGACAATTAGCTGAACAATTATCTAGCAGGGATGAAGGAAGATTTCCAAGCAATACAGTAATCAATCCTAAAGAGCAATGTCAAGCCATAACTACAAGGAGTGGAGCTGTAGTTGCAAGCCCTAAACCAGCAGAAAAGAAAGTAAATGCTGCAGCAGAAAGAAATATTGAACAAGATCTGCAGCAAGGAAATTTTAAGCTATTGATGAAAGACCATTCAGAAGAAAAAGTAGATGTTCCTATGAATTCTGAAAGGAAAACCAAAAAGCAACTCTTTGAAGAAGCTTGTAAGCCAATAGACCCAGAAAAATACAAGAGGCTGCCCTATCCTCAAAGAGTCCAAAATCCTAAACAAGAGGAACAATTTGAAAGGTTTATGAATGTCTTTAAGAAATTACAAATTAAAATTCCTTTTGCAGAAGCTTTGGAGCAAATGCCGTCATATGCAAAGTTTATGAAAAAACTACTTTCTAGAAAAAGAAAGCTAGAGCATGATAAAACAGTACCTTTGACAGAGGAGTGCAGTGCCATTCTCAAGAGAAAACTTCCTCAAAAGCTGAAAGATCCTGGATCATTTAGCATTCCTTGTGAAATAGGAAACTGTACTGTGGGAAGAGCATTGTGTGACTTGGGAGCAAGCATAAATCTGATGCCAATGGCTGTTCTGCAGAAACTTGGCATAGAGGAAATGAAGCCCACCAACATTACACTGCAGCTAGCTGATAGATTATACACTTATCCATATGGAGTTGTTGAAGATTTATTAGTTAAAGTTGACAAGTTCATTTTTCCTGCAGATTTTGTAATTCTGGACATGGAGGTGGATTCTAACATTCCTTTGATCCTAGGGAGACCATTTCTTGCAACAGGGAGAGCTTTAATAGATGTACAGAAAGGTGAACTTATGCTTAGAGTTCAAGATGAGAAGGTAATATTTAATGTGTTTGAAGCTTTAAAATATCCAATTGAAGATAACACATGTATGAAGGTAGATATACTGGATGCTTTCATTACACAACACCGAATTAATGAAACTGATGAACTTGCGGTGTTAGAAGAAATAATATCTGCAGGGAGCAATAAATCTGAACTTCTGCATGGAGAATACAGTATGGAAGTGCACCAGCAACTAGAAGCTCTGCCAATTCGAAAATCTGCAGAAAATTCAGTGAAGGAGAAGCTAGAAAAGGATGATAAAGAAGAGGAAAAGCAAAGGCTAGAACTGAAACAACTTCCTTCACACCTGAGGTATGCATTTCTGGATGAGAAACATGAAAATCCAGTTATCATCAATAATGAACTTAAGGAAGAACAAGAGGAAAAATTGCTCAGAATTTTGAGAAAACACAAATCTGCAATTGGATGGAGTATTGCAGACCTGAAAGGTATAAATCCTTCATTTTGTAAGCACAGAATTTTATTTGAAGAGAATTTCAAACCTGTTGTGCAGCCACAAAGGAGGTTAAATCCAGCCATGAAAGAGGTAGTAAAAAAAGATGTTATAAAGCTGTTAGATGCAGGAATAATATACCCAATTTCTGACAGCAATTGGGTAAGTCCAGTCCAAGTTGTTCCAAAGAAAGGTGGTATGACAGTGGTACCTAATGAAAAGAATGAACTTGTCCCTACTAGGACTGTGACTGGATGGAGAATGTGCATAGACTATAGAAAATTAAATGATGCAACCAGAAAAGACCATTTCCCACTAACCAGAAAAGACCATTTCCCACTGCCATTTGCCGATCAAATGTTAGAAAGACTTGCTGGACATTCATTTTATTGTTTTCTTGATGGGTATTTAGGATATAATCAAATATCTGTAGATCCTTTAGATCAAGAGAAAACTGCATTTACATGTCCATTTGGAGTCTTTGCATATAGGAGAGTGCCATTTGGTCTATGTAATGCCCCTGCCACTTTCCAAAGATGCATGCTTTCCATTTTTTCTGATTTGGTAGAAGACATCATAGAAGTATTCATGGATGATTTCTCTGTTTTTGGTGATTCTTTTGATGATTGTTTAGCTAATCTATCCACTGTTTTGCAGAGATGTCAAGACACTATTCTTGTGTTAAATTGGGAAAAGTGCCATTTCATGGTACAAGAAGGCATTGTCCTTGGTCACAAAATTTCAGAGAAAGGAATGGAGGTGGACCAAGCTAAAATAGAAGTCATTAATAAATTGCCTCCACCTATCAATGTTAAAGGAGTTAGAAGTTTTTTAGGACATGCTGGTTTTTATAGAAGATTCATAAAGGATTTTTCCAAGATTGCTAAACCCTTGAGTAATTTACTTGTAAAAGATGCAGATTTCATATTTGATGATAATTGTTTGCATGCATTTTCTGTTTTAAAAGAGAAACTGATTTCTGCACCTATTCTTGCCAAACTGATAGTGCAGTAGGTGCTGTGTTAGGACAGAGGAAAGATAGGAAATTACATGCTATCTATTATTCAAGCAAAGTGTTAAATCCTGCACAAGTGAATTACATAACAACAGAAAAAGAACTTTTAGCTGTTGTATATGCTTTTGATAAGTTCAGATCATATTTAATGGGTTCAAAAGTAATTGTATACACTGATCATGCTGCTCTTAAGTATCTTTTGACAAAGCAGGATGCAAAGCCCAGATTATTAAGATGGATTCTACTCCTCCAAGAATTTGAGCTAGAGATCAAAGACAAAAAAGGGAAAGAAAACAGTGTTGCTGACCACTTGTCAAGATTACCACTTGAAGTCATACCATTTGGAGTGGAACAAATTAAAGAAGAATTTCCAGATGAAAGCCTATTCAAGATTGAATCACAGCCCTGGTTTGCTGATATAGCCAACTTTAAAGCTACACACCATGTTCCAAATTGGATGAATTGGCAGCAGAGAAAAAAATTCTTCCATGATAGCAAATATTATGTTTGGGAAGATCCACTGCTATTCAAAATTGGAATAGATGGATTGCTGAGAAGGTGTATACCAGAGGAAGAGTAGCAAGATGTTTTGTGGCATTGTCACAGTTCAGAATATGGAGGACATCATGGAAGTTCAAAAACAACAGCAAAAGTTTTGCAATCTGGACTTTTCTGGCCAACTTTGTTCAAAGATGCTAAGAACTATGTGGAAAGGTGTGATAGATGCCAAAGAATGGGGAATATATCTAGAAAACATGAGATGCCATTACAAAATATACTTGAAGTAGAACTGTTTGACATGTGGGGAATAGACTTCATGGGTCCTTTCCCTACCTCATTCTCGAATGAGTACATGCTTGTAGCAGTGGACTATGTTTCCAAATGGGTGGAAGCAATTCCTACCAGAACCAATGATGCTAAGACTGTTGTTGCATTCATTAAAAAGAACATTTTCTCAAGATTTGGAGTGCCCAGAATTCTGATAAGTGATGGAGGAAGCCATTTCTGCAACAAATATCTAGAATCAGTCCCAGAGAAGTATGGAGTAAAGCATAGAATAGCTACACCCTATCACCCTCAAATAAGTGGTCAAGTGGAGGTTTCCAACAGAGAAATAAAACAGATTTTGGAGAAAATAGTTAGTAGTTCAAGGAAGGACTGGTCTAAGAAAGTGGATGATGCTTTGTGGGCATACAGAACAGCTTTCAAGACACCAATTGGCATGTCTCCTTATCGCTTAGTATATGGAAAAGCCTGCCATTGACCAGTGGAACTAGAACATAAAGCTTTTGGGCTGTGAAATGGTTGAATTTTGATCAAGTTAGTGCAGGAAATAAAAGATTGTTACAGCTGCATGAATTAGATGAGTTTAGACTCAATGCATATGAAAATGCCAAAATGTATAAGGAAAGGACCAAGAAGCTGCATGACAAGTTTATTCTAAAAAGAGATATAAAACCTGGGCAGTCTGTTTTGCTTTTTAATTCAAGGTTGAGATTGTTTCCAGGGAAATTAAAATCTAAGTGGTCTGGACCTTTTGTGGTGAAAGAGGTATTTCCATATGGTGCTGTACTAATAGCAGATCCAGAGGATGGGAGAGAGTTCAAGGTGAATGGACAAAGACTAAAAATCTATCATGGAGGTCAATTTGAGAAAGCCCAAGTGTGCTTGAAATTGGTTCCTCTTGAGTGAGGAACAACTAATGTCAAGCTAGTGACATTAAAGAAGCGCTTTGTGAGAGGCAACTCACATTTCTAACCCAATTTAAGTTTTCTGCATTAATTTTGAATTAACAGTATTCATAGAAGTCAAAATCTGAACTTTTTATCTTGGTTACCTTGCTGAATCTGATGTTTGGAATAAATCTGGTGGCTGAAACAAAAATGCAGATTGGAATTAATTAGAATGCTTAAAGTTCTTGTACAGTTTGAATAATAGTTATCAAATTCTGCAAATTCTTTGAAAAATACAAAGTTCTGCATCATACTCATCATATTCTGTAATTTTGATGCTAAAGATAAATTTTGAAGCATGCTAAATCTGTCATTTGTAGCAAATCTGATAAATGCAATTGGACTTCATACTATAATGTGTTATGGAAAAGTCAGAATTGCATTGTGAATATGTTAAGTAGAAATTCTGCAGAATTCAGCCTTGGATGAATGTTGCATATGTAATTAAAGGTGAACATGATGAGGGAAATAGGTATTTTATATGGTGAGTGTGTATCGGAATGATTATGATTTGTTAAGTGAGCCAATTAAAGTTTGGAGAACTTGGATTGATGAAAGGAATCACTCTTTTGCAGGGAAGCAATCACGCAGAGATGGAATTCTGAGATTTCCCCTCTGGAACAATCACTCTCGCTGATGAGAGTGATAACGCAGAGGCAGATGAGAAAAACACATTCTCTGGATCACTTCCTTTCCTTGTCAAGAGTGATCACGCGCAGGTAAGTATAGAATATTTCATAGCGCGTTACTCCTTTTACTGATAAAAGTAACCACGCTCAAGCAATAAGCCTGCGCGTTATCACTTTGCCCAGAAATAGTGATAACGCGCATTGCATTCAAAATTTCCAAGCTCTCTGGAACACTCACTCTGTTCGATAAGAGTGATAACGCAAAATTTTATTAATAAGGGAACGCTCACTTTTCACTTAAAAAGTGGGCACGTGCACACGCGTGACCCCAGATTCAATATAAAGGAACCACGCTCACATCCATTTAAACCTAAATCCCATTTCCCTCTGAAATTTCTCTGACTTTCAATCTTTCGTGAAGCAACCAGCAAGCAATTTCTCCCTCTTTTTCACTGTCATTCACATTTTTGAAGCTCAAGGTACGTTCTCTGCATTCTCTGAAATTGTATTTAGGGTTTGTAACGCCCCAATTTTTGAGAATTAGCTAGTAGTCTTTAGATTCCGATTACTAACTTATTCCGGCTTGCTAGCGTCGGAATAATTAGATAGATGCTGCATTTTATTTTTAGAATATTGAATTATTTTTGAATTAGGTATTTTAAGGTAACTGCATGCAAATAGATAGTTTCAATATCGTCCAAGGATTTTCCTGAGTATGTTCAATTGTGCTGTTCACAATGCCCTTGATAATCTATTTCGAAAGTTAAAATTTTATCTTATTTAAAATTGTCAAATCAAAGATATTTGCCTTGGAAAACGTGAGATTTTGTAATCATTGCTAAGATTTTGTAATCATTCCTTAGCCGTCAAAATTTTACACGGAATCTCACGAAATCTAGAAATCATTATTGTAAAGATTTCGTAATCATTACAAAGATTTGGTAATGATTTCTTAGCCGTCAAAATCATTGCATAAAATTCCGTGAACTCTAGCAATCATTACCCGGAAATTTCCAAATCTAGTATCGGCCACTAGATTTTCATGCAAACAAACCTTGTCCCCTATTTTACAAACATCGTGATTGCCCCGAAATTCCGAAATCTAGTATTGACCACTAGAATTCCATGCACGGGATTTTGTCTCCCGATTTGTCGGCAAAGTCATTTCGGAACTTTCTTTTCATGTCTTCCAAATTGCCGACATCATAATTATTCTAACCAATCACATTCTCTTGAACTTAACACCACATCAAAAGTCTCGTCCAAGTGACAACCTAGTCATGTCGCATTTTTCTCGGCCAACCAAATTTCATGCAATTGCTGTCCAAAATCTTACCTTTGGATTTTTGTGCAGAATTTCGGAAATTGAGATGTCCAAACCGTGTGCATGCAGCCTAGGGTATTTCATGCACTTAACTTCCTGAATTTTACTAACTTTGCCTACAAGCTTTCCCAAAATTCACTATTCATGCACTAAAAACCGTAACACCCCTTTCTTTGCATCAATTTGCCAAATTCACTTCAGCTTTTACTCAACCAAAACCGTGTGCAGTTTTCAGTTTGGGAATCTTACTAAGCAAGCCAAAATAAGCATGTTAAGTGGCAATTGGTCACTTAAAGGTTAAACCCTCCATATAAATAGACCAAACCACCTCATTTCTCTCTTTTTTCACTCAAAAAAAACCGTGAGCTCTCCACCCTCCCTCTCAAAATTCCTTTCAAGTTCCATTCTCTCTTTTTTCCTCAAAGAAGCCGAGACCCTTCCTCCCTAAATCTCTCAAATTTTTCTCATCCTTTCAACCTTCCAAGACAAGTCAAGGAACTCCAAGCTTTCACTCTTGCATTCTCTTGCTTGATTCTTCAAAACCGTGACCCTTTCTTCAAAGAGGTAAGCTTTCTCATCCTTTTTCCTTCTTTGATTTGAAGATCCATGGAAGCCTAATACCAAGAACTCCTAAAGGACTTCCTTTTTCACTTGATCCTAACCATTTGAAGCTTTTTCCATTTTTCTCTTCAAAGAACCGAGGAAGACAACCTAACCAAGAGGAGAAAGTTTGAAGTTTGAGATTCATCCTCTCGGTCCAGCAACTTTCCTTGGAGGAACCAGCCAAGATCAACTCCTTTTGCTCCTAAATTTTCGTCACAATCAAGGCAAGGGGGAGTTCTCACACTTGATGTGTTTGCATGTCCATCTCTTGGCTGTTTTTACACTTTTTTCCTTGAAAAATTAGTGTGTGTTGGACTGCATGTTGAAAGAACTTCAAATCTGAACTTGCATGTTAAGTTTTATCCAAAAAGTGTATGGATTTCCTTGTTGCATGTCTCGGTTACCTCTCAAAGAGTTGGATTTCACTTTCAATCAATTTTAATTCCTAAAAAGTTTGAATCTTTGATGTGTGGATGTGAATCTTCCTTGTTGCATGTCTCGGTTATCTTCCAAAGAGCTTGATTTCACCTTCAATCAACTTTAATTCCTAAAAAGCTTGAAACTTTGATGTGTGGATATGGATCTTTCCTTGTACATGTCTCGGTTTTTATGTTCCCTTGGTAGAACCTTTGAACTAATGACATTTTCTTTTTGAAACCATGAACCGTGAACTTGATCAACATATTCTTTCCATTGCATGTTAATTTTTAACCATGAAATGCTTTGGATCTCTTTGTGCATGTCTCGGTTTCACCTTTGTTTGGCTGGATTCTTTGTTTAAAATGTAGATCTATCCTTGTAACCAATAAACCTTGGATTGCATGTGAAATGGAAGCCATTGTATGTTGATTTCAGCCCCTAAGTGTTTCGGTTTTCCCTTAAAAATTTGAATGTCACTTGGAAATGTTGCCCCTCCACTTGGATGATGAAACTATGTCATTGCATGTTGATTTCCTTTGTGTTATATAAATTTTAGTTTGACAAAAATCTAGTGGAAAAGCTGGGCAGATTTGACCTTGTATGGAGAAAGCCTAGAATATTGAACTACACTTAGAAATTGAAAACCGTGTGGACTTTGTGTGATTTACATGAAAATGGTTGCTTGTTGGTTTGGATGATGGATGATTAAATTGATTGTGATGGATGTGTTTACTTGGTTTGAAAAGCCTTATGCATGTGGTGTCTCGGAAAATTGTGGTGGACAAGAAAGTGAGAACTATTCACTCTCGGTTTTGATGATAAGAAATCCTAAAAGTTGTACTTAAAATTGTGATAATTTTGATGAAATATGTGTGATAAGGACTGCATAATGATAGAGTGTGTTTGCTGTTTGCACTTGAATCCGTGAGCACTAAGATGAATCATGCATCATGTTCATTACATCATACAAGGAATCAAAAGAGAGAATCAAGCGCAGCCCTTTTTGATGGAAAGTTTACCTAAACTAAAAGGATATTAATTAAAGGTATGGAGATGGTAATTAAGGGACTGAATATAGTAGTTAATCAATAAAGACCATCCTTAGAAAGATCTCACTATTAGCTTAATGGAACCTATCACGTGAGGATTGATATTAATGAACCTAAAAAGAATTAGAACAAAATTAAGTAACCTTGAATTAAATAGGTAGTCGAGAATCAATACAAGTAATTAGAAATTAACTAAAAGGAAAAACCAGAGAGATAGGGAAAAGTGGAGATAAGTCATATTTAAAGTAGGAGGTAGTATGGTTAATAATAATGGAAATGATAAAGTGAGTAGTGTTAGTATAGCAAGTTAATGTAATAGGATTTGAGTGGGAAAATCTGAGAGGGTTGTGTCAAAATCATTGAGAATTATGTGTTGGAAAACAGTGGATGTGTATTGGTGGGATTGGAAGCTTGTGTGTGATCCTTAAACTTTATTGCTTGGCAAATCTATGCTAGAAGAGAAAGTGAATAGTGATTGAGCAAGCCTTGTGAGGGCTTTGTTTCTGTGCTTGAATTCCGTGTGACCCAAGATTGAGAAAACATTGAGGAGAGAAAGAAGAATCACACTTCATGCATCATAACATTTCTTTGGAACGACTTGATGGCATAACAGAGGCACAACTGTAGGTATTGGAGGTTCGGTCCCGAGTAGACCTACGGGGGTGGTGAAAGGGGGAACAGTCGACCTAGATGGCACAAAGAGCTCTCGTGGCCGGGTCGTGACCCTACTTGCAAGCCTTAGCCAAGCCCAACAAGAACTCCACATCCTAGGGTCGTTGAGGTCCATTCCCGAAGAGACCCAGTTTGGGGCCAGCACCAGTTTGGGTGTTTTTGAATAATGATATGAAATCTTTTCTGTGCAATTGTGATGCAGGGAATGGAGTCCTCCGATCGCCACACGACTTGAATATGAAATTGTGAACTCTACACTAAATGCTAGGCAAGTCGCTGGCAGTAGAGTAAGGGATCCCCATGCATACCATATACATTAATACGAAAACTTGAGGGATGGATAGCGAGGAATGAAACTTGCATTCATGCATCATGTGCATTATTAGTTTGATGAACCTAGGAATTATCTGTGAAAAGTATGAACTGACTTATATTGTAATGATGTTTGTTCTGAGAATGGATGATGATGTGACTTGAGTGATGGTGTGAAAAGCCACCTTCCTTGGGGTACGGCTATTGAATGCTTGCTTGTGTTTGGAGAACTCACCCCTGTTTGTGTGTGTTGTTGTACCTTTGTATATGCCCTATACAGATGACCAGCTTCCGAGTGAAGGTATGGATCCTGCCATCTGAGGAGGACGTCTGGGTGTTCGACGCGGCAGCACAACAAAGCATCTTCCATGGAATGGCACGGGTGATCCATGGACAAGATGTCGGACACTCTTGGACCACCCACTTTGTGGTTGATACCCCCATTGAGCTTGTTTTCTCTACCCCACCTGGAGATTCTCACCTACCTTACCCTGCACTTGCAGCTACTCCTTCTCCCATGTCTGTTGATCCCCGTACTCCCAGTTCTAGACCCGCACCTATACCTGTACCATTCCCTGCTGAGGAACCTACTCCACCCCCTGTGACCACTGAGAGAGATATGAGGAATGATGATGTACTACCCCATATGCTCCCTACCTACCCAAACACTTACTCGCCCTTTACCACAATTCATTCACCACCTCGCACTGCTGGATGGATTATAGAGGACACTGAAGACGCTACTTCTTCTAGTTCCGCTTCCCCGACATCTTCTGAGGAGACCGATCCCATTGAGGATTATTCTCCTCTCGACTGATTGGGATAGTTTATCTTTTGTGGTTTTAGGGAACTGCTCTTAGGGAGTCAGTCTATTTCATTCCCTGTATCTTTGGACTATGTTAGTTTCGTGCACTTTAATTATGTTATTTCGCTATATCAAGCTGCAGCACTCTAAGTTTATTATCAAACATTTCCATATCTATTGCATGAGGTTATTTGGTATGATGGAGTATTGTTGTGGTTGTTTTACTTGATGTTGATATTACATGATGAGATCATAAACCTCTAAATTGAAATGTGGTACACTAGAGGTGAATTGAAATAATGTGTTATCCTTCCGCTTCTCCTGTTTTAAAAAGAAAAAAAAATCCTGTTATTTTTAGGCGTCACAATTAAGTGGTATCAGAGCAGTTCAGTCAATTGAGGCCTTGGGGCATGGCCTAACTGCCCAACTTCTGTGTGAATCTCTGAATTGTTTGGAAACCCTTATGGTTTGTGTGTTAGTATGCTTGTTACTTTGCTGTGACTGATTGACTTTTTAGAATTGATGTGTTTATTTGTATTTCAGAGAGTTATGGCTAGGAGAGTTAGGGATGATGTCATGGAAACCCTATTGGGGAGAGTAGTAGATATCTTAGAAAGACAGAATGAACCAGTTCTGAACCGCGGATTGTCTGAATTCCGTAAGAATAAACCCTCGCAGTTCCGAGGCGGATTTAACCCTGACGGTGCTCAACTTTGGATAGAAGAATTGGAGAAAATATATGAGGCAATGGTTTGCACCGAGGAGGAAAAGGTAACTTATGCAGCCTTTATGCTAGTGGGAGAGGCTGAATATTGGTGGCGGATTGCTCGCCAACAACTAGAGACTGAAGGATTCATAGTGGAGTGGACCATCTTCCGCCGTCGATTCCTGGAAAAGTATTTCCCGGAGGACATCCGTAGGAGGAGGGAACAAGAGTTTTTAACTCTGACACAAGGACAGATGAGTGTAGGAGAATATGCAGCTAAGTTTGACGAACTATCAAAATACTGGCCATATTTTGCTCAAGCTGATGATCGGTCTAGATGTTCTAAGTTTGAAAGCGGACTTCGACCTGATATCAAACAGGCTATTAGCTGTCAACAAGTCCAACATTTCCCAACCTTGGTGGATAGATGTCGAATATATGAGAATGACACCAAAGCTCGCCAAACTCTATGGAAGCAATCTGGTCCTCATCGCCCCGCTCATAGTTTCGGGTCAAGGGGTAAAGAAGTTCAAGAAAAACGTAAGCCGTATTTTGCGCCCACACGGAGTTATTGGAGCGAACCTGTGAAAAGTCAGAGGTCAAGCAGTGGAAGCGTAAACCGACCACCCTTGATGTGCTTTAACTGTGGAGGTCCTCATTTCAAATCTCAATGCCGTCAGCATCCTAACCCTTGTCCTAAATGTCAAAGAACGGGCCATCTTGGTCGCTTCTGTAAACAATCTACCCGCAGCAATGACACTATGTCTGTGGGAACGAATCGAGGAAACCCCAGTCAAGGCCAAAGGAATTCCAGCAATCAGGGTGAAGTGAGAAGCCAAAACCTCGTTAACATATCGCGAACATCGGTAGGAAGACCTAGTACAAGAGGGAGAGTATTTACAATGACTGGTACTGAAGCTGCTCAATCTGAAAACCTAATCCAAGAATGGCACCTGCGGAACTATCAGAGCTGAAGAATCAACTGGAAGAGTTACTCGCCAAACAACTGGTCAGACCTAGTGTCTCACCCTGGGGAGCCCCAGTCTTACTTGTAAAGAAAAAGGATGGAAGCATGAGATTATGCGTTGATTATCGCCAACTGAATAAGGTCACCATCAAAAACAGGTACCCGCTGCCACGAATTGATGACCTCATGGATCAATTGAAAGGAGCCGCAGTGTTCTCCAAAATAGACTTGAGGTCAGGTTATCACCAAATTCGAGTTAAAGAAGAAGACATTCCAAAGACAGCTTTCAGGACTCGGTATGGACACTATGAGTATCAAGTGATGCCTTTTGGAGTGACGAACGCACCTGCGGTGTTCATGGACTATATGAATCGGGTTTTTCATCCTTTCTTGGACCAATTTGTGGTGGTTTTTATCGATGATATTCTGGTCTATTCTCGCACTCCCGAAGAACACTCAGAACATCTGAGGATTGTTCTTGAAATACTACGTGAAAAGCGACTCTATGCGAAACTTTCTAAGTGCGAATTCTGGTTAAAAGAAGTTCAATTTTTGGGACATGTGATTTCAAGGGAAGGAATTGCGGTAGATCCATCGAAAGTAGAAGCCGTATTGAAGTGGGAACCACCTAAGTCAGTGACGGAAATCAAAAGTTTCTTAGGACTTGCTGGATACTATCGGCGTTTCATCGAAGGATTTTCCAAGATAGCTACACCTATGACTCGACTAACTCGCAAGGATCAACCTTTTCAATGGGACAGCAAGTGTGAAGATAGTTTTCAAGAATTAAAGACTCGTTTAACCTCTGCACCTATCTTAATACTTCCTGATCCACAACAAAGGTTTGATGTATACTGTGATGCTTCGTACCAAGGACTTGGATGCGTGTTGATGCAAAATAAGAAGGTTGTGGCATATGCCTCTCGACAACTAAGAACACACGAGAAGAACTACCCAACCCATGACCTTGAGTTAGCGGCCGTGGTTTTTGCACTCAAGATATGGCGACATTACTTGTATGGAGCAAAATTTGAGGTATTCAGCGACCATAAGAGTCTGAAGTACCTGTTTGACCAGAAAGAACTGAACATGCGCCAGAGGAGATGGATGGAGTTTCTCAAGGATTACGACTTCGAGTTGCGATATCACCCTGGAAAAGCAAACGTTGTAGCGGACGCTCTAAGTCGTAAGTCACTGCATGTGTCAACCTTGATGATCAAAGAGCTGGAAATGCTAGAATCGTTTAGGGACTTGAACTTGGCAACCCAATTTACACCTTCTAGCATCATATTGGGAAACCTGAAGATCACTAATGAATTCTTGGAACAATTAAGATCAGCTCAAGGAGATGACAAGTATCTACTAGAAAGGCTCGAAGCAAAGAAGAAAGGAAAAGAATCCCATATTTACCAAGATGAGGAGGGATTGATTAGGTACAAGGAACGGATTTGTGTTCCTGACAAGGAAGATTTGAGAAGAATGATCTTGGAGGAAGCTCACAAAAGCGCTCTGAGTATTCATCCTGGATCCACAAAGATGTATCAAGATTTGAAGAAGAGTTTCTGGTGGCCTGGGATGAAGAGAGCAGTAGCGGAATATGTTGCCTCGTGCCTAACTTGCCAAAAAGTAAAGGTGGAGCATCAGAAACCAGCAGGACAACTCCAACCATTGAGTATTCCAGAGTGGAAATGGAGCGACATTGCTATGGATTTTGTTTCTGGATTTCCAAGAACCAGAAACGGGAACGACGCTATTTGGGTCATAGTTGACCGTCTCACGAAATCGGCTCACTTCCTGCCTGTAAACATGAAGCATTCCCTGGAACGACTAACTCAAATTTATATCAAGGAGATTGTACGACTCCATGGAGTAACCGAGAGTATCGTATCGGACAGAGATCCCCATTTTACTTCAAGATTCTGGCAGAGTCTTCATCAATCTCTTGGAACAAAAATAAAGCTTAGCTCGGCATACCATCCTCAAACTGATGGACAATCAGAAAGGACTATTCAAACTTTGGAGGATCTTTTAAGAGCCTGTGTACTGGAACAAGGAGGCCAATGGGAGCAACACCTTCCTTTGATTGAATTCACCTATAACAATAGCTTTCACTCAAGCATCGGCATGGCACCTTACGAAGCACTGTATGGACGTCGATGCAGAACGCCTCTATGTTGGTTTGAGACAGGCGAACATTTACTAGTTGGTCCTGATGTAATTCAAGAAACTTCTAAGAAAATCCGAGAAATCCAAATGAAAATGAAGACAGCCCAGGACCGACAGAAAAGTTATCACGATAAACGAAGGAGACCCTTAGAATTTGAGAAAGGAGACCATGTATTTTTGAGAGTGAACCCTATCACTGGAATAGGTAGAGCTTTAAAGTCACGAAAACTCCACCCTAAATTCATTGGTCCCTACCAAATATTGAAGAAGATTGGAAAATCAGCCTATCAAATTGCCTTACCTGTAGAGTTATCCAATCTTCACAATGTCTTTCATGTCTCCCAACTTCGTAAATATGTTCCTGATCCCTCACATGTGGTAGTACCCGACCAGATCTCTTTGAAAGAGAACCTAACCTTTAAGATTGGACCTTTTCGAATCAGTGACCGAAAGGTCAAGCAGCTCAGGAATAAGGAAATCCCTTTAGTAAAGGTGCATTGGAATTCCAATGATGTGGAAGACGCAACGTGGGAAAGAGAGACTGACATGAAGAATGCTTATCCGCATCTATTCAACTCAGGTTAGAAATTTCGAGGACGAAATTTTTCTTAGAGGGGTAGTTTTGTAACGCCCCAATTTTTGAGAATTAGCTAGTAGTCTTTAGATTCCGATTACTAACTTATTCCGGCTTGCTAGCGTCGGAATAATTAGATAGATGCTGCATTTTATTTTTAGAATATTGAATTATTTTTGAATTAGGTATTTTAAGGTAACTGCATGCAAATAGATAGTTTCAATATCGTCCAAGGATTTTCCTGAGTATGTTCAATTGTGCTGTTCACAATGCCCTTGATAATCTATTCCGAAAGTTAAAATTTTATCTTATTTAAAATTGTCAAATCAAAGATATTTGCCTTGAAAAACGTGAGATTTTGTAATCATTGCTAAGATTTTGTAATCATTCCTTAGCCGTCAAAATTTTACACGGAATCTCACGAAATCTAGAAATCATTATTGTAAAGATTTCGTAATCATTACAAAGATTTGGTAATGATTTCTTAGCCGTCAAAATCATTGCATAAAATTCCGTGAAATCTAGCAATCATTACCCGGAAATTTCCAAATCTAGTATCGGCCACTAGATTTTCATGCAAACAAACCTTGTCCCCTATTTTACAAACATCGTGATTGCCCCGAAATTCCGAAATCTAGTATTGACCACTAGAATTCCATGCACGGGATTTTGTCTCCCGATTTGTCGGCAAAGTCATTTCGGAACTTTCTTTTCATGTCTTCCAAATTGCCGACATCATAATTATTCTAACCAATCACATTCTCTTGAACTTAACACCACATCAAAAGTCTCGTCCAAGTGACAACCTAGTCATGTCGCATTTTTCTCGGCCAACCAAATTTCATGCAATTGCTGTCCAAAATCTTACCTTTGGATTTTTGTGCAGAATTTCGGAAATTGAGATGTCCAAACCGTGTGCATGCAGCCTAGGGTATTTCATGCACTTAACTTCCTGAATTTTACTAACTTTGCCTACAAGCTTTCCCAAAATTCACTATTCATGCACTAAAAACCGTAACACCCCTTTCTTTGCATCAATTTGCCAAATTCACTTCAGCTTTTACTCAACCAAAACCGTGTGCAGTTTTCAGTTTGGGAATCTTGCTAAGCAAGCCAAAATAAGCATGTTAAGTGGCAATTGGTCACTTAAAGGTTAAACCCTCCATATAAATAGACCAAACCACCTCATTTCTCTCTTTTTTCACTCAAAAAAAACCGTGAGCTCTCCACCCTCCCTCTCAAAATTCCTTTCAAGTTCCATTCTCTCTTTTTTCCTCAAAGAAGCCGAGACCCTTCCTCCCTAAATCTCTCAAATTTTTCTCATCCTTTCAACCTTCCAAGACAAGTCAAGGAACTCCAAGCTTTCACTCTTGCATTCTCTTGCTTGATTCTTCAAAACCGTGACCCTTTCTTCAAAGAGGTAAGCTTTCTCATCCTTTTTCCTTCTTTGATTTGAAGATCCATGGAAGCCTAATACCAAGAACTCCTAAAGGACTTCCTTTTTCACTTGATCCTAACCATTTGAAGCTTTTTCCATTTTTCTCTTCAAAGAACCGAGGAAGACAACCTAACCAAGAGGAGAAAGTTTGAAGTTTGAGATTCATCCTCTTGGTCCAGCAACTTTCCTTGGAGGAACCAGCCAAGATCAACTCCTTTTGCTCCTAAATTTTCGTCACAATCAAGGCAAGGGGGAGTTCTCACACTTGATGTGTTTGCATGTCCATCTCTTGGCTGTTTTTACACTTTTTTCCTTGAAAAATTAGTGTGTGTTGGACTGCATGTTGAAAGAACTTCAAATCTGAACTTGCATGTTAAGTTTTATCCAAAAAGTGTATGGATTTCCTTGTTGCATGTCTCGGTTACCTCTCAAAGAGTTGGATTTCACTTTCAATCAATTTTAATTCCTAAAAAGTTTGAATCTTTGATGTGTGGATGTGAATCTTCCTTGTTGCATGTCTCGGTTATCTTCCAAAGAGCTTGATTTCACCTTCAATCAACTTTAATTCCTAAAAAGCTTGAAACTTTGATGTGTGGATATGGATCTTTCCTTGTACATGTCTCGGTTTTTATGTTCCCTTGGTAGAACCTTTGAACTAATGACATTTTCTTTTTGAAACCATGAACCGTGAACTTGATCAACATATTCTTTCCATTGCATGTTAATTTTTAACCATGAAATGCTTTGGATCTCTTTGTGCATGTCTCGGTTTCACCTTTGTTTGGCTGGATTCTTTGTTTAAAATGTAGATCTATCCTTGTAACCAATAAACCTTGGATTGCATGTGAAATGGAAGCCATTGTATGTTGATTTCAGCCCCTAAGTGTTTCGGTTTTCCCTTAAAAATTTGAATGTCACTTGGAAATGTTGCCCCTCCACTTGGATGATGAAACTATGTCATTGCATGTTGATTTCCTTTGTGTTATATAAATTTTAGTTTGACAAAAATCTAGTGGAAAAGCTGGGCAGATTTGACCTTGTATGGAGAAAGCCTAGAATATTGAACTACACTTAGAAATTGAAAACCGTGTGGACTTTGTGTGATTTACATGAAAATGGTTGCTTGTTGGTTTGGATGATGGATGATTAAATTGATTGTGATGGATGTGTTTACTTGGTTTGAAAAGCCTTATGCATGTGGTGTCTCGGAAAATTGTGGTGGACAAGAAAGTGAGAACTATTCACTCTCGGTTTTGATGATAAGAAATCCTAAAAGTTGTACTTAAAATTGTGATAATTTTGATGAAATATGTGTGATAAGGACTGCATAATGATAGAGTGTGTTTGCTGTTTGCACTTGAATCCGTGAGCACTAAGATGAATCATGCATCATGTTCATTACATCATATAAGGAATCAAAAGAGAGAATCAAGCGCAGCCCTTTTTGATGGAAAGTTTACCTAAACTAAAAGGATATTAATTAAAGGTATGGAGATGGTAATTAAGGGACTGAATATAGTAGTTAATCAATAAAGACCATCCTTAGAAAGATCTCACTATTAGCTTAATGGAACCTATCACGTGAGGATTGATATTAATGAACCTAAAAAGAATTAGAACAAAATTAAGTAACCTTGAATTAAATAGGTAGTCGAGAATCAATACAAGTAATTAGAAATTAACTAAAAGGAAAAACCAGAGAGATAGGGAAAAGTGGAGATAAGTCATATTTAAAGTAGGAGGTAGTATGGTTAATAATAATGGAAATGATAAAGTGAGTAGTGTTAGTATAGCAAGTTAATGTAATAGGATTTGAGTGGGAAAATCTGAGAGGGTTGTGTCAAAATCATTGAGAATTATGTGTTGGAAAACAGTGGATGTGTATTGGTGGGATTGGAAGCTTGTGTGTGATCCTTAAACTTTATTGCTTGGCAAATCTATGCTAGAAGAGAAAGTGAATAGTGATTGAGCAAGCCTTGTGAGGGCTTTGTTTCTGTGCTTGAATTCCGTGTGACCCAAGATTGAGAAAACATTGAGGAGAGAAAGAAGAATCACACTTCATGCATCATAACATTTCTTTGGAACGACTTGATGGCATAACAGAGGCACAGCTGTAGGTATTGGAGGTTCGGTCCCGAGTAGACCTACGGGGGTGGTGAAAGGGGGAACAGTCGACCTAGATGGCGCAGCAGAGCTCTCTGTGGCCGGGTCGTGACCCTACTTGCAAGCCTTAGCCAAGCCCAACAAGAACTCCACATCCTAGGGTCGTTGAGGTCCATTCCCGAAGAGACCCAGTTTGGGGCCAGCACCAGTTTGGGTGTTTTTGAATAATGATATGAAATCTTTTCTGTGCAATTGTGATGCAGGGAATGGAGTCCTCCGATCGCCACACGACTTGGATATGAAATTGTGAACTCTACACTAAATGCTGGGCAAGTCGCTGGCAGTAGAGTAAGGGATCCCCATGCATACCATATACATTAATATGAAAACTTGAGGGATGGATAGTGAGGAATGAAACTTGCATTCATGCATCATGTGCATTATTAGTTTGATGAACCTAGGAATTATCTGTGAAAAGTATGAACTGACTTATATTGTAATGATGTTTGTTCTGAGAATGGATGATGATGTGACTTGAGTGATGGTGTGAAAAGCCACCTTCCTTGGGGTACGGCTATTGAATGCTTGCTTGTGTTTGGAGAACTCACCCCTGTTTGTGTGTGTTGTTGTACCTTTGTATATGCCCTATACAGATGACCAGCTTCCGAGTGAAGGTATGGATCCTGCCATCTGAGGAGGACGTCTGGGTGTTCGACGCGGCAGCACAACAAAGCATCTTCTATGGAATGGCACGGGTGATCCATGGACAAGATGTCGGACACTCTTGGACCACCCACTTTGTGGTTGATACCCCCATTGAGCTTGTTTTCTCTACCCCACCTGGAGATTCTCACCTACCTTACCCTGCACTTGCAGCTACTCCTTCTCCCATGTCTGTTGATCCCCGTACTCCCAGTTCTAGACCCGCACCTATACCTGTACCATTCCCTGCTGAGGAACCTACTCCACCCCCTGTGACCACTGAGAGAGATATGAGGAATGATGATGTACTACCCCATATGCTCCCTACCTACCCAAACACTTACTCGCCCTTTACCACAGTTCATTCACCACCTCGCACTGCTGGATGGATTATAGAGGACACTGAAGACGCTGCTTCTTCTAGTTCCGCTTCCCCGACATCTTCTGAGGAGACCGATCCCATTGAGGATTATTCTCCTCTCGACTGATTGGGATAGTTTATCTTTTGTGGTTTTAGGGAACTGCTCTTAGGGAGTCAGTCTATTTCATTCCCTGTATCTTTGGACTATGTTAGTTTCGTGCACTTTAATTATGTTATTTCGCTATATCAAGTTGCAGCACTCTAAGTTTATTATCAAACATTTCCATATCTATTGCATGAGGTTATTTGGTATGATGGAGTATTGTTGTGGTTGTTTTACTTGATGTTGATATTACATGATGAGATCATAAACCTCTAAATTGAAATGTGGTACACTAGAGGTGAATTGAAATAATGTGTTATCCTTCCGCTTCTCCTGTTTTAAAAAGAAAAAAAAAAATCCTGTTATTTTTAGGCGTCACAGGGTTTTTCTTTGCTGCAACTCTGGAAAAAGGTCAAAAATGGCAAATGGGGAAATATCTTGAGCGTATTCGATTTAATTTCCTTTAAATACTGCGAATAGGTTTTCAAAGTCATTCAATCTCCTCTGATAACATATTCACATCTGCATTATGCGAAAAATCTGAACATGACTTTGAAAGAAATAGAAATATTCCAGTTGCCATCAATGAAAATACTCTTTGCATGAAATATTTGAATGTTGATGTCTGAACTGAGTTGTATGGAACGAATTACTGCTGTATATTGCACTGCCTGATTGGACAGATAGCATACTAATGGTCCTGCATTAAGCTGATATTTAGTCTCTGATGACAATGAATGAGTGCACTGTTCTAATTGTATGTAATTCAAAGAAACAATAGGCAATATTCTGGATGGAATTTTACTGTCAGAAGATAATTTCTTTTAGGAACCATTAGTAGTTGAAATCTGGTTGAACATTGTGATTCTTTTTGCATCTATGTGCTAACCTGATGTGCTTTGAAAGTGTGCACTCTCAACTACAAATTTAAAGGTTTAACCAATTTTGACTGTGATTGCTTAGTAATTTGCAATAGTGCTTGTGTGTTTATATGATTAAAATTCTCATGACAGCAACTGATTGTAAAAAGACAAATTGGAATTCTGCACATGGATTGATTGAATTTATCTAGTAAAGAGATGTATAATGTCACAATTTTGTGTCATGAATTTTAAACTGTCAAATTACTTGCTTGTTTTTGCAGCTGTTTCAAAATGGTCAGAACTTCGTTGAATACACCAGTTGGACCTGCTAAGAAGACCAAAGCTAAATCACAAAGAACACTCCAAGAAGGAGATCTATCAGGAATATGCAAGCTGGAACAGCCAGGAATTCTCCAACCACAAAAAGAGCAAGAACTGCTGGTGTCTCACCGTCCTCACCCATTGAAATCGCTGACCCTCCTCAGCCAAGAGTAACCACATATGCAACCTCTTCACCACCTCAGCCGACCAGAAGAAATGCTCCTTCTACCTCTACCCCTACTGATCATGATCCAAGGTTCAGGAGTATTGCTCACGAAAACTATTTCAATGCAAATATTCTGAGGAGGAAGATTGTCCCAGATAGAGCCTTTGAAATTGTTGAAGGAAACTACCTTGAGTACTCAGAAGAAATTTAGAAAAGGGGATGGGACAACTTCTGCTCCTTGGCTGATAATGGTTGGAGAGAAATTACACAGGAGTTTTATGCAAATGCAATGCGGTTCAAGGGAGACCAAATTCCCAAATTTCACACAATGGTCAAGGGTATGAGGGTGGATTTCACTGCTGCCAACATCAATCGAGTGTTGGAAATTTACACTGACAGGCAACCTGGGCAGATGGACTTCACTGACTTTAAGAATAGTCCAGACAAGGATTATATTGAAATCCTGCACAGAATTGGAAAGCCAGGCACAACTTGGCAGCTGAACCTCGCCCAGAAACCCAAGTGTATCACCACCAAGAACCTGCTACCATTTGCTAAAGTCTGGAGTACTTTTCTGTTGAACTCTTTCATGCCGCCAAGCATAGTTCAACCCTAGCAGTAAAGAGGGCTGAATTATTGTTTGCTATCGTTAATGATATGTACATTGATGTGGGGGAAGTAATTAGTGAATGTATCTTAAATATTCTGAAAACAAAAAGAGATTCACTAGCCTTTCCCTCATTAATCACTTTACTTTGTGAGGATGCAGGGGTTGAAGTTGGAGACTACCAAGAGAAAATCAGATCTGCTCCCCCTATCTCTGTCTCAATGGTAAAGGAAATCTATGCCACCACCTCCTGCACTTCACCGCACCTATCCCCACCCGGTTCGTAAAGGAGAAACCGGTGAAGATGAAGGACATCCTACATCTTTTGGTTGAAAGGCAACATCAATTGGCTGAACGACAAACTGAGCTCCACAGCAGTTTGAAGGCAGGAACTATGCTAGTGGAATGTGTGTTGATGAATATTGGTCAGAAAATGGGAATGACGAAAGATGAACTTTATCACACACCAGATTTGGCCGAGAATGCTCAATGTCTACGCTCATCAGTCTTTAAAGACTTGCCAATCTACAAGACTCAATTTCCACAGCCAACTGAAGAAGTGGTGGAGGAAGAGGAAGAAGAGGAGGATGAGGAAGAAGATGAAGATGAAATTTCTGATGAAGAGGATGCCCAAGATGACTAGTTTAGGATTTTTGTTCTCTTTTCTGTTAATTCAAATTTTCTCTTGATGGTTTTATTATTAAGTTTCAAATTTTTTTTTTTGGTTTCATTTTAGAATTTGGGTTTGTAATTTGCACACTTGGTATATTTTGGTTTCATGCTAATTCTGAACAATTATGTTTTGAACACACATTAATTATGCAGAATTCAATCCCTTTTTCACTTGATAATTGACGAAATTTTTTGTATTTTGTGCAGAAAATGTCACACTCACACAACACTCACACACATTGGCTGATGACACCTGCACAAGCTGCCATGAAAGGGGGGTTATTCCTTACCTCTTGATTCATGTGTTAGCTACACAATACACTGAAAAATTACTGATAATAGTCTAGGTTATGAGCTGTTTTCTGCAAATTAACTGCAAGATGATTGACAATTTTGTGAATTCTGTGTGAATTTCTTTTTAAGTTGTTTGTCCCATTCTCAAAATGAGGTCACACTTGTATGTTCAAAAATGAGGCAGTTGCCACTAGGTGCATAGATTTCTGAAAAGTGCATTATGTTTTCATTAATCCACATGATCACTTATAAATACCTAGTGAGATTTGAGCTGTCTAATTCTTTTCCTTGTGTGATTAATCATATTTGGCTGCATTCTCTAGAACTTGCCCTTGTTCTTAATTGAATATGCATGTTACAGTCCTCACACACATGATAGAGGCCATGTTTGATATACTTAGTTAGCCTAAAATGCCTACCCTTATGATTGAATGTCTTAGTTCACCCTTTTGAGCTTAATATCCCTTTTCTTGAAATTACCTTATTATAAGCCTTGCTGAAAAACCAATTTTTACCATTCAAAAGATCAAAGGCATAATGAGTTTAATCAAGAACGAGTTTTAAAACTAAGTTTGGGGTGGCATCTGTAACGCCCCAATTTTTGAGAATTAGCTAGTAGTCTTTAGATTTCAATTATTAGCTTATTCCAGCTTACTAGCGTCGGAATAATTAGATAGATGCTGCATTTTATTTTTTTAGAATATTGAATTATTTCCGAATTCGGTATTTTAAGGTAACTGCATGCAAATAGATAGTTTCAATATCGTCCAAAGATTTTCCTGAGTATGTTCAATTGTGCTGTTCACAATGCCCCTGATAATCTATCCCGAAAGTTAAAATTTTATCTTATTTAAAATTGTCAAATCAAAGATATTCGCCTTGAAAAACGTGAGATTTTGTAATCATTGCTAAGATTTTGTAATCATTCCTTAGCCGTCAAAATTTTACACGGAATCTCACGAAATCTAGAAATCATTATTGCAAAGATTTCGTAATCATTACAAAGATTTAGTAATGATTTCTTAGCCGTCAAAATCATTGCATAAAATTCTGTGAGATCTAGCAATCATTACCCGGAGATTTCCAAATCTAGTATCGGCCACTAGATTTTCATGCAAACAAACCTTGTCCCCTATTTTACAAACATCGTGATTGCCCCGATATTCCGAAATCTAGTATTGACCACTAGAATTCCATGCACGGGATTTTGTCTCCCGATTCGCCGGCAAAGTCATTTCGGAACTTTCTTTTCATGTCTTCCAAATTGCCGACATCATAATTATTCTAACCAACCACTTCTCTCGAACTTAGCACCACATCAAAAGTCTCGTCCAAGTGACAACCTAGTCATGTCGCATTTTTCTCGGCCAACCAAATTTCATGCAATTGCTGTCCAAAATCTTACCTTTGGATTTTTGTGCAGAATTTCGGAAATTGTGATGTCCAAACCGTGTGTATGCAGCCTAGGGTATTTCATGCACTTAACTTCCTGAATTTTACTAACTTTGCCTACAAGCTTTCCCAAAATTCACTATTCATGCACAAAAAACCGTGGCACCCCTTTCCTTGCATCAATTTACCAAATTCACTTCAGCTTTTACTCAATGAAAACCGTGTGCAGTTTTCTGTTTGGAAGTCTTGCTAAGCAAGCCAAAATGAACATGTTAAGTGGCAATTGGTCACTTAAAGGCTAAACCTTCCATATAAATAGACCAAACCACCTCATTTCTCTCTTTTTTCACTCAAAAACCGTGAGCTCTCCACCCTTCCTCTCAAAATTCCTTTCAAAGTTCCATTCTCTCTTTTTCTTCAAAGAAACCGAGACTCTTCCTCCCTAAATCTCTCAAAAAAATTCTCATCCTTTCAACCTTCCAAGACAAGCCAAGGAGCTCCAAGCTTTCACTCTTGCATTCTCTTGCTTGATTCTTCAAAACCGTGACCCTTCCTTCAAAGAGGTAAGCTTTCTCATCCTTTTTCCTTCTTTGATTTGAAGATCCATGGAAGCCTAACACCGAAAACTCCTAAGAAACTCCTTTTTCACTTGATCCTAACCATTTGAAGCTTTTTCCCCTTTTTCTCTTCAAAGAACCGAGGAAGACAACCTAACCAAGAGGAGAAAGTTTGAAGTTTGAGACTCATCCTCTCGGTCCAGCAACTTTCCTTTGGAGAACCAGCCAAGATCAACTCCTTTTGCCCACAAATTTTCGTCACAATCAAGGCAAGGGGGAGTTCTCACCATTGACGTGTTTGCATGTCTATCTCTTGGCTGTTTTTACACTTTTTTCCTTGAAAAATTAGTGTGTGTTGGACTGCATGTTGAAAGAACTTCAGATCTGAACTTGCATGTTAAGTTTTATCCAAAAAGTGTATGGATTTCCTTGTTGCATGTCTCGGTTACCTCCTAAAGAGTTTGATTTCACCTTCAATCAACTTTAATTCCTAAAAAGCTTGAAACTTTGATGTGTGGATGTGGATCTTTCTTTGTGCATGTCTCGGTTTTTATGTTCTCTTGGTAGAACCTTTGAACTAATGACATTTTCTTCTTGAAACCATGAACCGTGAACTTGATCAACATATTCTTTCCATTGCATGTTAATTTTTAACCATGAAATGCTTTGGATCTCTTTGTGCATGCCTCGGTTTCACCTTTGTTTGGCTGGATTCTTTGTTTAAAATGTAGATATATCCTTGTAACCAATAAACCTTGGATTGCATGTGAAATGGAAGCCATTGCATGTTGATTTCAGCCCCTAAGTGTTTCGGTTTTCCCTTAGAAATTCGAATGTCACTTGGAAATGTTGTTCCTCCACTTGGACGATGAAACTATGTCATTGCATGTTGATTTCCTTTATGTTATATAATTTTTAGTTTGATAAAAGTCTAGTGGAAAAGCTGGACAGATTTGATCTTGCATGGAGAAAGCCTAGAATATTGACTACACTTAGGAATTGAAAACCGTGTTGGATATTGTGTGATTTGCATGAGAATGGTTGCTTGTTAGTTTGGATGATGGATGATTGAATTGATTGTGATGGATGTGTTCACTTGGTTTGAAAAGCTTTATGCGTGTGGTATTTTGGAAAATTGTGGTGGACAAGAAAGTGAGAACTATTCACTCTCGGTTTTGATGATGAGAAATCCTAAAAGTTGTACTTAAAATTGTGATAATTTTGATGAAATATGGGTGATAAGGACTGCATAATGATAGAGTGTGTTTGCTGTTTGCACTTGAATCCGTGAGCACTAAGATGAATCATGCATCATGTTCATTACATTACACAAGGAATAAAAAGGAGAGAATTAAGCGCAGCCCTTTTTGATGGAAAGTGTACCTAAACTAAAAGGATATTAATTAAAGGTATGGAGATGGTAATTAAGGGACTAAATATAGTAGTTAATCAATAAAAGGCCATCCTTAGAAAGATCTCACTATTAGCTTAATGGAACCTATCGCGTGAGGACTGATATTAATGAACCTAAAAAGAATTAGAACGAAATTAAGTAACCTTGAATCAAATAGGTAGTCGAGAGTCAATACAAGTAATTAGAAATTAACTAAAAGGAAAAACCAGAGAGATAGAGAAAAGTGGAGATCAGTCATATTTAAAGTAGGAGGTAGTATGGTTAATAATAATGGAAATGATAAAGTGAGTAGTGTTAATATAGCAAGTTAATGTAATAGGATTTGAGTGGGAAAATCTGAGAGGGTTGTGTCAAAATCATTGAGAATTATGTGTTGGAAAACGGTGGATGTGCATTGGTGGGATTGAAAGCTTGTGTGTGATCCTTAAACTTTATTGCTTGGCAAATCTATGCTAGAAGAGATGGTGAATAGTGATTGAGCAAGCCTTGTGAGGGCTTTGTTTCTGTGCTGAATTTCGTGTGACCCAAGATTGAGAAAACATTGAGGAGAGAAAGAAGAATCACACTTCATGCATCATAACATTTCTTTGGAACGACTTGATGGCATAACAGAGGCACAGCTGTAGGTATTGGAGGTTCGGTCCCGAGTAGACCTACGGGGTTGGTGAAAGGGGGAACAGTCGACCTAGATGGCGCAGCAGAGCTCTCTGTGGCCGGGTCATGACCCTACTTGCAAGCCTTAGCCAAGCCCAACAAGAACTCCACATCCTAGGGTCGTTGAGGTCCATTCCCGAAGAGACCCAGTTTGGGGCCAGCACCAGTTTGGGTGTTTTTGAATAATGATATGAAATCTTTTCTGTGCAATTATGATGCAGGGAATGGAGTCCTCCGATCGCCACACGACTTGGATATGAAATTGTGAACTCTACACTAAATGCTGGGCAAGTCGGCGCGATAGAGTAAGGGATCCCCATGCATACCATATGCATTAATACGAAAATCTGAGGGATGGATAGTGAGGAATGAAACTTGCATTCATGCATCATGTGCATTATTAGTTTGATGAACCTAGGAATTATCTGTGAAAAGTATGAACTGACTTATATTGCAATGATGTTTGTTCTGAGAGTGGATGTTGATGTGACTTGAGTGATGGTGTGAAAAGCCACCTTCCTTGGGGTACGGCTATTGAATGCTTGCTTGTGTTTGGAGAACTCACCTCTGTTTGTGTGTGTTGTTGTACCTTTGTATATGCCCTATACAGATGACCAGCTTCCGAGTGAAGGTATAGATCCTGCCATCTGAGGAGGACGTCTGGGTGTTCGACGCGGCAGCACAGCAAAGCATCTTCCATGGAATGACACGGGTGATTCATGGACAAGATGTCGGACACTCATGGACCACCCACTTTATGGTTGATACCCCCATTGAGCTTGTTTTCTCTACCCCACCTGGAGACTCTCACCTACCTTATCCTGCACTTGCAGCTACCCCTTCTCCCATGTCTGTTGATCCCCGTACTCCCAGTTCTAGACCAGCACCTACGCCTGTACCATTTCCTACTGAGGATCTTACTCCACCCCCTGTGACTATTGAGAGAGATATGAGGAATGATGATGTACTGCCCCACATGCTCCCTACCTACCCAAATACTTACTCACCCTTTACCACAATTCATTCACCACCTCGCACTGCTGGATGGATTATAGAGGACACAGAAGACTCTGCTTCTTCTAGCTCCGCTTCCCCGACATCCTCTGAGGAGTCCGATCCCATTGAGGATTATTCTCCCCTCGACTGATTGGGATAGTCTGTCTGTTGTGGTTTTAGGGAACTGCTCTTAGGGAGTCAGTCTGTTTCATTCCCTATATCTCTGGACTATGTTAGTTTCGTGCACTTTAATTATGTCATTTCATTTTATTAAGTTGCAGTACTCTGAGATTATTACCAAACATTTCCATATCTATTGCATGAGGTTATTCAGTTATGATGGAGTATTGTTGTGGTTGTTTTACTTAATGTTGATATTATATGATGAGACCACAAACCTCTAAATTGAAATGTGGTACACTAGAGGTGAATTGAAAGAATGTGTTATCCTTTTGCTTCCCTTGCTTAAAAAAAAAAAAATCCTGTTATTTTTAGGCATCACAGCATCCAGATTTTAATTGCTTGAGGACAAGCAATGTTCTAAGTTTGGGGTAGGAAATATCACAAACCAGAAAGAAAGAACAAAAGTGCTGCAGCAAAATGAAAAATTTATGAAGCAAAGCTGTGAAAAGAACAAAAATGTGAGTTCAAAAGAAAAGAAGTGCAGCAAAGTGCTGCAGAAAAAGAAAAAAGAATATCAAAGAAAAGAAGATAGTGACTGAAAGCAAGAAAAGAGATGAAAATTCTGCTGCAAGAAAAATTTTGTTTCCTGCATAAGTGAGAGAATTAAGGAGGAATAATGCAGATCCAGGCCAGTTTTAAAACAAATCACTCAAAATGCCTCTGATCTTTTGAAATTGCATGTATTGTTTTCCATTTTCTTTGATACCTACCCTAACCTTAGCCTTGTTATAACCTGAAAAAGTCCTCTAGATGTGTGATTAATTGTACTAAGCAGAGGAGATGGAGAAATTGGGCAAGCATATGGTAGGGTGCAGTGAAATTGATGATCTAGAGTGAAAACAGCACCTAAACACTATTGAGTGATGAGAGAAACACTTCCAAGTGAGCTGTGATCATGTTGATTAATTGTACTCACATGAATTTTGATGAAATATATGAACTTAGGTAGCAATTCTTACTCAATGATGATTATGCAGTAGGAATATCATGATGAGTATTTGGATGAACAACTTGATTGAAAATTTTGCAGAGAACACAGAATTAGAAATTAGAAAAATCTGAAATAAGCAGTTTATGAACTGAATTTGAAAATGGAGGAACTTACCCTTGGTTTAGTTTGATTTTCTTGAGGTCCTCAAGCAAAAATTCAAGTTTGGGGTGGTGATGAATCCATATTTTTACTGATATTTTAGCATAATTCTAGCTCATTTAATAAGGAAAATATATGAAGAAAGCAGAAAAACTCAGAAAAAGAGAATGATTGAAAGTTTTATTTCAATTTGTAGTTATTTTCGCATTTGTAGAATTTATGCTTAGTTCTTAAGGAATTTATCTTGTTTTTGAAGGAATAATCTGAGCAAAAGTCATGGAAATGGATTATCAATGGAAAGGAAGAGGAAGAATGGCAATGTTGGACTCCAAAATACAAGAATTATGGGATGCAGGCTGGGCGTGATCACTATTGTTAGTGAAAGTGATCATTCCAAAGCCTAAATGAGAAGAGGAGCCTGTGCGTAATCACTTTTAGTTACAAGAGTGAGCGTTGCCAGTGTGCGTTATCACTTTCGCCAACGAAAGTGAGCGTTCCAGAGAAGACTCCATTCCTGATGAGCTGCGCGTTGTCACTTTCGCCAACGAAAGTGAGCGTTCCAGAGGCACTTGTATCAGGACAGCTTGCGCGTGATTACTATTACTCACGAAAGTGATCACGCGTAGCCCTTTGACCTCCTGCGTTGCCACGATTATGAATAAAAGTGAATGTTCCAGAGAAGCCTTCAACTCTGCAAGTTGCGCGTGGTTACTCTTGCTCTTGAAAGTGAACACGCGCACTACATAAAGCTTCTGCGTGGTTACTCTTGTGAAGAAAAGTGACAACGCGCAGAACTGGGGTTTCTATATATACATGATTGAAGCGCGAAAACGGGGATCTTTTGCTCATTTTCTGTTTTGTTAGTTAGATTGTCGTTGAGAGAGAGTGGAGAGAAGATTGGGGTCGAAGTTTGAAACTCCAAGAAGAGGGATTGGATTGGAGTTCGTGGCCATGGCTGCTCTGCATTCTTCTTCATCTTCTTCTTCTTCTTTCTCTGTTTTTGTTGCAATGTGTGCTTAATTTCCCATAGTTAGGGGTTTATGGAACTCGAATTGATGTATTGATTCGACTTTATCTTATGAACTTTAAGTTCTTCGATTAATTGAGTTGTTAATTCTGCTTTTCATGCAATCTTTGAATGGAAATTCATTCGATTAATCAAGAGGAATCTTTACCAATGGGAATTGGATTGTTTGCTCCGATCTGAATTGGCAACCAGTGTTTAGGGATTTCTTAGGGATAAGGAGACCTAATTCTGCAATCTCATAGTTCTAATTCTTAATGCAACCTGAAATTGAATCTCACCTAAGGGATTAGGGAGGTTTAGTGGAATGTTAGGGTCAATGAGTTAAGGAATTAACCTTTGGCTCAAATGGTTATAATTCTGTGAAGTGGTACTTGAACCTAAATTCCCTGTGGAGACGATATTTGGATCTTAAATTTACTTATCACTTGCTGCAATGCTAGTATACTTGCTAGTGTAGATTGCTAACAACAACCACAACTTCATATTTAATCAATTACACATAGAAAGAGTAGGGTAGATCCCTCCTTACCTTGGATTGAAGACCCACATGCTAAATCCACCACGTGTTCCTCCCTCACAAATTTCGTCCTAAACACATGGAGAAACTCCATGAGAACTCAGGGAAACCGCAAAAATAGAGAAAGAAGATGAAAAACTGAAACCCTAACCATTAAAACTCACCTCCAAGCATTCCCCACACGAATTCAACCTTCAATGAAGTTCCCGAACGGCTTTGGAGGCAAATTAATCGGTGGAATAGGGCTTTTGGTCGAGAGGATTGAAGAGATTTGGGAGGAAATTTGAGAAATGAATGTCAAATACCTGAACCCCCTTTAAATCCTTTTTTGGTCATGACACTCTCGCTACAGTAGTGAGAGAATATCTCACTGTAGGGACATGCCCTCATGCTGCAGTGAAAATCTCAGACGAAACTACACCATGGTTTTTGCAAAATCTCGCTACAGCGAGACCCTCTTGCTACAACAAGACTGCATCTAGAAATGCGCTTCAAACTGTCGCTCTATCGCTATAGCGAGATGTTTGTCGCTACAGCGAGACGTCTCTTGCTACAGCGAGAAGGTGACAGTTACAGTCCTTCCTCCCAGGGCCTTTTTGCTACAGCGAGGACAGCCCAGAATTACACCCTACACTTAGACACTTAGCCCATTTTCAGCCCAACCAATCATGCATACACATATATATACATATATCCACAACATATATATAAAAATACACACACATATATATATATATATGTATTTAGATTTATATATAAATAACAATAAGTAATATTATAAAATTCAGGGAGTTCCACACAATAGCCGCAGCAAAATGCTGTATTAATTAGGAGCAAGATGAAGTAGTGAAAGAATGCATATTGCAACTAGATTCTCTGCCATGTGTTAATAATGCAGTGAACCAACTCAAGGAAGAATTACATAAAGAAGAGGAGAAGAAGGAAGAGCCCAAGGTGGAACTCAAGCAACTATCCTCTAACTTGAGGTATGCATTTCTTGATGAAGGGCATAACAAACCAATAATAATAAATGGCAATTTGAAGAAAGACCAAGAAGAAAAGCACTTGAGAGTGTTGAGAGAGCACAAATCAGCATTGGGACGGCATATTTCTGATTTGAAAGGTATAGATCCATCCTTTTGCATGCATAGAATTTTGTTTGAAGAGAATTACAAACCGGTGGTTTAACCTCAAAGAAGTAGTGAGGCAAGAAGTGAAGAAATTACTAGATGCAGGGGTTATTTATCCTATTTCGGATAGTCAATAGGTCAGTTCGGTTCATGTAGTGCCTAAGAAAGGAGGTATAACTGTGGTGCCGAATGAGAGAAATGAGTTAATACCTACTAAGACAGTAACTGGATGGCAGATGTGCATCGATTATAGAAAATTGAATGATGCATCAAGAAAGGATCATTTTTCTCTTCCATTTGCTAACCAAATGTTGGAGAAATTAGCTGGGTACGACTATTACTATTTCTTAGATGGATACTTCATGAATCCATATTTTTACTGATATTTTAGCATAATTCTAACTTTTGATAAGAAAAATATATGAAGAAAGCAGAAAAACTCACAAAAAGAGAAGGAATTGAAGTTTTCTTTAAATTTGTAGTTATCTTAACAATTGTGGAATTTTTACTTAGGAATTAAGTTTTTAATCTTGTTTTTGAAGGAATAATTCGAGCAAGGTTCATGAAAATGGAGGCTTGATGATAAGGTAGAGGAAAGAAGCAAGTCTAGACTCCAAAAACACAAGAACAAGAAAATGCAGACTGGCGTGATCACTATTGTCAGTGAAAGTGATCACTCCAGAGTTCAAAGAAGAAGAAAGCCTGGGCGTTATCACTTTTATCAGTAAAAGTAAGCGTTCCAGAGAGGCAAAATAGCAGGAAAGCTCTGTGTAACTACTATTGTCGTCGAAAGTGATTGTTCTAGAGAGCCTTCAACTTGGCGAGTTGCGCATAGTCACTTTTATTCATAAGAGTGATCATGCGCAATTACTTGGGCTTTGCGTTAATACTTTTATCACCAAGAGTGAGAGTTTCAGAGAGCTCTCAATATCAAGAAAGTTGCGCGTGGTCACTTTTTCTCATAAAAGTGTTAACGCACAACCTTAAACCTTCATAAAAATGATAACGCGCAAATTTGGGAATTTCTATAAATACCAGATGCGCCCATATTTTTAGGAGTTCAATTTTATTTTCTATTTTTTTTTGTTAAATTGTCGTTGAGAGAGATTGAGAGAGAAGATTGGGGTCAAGTCTTGAAGCTTCCACAAATAGGAATCAAATCGGAGCTTTTGGCCATAGCTTTTTGGAGTTTTTCTTCTTCTTCTTCTTCTTTTTTCTCTTTCTCTTCTTGAATTGATGTATTGATTTGATTCTTGCTTCTAAAATTTGAGTATTTGGATTAATTGAGCTGTTAATTCTACACTTTACATAATCTTTGAATGGAAATTCATTTGATTAACCTTATAGAAACATTTGCCAATGGGAATTGGATTTGATTCTCTGATCTGAATGAACAACCAGAATTAGGGGTTTCTTAGGGATAAGTAGACTTAATTCTGCAATCCTAATGTTCCAAGTCTTAATGCAACATCAAATTGAACTTAACCTAAGGGATTAGGATGGTTTAGTTACTTGTTAGGGTCAATGAGTTAAGGAATTAACCTTTGGCTATTGAATTGTGAAACTGATTGTTAATTAACTAAGTTCTTGAATTTTCAGAAGCATAATTGAATTAATATTGACATTCTTGTGAAGTAAATTCCTAACTACCTTCAATCCATTTCTAATCCCACATTACATTCATTGATCTACTTTCTGCAAGTTTTCTTTACTTTTAATTGCTTTGATTTACTGTTGTTACATGTTACACTTCTCGTTCCAATTTCGTATGGCTTAGATGCTTATAATTCTGTGAATTGATACTTGAAATCTAATTCCCTATGGAGACGATACTTGAATATTAAATTTACTCATTAATTGCTGCAATTCCTAGTGCACTTGCTAGTGTTAGATTGTAAACAACAAGTTTTTGGCGCTGTTGCTGGGGAATTATGTATTTCAATATCATTAGTAGCAAAAAAGTAGCTAGATTGAGCATTTATTTTGTTGTTGTTTTGCTTTCAAGTTTTTTTGCATAATTTCTCTGCAATTTGTGTAGATTTCTGCATAATTTCTACTGTCTTCTGCATAAAGTTTCTGCATTCTTTTGCATTTTCTGCATAATTTCATTTTTCATTATTCTGTATAATTATAATTTCCATTCTGCATAATTTCTACATGATTTTACAATTCTGCAGTTGTTAGACTTGAATTTTATATGCTTTTGCTGATAGCTTTTTGCATAATTTCTGTTTTGCATTTCTGAATACTGATTGTAGTCTAATTTTGTTTCATTTTGACTTGTATATGCGTGGTAAAAATAAGAATAAATCAATTCTGGTCTTTGATCTTGACATAGACATAACCCTAAGAAGATTGAGAAAAGAGTCTAGAGCAGAAAAATTCATAGGAAGTGATAGTGATTTAGAAGTTGTCTATTCTCCAAAAATTCAGAACAATCCTAGAGTGAAAAGAACACCTACACCTTTGAGACAACCAAATCCAGCAATAGAAATGGCAGAGCAAAATAGAATTAGAACATTAGGGGACTATGCAATTCCTAATATGCAAGGTTTTAACTCTTCTATAATCAGGCCAACTATCCAAGCCAACCATTTTGAGATTAAACTTGCCTTATTACACTTAGTCCAACAGGATCAGTTTTCTGGTGGAAATTCTGATGATTCTAATTTACATATTTCAAATTTTTTGTAGCTATGTGACACAATCAGGATAAATGGGGTTAGTGAAGAAGCCATCAGACTGAGACTATTTTCTTTTTTCTTGAGAGATAGAGCTAAATGTTGGTTACAAGCTTCACCACAAGGAAGCATTACAACTTGTACAGAACTTGTGAATAAGTTTCTAACCAAGTACTTTTCTCCATCCAAAGCTGCTAAGTTGAGAGGAGAAATTACATCCTTTGTGCAACAAGAAGGAGAATCATTGTATGAAGCTTGGGAAAGATACAAAGAATTGCTTAGAAGGTGTCCACATCATTGTATTCCAGATTAGATGCAATTGGAAACTTTCTACAATGGCATCATTGTAGCAACTAGAACAATGGTTGATGATGCTGCTAGAGGTTCATTAAATACAAAGTCCTTGGAAGAAGCTCAGAGGATTATTGCGATGATGGCATCTTCAATGTATCAGAATTCAAACTCAAGGAATCAAGGAAGAAACTCTGGTTATGAAGCTAAGATTTTGGAAACCTTTCTTGCATAGAATCAGCTACAAAATCAAATGTTTTCAGAACAAATAGCTGCCCTAACTCAAGAAATCAGTAACCTTCAAACAGGCAGTATGCTTACCAGTCAGCTAATATAACATCCTATGCTTTGTGTCATGCCTGTAGTATATTAATGAGAAAAATCTGTAGTACTTTGTGAGCAGAAAGAAACTGTGTATATACAGTAACCCCTGATGTCAACAGTGACATAACGCTGATGTCATCGGTGACATCATCACTTATATCATCAGCGACATCATGCTGACCTTACGCTGACATCATTGCTTATGTCATAGGTGATCTCACGCTGACATCATCGCTTACATCATCGATGACATCATGCTGATGTCATCACTTGCATTATGCTGACATCATCGCTTACATCACATTGACGCTGACATCTTCAAAAAATTTTCTATAAATAGAGGGGGCTTCACATGAAATTTTCATTTCCATCCAAGGTTCTCAAAGGTTCTAAGGTCATATCTCGCCATTTTCTCCCATACTAAACCTCCTAAACTTAGATTTTTCTTCAGAGCTGTGATTCTACGTCTGTTCTAAAGGATTTCAAGAAAACCTCCGTTCTAGAGTTAAATCTTCGATTAAATCTTTGTAAAAGCTCTGTTTTGAGATAAGGGAGGCTCTACTTTATCATTTTGTTATGTTTATTACTTGTATTCTCATAGATCTTGTCATGTATGTGATTATATGTGGAATAATCCTTGTTTTATGAGAAATAATCAGTGAAAAGTGAGAATAATTAGCTATTTATGTGATTTTATAATGAATACATGGTGAAAATGTGATATTACGTTCAAATAAGGCATGATAAGGTATATTGAGGATGGTTGATATGATTTTTATGATTTTGTGATTTGAAATATACAAAGAGATGGATGTTTCATATTTGAATATATTGTGTTTCCTGTTAAAATGATGTGTATTGTGAATATGCCATGGTTTGATAGATATGATGAAAAGTATGTGGAAATATAATGAAAAATATGTGTGAACATGATAAATGGCATATGTGAACATGTGAATATGCTCGAAAGAGTATGAAATGGAAAAGGATATAATGTAAATAGTTACAGAGATACGGGATGTAAAGAGTATGAAATGGAAGATGGAGACGATATGGGATATCTTGGGGAAATGTAGGGTAGTGAGTGACATTCGGGATTGTGCACGGAATATTGTGTTCGAATGCACCACATGGCCACACACTCATTTCTCGACTTGACTCCTGACCATTACCTTTGCTAATGGGCCGTCTATTGCATGTGTTGTATCCGTATTGCATTGGGCCATCTGGCGACTATTTACATAGATGTGTAAGACCTCGGGATAGAGGCATCGGATAACTGTGGCCATAGGGCGCGGTAAGCGCGGATAAAAGTAAAAGAAATTATGAATCTGTGGAATATCATATGTGTTGAGATGAAAACATGATTTATATGACACTGTGATATGTAATGCCATGATGTTTTCTTTAATCGTGATAAGATGTGTTTTGTGATGAATATGTGTGATGTATGCGTGGTAGGGTAGAGACTCACCCTTACACAACATGTTCAGGAAACCAGGATGAATAGTACCAGGCTCACAGTGCATGGATGGATGAGAGCTGCTATAGGACTTAGTTATTTTGAGTTATGTAATGAATAATTTCAGTTTTATAGCATTCTTTTAAAAATAGTTGTAAAACTACTATTTCTCTTTGTTGCTGATGAAAACTTTAGAATCTTTATTTTTCTAAAGTACTTATGAATTAATGAAATTTTTACTCTATGAAACTTATATCATTTCAATGTCTCTTTCTTATTAGAGAGTTTTTGAAAGAAAAATTTATTTTACCATTTAAATATTTATGAAAATTTATCGTATATTGAGGAAATAAATATAAGGCGTTACAATTTTGGTATCAGAGCAGTTCATCCAGACCAGACTGGGGTATGGGACTAACATGTCTATGTTGTGTAGTAGATATACTAGAATATGAAATGATTATTTGCTAATATGACTTATTAGATGTGAATTACGTGCACTAGATTTATCTATGTGTATGTGAATGATAGATTAATAAGTGATTTGAGTTTATTGCGAGATTAGAGCTATGTCTAGTAGAGGTAGACCTGCTGGTCCTACAAATGAACTCCTGGAGCGCATGACCCAAGTCTTAGAGACTTTGGCACATAACCAGGAGGCTGAACCAGCCGAGTATAGAGGACTTTCTTCTTTTACTAGGCATAAACCTCCAAAATTTGAAGGAAAGTTTGATCTTGAGGGAGCTCAGAGGTGGATAGCAGATGTAAAGAAGATTTTCCATGCCATGGGATGTAGAAAGGAGCATAAAGTAACTTATGCTACTTATATGCTGAGTGGAGAAGCTGAGGACTGGTGGAGATTTGGTAGTCAAACTCTACTGCAAGAAGATGGTTATATTCCTTGGGAGACATTCAAGGCAACCTTTCTGGGAAATTATTTTCCAAGAGATTTAAAGAAACAGAAGGCTAGGGAGTTCATTGAGTTGAAACAAGGAAATATGTCTGTAGGAGAATATGCTGCTAAATTTCATGAATTGATGAAATACTGGCCTCACTATCAACATAATGATGGAGAGGAAGATCTATGTGCTCAATTTGAGCATGGGCTAAGGTCAGATATTTGAGCTGCCGTTAGTGTATTCCAGTTGACAGATTTACCCACTCTAGTGAGTAAATGCAGAATATTTGAAGCCAATACTAAGGGTAAGACGGTAGATACCAGAATCGGTGGTCCTATGAGACAAGACCGAAGGCCTCCAAGATTTTCTAGAGGACCTTACTCTAGTCCAAATCAGTCTCAAGTGAAGGGGACTGTATCTCAAGAAGATAGTTGTGGTGGTTCTGGTTCTTTCAGAAGGCCACTAAAATGTTTCAAGTGTGGTGGATCTCATATTAAAAAGAATTGTCCTCAACTTCCACCAACATTTGACATTTGTGGGAAAATGGGACACTCTGCTAGTGTCTGTTGGTCTGCTCCACAAAAGAGCGGAAGCATGAGTGTGGAACAAAGACCTGAATCTAGAGCAAGCACTGGAACAAAGCCAAATGTGAAAGGCAAAGTTTTTGCTATGAGTGGAGCTGAGGCTTCAAAATCAGAGGAGCTTATTAGAGGTAAATGTATCATAAAAGACCTACTTGTAGATGTGTTGTTTGATTCTGGTGCTACTCATTCCTTTATTTTTGTGGATTGTATGAGATGTCTAGAATTACCTGTATCTGAATTGTCTTGTGATGTTATTGTATCTACTCCTACGGGTAAGCCCGTAGCAACTTCTTCTGTGTGTTTAGGCTGTCCTGTGATGGTACATGGTAGGATTTTTAGTATAGATTTGATTTGTTTACCTCTTTCCTAACTTGATGTAATTTTGGGAATGGATTGGTTGTCATCCAACCATGTTCTATTGGATTGTAAAGATAAAGTTTTGATTTTTGGCACTAAAGTATCAGAAAGTGCTAGACTCTTAATTCCAGATCCATTAGAAAATGTAATGAGTGCTAAGGCTTTCATGGTTCTATTTTCAATTGAGACTGAAATGAAAATGAAGCCTGAGTATATCCCAGTGGTTAGAGATTTTTAGAAGTTTTTCCTGATGATGTTACTAAATTGCCACCAGAAAGAGAGATTGAGTTTACTATTGATCTCATTCCGGGAGCAAATCCTATTTCTGTTGCACCATATAGGATGTCACCAATAGAGTTGGCTGAGGTAAAGAAATAGGTAGAATAATTATTGCAGAAAAGGTTTATAAGGCCAAGTGTGTCACCTTGAGGAGCACCTGTTCTTTTGGTGAAAAAGAAAGATGGGAATATGAGGATGTGTATTAAATATAGGCAGTTGAATAAGGTAACAATAAAGAACAAGTATCCTATTCCTCGAATTAATGACTTGATGGATCAGTTAAGAGGAGCTTCTGTATTTTCAAAGATTGATTTACGATCTGGTTATCATCAGATCAGAGTCAAGAATGAGGATATCCCCAAAACAGAGTTTAGAACTCGCTATGGCCACTATGAGTATCTAGTTATGCCATTTGGTGTGACTAATGCTCCTGCAGTATTCATGGACTACATGAATAGAATTTTTCATGAGTTTTTGGATAAATTTATTGTAGTATTTATAGATGATATTCTGATTTATTCCAAGAATCATGAAGAACATGCAGAACACTTGAGAATTGTTTTGCAGATACTAAGAGAAAGGCAGTTGTATGCAAAATTCTCTAAGTGTGAATTTTGGTTACCACAAATCCAATTTTTGGGACATATGGTATCAAAAGATGGCATTATGGTGGATCCAGTAAAGGTGGAGGCAGTGGCTCAGTGGCCAAGGCCTACTAATCCAACAGAAATTTGCAGTTTTCTAGGACTAGCTGGCTATTATAGGAAATTTATTGAAGGATTTTCTAAAATAGCTTTTCCTTTGACAAAGTTAACAAGAAAAGGAAAGGAGTTTGTGTGGAATGAAGAGTGTGAAGCAAGTTTTTAAAAGCTGAAAGAAAAGTTAACATCTGCCCCTGACTTAGTTTTGCCTAATCCAGAACAAAAGTTTGATGTGTATTATGATGCATCTGGGCAAGGGCTTGGTTGTATCTTGATGCAGGATGGAAGGGTAGTTGCTTATGCTTCGAGGCAGTTGCGTCCTCATGAAGTTAATTATCCTACTCATGACCTAGAATTAGCCGCAGTGGTTTTTGCCCTTAAGATATGGAGACATTATCTATTCGGGGCGAGATTTGAGGTGTTTAGTGATCATAAGAGTTTGAAGTACTTGTTTGATCAAAAAGAGTTAAATATGAGGCAGAGAAGGTGGATAGAATTTCTGAAGGGTTATGATTTTACATTGTCTTATCATCCTGGGAAGGCAAATGTGGTTGCTGATGCTTTAAGTAGGAAGTTCTTGCATATGGCAAGTATGATGGTGAAAGAATTAGAGTTGATTGAGAAGTTTCGAGATATGAATTTGGCAGTGGAGGTGCGACCTCAGAGTTTGTATCTTGGGACTTTGACAATCAACAATGATTTCTTAGTTAGGGTACGTGATGCTCAACAAGAAGATGTGTTCTTGCAGGAAATGATGAGGCAGAGGGGTGAAGGAAAGGTTTTGGAGTTCCATTGTGATGCAAATGGACTGATTAAGTTTAAGAACCGTGTGTGTATTCCTTCTAATGATGAGCTTAAGCAGATGATACTTGAGGAAGCTCATAAAAGTAGAATAAGTTTTCATCCTGGTACGACAAAAATGTATCAAGATGTTTGTAAGAATTTTTGGTGGAATAGAATGAAGAAGGATGTGGCTGAATATGTAGCAAAGTGTTTAACTTGTCAAAAGGCGAAGGTAGAACATCAATGTTCACCTGGGATGTTGTAGCAATTAGAAATTCCTGAGTGGAAATGGGATAGTATTTCTATGGATTTTGTGTCTGGTTTGCCAAAAACCAAGAGTAATCATGATGCAATTTGGGTGATAGTAGATAGATTGACTAAAGCAGCTTATTTTCTTTCCATTAATATGAAGTACAAGTTGGAGAAGCTGGCAGATATGTATGTGAGAGAGATAGTCAGATTGCATGGAGTGCCAACTAGTATTGTGTCAGACAGAGATCCAAGGTTTACATCGAGATTTTGGGAGAGTCTGCAGAAAGCCTTGGGTACTAAGTTAAAACTTAGTTCAGCTTATCATCCACAAACTGATGGTCAGACTGAAAGAACAATACAGTTCTTAGAGGATTTGTTGAGAGCTTGTGTGATGGAACAACAAGGAACTTGGGAGGAATGTGTACCTTTGGTGGAATTCACGTATAATAACAGTTATCATGCAAGCATTGGAATGGCTCCATTTAAGGCTCTGTATGGAAGAAAGTGTAGAACCCCTTTATGTTGGTATGAAACTGGAGAAGCGATCTTATATGCGCCAGATATGGTTCAGAAGCAACATGAGCAAATCAAACTGATCAGAGAAAAGATGAAAATAGCACAAGATAGGCAAAGGAGTTACTATGATAAGAGGAGAAAACCTTTGGAGTTTCAGGTAAATGATCATGTATTTTTAAAAATTTCACCTGTAACTGGAATTAGAAGAGCTCTAAAATCCAAGAAGTTATCTCCTAAGTTTATTGGGCCATTTGAAGTGCTAAGTAAAGTTGGTCCTATTGCTTATGAGATTGCTTTGCCTCCAAATCTCTCAAACTTGCATCCTGTATTTCATGTATCTCAGCTTAGAAAGTATATTCCTGACCCTACTCATGTGATAGAACTTGATCCTGTTCAAGTGAGAGAGAATTTGTCATACGATGTACAACCAGTGAAAATTGTTGATCACCGTGTTAAGAAATTAAGGGGTAAGGACATTTCACTAGTTAAAGTAATATGAAATACTAGTGATGAGGGAGATGCACGTGGAAAACTGAGAATAAGATGAGAGAATTATATCTTGATCTTTTTGTAACTTAGCGAATTTCGGGGACGAAATTCCTTAAAGGAGGGGAGAATTGTAACATCCTATGCTTTGTGTCATGCCTGTAGTATATTAATGAGAAAAATCTGTAGTACTTTGTGAGCAGAAAGAAACCGTGTATGTATAGTAACCCCTGATGTCAACAGTGACATAACGCTGATGTCATCGGTGACATCATTGCTTACATCATCAGTGACATCATGCTGACCTCACGCTGACATCATCGCTTATGTCATCGGTGATCTCACGCTGACATCATCGCTTACATCATCGGTTACATCATGCTGATGTCATCACTTGCATCATGCTGACATCATCGCTTACATCACGTTGACGCTGACATCATCGCTTGCATCATGCTGACATCATCGCTTACATCACATTGACGCTGACATCTTCAAAAAATTTTCTATAAATAGAGGGGGCTTTACATGAAATTTTCATTCCCATCCAAGGTTCTCAAAGGTTCTAAGGTCATATCTCGCCATTTTCTCCCATACTAAACCTCCTAAACTTAGATTTCTTTTCAGATCTGTGATTCTACGTTCGTTCTAAAGAATTTCAAGAAAACCTCCGTTCTAGAGTTAAATCTTCGGTTAAATCTTTGTAAAAGCTCTGTTTTGAGGTAAGGGAGGCTCTACTTTATCATTTTGTTATGTTTATTACTTGTATTTTCATAGATCTTGTCATGTATGTGATTATATGTGGAATAATCCTTGTTTTATGAGAAATAATCAGTGAAAAGTGAGAATAAGTGGCTGTTTATGTGATTTTATAATGAATACATGGTGAAAATGTGATATTATGTTCAAATAAGGCATGATAAGGTATATTGAGGATGGTTGATATGATTTTTATGATTTTCTGATATGAAATATACAAAGAGATGGATGTTTCATATTTGAATATATTGTGTTTCATGTTAAAATGATGTGTATTGTGAATATGCCATGGTTTGATAGATATGATGAAAAGTATGTGGAAATATAATGAAAAATATGTGTGAACATGATAAATGGCATATGTGAACATGTGAATATGCTCGAAAAAGTATGAAATGGAAAAGGATATGATGTAAATAGTTACAGAGATACACTGGGGAGTGGAAGATGGAGACGATATGGGATACCTTGGGGAAATGTAGGGGGGTGAGTGACATTCGGGATTGTGCACGGAATATTGTATTCGAATGCACCACATGGCCACACACTCATTTCTCGACTTGACTCCTGACCATTACCTTTGCTATGGGGCCGTCTATTGCATGTGTTGTATCCGTATTGCATTGGGCCATCCGGCGACTATTTACATAGATGTGTAAGACCTCGGGATAGAGGCATTGGATAACTGTGGCCACAGGGCGCGGTAAGCGTGGATAAAAGTAAAAGAAATTATGAATCTGTGGAATATCATATGTGTTGAGATGAAAACATGATTTATATGACATTGTGATATGTAATGCCATGATGTTTTCTTTAATCGTGATAAGATGTGTTTTATGATGAATATGTGTGATGTATGCGTGGTAGGGTAGAGACTTACCCTTAAACAACATTTTCAGGAAACCAGGACGAATAGTACCAAGCTCACAGCGCATGGATGGATGAGAGCTGCTATAGGACTTAGTTATTTTGAGTTATGTAATGGATAATTTCAGTTTTATAGCATTCTTTTAAAAACAGTTGTAAAACTATTATTTCTCTTTGTTGCTGATGAAAACTTTAGAATCTTTATTTTTCTAAAGTACTTATGAATTAATGAAATTTTTACTCTATGAAACTTATATCATTTCAATGTCTCTTTCTCATTAGAGAGTTTTTGAAAGAAAATTTTATTTTACCATTTAAATATTTATGAAAATTTATCGTATATTGAGGAAATAAATATAAGGCGTTACAGCTAAGCTATGATTTTTGTGGAGGAAACCATGTAAATGGTGCATGCGAGGCATCTACAAATGAACCAAGGAACAAGTGAATTACATGAACAATTTTCAGAGACAATAACCCTCATATTCCCCTGGATTTCAATTTTTGTATAATAGAAATCAGCTGTATTCTAATTGAAATAATCAATATTCTGTTGCCAAGAATTCTAACTCTAATTTACCTTTTTCTAATGCAGGTCTAGCAACATAACAGTGTTATTTTTAGAGGAATCCATCCACTCAACTTCAAGGAACTCAGAAATTTTCCCAGCCTATGAATGAAAGGTTGACTGAGATGGAAGAAACCATGTTGCAATTCATGAAGGTGACCCAAACAAGCTTCAAGAACCAAGAAGCTTCAATGAAGAAACTGGAAACACAAATTGGACAGTTAGTTGAACAACTATCCAGCAGGGATAAAGGAAGATTTCCAAGCAATATAGTAATCAATCATAAGGAGCAATGTCACGCTATAATTACAAGAAGTGGAGTTGTGGTTGCAAGTCCTAAACCTGCAGAAAAGAAAGTAAATGATGTAGCAGAGAGGAAAATTAAACAAGATCTGTAACAAGGAAATTTTAAGCTATTGAAGAAAGATCATTCAGAAGAAAAAGAAGAAGTTCCTATGAATTCTGAGAGGAAAACCAAAAAGCAACTCTTTGAAGAAGCTTGTAAGCCAATAGATCCAGAAAAATACAAGAGGCTGCCTTATCCTTAAAGGGTCCAAAATCCTAAACAGGAGGAACAATTTGAAAGGTTTATGAATGTCTTTAAGAAATTATAAATTAACATTCCTTCTGCAAAAACTTTGGAGCAAATGCCTTCATATGAAAAATTTATGAAAGAACTACTTTCTAGAAAAAGGAAGCTAGAGCATGACAAAATAATACCTTTGACAGAGGAGTGCAGTGCCATTCTCATGAGAAAGCTTCCTCGAAAACTCAAAGACCTAGGATCATTCAGCACTCCATGTGAAATAGGACAGTGCACTGTGGGAAGAGCATTGTTTGACTTGGGAGCAAGCATAAACTTGATGTCTTTAGCTATCATGAAGAAGTTAGGCATAGAAGAAGTGAAACCCACCAACATCACACTGCACCTAGCTGATAGATCATACACTTATCCATATGGAGTTATTGAAGATTTATTGGTTAAAGTTGATATTCATTTTTCCTATAGATTTTGTAATTTTGGACATGTAGGTGAATGCTAATATTCCTTTGATCCTAGGAAGGCCATTTCTTGCAACAGGGAAAGATTTAATAGATGTGCAGATAGGTGAACTTATGCTTCGAGTTCAAGATGAGAAGGTAGTATTTAATGTGTATGAAGCTTTAAAATATCCAGTTGAAGATAATACATGTATGAAGGTAGATATACTGGATGCTTTTATTACACAACACCCTATTAACGAATTTGATGAAGATGTTGTGTTAAGGGAAATTATAGCTGTAGGAAATACAAATTCTGAGATTTGTAAAGCAGAACAAATGATGGAAATTAAGCAGCAATTAGAAGCCCTGCCAATTCAAAAACCTGTAGAAAATTCAGTGAAGGAGGAGCTGAAAAAGGATGTTAAAGAAAAGGAAAAACAGAAGATAGAGCTGAAACAACTTCCCTCCCACTTGAGGTATGCATTCCTGGATGACAACCATAAGAATCCAGTTATCATCAACAATGAGCTCAAGGAAGAACAAGAGGAAAAACTGTTAAGAATCTTAAGAGAACACAAATCTGCAATCAGGTGGAGTATTGCAGATCTAAAAGGTATAAATCCTTCATTGTGTAAGCACAGAATTTTATTTGAAGAGAATTTTAAGCCTGTTGTGTAGCCACAAAGGAGGTTGAACCCAGCCATGAAAGAGGTAGTTAAGAAAGAAGTCATGAAGCTACTAGATGCAGGAATAATCTACCCAATTTTTGACAGCAATTGGGTGAGTCCAGTCCAAGTTGTCCCAAAGAAAGGGGGCATGACTGTTGTAGCTAATGAAAAGAATGAACTCATCCTTACTAGGACTGTGACTAGATAGAGAATATGCATAGACTATAGGAAGTTAAATGATGCAACTAGAAAGGACCATTTTTCACTACCATTTGTAGACCAAATATTGGAGAGACTTGCTGGACATCCATTCTATTGTTTCCTTGGTGGTTATTCAGGATACAACCAAATAGCCGTGGATCCTTTAGATCAAGAGAAGACTGCATTTACATGTCTATTTGGAGTCTTTACATATAGGAGAATGGCTTTTGGTTTATGTAATGCCCCTGCCACTTTCCAAAGATGCATGCTTTCTATTTTTTTTATTTGGTAGAAAACATCATTGAAGTGTTTATGGATGATTTTTTTGTTTTTGGTGATTCATTTGATGATTGCTTAGCTAATCTATCCATTGTTTTGCAGAGATGTCAAGATACTAATCTTGTGTTAAATTGGGAGAAATGTCATTTCATGGTCCAAGAAGGCATTGTTCTTGGCCATAAGATTTCAAAAAAAGGAATGGAGGTGGACCAAGCAAAAGTAGAAGTCATTAGTAAACTGCCTCCACCAATCAATGTTAAAGGAATTAGGAGTTTTTTAGGACATGCTGGTTTTTATAGGAGGTTTATCAAGGAATTTTCTAAAATTGCAAAACCTCTTAGTAATTTACTTGTAAAAGATGCTGAATTCATATTTGATGATGCTTGTTTGCATGCATTCTCTATTTTGAAAGAAAAATTGATTTCTGCACCTATTCTTACAAAACCAGATTGAAATTTGCCTTTTGAACTCACGTGTGATGCAAGTGATAGTGCAATAGGTGCTGTTTTAGGACAGAAAAAGGATAGGAAATTGCATGTCATTTATTATTCTAGCAAAGTTTTAAATCCTGCACAAGTAAATTACACAACAACAGAAAAAGAACTCCTAGCTATTGTGTTTGCTTTTGACAAATTTAGATCATACTTGAGGGGTTAAAAGTAATTGTATATACTGACCATTCTACACTTAAATACTTGTTACCAAAGTAGGATGCCAAGCCAAGATTGCTGAGATGGATTTTACTACTGCAAGAATTTGAATTGGAAATTAGAGATAAGAAAGGAAAGGAAAATGGGGTAGCTAACCACTTGTCCAGACTTCCATTGGAAAGTCTGACCCCTAACTCATTGGAAATTAATGAAGAATTTCCAGATGAAAGGCTTCTTGCAGTAGAAGATATGCCTTAGTTTGCTGACATTGCAAATTTTAAAGCTACTTAATTCATCCCAAAGAAGTTTACTTGGCAACAAAAGAAGAAGTTCTTACATGACAACAAATTCTATGTGTGGGAAGACCCATACCTATTCAAAATTGGAGTGGTTGGGTTACTTAGAAGGTGCATTTCACAAAGTGAGCAAGCTGAGATACTATGGCATTTTCATAATTCAGAATATGGAGGCCACCATGCAAGTTCAAGGACTGCTGCAAAAGTCTTGCAAGTAGGTTTCTTTTGGCCTACACTCTTCAAAGATGCCAAGAAGTATGTGGAAATGATAATTGTCAAAGAACTGGAAATATTTCAAGAAGACATGAGCTGCTATTAACCAACATCCTAGAAGTGGAGCTATTTGATGTATGGGGGATTGATTTCATGGGACCATTTCTCCCATCATTTTCACACGAATACATTTTAGTTGCAGTAGATTATGTATCTAAATGGGTAGAAGCAATTCCCACCAGATCAAATGATGCAAAGGTAGTGATTTCTTTTATAAGAAAGAATATTTTTTCAAGATTTGGTGTGCCTAGAGTGCTGATAAGTGATGGAGGCACTCATTTCTGCAACAAGTATCTTGAAGCTGTATTAATGAAATATGGTGTGAAGCACAAGGTTGCTACTCCATACCATCCACAAACAAGTGGACAAGTGGAGGTTTCAAATAGAGAAATCAAGCAAATTCTAGAGAAAGTAGTGAACAACTCAAGGAAAGATTGGTAAAAAAGGCTGGATGATTCATTGTGGGCATATAGGACTGCTTTTAAAATTCCAATTGGTATGCCTCCATACCAGTTAGTATTTGGAAAGGCCTGTCATCTACCCTTAGAGCTGGAACACAGAGCATATTGGACTACCAAGTGGCTTAACTTTGATTTGTCAAGTGCTGGAAAGAAGAGAGTTCTGTAGCTGCATGAGTTGGAGGAATTCAGACAGCAAGATTATGAGAATGCAAGGTTGTACAAAGAAAGAACTAAGAGAATTCATGACAAATTTATTCTGTAGAGAGAATTTAAACTTGGACAACAAGTATTGTCTAACCTGAGCATGCACGCACATACACTCTTCACTTTTAAAACTTCATCTCTTTCTGAGCTTTCTCTGCAAATCTCATTCCCTGTGTGCGTCGACTTAGCATCAGCAAGCATTTCTCATACATTTTCGCATCGTCCTGCAAGGTACGCTTACTCTCATCCCTCTAAAACTGTAGTTAGGGTTTTCTATGTTTGAAGTTTGGGAAAAATGTTGAATGGGGTAATGGGGCATTGTATGAACAATACACTGAATAAGTTTTCCCTGTCATTTAAATTTTTTTAAGAGCATCTGAATCTGCATTGCAAAATATTTGAATAAAAATTCTGCAGAAACTGGGATGACCTAAAAAGACGTCAGTGAAAATGTTTGAACTGAAATTGTTGAATGAGATTAACTGCAACCATATGTTATTTGTAATACAATCGAATGCTTAAAAAATACCAGGACAATCAACTCTACATTACTTTGATAAAATAGCTTTTTGCGGAAAATGATTGAGTTGCAAAACTATGTTTGAAAATTGATTGAAACCTGAAAATATTGCTCTGCGTTATCCTATTTCTTTGTGATAGTGAACGCATTCTGAATTTCCAAAGTAGGAATATTGAAATTCCTCTGAATTTGATTGATTAATGTTGTGCATCTGTACTGTTGCATCTATATAATACATATTCTGAAAGCAGACTTGAATTCATGTTTTGAGGCTAGTTGGTTCAATGATAGAATGGATAATACTCTAAATAGGTGTTCCCTATCATGTATGCTAATTTGATGGGATAGTTGAAATCACACTGCACTATATGAACCAAATCTCTGCAGAGGCTGAATTGATAGCAACAAAATTTTTTGAAAATGTGGGATTGGAAATTAGAATGCATGACTGTGGTGAAATTGAGTTAGACATTATACTGGGAAGAGCTGAAGTGCATACTTGGTTGAAAACTGGCTAAAAACCTGTAAATTTTTGTTGACATTACAGAATTGTCTTGAAAATTAGTCAAGACCTGTAATAATCTCTCTGCATTAACCTGATATTTTCTAATATTGTGAACTCTGAACGCCTACAGCAGAATTTTATATGCTTTCACTATGAATATTTAAGTTTGTGCAGCTGGGTGTTGATATTTTGAATGTTGGATTTTATCTTAACAGCAATCTGCATGAGCATAATGTTAAACAATGAATGTCTGTAAACTATTTGTTGGAATTTTCTGCAAGCATAGAAACATCATATGTCTTAAAATTTTACATTTTCTTTTGCAGAAACTGAAAAATGGTTAGAACTTCCTTCAATACACCTGTAGGCCCTTCTAAGAAGAAGCAAGCTGCATCTTCTACAACTCCTAGAAGAAGATCCAGGAAAAATCTTCAAGGTAGGAATAATCCAGCAGCAAAGAGGGCCAGAACTGATGGTGTCTCAAGCTCCTCACCCATTGAAATTTCTGACCCACCTCAGCCAAGATCCCCTACACCTTCACCTTTTCCACCACCTCAGACAAGATCCCCTGCACCTTCACCTTCCCCATCACCTCAGCCAAGAACAACTATACCTTCAACCTCTTCCCCACCTACCACACATGACCCTAGATTCAGAAGTGTGGCTCATGAAAATTGTTCCCGACAGAGCATTCCAAATACTTGGGGACAATTACCCAGAATATAAAGAGGAAATTCAAAAAAAAGGATGAGAATTTTTCTGTGCAGCAGCTGGCCTGGGTTGGAGGGAAATAACTCAGGAATTTTATGCAAATGCCATGAGGTTCAAGGGAAAGCAAATCCCTAAGTTCAGCTCAATGGTCAAAGGAATGAGGATTGATTTCTCACCAGCAAATATCAATAGGGTGTTGGAAATCAACTCTGCCCAACATTCTGCACAGGTAGACTTCAAATCATTCAAGGAGAGTCCAGACATTGATTTTGTGCAGATTCTGGAAAAAGATTGGTAGACCAGGCACCACATGGGAGCTGAACCAATCTAAGAAGACAAAGTACATAATCACTAAGAATCTGCTGCCCTCATCCAAAGTATGGAGTATGTTCATTTTAAATTCATTCATGCTTGTCAAACATAGCTCCACATTGACGGTCAAGAGGGCTGCACTGTTATTTGCCATAGTTTCGGACATCTACATAGATGTGGGAGAAGTTATAAGTGACTGTATCTTGGACATTTTGAAGTCAAAAAGGGATTCCTTGGCTGTTCCCTCAGTCATCACCTTGCTTTGTGAGGATGCAGGAGTGGAATTTGGAGATTACCAAGAGAAGATCAGGGCTGCACCATCCATTACTGCAGCTATGATAAAAGAAATTTATGCTACTGTCTCCTGTACTTCTGCAGCTCCCATTCCCTTACAGTACAAGAAAGAGAAGCCTATGATGATGAAGGATACTCTGAAGCAACTAGCTGAAAGGCAAAATCAATTGGCTGAAAGGCAGAATGAGCTTCACAATAACTTAAAGGATGAAGTTATGCTGATGGAGTTCATAATGCTAAATATTGGTAAAAAATTGGGAATGACCAAAGATGAAATGTATCACACTCCTGATTTGGCAGAGAATGCTTAGTGCCTTTGCTCTTTTATGTTCAAGAATATGTCAATCTACAGAACCCACTTTCCTCAGCCAATATTTGAAGAATTAATGGAAGAAGAAGAAGAAGAAGAGGAAGGTTCTGAAGAAGAAAGTTCAGCAGATGAAGATAGTGCAGAAGAATAGATTAGGAGTTTTATTTTATTTTTTTGTTGTTGTTGTTTTTATTTTAAAAGTTTGTAAATGCAGTAGTTGTTCAGAACAATTTCTAATGTTTTTAGTTGTAATGACAATCACTTTCAGTTCAGTTTTATAATTCTGCAGTTTTAATCCCTTTTGTTCCTGATCATTGATGGAATTTTGGTGTTTCGTGCAGGGAATGTCACACACATATCACTCTCACACAATGGATGATGACACTTGCATAAGCTGCCATGAAAGAGGGGTTTTATTCCTTACCTCTTGATTCATGTGTTAGCTACACAATACACTGAAAATTTACTGCTAATAGTATAGAATATGAGCTGTTTTTCTGTACATTGACTGCAAGATGTTTGATAATTCTGTTTGAATTTTTTTAATTGTTTTTCCCATTCTCAACATGAGATTACACTTGTATTTTCAAAAATGAGGCAGTCTTGCCACTAGGTGCATATAAATATGAAAAGAGAAATGTGAGTTCATTGATTAACATGTCACTTACACAACCTGAGTGAGATTTGAGCTGCATGCTTCTTTTTCTTGTGTGATTAATCAGAATTTGCTGCATTCTCTAGAACTTGCCTTTGTTCTTAATTGAATATGCATGTTTACAGTTTTCACACACATGATGGAGACCATGTTTTGATATACCTAGTCAGCCTAAATGCCTTCCCTTATGCTTAAATGCCCTAGTTTACCCCTTTGAGCTTAATATTCCTTTTCTTGAATTAACTTCATTACAAGCCCTGCTGAAAAACCAATTTTACCATTCAATTAATCAGAGTCATAGTGAGTTTAATCAAGAATGAGATTTAAAACTAAGTTTTGGGTAGCATCCATATTATGTTGCTTGAGGACAAGCAAATTTATAAGTTTAGAGTAGGGGAATAACAAGCTATCTAAGTTTGAGTTCAAAAAGTCAGAAAGTAAGAGCAAAACTGGCTGCAGAAAAATAAAGAAATTATGCAGCAAAACTGGTTGCAGAAAATTGTGAAAAGAGAAAAACATGAGTTCAAAAACAGAAATTGAGTTGAAAAGAGCAACATGGAGTTTAAATTTGCAGCAAACTGTTGGAGAGAAAAAAGAAAAGAAAAAAGAAAATGAAAATTCTGCTGCACAAAAACAAGTTGTTTGCTGCATAATTGAGAAAGTTAGTGAGAAATGAGGCAAAACCAGACTAGTTTTAAAGTCATTCACTCAAAATGCCTCTGTTTTTTTTTTTGTAAATTGCATTTGTTTTCTATTTTGTTTAATATCTACCTTAACCTAAGCCTTGATTATAACCTACAAAAAGCTCTCCAGATGTGTGATTAACTGTACTAAGTAGAGGAGATGGAGAAATTAGGCAAGCATATGGTAGAGTGTAGTTGAATTGATGATTAAAAGAGAAAACAACACCTAAACATTGTTGAGTGATGAGAGAAACACTTCCAAGTGAGCCGTGATCATTTTGATTAATTGTACTCACATGAATTTTGATGAAATATATGAACTTAGACAGCAATTCTTACTCAATGATGATTATGCAGTAGGAATATCATTATGAGTATTTGGATGAACAACTTCATTGAAAATTTTGCAGAGAACACAGAATTAGGAATTAGAAATTCTGAGAAAAAAGTTTATTAATTAAATTTGAAAATTGAGGAAATACCCTTGGTTTAGTTTGATTTGCTTGAGGACAAGTAAAAATTCAAGTTTGGGGTAGTGATGAATCCATATTTTTACTGATAAAATATATGAAGAAAGCAGAAAAACTCAAAAAAAGAGAAGGAATTAAAGTTTTCTTTATATTTGTAGTTATCTTAACAATTGTGGAATTTTTCCTATGGAATTAAGTTTTTAATCTTGTTTTTGAAGGAATAATTTGAGCAAGGTTCATGAAAATGGAGGCGTGATGACAAGGAATAGGAAAAAAGCAAGTCCTGACTCCAAAAACACAAGAACAAGAAATTGCAGACTGGGCGTGATCACTATTGTTAGTGAAAGTGATCACTCCAGAGTTCAAAGAAGAAGAAAGCCTGGGCGTTATCACTTTTATCAATAAAAGTAAGCGTTCCAGAGAGGCAAAATAGCAGGAAAGCTCTGCGTAACCATTATAGTCGTCAAAAGTGATCGTTCTAGAGAGCCTTCAACTTGGCGAGTTGAGCGTAGTCATTTTTATTCATAAGAGTGATCACGTGCAACTACTTGGGCTCTGCGTTGACACTTTTATCAGCAAGAGTGATAGTTCCAGAGAGCTCTCAATATCAAGAAATGTGCGCGTGGCCACTTTTTCTCATAAAAGTGTTAACGCGCAACCATAAACCTTCTACGTAGCTACTATTTTGCATAAAACTGATAACACGCAAATCTGGGAATTTCTATAAATACCAGATGCGTAAATCTGGGAATTTCATAAAACAGTTTTATTTTCTGTTAAATTGTCGTTGAGAGAGATTGAGAGAGAAGATTGGGGTCAAGTCTTGAAGCTTCCACAAAGAGGAATCGGATTGGAGCTTCTGGCCATGGCTTTTTGGAGTTTTTCTTCTTCTTCTTCTTCTTCTTCTTCTTTCTCTTTCTCTTCTCGCATGTCTGAGTAGTTTTCTTGTAGTTAGGGGTTTATGGAAGTCGAATTGATGTATTGATTTGATTCTTGCTTTTGAAATTTGAGTATTTGGATTAATTGAGTTGTTAATTTTGCACTTTTACATAATCTTTGAATGAAAATTCATTTAATTAACCTTAGAGGAACATTTGCCAATGGGAATTGGATTTGATTCTCTGATATGAATGAACAACCAGAATTAGGGGTTTCTTAGGGTTAAGTACACTTAATTCTGCAATCTTAATGTTCCATGTCTTAATGCAACATGAAATTGAACTTCACCTAAGGGTTTAGGGTGATTTAGTTACTTGTTAGGGTCAATGAGTTAAGGAATTAACCTTTGGCTATTGAATTGCAAAACTAATTGTTAATTAACCAAGTTCTTGAATTTTCAGAAGCATAATTGAATTAATATTGACATTCTTGTGAAGTAAATTCCTAACTACCTTCAATCCATTTCTAATCCCACATTACATTCATTGATCTGTTTTTAAAGACCTGCCAATCTGCATAACTCATTTCTCACAGCCAGCTGATGAAGAGGTGGTGGAAGAAGAAGAAGAGGAAGAAGCAGAGGAATAAGAAACCTCAGATGATAAGGATGAAGCAGAAGATTAGATTAGGACTTTTAATTCTGTTTGTTTTTAATTTTAGTTTATGTAAATTTTAATAATTAGGAGTTTTTATTTTTGTAAATTTAGCTAGTTGTTCAGAATTATTTTAATACTTTTCAGTTGTAATGAAGTTCCATTTCTTTTAGTTTTAGAATTCTACAATTTTAATTACCTTACTTTTCTGATAATTGATGAAATTTTTGGTGTTTTGTGCAGAAGTTGTCACAATCACATAGCGCTCAAACAGATGGGTGTTGACACTTTCACAAGCTACCATGAAAAAGGGGTTATTCTTTACCTCTTGTTCATGTGTTAGCTTCACGCTACACTGAAAATTTTTAGAAAAACACAAATATTATAATAGATATTGAACTGCTTTCTATGAACAATTGCATTTCAATTGATAATTCTGTGAATTCTGATTTAGTTATTTTTAAGTTATTTTTCCCATTCTCAAAATGAGGCCGTCTTTCCATTGTGAGCTTCATTGATTAACATGTTCACTTAAAAATTGTTGGTGACACTTGAACCTCATGCAATTCATGCTATGTATTGATTGATTGCATATTTTACTGCACCTCTAGAACTTGCATTGTTTCTTGATTGAATTTGTAAAATGTACACTTCACATATATGATGAAGGCCTTCTTTGTTCATGCTTAGAGTCTAAATAAACCTCCCTTGTGCTGAAAATCCTAGTTCACCCTTTTGAGCCTTTAACCTTTCTTTTGGTAAACTTCAATACAAGCCCTAATGAAAAACCAAGAAACCTATCTAAATCAGAAAAAGGCAATTTGAGTCTAACCAAAGATGAATTTCAGAACTAAGTTTTGGGTGGCATGTTGTATTGTATGATTTGCTTGAGGACAAGCAAAGTTTTAAGTTTGAGGTGGGTAACAACAAAGTATGAATTATTTGAAATGAAAAATAACAGCAAAAATCTGAGTCATTGGAGAGAAGATAATGAAAAGCAAGTATTGAAAAGAAGAAATAGGAAATGTGAAAAACAGAAAAGAATTTTGTGCATAGATGCATAGACTGATATATGATAAGCACTTGAAATATTACAAAAATTCAGAAAATGCAGTGCAGAATTGAATGGAAGAAAAGAGAATGCAATCCCATTCTAAATTCTAAATATCATCCACTTGAAGTGCATCTTTTCTATTTGGCATAACCTACATTGTTTCCCAATTTAATTGAACACCCACGTGTCCCTTAACCTCAATTTCACCTGAAAAGTCCTCTTGATATGTGATTTGTTACCTTTTTATAGAGGAAATTGAGAATATATGCAAGCCTATGGTAGAGTGTAGTAAAATTGATGATTTGGAGAGAAAATAGTAGCCTAAACACTGTTGAGTGATGAGGGAAACACTTCTAGTGAGCTGTGATCATGTTTCTTAATTGTTGCTCACATGAACTTTACTAAAATATATGAACTTAGATAGCAATTCTTACTCAGATTATGATTAATACAGTGTGATTATCATGATGAGTAATTGGATAAATAACTTGATTCAATTAAAATCAGAAAAATCAGAATTAGAAATTCGAAAACATGAGAAAAGCAGTTTGTTAGTTGATTTTGAAAAATGGAGGAAATTACCCTTTGTTTGGTTTGATTTGCTTGAGGACAAGAAAAAATTAAAGTTTGGGGTAGTGATGAATCCATAATTTTACTAGTATTTTAATGTAGTTTTAACCCATTTGATAAGGAGAAAATGCTAGAAAAAGCAGAAAAACTCATAAAAATAGAATGATTGAAGGTTTTCTTTAAATATATAGTTATTTTAGCATTTGTGAATTTTCTGATTAGAAATTAAGAATTTAATCATGTTTTTGTAGAAATAATCTGAGTAAAGTTCATGAAGATGGAAGATTAATGGAAAAATAGAGGAAGAGTAGCAATTTTGGACTCAAAGAACAAGAATTATTGAATATAGTTTGGGCGTGGTCACTCTTATCAGTGAAAGTGAGTATTCCAGAGAGTTTCTCAGTAGAACACATTGTGCGTTACCACTTTCACTGGCGAAAGTAAGCATTCCAGAGGACTTCAATTTCAGCAAAGTTATGTGTGACCACTCTCGCTGGCGAAAGTGAGCATTCCAGAAGAGCTTCACACATAGCGAGTAGCACGTGGTTACTCTTGCTAGCAAAAGTAGATGTTTTAGAGAGAAGTGTACCAAGGCAACTAGCGCGTGGCCACTTTAACTCAAGAAAGTGAAAACGCACACTACTCGACCTCCTGCGTTATCACTTTTATCAACAAAAGAGATTGTTCCAGTCTTCTAGAAACTATATAAGCCTTTGTGTGGCCATTCTTGTGGAGCATAGTCATAACACGCAAAGGCGATAATTCTATAAATACAAGAGAAAGCCCAAATTTCTGGATCTTTTTGCTTATTTTTCATTTTTTACTTCATTTCTTCGTTTAGAGAGAGTCAGGGAGAGGATTGGGGATGAACATCAAGCTCTAACCTAGAGGGATCAAATTGGGGATCAATTGAACATGAGACTTCTGCGTTCTTCCTCTTCTACTTCTTCTTTCTCTTTCTTTGTTGTAATGCTTGCTTAATTCTTCGTAGTTAGGAGTTTGTGGACCTGGAATAGATGTATTGATTTAATTCTTGACTCTGAACTTTGAATTCTTAGATTAATTGAGTGGTTGTTGTTGTTAACTTAATCTTTGAAAGGAAATTCAATTGATTAATAAAAGAGGAACTTTTACCAATGGGAATTGGAATTGATTCTCAGATCTGAATTAACTACCAGAACTAGCGAATTGTTAGGGATAAGTGAACGTATTTCTGCAGTCCTATGGTTCTGATTCTTAATGCAACTTGAAATTGAACTTCACCTAAGGGATTAGGGTGGTTTAGTTTGGAACACCTAATTCCTACTAAGATCCCATTTTATAATACTGAAATTTAAGGCTTCTATAGAATGGTGTACCTAAGATAAACGTGTACAAGAACTCATGCAAATCTTACACCAAGGCGAGTCTACTTACTATTTACCATCCATTTCACAAGAGAATAACTTAAACTTTTGTTGTTAGCAATCTAAACACTAGCAAGTGCACTAGCATTGCACCAAGTAACGAGTAATTTTTAAGAACAGAATATCGTCTCCACAGAGAATTTAGATTTCAAGTATCAATTCATAGAATTATAACCATTTGAGCCATACAAAATTGAAATGACAAGTGTAACGTATAACAGCAGTAAACCAAAACAATTAAAAGTAAAGAACTTACAGAAAAACAGAGTATAAGATGTGTAATTAAATGAGATAGGAATGAAGAATAGTTAGGAATTTACTTCACAAGAATGTCAATATTAATTCAATTATGCCTCAAAACATTCAAGAACTTGGTTAATTGATAATCAGTTTCACTTATTAATAGCCAAAGATTAATCCCTTAACTCATTGACCCTAACAAGCAACCAAACCACCCTAATCCCTTAGGTGAAGTTCAATTTTATGTTGCATTAAGAATTAGAACCTTAAGATTGCAGAATTAGGTTTCCTTATCCCTAAGAGATCCCCAAAGTCTGGTTGTTAGTTCAGATCAGAGAATCAAGTCCAATTCCCATTGGTAAATGTTCCTCTAAGGTTAATCAAATGAATTCCTATTCAAAGATTATGTAAAATGCAGAATTAATAACTCAATTAATCCAAATACTCGAATTTCATAAGCAAGAATCAAATCAATACATCAATTCGAGTTCCATAAACCCCTAACTACAAGAAATTACACAAACATTGTGGTAGAGAAAGAGAAAGAAGGAGAAGAAGAAGAAAAACTCAGAAAAGCCATAGCATCAAGCTTCAATCCAATCCCTCTTCTTGAAGCTTCGAGGTTCAACCCCACTCCTCTCTCTCACTCTCTCCCAACGAGAATCTAACAGAAAAAATGGAAAATGAATGAAAGACCCTGAGATCTAAGCTCAAAACATGTATTTATAGAAATCTCAATTCTTGGCGTTATCACTCTTGTTGATAAGAGTGGCCACGCAGAAGGTCGCGATGTTGTGCATAATCACTTTTATGAGTAAAAGTGGTCACGCACAACTTGTCAAGTTGAGGACTCTCTGGAACATCCACTTTTAATGATAAAAGTGGTTACGCAGAATACTCTGAAACTTCGCCTTCTCTGGAACAATTACTTTCGCTAGCAAGAGTGACCACGCAGAGTATACTGAAATTTTGCCTGCTTTAGAACACTCACTTTTGCTCATAAAAGTGGTTACGCTAAGTCTGCTGAGTCTGAAGCTTCTCTAGAATGTTCACTTTCAGTGTTAATAGTGGTAACGCAGAGCATCCTGATATTTTCACTCTCTGGAATGATCACTTTTGCTGGTAAGAGTGGTAACGCCCAGGGTTCACTTCTTCTTTGAGCTCTGGAGTGATCACTTTCTTTGTCCTCAAGCAATTAAAATGTGGATGCCACGCCAAACTTAGTTTTAAAACTCATTCTTGATTAAACTCATTATGCCTCTTTTCATTTGACTCGTAAATTGGTTTTTCAGTAGGGGTTATAATGAGGTAGTTTCAAGAAAAATGGATATTAAGCTCAAAGGGGTGAACTAAGACACTCAATCATAAAGGAAGGCATTTAAGCTGACTAGGTATAATCAAACATGGCCTCCATCATATATGTGAAAACTGTAAATTGCATATTCAACCAAGAAACAAAGCAAGTTCTAGAGAATGCAGCTTAAGTCTCACTAGGGATTTGTAAGTGACATGCTAATCAATGAACTCACAATTCACTTTTCAGAATTATATGCACCTAGTGGCAAGACTGCCTCATTTTGAAAATACAAGTGTGATTTCATTTTGAGACTGGGAAAAACAATTTAAAAAGAACAAATTCAAACAAAATTCACAGAACTATCAATTAGCGTCATTTGATTCACAACTAGCAGTTTAATATCTATTCTAATATTTTGGTGTTTTCCAGAAATAATTTCAGTGTAATGTGAAGCTAACACATGAACAAAAGGTAGAGAATGAAACCCTCATTTCATGGCAGCTTGTGCAAGTGTCATCATCCATTGTGTGTGAGTGATGTGTGATTGTGACATTTTTTGCACAAAACACCAAAATTCCATCAATTGTCAAGGAAAAAGCAATTAATTAGAAAACTAACATAAATGCAAAATAGATGTGTGAAAATTAAACCAAATTGTACCAAATTGTAATTACAACCTAAAAAGTTTGAAACTTAACTACATCAACTTACAAAACTCCTAATAACAGTAAAATAAATTCCTAAACTAGTCATTTGCTGCATCTTCCTCCTCTGAGGTGTCTTCTTCTGAATCTTCTTCCTCCACCGCCTCTTCTTCTACCACTTCTTCCTCTACTAGCTGTGGAATGTGTGTTTTATAAACTAGTAAATCTTTAAACACAGAGGATCATAAACACTAAGCATTTTCTGCCAAATCAGGTGTGTGGTATATCTCCTCTTTAGTCATTCCCAACTTTTGTCCAATATTGAGCATCATACATTCCAGCAGCATTGTTCCAGCTTTGAGACTGCTATGTAGCTCAGTTTGCCTTTCAGCAAGTTGATTTTGTTTCTCAGCCATCAACTTCAATGCATCTCTCATCAGCATTGGTTTCTCCTTTTTATATTGGGAAGAAATTGGGGCTGCGGAGGTGCAAGAAGTGGTGGCATAAATTTCCTCTACCATAGATACGGAGATTGGGGGTGTAGCTCTGATCTTTTCTTGATATTCCCAAACTCTACTCCTGCATCCTCACAGAGTAGTGTGATGATTGAAGGGAAGGCCAGAGAATCCCTCTTGATCTTCAAAATATTAAGGATGCAGTCACTTATTATCTCCCCCACATTAATGTAAATATCCATAACTACTCCAAACAACAATTTAGCTCTCTTCATTGCCAAGATTGAGCTATGTTTTACTGGCATGAAAGAATTCAGGATGAACATGCTCCATACCTTGGCAAAGGGCAGCAAGTTCTTGGTGATTATACATTTTGGTTTCTTGCCCTGATTCAATTTCCTAGTTGTACCTGGTCTACCAATTTTCTCCAAAATCTGCACATAATCAATATTAGGACTCTTCCTGAATGAGTTAAAATCCAGCTGTGGAGGGTGTCTTTCAGCATTGATTTTTAGCACCCTATTGATATTGGCAGGACTGATAGTCATATTTTAGTGCATCTTTCTTTCCATGTTTTGGTTTAATTGAGCTTCATTAGTGCATTATTTTGATGTGTTAGTTTAGATTTGTGTTAGTAAGTAATTTAGGATTTAAATATAAATCTTTCTTAATTCCCGCCATAATTTCTTATTTTGACACAGTTTCTTGCAAAGACCATATCTGGAGCTATACTACTCGGAATTGGACAAAATTGGTGTCCCTAGAAAGATAAGACAGAGATCTACAACTTCTTTGTTGGGAGAAAAGCCCATTTCTAGCATATTCAGGTCCAAAATTGCGTCACAATGTTGCAGTCCTGCACTGAAATTTTCAGAATTTGATTGTATTGTTGATTTTACTTAGTTAGGGAGTTGGGTCTTAATTAAGCCCAATTATTATGTCTTTTACTTAGTTAGGTGTTTAGGAAACTCATTAGAGTGTTGGGCCTTAATTAAGCTCAATTATTTTGTCTTTAAATAGAGGTTATGACTCCATGTATGAATCCTTGTTTTTCTTTTCTCGCAATTTTTCAGAATTACAAAAGTCTTTATTTTAAATTCTTTCCTTTATTTTCATCTCTCTACCTTCCATCTTTTCATATTTTCTGGTTTTGGTCGAAGTAAACATGATCATGAAGCAAGGCTAATCCATCAATCGGTTCAAGGTTTCAAGAACAACATTGCGTTTGAGTTTCGGGTTAGGCTCTATCGAATTCGCGCTTTTCCTTCTCTTTTTTGATTAGGATAATTACGTTTTTCATGATATTGATTTTTCGTTTCATTCTAAACAGAGAATGAGAATTTTAGATTTGAAATTGCAGTTCTTGTTTTGATGAAATTTATAATCTAGATTTAGATTTTGGGTTGTTAATGTCGTATTGAATTAGTGTTGATTGGAAATTCGTTTGAATTATGTTCGTGTAACGATGAGAATTGCGTTGTAGTGATTGAGATCTTGATTTGGTTGAATTTCATATTTCATTTCATTATAATTATTCCTTGTACTTTTTTATTTCTGTTGTTTACAATTTAATTCAAAACAATCCTTCTCTAAGCTAATCTGAAATCACATGAAGGAACCAGAAACAGAATGTATCTTATGTCCTTGTGAGATGACCTAGGTTTACTCCTTGTATTGCAAAATTTTAAAGAAAATATAGTTTGTTTGATACCATTGCGATGTGGTTATCAACGACTGAAGTCTATCCTTATCCCTTTGACCATTGTGTTGTACCTAGGGTGTTTAGTTCTCTTGAACCTTATGGCATTTGCATAAAATTCCTGAGTTATTTCCCTCCAACCCAGGCCAGCTGCAAAACAGAAGAAATCCCATCCCATCTTCTGAATCCTTTCTCTATTATTCTGGATAATCGTCCCCAGTAATTTTGAATGCTCTATCAGGGACAATTTTCCTCCTCAGGATATTGGTTTTGAAGAAGTTTTTGTGAGCAATGCTCCTGAACCTTGGGTCATGGGTTGCAGAGGGTGAGGAGCTTGAAGGTGTAGCTACTCTGGTTTGAGGTGGTGGAGAAGGTGAAGATACAACTGTTTTGGTCTAAGGTGGTGGAGAAGGTGAAGATGCAGCTAATCTTGGCTGAGGTGGGTCAAAAATTTCAATGGGTGAGGAGCTTGAGACTCCATCAGTTTTGGCCCTCTTTGCTGCTAGATTTTTCCTAGCTATTCCAGCTTGAATATTTCTGCTGGATCTTCTTCTTGGAGTGGTGGAAGCTCTAGCTTACTTCTTCTTAGAAGGTCCAACTGGTGTATTTAGCGAAGTTCTAATCATTTTTTCAGTTTCTGCAAATGAAAAAGCAATTGGACATTTTAATATTGTAATATCCAGCTATGATAGTATAGATTTCTATACTGAAGAAAGTTCAATCAAACAGAATTCAATTCTTCTAACAATATAACATGCAGTCTATTGTCAAGATAAATCAACATATAACTGCCGACACACAACTGCACACACTTAAGCATTTACAGTCAAAACATGTTAAATCCTCATATATAAGTTCAGAGTAGGTGATGGAACGATTTTTTGCTACTCGTTATGCACAAAGATTATCGTTAATCCTCATCAAATATGCAAAGATATGAATGCAATACTAGGGTGTTATCCTAGGTCGTCTCCAAGGAACTTTTGGTTAGGAACATACATCGAACAAGTGTAAACATATATTTTAAAGCAAGTAAATTGGGGGGAGGTTTGTCAATTTCCAGATTTTAATCAAGAGCGAAATGTAAACTAATGAAATTCAATCAATTAAAAAGAGTAATTCCTAGTCAATCAATGACTTCTATCCCTATTCTTTCAAATGATTCAATAATCCTCTATTTTTCCTTTAAATTAAGTTAATCTAACAAGCAAAAATTAACTTTAGCATCCCAATTAAAATTAAGCATCTTAATGGGCTCCAATCTCTATCCCTAAGATTAAGCAATCTCAAAGATTAACCAAAATTAAGCAATTTTAGATTAGAATTTTGTTTGGGTAATTTAGGGTTCATTAAGCAATGTTCCCCTCATGCAAATTTCATTTCATTCAGAGATTGGGGTTAATAAATCCAAGGAAAAAAAGAGTAATATTGCCATTAAACCCAAGAATTCAAGAACCATATGAGTTGACTAGGAATTACAACAGAATTTAGCCCTCCATATGGATGGGCTTCACAAATGAAAGAAGGAAATGTAGAAACGTAAGCAACATTAATGTAAAATCAAGGAGAATCAAAGGGAAATTGGAAATTAAAACCTATAATGGATCCCTGGCTGTCACCCAAGAATCCTAAGCTCTGGAAAAATGCTCCAAAAGTGGCAAAAGAATCTAGGGAAAAATGAATGGATCCGTACCCTAATTTCTAAAAGTCTATATATACTAAGTCTGACATGGCCCCATAGTGATCACTCTGTAAACAAGAGTGTTTACGCGCAGCAACTTTAGCTTTTTTTTTCCTTTCTGGAGTGATTACTCTCATTTCTGAGAGTAAACACGCGCAACAACTTTAGCTTTTTTCCTTTCTGGAGTGATTACTCTCATTTCTGAGAGTAAACACGCGCAACAACTTTAGCTTTTTCCTTTCTGAGAGTAAACATGCGCAGGGCACTTCCTTCTGGGTGTCTCTGGAGTGATTACTCTCATTTTTTAGAGTGTTTACGCGTAGGGCACTTGGGGTCTGGGGCTTCTGGAGTGATCACTCTGATATCTGAAAGTGGTTACTCTGGCCTATCCCTTGAAACCAGCTCCCTAGAGTGATTACTCTGGTATCTGAGAGTAGTTACTCTCAGTTCATATTTTTCCAAAGAGCCAAAAATTCATGAAATTTGTCTAGAATTTCCTGCACAATTATTCAAATGATCAAAATTACAAAATATATTCATGAAATTAAGAAAGCTATTGTTTTTTTACCTAAATGAGATTTTAATGTTATTTACAATCTCTAAGTCTATTTTTTTTTCTATTAAAACTTTATAAAAACCAAACAAAATATCTATAAAATGTAGATTCATCACAACCCCAAACTTAAACTTTTGCTTGTCCTCAAGCAAACTAAAACTCAAGAAAATTGAAGGTAAAGGGTTGGATTTATCCAAAAAAATTTCTCAAAGATTTCCATTCCAATCTTAGTCTCCAATTAGCACTTCCAATATTTCCAAAATCATGGATTCATTCGACAAACCAATCACACTCATATCATCTATTTTCATGCAAAGTCCCACTAAACCGAAACAAAAATCCAGCAAGGTTTCATACAGTCCACACAATGCAAACAAATCATCCAGCTCACAGTATAATGTTTCACTCTTATTCATTAATGTTGTAGGCTCAGTGTTTCTCTCAATTCATGCATTTTGCCTCACCCTACCATATGCTTGCCATATTCTCAATCTCTTTTGCCTAGATACAATGAACCACCAATCATAAGGGCTTTGTTGGTCACAAATGTGGTTAGATTAGGTTCAATTTTTTTTTAATCAAGGAATGGCAAAAGCTTAAGTAGGTTTTTAAGAAAGGAAAATTCTTTTGAGTGAATGAGCACAACAACTAGAATGGAATGCACTAAATGATGCAATTTATAAGGTTCAGGCACTCTTTCATCATGGTTTTTTTTTTTTCATTATTTTGCCTTATGTGGAACTTCTTTTTCTATCAAAAAGGACTTGTTGTATTTTATATATATATATATATTTTTTTTTTCAATTCATTAGACTTTGGCAATCATTCTTTTCTTCAAATTCAAGCATTTTTTTTGACATGTAATATGGACATATATAATGCTCACCACCCCAAACTTAAGATCTTGCTTGTCCTCAAGCAACTACAGTCATAATTAGCACCCCAAACTTAGTTTCTTGCAATCATTCTTGACGCAACTCAAAAGAAACTCCTCTCTTAAGGGAAGGAAACTATGTTTGCAGGCTAAGTTTAGCAAAAGAATGGAGTGTAAAACAAAGGAAATATGGTGCGAGGTTGTTCTAGGGTGGGTATGTGCAAAGAAGGCCTCAATCATCTAGATGAAAAATTGTACAATGGATGTTCAATTAAGAAACAGGGCAAGTTCTAGAAGATGAATGCAAAAGTACATGTAATGTGCACATAGAAAAGAATTTTAAGGCCCAATTCTCTACCATGGTAAAAGATGATAATTTCTTAGCAACATGTGAATATAGTTCACCTTACAGGAAACTATGTTCAGTATGGTAAGAACGATAATTATTTACAAAATAGAGAATGATTGAGTTGAATGGGAAGTGCGATTAGAATATAAAATCAGAATTAGAAAACTAAATTTCATCAAAAATAAAAAGTAAAGAAACAAAGAAGTTGTTTTTGTATTTTATCTATGAACTATGCAGGAAAAACAGACTAAACAATGTGAAATAGAGGCAAAGAGATCACCCCCTTTCAGAGTCACACTCAGAGATCAATTTCATGTTCCTCTTGATGGTACTGAGGGCATTCTCTGCACAAAGATGCATTAGTGGATTCAGCACAGAGTATAAGAATGGAATTTAAACTGCAATAATATATATAAAAGCGTCAAAGAGTGTTCAAGGGGTGATGCATGACAATAAAAGGGGAAAATAGTACTAAAGATGATAATTACAGGGAAAGTAGTATTTACTAAGTACAGGGAAATGAACTAGAAATTGTAGAAATATAAATGATAGAAAGAAAAGCAAAGCTAGATAAGATCTTCATTTGAGCTGGAGGATGAAAGATTGTCATCATTCTCATCATCATCCTCGTCCTCTTCTTCCTCTTCTGAAGAACTGGAGCTATTATCCTTCTCAGCTGCAGGTGCATGGGTGGTGGTGAATGGAGGTAAATCTTGGTTAACTGCTGCTCTAAGGAAAGGGGTTTTGAAGGTAGGGGTGTCATAAATCTGTTCTGATGTCATGCCCAACTTCTTTCCTATGTTGAGGGACATAGTTTCCAGGAGGGTCAGCATAGATTTCTGGCCAGCATGGATTGCATCTTGCCTTAGTGCTATTTGCTTGACCTGTTCTCTAAGATTCAACTGGCTTCTCTTCCTATATTCAGCAGGGAGGGAGAGACCTGGGTCAGTAAACTTCTTCTTAGCATTGAAAAGATCTTTCACCATGGCAGTAGTGATGGGAGGGGCAGCCTTGACTCTCTACTGATATTCACCCATGTTTACTCCAGCATCCTTGGCAGAGCATGGTGATGATGGAAGGAAAAGCAAGGGAGTCCCTCTTGGTGCTTAAGATGCTCATGATGAAGTTGCTGATAATGTCTCCCACATGGATTGGCATACCAGTGAGGATGGCATATAAAAGCTCAGCTCTTTTGACAGCCAATGTGAAGGAATGGCGTACTGGCATGAAGGAGCTCAGTAGGAAGATGCTCCACACCTTGGCCAGTGGGAGGAGGTGTTTGGTGGTCAGATTCTTTGGTAGGAGCTGCATGTCAAACTCCCAATTTTCTCCTGGTTTACAGATGGCCTGGAGTATGGGCTTATAGTCTTTCTCTTCTAGATAGCTGAATGTAGTGAAATCAAGCTGTCCAGCTCTTCTCTCCACTGGAGGTATGTTCAGAACCCTCTGAATGTTAGATGGAGAAAAATCAATTTCCACACCTCTCACCATGGTGTGTCTGAGGGCCAGCTAATCTCCTTTCACCCTCATTGCATTAGCATAAAATTCTTGGGTGATCTCCTTCCACCCATTTCTAGCACAAGAGGTAAATAGATCCCAGCCCCTCCTCTGAATTTCCTCCTGAAATTGAGTGTAGGTGCCCTCCTGGATCTTAAAATTACAATCCTGCACTATTTGCCTTCGTAGGATGTTGGTTCTGAAATATTCTTCATGAGCTAATGAGCGGAACCTCAGGTCATGCGCAGGAAGGGGTCTGGATGATGAAGCTCCAGCAGCTCTGGCTCTCTTGGTTCTAGGGGTGGTCTTCCTGGGTGTATTGGCCATGTTGCTGCTGGAAAATAAAGAGAAATAATGAGTTGGCTATAGAAAGATACAGGTACAAGCATTAACTTTGATTTTAGCAGATTCACAGTTTAAGTGATATCAGAGTGTGCACTGTGAGGTGTTGTGCTGCCAAAGTGTTCACTATGCAGAATGACAGTAACTACTTTGGACACAGGGCAGCAACAATTTATGCAGAAAGGTTAAAGCATATCAGTTCAAAAGGGCAGACTTGACAAGAAATAGTGTGTAGAACTGCTACTACAGGTGTGGTGGCAAATATGCTATACATATGCAGTAAAGAACATGGCAAAATGATGATCATGGCACACAGTAATCACTATAGAATCTAGTCTTGACAGGTATGATGCAGCAGATTGCAAAAATAACTAGGCTAAGTATGTGAATGAAGGTGCAAAGTGAGTATTCATGCTTCAGAAATTGTACACACAGTCAGTGAATGCATTTGAGCATAAGATTGAACAGATAGTGTTAGGCAATTGCAAAATGAGGATTATGCACATAAATGTCCAATGTGAAAAATGCTAGACAGTAGCTACTTTGAGATTTAACTCTGGCAAATGTTACTCAGGAGAAAGCCAACAAAGTATGGCAATATGGAAAATGACAAAAGTGAATGAAAAGGCAGAAAAATGTGCTTATTAAAGGTTGAACTGATGCAGGAGGTAACAAAAGCAATGAGGTCAAGCAGATAGAATGCAGTACAAAATAACTACTCTAGATTCAGAAATGGTACAGGGCATATTTGCTGAAATGAGAACAACCAATCTTAATGTGCAGAGCATTAAAAATACGGTGTATGCTGTGTATGATCATCATGCAGAGTTCCAGCTACATGTAAAAAGTGTTCAAAGGGATTGAATGTGTATAATAAAAATGTAGCAATGACAACAATCTATCACATTCAAGACAACAAAGAGTCCCAAAATATCACATTGTGGTGGAGAAAATGCAGACAAAATGGTTACTTGTAAGCATGGCAATTATCACTATAGGGCTTATTCGCTGCCAAAACAACTAGGATAACACAAAGGAACTGTGGAATTAGTAGTGAATTCAGGAAATGCATCAAAAATTAGAAAAAATTACACATCCTAGTTGAACTATATAAACATCAGCACAGCAGAACACTCAAAGTGAAAACTATTGCAAATGGGAGTGGTTACTCCTAAGGTAACACTTCTCAATTCAGCAAAACAATCAAATGAAATGCCCCCTTCATCTTTCAATCAGCTAAACATCCAATTAATAACTGCTGCAAGTTAACACTTTCAGTCCAAAAGTTCCAAATGCAAAATATCCACAGTGAGCACTCTGGGCGCAGCGGACAACTACCCTAGGGTTTAAAATGTCTAAAGTGCAGCAATTAAACGCAAGTGACTGGTCCATTAAGTCTCAAATGCAGAAATATTTATGGAATGACAGATTAAAACTCCCAATTGCAGTCCAGGAAGTTGCGAAATTGAAATCCCTAATTTCACAGCAAGAACCCTAATTCCAGGAATTAAAAGTTAAAAATTACCTAAATTGGATGTGCAAGGTGCGAAACAGATGTGAGCAAATTGAACCTTTGGGGTAAGAAATCAAATACGAATGGAGAAGGGGGATGAATTTGAGAATGGCAGTGAGAATTGTTTAAAATTGGGGTGAGAGTGTGTGAGAGAGTGAGCACTTTATATATATATATATATATGGGGCCAGAGTGGTTACTCTCAAAAGTTAACAGTGAACACGCACAAAAGGTTTTGGTGCAATTGAGCTGGGCGTGTTCACTCTGCTTTTTAAGAGTAAACATTCTAGAGGCATCCAAGTTCAAAAATAGGAATGAGTCTGCCAACTTTACAAGAGTAAACACTCCAGAGGCATCTAAGATCAAGGTGAGTAAAAAGCTCTGCACGTGTTTACTGTCAACTTTTGAATAGTATCCACTCTAGAGGCTTCAGGGTGAAAGTAGGTAACAAGCTCTGCGTTACTGTCAACTTTTCAATAGTAAACACTCCAGAAGCTTTACCCTGGGCGCTGTGCTAAAGTGCTTAGGCGTGTTAACTCTACTTTTTAAGAGTAAACATGCACAACACCTTGGGCTTACATGCAATGAAAGTAATTACTATTAAATGTGAGAGTGTTCACTACAGAGAGTGAATATACAAGTTAGAATTGAAAGTGATTACTTTTGTTTAGGAAAGTGCTTACTTTCATGATGATCTTTTGTTTTCTTACCAAGGGGATTGCCTTAAGCCTGAAAAATATTTACCATCCTACTGCATCCCAAACTTCCTTGACTTTGTGCAGCATTTAGCCCCCATAATCACAATCTCACTCTGCAAAAATGGAAATTATGCAGAAAAAACCATGTTAGTTAATGCAACAAGGTACCAAGACAAGGAAGTATCAAAATAGAGAGGCTCAAATGTAAGACCAACATTTATTGCAGAAAAATAACTAAAAATTCCTAAGATCTTTTGTAAGTTGCCTCTCACACAGCGTTTTTTTAACGTCACTGTTACACTTTTACAACTGTTGTTGCACTGAAAGTAAACTGACTAGCAAGTGTACTAGTATTGTTGTAGCAAGTTATAAAAAATCTTAGAATCAAATTGAGTTCCAAGTATCGTCCTCAGGGAATAAAGTTCTCAATTACTACTTCACAAAATCACAATTAGTTGAGCTTTACAAATTTCAGATGGATTTGGTATGAATGTATAAAAAAAGAAATTAGAAAGTAAAAAAGAATAGTTAGTACAAAAGTGTATAGTAAACAGATATAGAAAGAGTAGTTAGGAAATTGTTTCACCAAAACTTCAACATTGAATCAATAAAGTTCTGAACTTTCAAGCATTTAATCAAATCAAATGCTGCATTAAGTTTGAGAAACCAAAAGATTGCAAGATTAAGATATCTTATCCCTAAGAAACCAATAACCTTGGCAATTAATTCAGATCTGATAAACAAATTCAATTCCCATTGATAAGAGTTCCTCTATGATTAGTTGATCAAATTTCCATTCAATCACTACTTTAACAGCAGAATCAATCACTCAATCCAATCAAAAACTCAAAGTTCAGATCCAAAATCAATTCAACATTTCCATTTCAGATTCACAATTCCTAACCACAAAGAATTTAAGCAAACATTACAAAAAGAGAAGAGAAGAGAAGAGAAGAAGAGAATGAACAAAGAAGAAACATCTTCAAACCATTCTCCAATCTGATCCCTCAAGAAATGAAGCTTGGTGTTCGTCCTCAATCTCCCTCTCTAACTCTCTCAACAACAAAAACAAATGGAAAATGAAAAATGAACCAAAAACATCTAAATTCCTGAGCTAACTGTCTTTTATAGAATTCCCGCTCTGCTGGCGTGATCACTTTTTCTAGTAATAGTAATCACGCAGAGGCTAATTCTTGCTTTCCACTTGCGCGTGTTCACTTTTGCTGGTGATAGTAGCCACGCGCACTTCAAAGTGTTCACTTTTGTTGAAAATAGTATCCACGCAGAAGCTTCCCTTACTAATGTCATGCGCGTGTTCACTTCTGCTAGAAATAGTGAACACGCAGAAGCTGCCTTCTTGCACGTGTTCACTTTTGTTGATAACAGTGAACACGCGCAGTTACTCTTCTTGGAGGACTCTCTGGAACGCTCACTTTTTCCAGAAAAAGAGATCACGCAGAAGCTCTTCTGATTGCAACCACTCTGGAATGATCACTTTTGCCAGCAAGAGTGATTACGCAGAAGCTCTTCTTCATTTTATAGTTCTGGAGTGATCACTTTCACTAGCGAAAGTGATCACTCAGAAGCTGTTCTTCAATTATCAACTTCTTTCCTCCAATTTTTACTATTTTTCTTCTATTTTTCCTTTGATCATCCAATCCTCATGAACTTAGCTCAGAATTCCCTACAAAAGCATACTTGAATTGTCACTTTTTACATAGAAAATCAATGAATTTTAAAATAACTATGTTTAAAAGTGACATGCAACATTTTATTATTTTTTTAAGGGTTTTCTACTATTTCTAGCATGTTTTCTTTATTAATTGCACTAAAAACTATTGTAAAATACTAGTAAAATATGGATTCATCACTACCCCAAACTTGAATTTTTGCTTGTCCTCAAGCAAATTAGAACATATCAAGGGTGTAAATTCTTATTAATTGGAATCCAAAAACTTTTTACATTTTTCAGAAAAATTCAGATCAAAAACTTATTTTACTTCAATTAATTCTAATTGTTTTCTCACTAAGTCATTCACCAATTCTTCATCACGATAGTCACACTTGAATTATCTGTTTGCTGCACAATCACATTCATTTCAATCAAGCAAATCATTAAAGCTACATGCAAATAGAGTTAAGAAATATTATCACAGCTCTTAGAAAGTGTTTCTCTAACTCAATCAGTGTTTAAGCTTGTGTTTGCTCTCAGTATCACCAAATTCATCAAACTCTGCCATAAGCTTGCCTATATTCTCTACCTCCTTTGCAAATTTACAATTAATCACATATCAAGAGGACTTTTTAGGTAATATTAAGGCTCAGGGACAGGTATGATTTCAATGAATTCAGGATATCAATGCAGCTAATTTCAAACAGAAAAAGATGCAAATTGAGTAGATAAGCTTTTATACTTAGTAAGGGCTGCATCAATTGTTTCTATTCTTAATCAACTTTCAATCACAATTTAAATTTTTGTAGAATTATCTACCAATCTTCTTTTCCTTTTTGATTTGCTGATTTATTTTTCATTTTTCTATTTTTATTTGCAGCTTTTTCCTTCTTTTTCATATTTTCTCTGCATTACCTTTTCTTACTTTCTTATTTCATTTCAATCCTTTTCTACCCCAAACTTAGAACATTGCTTGTCCTCAAGTAATGCACTAGAAACATGATGTTACCCCAAACTTAGTTTTAAAACTTATCTTTGATTTAACTCAATTTGCCTCTTTTCTATTTGAATAAGTAAAATGGTTTTTCTAAAAAAAAAAAGCTTGAATTGAGGTTGATCAAAGAAAGGCTATCAGCTCAAAGGGGCTAACTAGGAATTCAAGAATGAAAGGTAGTCTATTTGGCTCACTAGGTAAATCTGAATAATGGCCTCCATCCTTTATGTGATAAGTGCAAAACAGCATATTCAGTTAAGAAACAAAGCAAGTTCTAGAGAGTGAATTAAAATTTGAGATCAGTCACACATCAATGAATGAAAAGGTTCAAGTCTCACCAAGGAAGTAAATGGATAATATTCATCAATTCAGTTCACTATTTACTTCAAAAATTTGCATAAATAAAATGGCAAGACTGCTTTATTATTATTATTTTTTTAAAATACAAGTATGACAATCATGTTAAGAATGGGAAAAACAACTTATGTAATTCAACAATAAGAATTTCAATCAGGTGAAAATCAGGTTTATTTATCAAGAAAATAAAATCTAATGCAGTTTAATATTTTTCTAACTTGTGAATATTTTATGCAACATGTAAGCTGTACACATGAAAATAGAGGTACAAAATTAAACCCCCCCTTGCATGGTAGCTGTGCATATTTCAATCATTCAATGCGCTCCTTGTTCAGAGTTTGAGAGAATGGTCTGCGCAAAAACATCACAAGTTGTTCATCAATTATCAGAAAAAAAAATCAATAAAATTCAAAACTAGTAGATATTTAAAACAGAATTGTTCATAACCAAAATAAAACTTAAAATGTAATTACAGCATTCAAAAGTCTGAAATCCTAATTACAATCTTTTAATAAAAATTAAACTAATGACAGAAATTTAAAGTCCTAATCTACTCTTCATCTTCATCCTTATCCTCATCTTCCAAATCATCCTCTTCATCATCATCTTCTTCCTCTTCTGCACCAGCTGCTGATGGAGGAAAATGAGTTTGTAGATGGGGAGGTCTTTGAAGACAGTTGACCTCAGGCATTGGGCATTCTCTGTTTGATCTGGAGTGTGGTATAAGTCTTCTTTGGTCATGCCCATCTTTTGACCAATGTTCATGAGAACACCTTCTAGAAGCATGATGCCAGCCTTCAGACTGCTGTGGAATTCATTCTACCTCTCAGCTAAGGAGTTTTGTCTTTCAGCCATGAAGGCTATCTTCTCCTTTATTGTGGTTGGATTCTCTCTTTTATACTGGGAGGGAATTGGGGCTGTTGATGTGCAAGAGACAGTAGCATAAATCTCCTTCACCATAGCTACTGTAATTAGAGGTGCAGCTCTAATTTTGATTTGATAATCTCCAACTTCATTACCCGCATCCTCACAAAGAACAGTTATTAATGAAGGGAAGGCTAGAGAATCTCTTTTTCTCTTGAGGATGTCCAGAAAGCATCCACTAATCACTTCTCCTACTAATCTATATAGAAATCATTAACTATAGCATATAGGAGTTCAGCTCTCTTCACTGCTAGAGTGGAGTTCTGCCTAACAGGCATGAATGAACTCAAGATAAAGGTGCTCCACACTTTTGCAAAAGGCAAAAGGTTCTTGGTTGTGATGCATTTGGGCTTTTCTGATAGATTCAGCTCCCAAGTAGTCCCTGGTTTCCCAATCCTCTCAAGGACTTAAACATAGTCCTTGTCTTCAGCATCAATGAATGCTTTAAAGTCCTGCTTCCCAGGTTGTTTTTAAGTCTTAATATTGAGGATTCTATTGATGTTAGCAGCAGAAAAATCAACTGTTGTCCCCTTGACCATTGAATGGTATTTAGGTAGCTGCTCTCCCTTGAATCTCATGGCATTGGCATAAAATTCTTGTGTAATGTCTCTCCAGCCAATGCCAGCCATCATGCAGAAGGATTCCTATTCTCTTTTCTGAATTTCCTCCTTATATTCTCGATAATGATCTTCAGCTATCTCAATTGCTCTATCTTGGACAATCTTTCTTCTCAAGATATTAGCTCTGAAATAATTCTCATGAGCTATGCTCTTGAACCTTAGATCATGTTGAAGGTTTGGCCTTGATGAAGAGGCTCCTGCTAATCTTCCTCTCTTTGTTCTAGGAGTACCTCTAGAAGAGCCAACTGGAGTGTTGTCTAATGTCCTTACCATTTTTAAAATTTTCTGCATAAAAAGAATATTTCAATACACTGAAAGACATGAATGCAATGCAATAAAAATTCTGCACGACATTTTCAATTTAGAATATGAAACATTTTCAATAAAAATCTCAGAATATCAGAATATGAACAATGCAGAACATAAAAAATATCATAATAATGCAGAATATGGTTCCTTAAGGCATTTAAACTCAGATATTCATGATTTTGAATGCAAAATGCTAGAGTTCAGAAATTCCTTCCTAACTATTTTTCACTTTAAGTCCTAAGGTTAACTCATGCAATCTATCAATGTAGGTCTTTTTCCTCTAATTAATCTATCAATTGAACTGAGAATTACTCTACATTGCCTTGTAATTGCATATTCAGATTAGTTATTAACAAGAAAATTTCTGTTTTTCCATTACTCAGTGTTTTCTACAATTCTGTAGAATGAAGAACCCTAATTTCTAAATCAGAGAAGTAGAATACTGACCTGGATTTGGAGAAAATGTGCAGAATGAACTTTAATTCATTGCTTAGAAACAGATTTCGTTTAGCAAAGGGTCAGAAAGATCAAGAATTTGAGAAATGAGATGAAGAAATGAAGATTTGAGATTCTGAAAATGGCTCTGCGTGGTTCCTTTTATGTATTTTAATGGACACGCTTACCGCACGTGGCTACTTTTTTCAGAAAAAATGGAAGCTGTAGAGATGATGCTGTGTGCGTGTTCACTATTGCTAGTAAAAGTGAACACTTTGAGGGTAAATAGCATGCGCGTGTTCACTATTGTTAGAAATAGTGAACGTTCCAGAGAGCTTTGCATTGAGTAATTTGAAATGAGCTGCGTGATCACGCACAGGTAGTATCCTTCTGCGTAATTACTATTCCTAGAAAAAGTGGTACGCGCATCAACCTTAACTTGAAACTACACATTACTCATGCGCATGATCACTATTATTGGAAAAAGTAACTACGCGCATCACATTACCTCTATTTAAGCCTGGGCGTGGTTACTTTCACTGGGAAAAGTGATTGTTCCAGAGAAGGGTGTCGTTCCTTGCTCCTGTGCGTGATCACTTTCATCAGCAAAAGTGATTGTTCAGAATGGAACCCTGTAATTGAAGCTCTACGTGATCACTTTTCTGCAAAATAGTGACTCTTTTTGTTATTCAAAGCTCCTTAGAAACTTAATTGCCTCATGCGTTCAATTTCAATCAGCTCATTTATGCATCCACAGCATAAACCTTCATTGAATTGACACATTATTCCTAAAACACATATAAAACAGAATCTAAAATCAAAAAATTGTAAAAATTGAAATAAAGAATTAACAAAAGTTTAAGTAAAATGTAAATAGAGTAAAAATGATTCATAAATGTGAGTTGCCTCTCACAAAGTGCTCTTTTAATGTCACTAGGTTGACGTTAAATGTTCCTCACTGCTGAGAAACCAAGTTAATGCAAAAGGTGTTCTTATTGAATTCTCCTTCATTGTAAATCTTAAGTCTTTGGCCATTGACTTTAAACTTTCTCCCTTCTCTCTGATCGTCAAGTAACACAGCACCAAAGGGAGATACTTCCTTTACCATAAAAGGTCCTGACCATCTAGACTTGAGTTTTCCAGGGAACAACTTCAATCTAGAGTTGAATAGTACAACTAGCTGCCCTGGTTTGAATTCTCTCTGCAGGATGAATCTGTCATGTATTCTTTTAGTCCTTTCTTTATACAATTTTGCATTTTCATATGCAAATTGTCTGAATTCCTCCAGTTCATGTAGCTGTAACACTCTCTTTTCTCCAGCCTTGGTTGAATCAAAATTCAGCCATTTAGTAGCCCAATATGCTCTACGTTCAAGTTCCACAGGAAGATGACATGATTTTTCAAACACTAATTGATATGGTGACATACCAAGTGGTGTTTTGAGTGCAGTTCTATATGCCCATAATGTATCATCAAGCTTCCTTGACCAATCTTTTCTTGAGTTATTGACTACTTTCTCTAAGATCTTGATTTCTCTGTTTGAAATTTCCACTTGTCCACTTATTTGAGCATGATAAGGAGTTGCTACTCTATGTTTTACTCCATACTTATCCAGAACATTATCAAGGTATTTATTGCAGAAGTGTGATCCTCCATCACTAATCAGATTCTTGGCACTCCAAATCTCAAAAAAATGTTTTTCTTTATAAAGGAAATCATCACTTTGGCTTCGTTTGTTCTGGTTGGTATAGCTTCCACCCATTTAGACACATAATCTACTACCACAAGTATGTATTCATGAGAAAAAGAAGTTAGAAAGGGTCCTATAAAGTCTATTCCCCATACATCAAACAGTTTCACCTCCAAGATATTGTTCAAAGGCATCTTATGTCTTTTGGAAATGTTACCAACTCTTTGGCATTTATCACAGTTTTCTATATAAATTTTTGCATCTCTGAACAATGTAGGCCAGAAAAATCTAGCTTATAATACTTTGACAACTGTTCTTGATCCACCATGATGGCCTCCATTATCTGAATTGTGGCAATGCCATAGGATATCAACTTGTTCTTTATGTGGAATACATCTTCTCAAAATGCCATCTACTCCAATTTTGAATAGATGAGGATCTTCCCAAATATAGAACTTGCTATCATGAAGAAATTTCTTTCTTTGCTGCCAATTCATTCTCTTTGGAATGTGTTGAGTGGCCTTAAAATTTGCTATATCAGCAAACCAAGGTAATTTATCCACAATTAGCAGCTTTTCATCAGGAAATTCTTCATTAATATCCAAGTAATCTGATGGCATTATGTCCAATGGAATTCTGGATAGATGGTCTGCAACACCCTTCTCTTTTCCTTTCTTATCTTGAATTTCTAACTCAAATTCTTAAAGTAGTAGGATCCATCTCAGCAGTCTTGGTTTAGCATCCTGCTTAGAAAACAAATATTTCAGAGCAGCATGGTCAGTATATACCACAACCTTGGACCCTAGTAAATAAGACCTGAACTTATCAAAGGCAAATACTATAGCAAGCAACTCTTTTTCAGTGGTTGTGTAATTAATCTGTGCAGAGTTTAGGACTCTACTAGCATAGTAAATCACATGTAGTCTTTTATCTTTTCTTTGTCCTAATACAGCACCCACTACATTGTCACTTGCATCACACATTAGCTCAAATGGTACAGTCCAGTCAGGTTTAACAAGAATTGGAGCAGAAATCAGTTTTTCTTTTAAAATAGTAAAAGCATGCATACAAGATTCATCAAATACAAATGCTGCATCCTTTACAAGCAAGTCACTAAGAGGTTTGGCAATTTTAGAAAAATCTTTAATGAACCTCTTATAAAACCCAGCATGGCCTAAGAAACTTCTAATTCCTTTCACATTCACAGGTGGAGGTAATTTACTAATCACTTCTATTTTAGCTTGATCAACCTCCATCCCTCTAATTGAAATCTTATGGCCAAGCACTATTCCTTCTTGCACCATAAAGTGACATTTCTCCCAATTCAACACCAAGTTGGTGTCTTAACATCTCTGCAAAACAATGGACAAATTAGATAAACAATCATCAAATGAATTTCCAAAAACAGAAAAATCGTCCATGGATACCTTAATTATTTTCTCAACCAAGTCAGAAAAAATAGCTAACATGCACCTTTGAAATGTAGCTGGAGCATTACACAGCCCAAAAGGCATTCTTCTATATGCAAATATTCCAAAGGGGCAAGTAAAAGCAGTTTTTTCTTGATCAATTAGATCTACAGCAATTTGGTTATAGCCAGAATATCCATCTAAAAAGCAGTAAAATGCATATCCAGCTAACCTTTCTAGCATTTGGTCTGCAAAAGGTAGAGAAAAATGATCTTTTCTAGTTGCATCATTCAGCTTTCTATAATCTATACACATCCTCTATCCTGTGACAGTCCTTGTGGGTATCAACTCATTCTTTTCATTTGGTACTACAGTCATTCCACCCTTTTTAGGTACCACTTGCACAGGACTTACCCAATTGTTGTATGAAATAGGATATATTATCCCTGCATCTAATAGTTTAGTGACTTCCTTCCTTACCACTTCCTTCATGGCAGGGTTTAATCTTCTTTGAGGTTGCACAACTGGTTTAAAATTTTCTTCAAATAAAATTTTGTGCTTACAAAAGGATGGATTTATACCTTTTAAATCTGAAATGTTCCACCCTATTACTAATTTATGGGTTCTCAAAATTCTCAGCAACTTCTCCTCCTCTTCTTCCTTGAGTTCATTGCTTATGATAACTGGATTTTCATGTTTATGATCCAAAAATGCGTCTCAAGTGAGATGGTAGTTGCTTTAATTCCAGCTTCTAACTTTTCTCTTCTTCTCCTTCAATTTTCAACTCCTCTTTGATCAATTTTTCTGCAGGTATTAAAATAGGTAGAGCTTCCAATTGCTGCTCCATTTCAAATAAGTTTTCATCTTCAAAATGCAAAGGTTTAGTATTTCCTGCAACTATGGTTTCTCTCAACACAGAAATTTCATCAAATCCATTCAAAAAATAAGGAGTGATCATAGAATCCAATGTATCTACTCTCATACATGTGTTATCATCAATTGGATATTTCAAAGCTTCAAATACATTAAATATTACCTTTTCCTTTTGAACTCTAAGCATTAACTCTCCTTTTTGCACATCAATAAGAGCTCGTCCAGTTGCAAGGAAAGGTCTGCCCAAGATTAATGGTATGTTTGCATCTACCTCCATGTGTAATATGACAAAATCTACAGGAAAAATAAATTTGTCAACCTTAACAAACAAATTCTCTACTACTCCATATGGATAAGTATATGATCTATCAGCTAATTGCAATGTAATGTTGGTTGGTTTCACTTCTTCTATCCCCAATTTCTTCATAATGGCTAATGGCATCAAATTAATGCTTGCCCCCAGGTCACATAATGCTTTTCCCACAGTATAATTTCCTATTTCACAAGGTATGCTAAAGGATCCTAGGTCTTCCAATTTTTGAGGAAGTTTTCTTCTAAGAATAGCACTGCACTCCTCTGTCAAGGGTACAGTCTTATCATGTTCTAACTTCCTTTTCTTGGAGAGTAGTTCCTTCATGAATTTGGCATAAGATGGCATTTGCTCCAAAGCTTCAGCAAATGGGATGTTAATTTGCAGCTTTTTGAACATGTATAGAAACCTCTCAAACTACTCCTCTTGCTTAGGATTTTGTACTCTTTGAGGATAAGGCAATCTCTTATATTTTTCTGGATCAATTAGCTTGTAAGTGTCCTTAAATAATTGTTTCTTTGTCTTTCTTTCAGGACTTTTATGAACTTCTTCATTCTTTTCTGAATGTTCTCTCTTTAGTAGCTTGAAGTTTCCTTGCTGCAATTCTTCTTGTAAATTTCTTTCCTCTGCTGCATTTTCTATTTGCTTTTCTGCTGCAACATTATTCAGTTTCTTTTCAGCTGGTTTTGGACTGGCTACAACAGTTCCACTTCTTGTAACTATTGCTTGACATTGTTCCTTTGGATTCACCACTGTGTTACTTGGAAATCTTCCTTCATCTCTGCTTGTTAATTGTTCAGCCAGCTGTCTAATTTGAGTTTCTAACTTCTTCATAGAAGCTTCTTGATTCTTGATGCTGGATTGAGTGACTTTCATCAATTGTAACATTGTTTCCTCAATCTCGTTCATTCTTTCACTCATTGGTCTAGCTGAATGTTGACTCCTTTGAGGTTGAGTAGAAGAATTTCCTTGAAAGTACTGTTGTTGTTGGTGATTTCCTACATTTGAAAATGGAAGAGATGTATTAATGCTTTTCATTGCAGAATTCTAAGGATTCCAATTATAAAATTGTTGATTCCTATTATTAGAATACTGAAATCCAGGAAGAAATGATTGTTGAGGATAAGATTGTTGCTGTATTTGATAATTCCCCATATATTTGATAATTCCTCAGTCTTATAGCATCTTCACTTACTCCATTCATCCTTATAGTATCACACAACTGCAGAAAATTAGAAATATGTAGATTAGGATCATAAAAAATTCCACCAGAAAATTGGTCCTGCTGCACTAGGTGAAGTAAGGCTGGTTTTATCTCAAAATGATTGGCTTGAATGGTTGGTCTAACAATTGAAGAATTATAGCCTTGCATATCTGGAATTGCATAATCTCCTAGTGTTCTCATTCTATGTTGTTCTGCCATTTCAACTTTTGGAGTTGGTTGTCTAAAAGGTGAATGTTTCCTATTTGCAAAAAGAGTGACTTGAAAGTCTGGAGAATGTATAACCTCTAGATCACTGTCACTTCCTAAAGATCTCTTTGCTCTAGTCTCTTTTCTTAATCTCCTAAGAGTTCTATCAATGTCAGGATCAAAGACAAGAGTAGATTTATTTTTGTTTTTGCCATGCATATACAACTAAACACAAATATAGTATAATGAAAACAGAAAACTGCACATGTAATGTAATATTTGCAAAAAATTTAAAGAAACAAATGCTCAATCTAGTTATTTTCCTGTTACTAATGATATTGAAACAATTTATTCCCCGACAACGGCGCCAAAAACTTGTTACACTTTTACAACTGTTGTTGCACTGAAAGTAAACTGACTAGCAAGTGTACTAGTGTTGTTGTAGCAAGTTATAAAAAATCTTAGAATCAAATTGAGTTCCAAATATCGTCCTCAGGGAATAAAGTTCTCAATTATCACTTCACAAGATCACAATTAGTTGAGCTTTACAAATTTCAGATGGATTTGGTATGAATGTATAAAAAACGAAATTAGAAAGTAAAACAAAACAGTTAGAACAAAAGTGTATAGTAAACAGATGTAGAAAGAGTAGTTAGGAAATTGTTTCACCAAAACTTCAACATTGAATCAATAAAGTTCTGAACTTTCAAGCATTTAGATGGAATAACAATCAGTTTCACTTTATATTAATCAAAGGACAATCCCTTGCCTCAATGAATCTAGTATCTAATCAAATCACTCTAATCCCTTATATCTAATCCAATCAAATACTGCATTAAGTTTGAGAAACCAAAAGATTGCAAGATTAAGATATCTTATCCCTAAGAAACCAATAACCTTGGCAATTAATTCAGATATGAGAAACAAATTCAATTCCCATTGATAAGAGTTCCTCTATGATTAGTTGATCAAATTTCCATTCAATCACTACTTTAACAGCAGAATCAATCACTCAATCCAATCCAAAACTCAAAGTTCAGATCCAAAATCAATTCAACATTTCCATTTCAGATTCACAATTCCTAACCACAAAGAATTTAACCAAAAATTACAAAAAGAGAAGAGAAGAGAAGAGAAGAAGAGAATGAACAAAGAAGAAACATCTTCAAACCAATCTCCAATCTGATCCCTCAAGAAATGAAGCTTGGTGTTCATCCTCAATCTCCCTCTCTAACTCTCTCAACAACAAAAACAAATGGAAAATGAAAAATGAACCAAAAACTTCTAAATTCTTGAGCTAACCTTCTTTTATAGAATTCCCGCTCTGCTGGCGTGATCACTTTTTCTAGTAATAGTAATCACGCAGAGGCTAATTCTTGCTTTCCACTTGCGCGTGTTCACTTTTGCTGGTGATAGTAGCCACGCGCACTTCAAAGTGTTCACTTTTACTGAAAATAGTAGCCACGCAGAAGCTTCACTTCAAAGTGTTCACTTCTGCTAGAAATAGTGAACACGCAGAAGTTGCCTTCTTGCGCGTGTTCACTTTTTTTGATAATAGTGAACACGCACAACTACTCTTCTTGGAGGACTCTCTGAAATGCTCACTTTTTCCAGAAAAAGTGATCACGCAGAAGCTCTTCTCATTGCAACCTCTCTGGAACGATCACTTTTGCCAACAAAAGTGATTACGCAGAAGCTCTTCTTGATTTTATGGTTCTGGAGTGATCACTTTCACCAGTGAAAGTGATCACTCAGAGACTGTTCTTCAATTATCAACTTCTTTCCTCTAATTTTTGCTACTTTTCTTCTATTTTTCCTTTGATCATCCAATCCTCATGAACTTAGCTCAGAATTCCCTACAAAAGTGTACTTGAATTGTCACTTTTTACATAGAAAATCAATGAATTTTAAAATAACTATGTTTCCTACGAGGTGATACGTGGAATAAGAGAAGTACCCAAAACAGGTTATTAACACCATAGCCGATGGATTTGTAGGTGGAGGACCCACAAACTCGGCCAGAAAAAGACATCTAAGACAAATTCGCTCAGTCAACAACGTATCGCTGGGTAGTAGAATTTGGATCCCCCCATCACATTCAATGATCATGACTTCCAGGGGATAGATCCAGTGCAAGATGACCCAATGGTTATAAGTGTCAATATCCTCAATTGCATCATCAGAAAAATGCTGATCAATCAAGGGAGCTCGGTCGATATACTCTACTGGAACATATTCAGACAACTAGGGATACCAGAGGATGAAGTCAGAGAGTATCACGAACAACTGGTCAGTTTTTCTGGGAAATGGGTAGAAACCCATGGTTGCATAGACCTGTACACATCCCTTGGGTCAGAAAATGAGGCAAAACGCATCAAGGTCACCTACCTGGTGGTCTGTGTGAATACTTCGTACAACAGAATACTCGGTCGGTCATCACTTAATAAATTGAAAGCCATAGTGTCTACTCCTCATTTGACTATGAAGTTTTCATCAGAGAAAGGCCGAATCATTACAATCTATGCTGACCAAAAAACACTGAAAGAATGTTATTTCGCGAGTCTGCGCCTCAAACCATTACAAAACTATAATGTGGTGAAGGAGGAAACTGGTAAGCTGCTACAGGCTGACTTTATCCGAGAGGTTAGACTCAAACCCTCAATCAAATCAATTACTCAAAGTTTAGAGTCAAAATGAAATTAATATATCAATTCTAGATCTATAAATCCCTAACAAAAGAGTTAGAAACACATTACAATAAAATGGAGAGAAGCAACAAGGAAAGAAGATGAAAAGCAGAGAAGCTTCTCAATAACTTTGCCTTCCTCCAGATTCCTCTAGCAAAGAAGAACAAAAGTCGCTCCTCTCTTCTCCCTCTGACTTCCCTTGGAAGTTAAAACAGTTACAAAATGAATACCAAAACAAAAAATGACAAAAAGACCCAAATTCTATGTTCCTAGTTCCTATTTATAGAGCTCCTCTAATTCTTCGACTTAACCCTTGAAATTCTGATAGTTAGTTGTCCCCAGGTGTTTTGGAATCTTCTAAAAGTGATACAGAAGCTCCCAACGTCTAGACTTAGCAAAAAGACGAAGTTATAAAGTTGCAGAATTCTGCGCCAAAACGCGCAGTGGCTAGAGTAAAGGCGCACATTGGCTGCATGTGATTTGCGTTTCCACGCTCTTTGCGCCAAGGTTCAAGTGCTCTGCGTTGCCAAGCCCTACATTATGAGGAATGGGATTGTGCTAAATTGAAAGAGAGATTGGACTTGAAATGTACAAAAAAGAGTGAATTGAGAAAGAGGAAATGAATCGAGAATGCTTGAATGAATTGCCTAAGCTATGGTCCAATATATTATATGCTGCATGTAGTGACCCAAAATGACTAAAACATTGGTACCAATTATATAACATGATAGTTTAAAAAACACCAAAATCTGGTAATTTTTTTTCCTTCATGCAGTTTACAAGTATAGTTCTCTTTCTCTGGGAGAGAGTTAACATGCATATTTTTTTTTCTTCTCATCATTTCATGATTCAATTTCAATGATATACTCATATAAGATCATCATAACCGTTACTTTTACAACTAATGTTGCATTGAAAGTAAACTGACTAGCAAGTGTACTAATGTTGTTGTAGCAAGTTATAAAAAATCTTAGAATCAAATTAACTTCCAAGTATCGTCCTCAAGGAATAAAGTTCTCAATTACCTGAGCTTTACAAATTTCGGATGGATTTGGTATGAATGTATCAAAAATGAAATTAGAAAGTAAAACAGAACAGTTAGTACAAAAGTGTATAGTAAACAGATGTAGAAAGAGTAGTTAGGAAATTGCTTCACTAAATCTTCAACATTGAATCAATAAAGTTCTGAACTTTCAAGCATTTAGATGGAAATGACAATCAGTAAAACTTCAACATTGAATCAATAAAGTTCTGAACATATAGAAGAAGAGAATGAACAAAGAACAAATATCTTCAAGCCAATCTCCAATCTGATCCCTCAAGAAATGAAGCTTGGTGTTCGTCCTCAATCTCCCTCTCTAACTCTCTCAACAACAAAAACAAATGGAAAATGGAAAATGAACAAAAACTATAAAATTCCTGAGCTAATTGTCTTTTATAGAATTCCCGCTCTGCTGGCGTGATCACTTTTGCCAGCAATAGTAATCACGCAGAGGCTAATTCTTCATTTCCACTTGCGCGTGTTCACTTTTGCTGGAAATAGTAGCCACACAGAAGCTTCCCTTACTAATATCATGCGCGTGTTCACTTCTGCTAGAAATAGTGAACACGCAAAGGCTACCTTCGTGCGTGTGTTCACTTTTGTGGATAATAGTAAACACGCGTAACAAATCTTCTTGGAGGACTCTCTGGAACGCTCACTTTTTCCAGAAAAAGTGATTACGCAGAAGCTCTTCTCATTGCAACCTCTCTGGAACGATCACTTTTGCTTGCAAAAGTGATTATGCAGAAGCTCTTCTTCATTTTTTTGTTCTGGAGTGATCACTTTCACCAGCGAAAGTGATCACTCAGAGGCTGTTCTTCAATTATCAACTTCTTTCCTCCAATTTTTGCTACTTTTCTTCTATTTTTTCTTTGATCATCCAATCCTCATGAACTTAGCTCAGAATTCCCTCCAACAGCATGCTTGAATTGTCACTTTTTACATAGAAAATCAATGAATTTTAAAATAACTATGTTTAAAAGTGACATGCAACATTTTATTATTTTTTAAGGGTTTTCTACTATTTCTAGTATGTTTTCTTTATTGATTGTACTAAAAACTATTGTAAAATACTAGTAAAATATAGATTCATCACTACCCCAAACTTGAATTTTTGCTTGTCCTTAAGCAAATTAGAACATATGAAGGGTGTAAATTCTTATTAATTGGAATCCAAAAACTTTTTACATTTTTCAGAAAAATTCAGATTAAAAATCTATTTTACTTCAATGTATTCTAATTGTTTTCTCACTAAGTCATCACCAATTCTTCATCATGATAGTCACACTTGAATTATTTGTTTGCTGTACAATCTCATTCATTTCAATCAAGCAAATCATTAAAGTTACATGCAAACAGAGTTAAGAAATATTATCACATCTCTCAGAAAGTGTTTCTCTAACTCAATCAGTGTTTAAGCTTGTGTTTGCTCTCAGCATTACCAAATTCATCAAACTCTGCCATAAGCTTGCCTATATTCTCTACCTCCTTTGCAAATTTACAATTAATCACATATCAAGAGGACTTTTTAGGTAATATTAAGGCTCAGGGACAGGTATGATTTCAATGAATTCAGGCTATCAATGCAGCTAATTTCAAACAGAAAAAGATGCAAATTAAGTAGATAAGCTTTTAAACTTAGTAAAGGCTGCATCAACTGTTTCTATTCTTAATCAACTTTCAATCACAGTTTAAATTTTTGCAGAATTATCTAACAATTTTCTTTTCCTTTTTGATTTGCTGATTTCTTTTTATTTCTTTTTCATTTTTTATTTTTACTTGCAGCTTTTTACTTCTTTTTCATATTTTCTCTACATGACTTTTTCTTACTTTATTATTTCATTTCAATCCTTTTCTCAATCCTTTTCTACCCTAAACTTAGAACATTGCTTGTCCTCAAGTAATACACTAGAAACATGATGTTACCCCAAACTTAGTTTTAAAACTTATCTTTGATTCAACACAATTTGCCTCTTTTCTATTTGAATAGGTAAAATGATTTTTCTAGAAAAGCTTGTATTGAGGTTGATCAAAGAAAGGCTATCAGCTCAAAGGGGCTAACTAGGACATTTAAGAATGAAAGGCAGTCTATTTGGCTCACTAGGTAAATCTGAATAATGGCCTCCATCCTTTATATGATTAGTGCAAAACAACATATTCAGTTAAGAAACAAAGCAAGTTCTAGAAAGTGAATCAGAATTTGAGATCAGTCACACATCAATGAATGAAAAGGTTCAAGTCTCACCAAGGAAGTAAATGGATAATATTCATCAATTCAGGTCACTATTTACTTCAAAAATTTACATGAATAAAATGGCAAAATTGCTTTATTTTTCAAAATACAAGTATGACAACTATGCTAAGAATGGGAAAAACAACTTATGTAATTCAACAATCAGAATTTCAATCAGGTGATATTTATCAAGAAAACAAAATCTAATGTAGTTTAATATTTTTCTAACTTATGAATATTTTATGCAAAATGTAAGCTGTACACATGAAAATAGAGGTACAGAATTAAACCCCCCTTTCATGGTAGTTGTGCATATTTTAATCATTCCATGCACTCTTTGTTCAAAGTTTGAGAGCATGGTCTGCACAAAAACATCACAAGTTGTTCATCAATTATCAGATAAAAATTCAATAAAATTCAAAGCTAGTAGATATTTAAAACAAAATTGTTCATAACAAAAAAAAAACTTAAAATGTAATTACAGCACTCAAAAGTCTGAAATTCTAATTACAATCTTTTGACAAAAATTAAACTAATGACAGAAATTTAAATTCCTAATCTACTCTTCATCTTCATCCTCATCCTCATATTCCAAATCATCCTCTTCATAATCATCTTCTTCCTCTTCTGCAGCAGCTGCTGGTGGAGGAAAATGAGTTCTGTAGATGGGGAGTTCTTTGAAGACAGTTGACCTCAGGCATTGGGCATTCTCTACTTGATTTGGAGTGTGGTACAAGTCTTCTTTGGTCATGCCCATCTTTTGACCAATGTTCATGAGAACACCTTTTAGAAGCATGATGCCAGCCTTCAGACTGCTGTGCAACTCATTCTGCCTCTCAGCTAAGGAGTTTTGTCTTTCAACCATGAAGGCTATCTTCTCCTTCATTGTGGTTGAATTCTCTCTTTTATACTGGGAGGGAATTGGGGCTGCTGATGTGCAAGAGACAGTAGCATAAATCTCCTTCACCATAGCTACTGTAATTAGAGGTGCAGCTCTAATTTTGATTTGATAATCTCCAATTTCAATACCTGTATCCTCACAAAGAACAGTTATTAACGAAGGAAAAGCTAGAGAATCTCTTTTCCTCTTGAGGATGTCCAGAATGCATCCACTAATCACTTCTCCTACATCTATATAAAAATCATTAACTATAGCATATAGGAGTTCAGCTCTCTTCACTGCTAGAGTGGAGCTATGCCTAACAGGCATGAATGAACTCAAAATAAATGTGCTCCACACTTTTGCAAAGGGCAAAAGTTCTTGGTTGTGATGCATTTGGGCTTTTCTGATAGATTTAGCTCCCAAGTAGTCCCTGGTTTCCCAATCCTCTTAAGAACTTGAACATAGTCCTTGTCTTCAGCATCCCTGAACGCTTTAAAGTCTTGCTACCCTGGTTGTTTTTGAGTCTTAATGTTGAGAACTCTATTGATGTTAGCAGCAGAAAAATCAACTGTTGTTCCTTTGACCATTGAATGGTATTTAGGCAGCTGATCTCCCTTGAATCTCATGGCATTGGCATAAAATTCCTGTGTAATGTCTCTCCAGCCAATGCCAGCCATCATGCAGAAGGATTCCCATTCTCTTTTTTGAATTTCCTCCTTATATTCTGGATAATGGTCTTCAGCTATCTCAATTGCTCTATCTTGGACAATCTTTCTTCTCAAGATATTAGCTCTGAAATAACTCTCATGAGCTATGCTCCTGAACCTTGGATCTTGTTGAGGATTTGGCCTTGATGAAAAGGCTCCTGCTAATCTTCCTCTCTTTGTTCTAGGAGTACCTCTAGAAGAGCCAACTGTAGTATTGTCTGATGTCCTTACCATTTTTAAAATTTTTTTGCATAAAAAGAATATTTCAATACACTGAAAGATATGAATGCAATGCAATAACAATTCTGCAGGACATTTTCAATTTCAGAATAACAGAATATGAACAATGCAGAACATAAGAATATCATAACAATGCAGAATATGGTTCCTTAAAGCATTTAAACTTAGATATTCATGATTTTGAATGCAAAATGCTAGAGTTCAAGAGTTACATTTATGCAGAAATTTCTTTCTAAATATTTTTCACTTTAAGTCCTAAGGTTAACTCATGCAATCTGTCAATGTAGGTCTTTTTCATCTAATAAATCTATCAATTGAAGTGAGAATTACTCTACATTGCCTTGTAATTGCATGTTCAGATTAGTTATTAACAAGAAAAATTCTTTTTTTTCATTACTCAGTGTTTTCCACAATTCTGTAAACGAAGAACCCTAATTTCTAAATTAGAGAAATAGAATACTGACCTGGATTTAGAGAAAATATGCAGAATGAACTTCTATTGATTGCTCATAAACAAATTTCGTTCAGCAAAAGGTCAGAAAGATCAAGAATTTGAGAAATGAGATGAAGAAATGAAGATTTGAGATTCTAAAAATGGCTCTGCGTGGTTCCTTTTATGCATTTTAATGGACACGCTTACCGCACGTGGCCACTTTTTTCAGAAAAAATGGAAGCTGTAGAGGTGATGCTGTGTGCGTGTTCACTATTGCTAGCAAAAGTGAACACTTTGAGGGTAAATAGCATGCGCGTGTTCACTATTGTTAGAAAAAGTGAACGTTCCAGAGAGCTTTGCATTGAGTAATTTGAAATGAGCTGCGCGTGTTCACTTTTTTCTGGGAAAAGTGATTGTTCCAGAGAAGGGTGTCTTCCAAAGGGTTCTGCGTGTTCACTTTCATCAGCAAAAGTGATTGTTCTAGAGAAGGGTGTCTTCCTTGCTCCTCTACATGATCACTTTCATCAGCAAAAGTGATTATTCAGAATGGAACCCTGTAATTGAAGCTCTGCGCGATCACTTTTCTGCAAAATAATGACTCCTTTTGTTATTCAAAGCTCCTTAGAAACTTAATTGCCTCATGCATTCAATTTCAATCAGCTCATTTATGCATCCACAACATGAACCTTCATTGAATTAACACATTATTCCTAAAACACATATAAAACAGAATCTAAAATCAGAAAATTGTAGAAATTGAAATAAAGAATTAACAAAAGTTTAAGTAAAATGCAAATAGAGTAAAAAATGGTTCAGAAATGTGAGTTGTCTCTCACAAAACGCTCTTTTAATGTCACTAGCTTGACGTTAAATGTTCTCAACTGCTGAGAAACCAAGTTAATGCAAAAGGTGTTCTTATTGAATTCTCCTCCATTGTAAATCTTCAGTCTTCGGCCATTGACCTTAAACTCTCTCCCTTCTTTCTGATTTTCAAGTAACATAGCACCAAAGGGAGATACTTCCTTTACCATAAAAGGTCCTGACCATCTAGACTTGAGTTTTCCAGGGAACAACTTCAATCTAGAGTTAAATAGTAGAACTATTTGCCCTGGTTTGAATTCTCTCTGCAGGATGAATCTGTCATGTATTCTTTTAGTCCTTTCTTTATACAGTTTTGCATTTTCATATGCAAATTGTCTGAATTCCTCCAGTTTATGTAGCTGTAGCACTCTCTTTTCTCTAGCCTTGGTTGAATCAAAATTCAGCCATTTAGTAGTCTAATATGCTCTATGTTCAAGTTCCATAGGAAGATGACATGATTTCCCAAACACTAATTGATATGGTGACATACCAATTGGTGTTTTGAATGCAGTTCTGTATGCCCATAATGTATCTTCAAGCTTCCTTGACCAATCTTTTCTTGAGTTACTGACTACTTTCTCTAAGATCTTCTTGATTTCTCTATTTGAAATTTTCACTTGTCCACTTGTTTGAGGATGATAAGGAGTTGCTACTCTGTGTTTTACTCCATACTTATCCAGAACATTATCAAGGTATTTATTGCAGAAATGTGATCCTCCATCACTAATCAGAATTCTTGACACTCCAAATCTTGAAAAAAATGTTTTTCTTTATGAAGGAAATCACCACTTTGGCTTCGTTTGTTCTGGTTGGTATAGCTTCCACCCATTTAGACACATAATCCAGTGTCCCAAGTATGTATTCATGAGAAAAAGAAGTTGGAAAGGGTCCTATAAAGTCTATTCCCCATACATCAAATAGTTCTACCTCCAAGATATTGTTCAAAGGCATCTCATGTCTTCTAGAAATGTTACCAACTCTTTGGCATTTATCATAGTTTTGTACATAAATTTTTGCATCTCTGAACAATGTAGGCCAGAAAAATCCAGCTTGTAATACTTTGGCAGTTGTTCTCGATCCACTATGATGGCCTCCATAATCTGAATTGTGGCAATGCCATAGGATATTAGCTTATTCTTTCTGTGGAATACATCTTCTCAAAATGCCATCTACTCCAATTTTGAATAGATGAGGATCTTCCCAAATATAGAACTTTCTGTTATGAAGAAATTTCTTTCTTTGCTGCCAATTCATTCTCTTTGGAATATGCTGAGTGGCCTTAAAATTCGCTATATCAGCAAACCAAGGTAATTCATCCACAAGGAAATTCGTCATTAATATCCAAGTAATCTGATGGCAATGTGTCCAATGGAATTCTGGATAGATGGTCTAAAACACCATTCTCTTTTCTTTTCTTATCTCGAATTTCTAACTCAAATTCTTGAAGTAGTAGAATCCATCTCAGCAGTCTTGGTTTAGCATCCTGCTTAGAAAACAAATATTTTAGAGTAGCATGGTCAGTATATACCACAACCTTGGACCCTACTAAATAAGACCTGAACTTATCAAAAGCAAATACTATAGCAAGCAACTCTTTTTCAGTGGTTGTGTAATTAATCTATGCAGAGTTTAGGACTCTACTAGCATAGTAAATCACATGTAGTCTTTTATCTTTTCTTTGTCCTAATACAGCACCCACTTGCATCACACATTAACTCAAATGGTATAGTCCAGTCAGGTTTAACAAGAATTGAGCAGAAATCAGTTTTTCTTTTAAAACAGTAAAAGCATGCATACAAGATTCATCAAATACAAATGCTACATCCTTTACAAGCAAAATTTTCTTCAAATAAAATTCTGTGCTTAAAAAAGGCTGGATTTATACCTTTTAAATCTGAGATGTTCCACCTTATTGCTAATTTATGGGTTCTCAAAATTCTCAGCAACTTCTCCTCTTCTTCTTCCTTGAGTTCATTGCTTATGATAACTGGATTTTCATGTTTATGATCCAAGAATGCATATCTCAAGTGAGATGGAAGTTGCTTTAATTCCAGCTTTTGACTTTTCTCTTCTTCTTCATTTTTCAACCCCTCTTCGATCAATTTTTCTGCAGGTATGAAAATAGGTAGAGCTTCCAATTACTACTTCATTTCAAATATGTTTTTATCTTGAAAATGCAGAGGTTTAGTATTTCCTACAGCTATGGTTTCTCTCAACACAGAAATTTCATCAAATTCATTCAAAGAATAAGGAGTGATCATAGAATCCAATGTATCTACTCTCATACATGTGTTATCATCAATTGGATATTTCAAAGCTTCAAATACATTAAATATTACCTTTTCCTCTTGAACTCTAAGAATTAACTCTCCTTTTTGCACATCGATGAGAGCTCGTCTAGTTGCAAGGAAAGGTCTTCCCAAGATAATTGGTATGTTTGCATCTACCTCCATGTCCAATATGACAAAATCTGCAGAAAAAATAAATTTGTTAACCTTAACCAACAAATCCTTTACTACTCCATATGGATAAGTATATGATCTATCAGCTAATTGTAATGTAATGTTGGTTGGTTTCACTTCTTCTATCCCTAATTTCTTCATAATGGCTAATGGCATCAAATTAATGCTTGCCCCCAAGTCACACAATGCTTTTCCTACAGTACAATTTCCTATTTCACAAGGTATGCTAAAAGATCCTGGGTCTTTTAATTTTTGAGGAAGTTTTCTTCTAAGAATAGCACTGCACTCCTCTGTCAAGGATATAGTCTTATCATGTTCTAACTTCCTTTTCTTGGAGAGTAGTTCCTTCATGAATTTGGCATAAGATGGCATTTGCTCCAGAGCTTTAGCAAATGGGATGTTAATTTTTAGCTTTTTTAACACGTTTAGAAACCTCTCAAACTGCTCCTCTTGCTTAGGATTTTGCACTCTTTGAGGATAAGGCAATCTCTTATATTTTTCTGGATCAATTGGCTTGTAAGTGTCCTCAAATAATTGCTTCTTTGTCTTTCTTTCAGGACTTTTATGAACTTCTTCATTCTTTTCTGAATGTTCTCTCTTTAGTAGCTTGAAGTTCCCTTGCTGTAATTCTTCTTTTAAATCTCTTTCCTCTGCTGCATTTTCTACTTGCTTTTCTGCTGCAACATTATTCAGTTTCTTTTCAGCTGGTTTTGGGCTGGCTACAACAGCTCCACTTCCCTTAACTATAGCTTGACATTGTTCCTTTGGATTCACTACTGTGTTGCTTGGAAATCTTCCTTCATCTCTGCTTGTTAATTGTTCAGCCAGCTGTCCAATTTGAGTTTCTAACTTCTTCATAGAAGCTTCTTGATTCTTGATACTGGATTGAGTGACTTTCATGAATTGTAACATTGTTTCCTCAATCTTGTTCATTCTTTCACTCATTGGTCTAGCTGAATGTTGACTCCTTTGAGGTTGAGTAGAAGAATTTCCTTGAAAGTACTGCTGTTGTTGTTGATTTCCTGCATTTGAAAGTGGAAGAGATGTATTAGTGCTTTTCATTGCAAAATTCTGAGGATTCCATTTATAAAATTGTTGATTCTTATTATTAGAATACTGAAATCCAGGAGGAAATGATTGTTGAGGATAAGATTGTTGCTATCTTTGATAATTTCCCATATAATTGACTTGCTCTTGTGGTTCAGGTGTAGGCACATCACATGCACCATTAGCATTATTCCCTCCACAAAAATCACATGTCAACTGACTTGTTACCATATTTCTAGTCTGCAAATTATTAATCTGCTGAGTCAAAGCTGCTATTTGATCAGAAAATAATTGGTTCTGCAGCTGATTCTGTGTAAGAAAAGTTTCCATCATCTTTGCTTCATATTCATTGCCTCTTCTTGTATTCCTTAAGTTGGAATTCTGATACATGGATGAAGCCATCATCTCAATGATTCTTTAGGCTTCTTCGAAGGATTTCATGCTCAAAGATCCTCCTGCAGTTGCATCAATCATAGTTCTAGTTACTACATTCATTCCATTATAAAAAGTTTCCAGCTGCATCCATTCTGGAATACAATGGTATGGACATCTTCTCAACAACTCTTTATATCTTTCCCATGCTTCAAAAAGTGATTCTCCTTCCTGTTGCACAAAAGATGTTATTTCTCCTCTCAGTTTAGCAGCTTTTGAGGGAGGAAAATATTTTGTTAGAAATTTATTCACAAGTTCAGTCCATGTGGTGATACTTCTTTGAGACTATGCTTGTAACCAACATTTGGAAAATGGAAATAGCCTCAGTTTTATAGCATCTTCACTTACTCCATTCATCCTTATAGTATCACACAACTACAAAAAATTAGAAATATGCAAATTAGGATCATCAGAAATTCCACTAGAAAATTGGTCCTGCTGCACTAGGTGAAGTAAGGCTGGTTTTATCTCAAAATGATTAGCTTGAATGGTTGGTCTAACAATTGAAGAATTATAGCCTTGTGATGAATCCATATTTTTACTGATATTTTAGCATAATTCTAGCTCATTTAATAAGGAAAATATATGAAGAAAGCAGAAAAACTCAGAAAAAGAGAATGATTGAAAGTTCTATTTGAATTTGTAGTTATTTTCACATTTGTAGAATTTATGCTTAGTTCTTAAGGAATTTATCTTGTTTTTGAAGGAATAATCTGAGCAAAAGTCATGGAAATGGATTATCAATGGAAAGGAAGAGGAAGAATGGCAATGTTGGACTCCAAAATACAAGAATTATGGGATGCAGGCTGGGCGTGATCACTATTGTTAGTGAAAGTGATCATTCCAAAGCCTAAATGAGATGTTGTTAGCAATCTACACTAGCAAGTATACTAGCATTGCAGCAAGTGATAAGTAAATTTAAGATCCAAATATCGTCTCCACAGGGAATTTAGGTTCAAGTACCACTTCACAGAAAAATAACCATTTGAGCCATACGAATTTGGGAAGAGATTTGTATCATATAACAACACTAAACCAAGGCAATTAAAGGTAAAGAACTTGCAGACAAACAAAGTATAAAATTGTGATGAAATGAAATAGCAATGAAGGATAGTTAGGAATTTATTTCACAAGAATATCAATATCAATCCAATTAAATCCTCTGAACATTCAAGCAATTGAATAATTGACAATCAGTTCACATATACCTAGCCAAAGGTTAATTCCTTAACTCATTGACCCTAACAATCCACTAAACCTCCCTAATCCCTTAGGTGAGATTCAATTTCAGGTTGCATTAAGAATTAGAACTATAAGATTGCAGAATTAGGTCTCCTTATCCCTAAGAAATCCCTAAACACTGGTTGCCAATTCAGATCGGAGCAAACAATCCAATTCCCATTGGTAAAGATTCCTCTTGATTAATCAATTGAATTTCCATTCAAAGATTGCATGAAAAGCAGAATTAACAACTCAATTAATCCAAGAACTTAAAGTTCAGAAGATAAAGTCGAATCAATACATCAATTCGAGTTCCATAAATCCCTAACTATGGGAAATTAAGCACACATTGCAACAAAAACAGAGAAAGAAGAAGAAGAAGATGAAGAAGAATGCAGAGCAGCCATGGCCACGAACTCCAATCCAATCCCTCTTCTTGGAGCTTCAAGCTTTGACCCCAATCTTCTCTCCACTCTCTCTCAACGACAATCTAACTAACAAAACAGAAAATGAGCAAAAGATCCCAGTTTTCGCGCTTCAATCATGTATATATAGAAACCCCAGTTCTGCGCGTTGTCACTTTTCTTCACAAGAGTAACCACGCAGAAGCTATATGTAGTGTGCGTGTTCACTTTCAAGAGCAAGAGTAACCACGCGCAACTTGCAGAGTTGAAGGCTTCTCTGGAACATTCACTTTTATTCATAATAGTGGCAACGCAGGAGGTCAAAGGGCTGCGCGTGATCACTTTCGTGAGTAATAGTAATCACGCGCAAGCCGTCCCGATACAAGTGCCTCTGGAACGCTCACTTTCGTTGGCGAAAGTGACAACGCGCAGCTCATCAGGAATGGAGTCTTCTCTGGAACGCTCACTTTTGTTGGCGAAAGTGATAACGCACACTGGCAACGCTCACTCTTGTAACGAAAAGTGATTACGCACAGGCTCCTCTTCTCATTTAGGCTTTGGAATGATCACTTTCACTAACAATAGTGATCACGCCCAGCCTGCATCCCATAATTCTTGTATTTTAGAGTCCAACATTGCCATTCTTCCTCTTCCTTTCCATTGATAATCCATTTCCATGACTTTTGCTCAGATTATTCCTTCAAAAACAAGATAAATTCCTTAAGAACTAAGCATAAATTCTACAAATTCCTTCAAAAACAAGATAAATTCCTTAAGAACTAAGCATAAATTCTACAAATGCAAAAATAACTACAAATTGAAATAAAACTTTCAATCATTCTCTTTTTCTGAGTTTTTCTGCTTTCTTCATATATTTTCCTTATTAAATGAGCTAGAATTATGCTAAAATATCAGTAAAAATATGGATTCATCAGGAGACGATATTTGGATCTTAAATTTACTTATCACTTGCTGCAATGCTAGTATACTTGCTAGTGTAGATTGCTAACAACAAGTTTTTGGCGCCGTTGCCGGGGAATTTGAGTTTCAATATCATTAGTAACATAAGAATAGCTAGATTGAGTATTTTGTTTCTCTGAATTTCTGTAGTATTAGTCTGTAGTTAGACATTTTGTCCATTCTGCGTAATTCTGCAGCTTTTAAACTTGTGTTTCAATTACTTTTACTGATATTTGTTGCATAATTTTTGTGGTGCAGTTCTGAATACTTACTTGTAGTTTACTTTTGTTTCATTTTGATTTGTATATGCGTGGCAAAAATAAAAACAAATCAACTCTAGTCTTTGATCCTGACATAGACATAACTTTAAAGAGATTGAGAAAAGAATCTAGAGTAGAAAAAGTCATAGAGAGTGATAGTGAATTAGAAGCTGTCCATTCTCCAGAATTTCAGAACAATCCTAGAGTAAACAGAACACCTACATCTTTGAGACAACTAAATTCAGAAATAGATATGGCAGAACAAAATAGAATTAGAACATTAGGGGACTATGCAATTCCTAACATGCAAGGTTTTAACTCTTCTATAATTAGGCCAACTATTCAAGCCAACCATTTTGAGATTAAACCTGCCCTACTACATTTAGTCCAACAGGATCAGTTTTCTGGAGGAAATTCTGACGATCCTAACCTGCATATTTCAAATTTTCTGCAGCTATGTGACACTATAAGAATGAATGGAGTTAGTGAAGAAGCTATCAGATTAAGACTATTTCCTTTTTCCTTGAGAGATAGAGCAAAATGCTGGTTACAAGCTCAACCACAAGGAAGCATCACAACCTGGACAGAACTTGTCAATAAGTTTTTAACTAAGTACTTCCCTCCATCCAAAGCTGCTAAGTTGAGAGGAGAAATTACATCCTTTGTGCAGCAAGATGGAGAATCATTGTATGAAGCTTGGGAAAGATATAAAGAATTGCTTAGGAGGTGTCCACATCATTGTATTCCAGATTGGATGCAATTGGAAACTTTTTATAATGGATGAATGCAGTAACAAGAACAATGGTTGATGCTGCTGCGGGAGATTCATTAAATACAAAGTCCTTAGAAGAAGCTCAAAGGATTATTGACATGATGGCATCTTCAATGTATCAGAATTCAAGCTCAAGGAATCAAGGAAGAAATTCTGGTCATGAAGCTAAGGTTCTGGAAACTTTTCTTGCACAAAATCAGCTACAAAATCAAATGTTTTCAACAATTAGCTGCCTTAACACAACAAATCAACAATCTGCAAACAGGAGTATGGCTACCAGTCGGCTAAGTTGTGATTTTTGTGGAGGAAACCATGCAAATGGTGCATGTGAGGCATCCACAAGTGAACCACAAGAGCAAGTGAATTATATGAATAATTTTCAGAGACAACAGCCATCATATCCCCCTGGATTTCAATTTTCAAATAATAGAACTCAGCAGTATTCTAATTGGAATAATCAATATTCTGCTGCAAAGAATTCTAACTCAAATTTGCCTTTTTCTAATGCAGGTCCAGCAACACAACAGCCTTATTTTCAGAGGAATTCATCCACTCAACCTCAAGGAAATCAAAAATTTTCCAGACCTATGAATGAGAAGTTGACCGAGATGGAAGAGACTATGCTGCAATTCATGAAGGTGACTCAAACAAGCTTCAAAAACCAAGAAGCCTCCATGAAGAAACTAGAGACACAGATCAGACAATTAGCTGAACAATTATCTAGCAGGGATGAAGGAAGATTTCCAAGCAATACAGTAATCAATTCTAAAGAGCAATGTCAAGCCATAACTACAAGGAGTGGAGCTGTAGTTGCAAGCCCTAAACCAGCAGAAAAGAAAGTGAATGCTGCAGCAGAAAGAAATATTGAACAAGATCTGCAGCAAGGAAATTTTAAGCTATTGATGAAAGACCATTCAGAAGAAAAAGTAGATGTTCCTATGAATTCTGAAAGGAAAACCAAAAAGCAACACTTTGAGGAAGCTTGTAAGCCAATAGACCCAGAAAAATACAAGAGGTTGCCCTATCCTCAAAGAGTCCAAAATCCTAAACAAGAGGAACAATTTGAAAGGTTTATGAATGTCTTTAAGAAATTACAAATTAACATTCCTTTTGCAGAAGCTTTGGAGCAAATGCCCTCATATGCAAAGTTTATGAAAGAACTACTTTCTAGAAAAAGAAAGCTAGAGCATGATAAAACAGTACCTTTGACAGAGGAGTGCAGTGCCATTCTCAAGAGAAAACTTCCTCAAAAGCTGAAAGATCCTGGATCATTTAGCATTCCTTGTGAAATAGGAAACTGCACTGTGGGAAGAGCATTGTGTGACTTGGGAGCAAGCATAAATCTTATGCCATTGGCTGTTCTGCAGAAACTTGGCATAGAGGAAGTGAAGCCCACCAACATTACACTACAGCTAGCTGATAGATCATACACTTATCCATATGGAGTTGTTGAAGATTTATTAGTTAAAGTTGACAAGTTCATTTTTCCTGCAGATTTTGTAATTCTGGACATGGAGGTGGATTCTAACATTCCTTTGATCCTAGGAAGACCATTTCTTCCAACAGGGAGAGCTTTAATAGATGCACAGAAAGGTGAACTTATGCTTCGAGTTCAAGATGAGAAGGTAGTATTTAATGTGTTTGAAGCTTTAAAATATCCAATTGAAGATAGCACATGTATGAAGGTAGATATACTGGATGCTTTCATTACACAACACCATATTAATGAAACTGATGAACTTGCGGTGTTAGAAGAAATAATATCTGCAGGGAGCAATAAATCTGAACTTCTGCATGGAGAATACAGTATGGAAGTGCAGCAGCAACTAGAAGCTCTGCCAATTCGAAAATCTGTAGAAAATTCAGTGAAGGAGAAGCTAGAAAAGGATGATAAAGAAGAGGAAAAGCAAAGGCTAGAACTGAAACAACTTCCTTCACACCTGAGGTATGCATTTCTGGATGAGAAACATGAAAATCCAGTTATCATCAATAATGAACTTAAGGAAGAACAAGAGGAAAAATTGCTCAGAATTTTGAGAAAACACAAATCTGCAATTGGATGGAGTATTGCAGATCTGAAAGGTATAAATCCTTCATTTTGTAAGCACAGAATTTTATTTGAAGAGAATTTCAAACCTGTTGTACAGCCACAAAGGAGGTTAAATCCAGCCATGAAAGAGGTAGTAAAAAAAGAGGTTATAAAGCTGTTAGATGCAGGAATAATATACCTAATTTCTGACAGCAATTGGGTAAGTCCAGTCTAAGTTGTTCCAAAGAAAGGTGGTATGACAGTGGTACCTAATGAAAAGAATGAACTTGTCCCTACTAGGACTGTGACTGGATGGAGAATGTGCATAGACAATAGAAAATTAAATGATGCAACCAGAAAAGATCATTTCCCACTCCCATTTGCCGATCAAATGTTAGAAAGACTTGCTGGACATTCATTTTATTGTTTTCTTGATGGATATTCAGGATATAATCAAATAGCTGTAGACCCTTTAGATCAAGAGAAAACTGCATTTACATGTCCATTTGGAGTCTTTGCATACAGGAGAATGCCATTTGGTCTATGTAATGCCCCTGCCACTTTCCAAAGATGCATGCTTTCCATTTTTTCTGATTTGGTAGAAGACATCATAGAAGTATTCATGGATGATTTCTCTGTTTTTGGTGATTCTTTTGATGATTGTTTAGCTAATCTATCCACTGTTTTGCAGAGATGTCAAGACACTAATCTTGTGTTAAATTGGGAAAAGTGCCATTTCATGGTACAAGAAGGCATTGTCCTTGGTCACAAAATTTCAGAGAAAGGAATGGAGGTGGACCAAGCTAAAATAGAAGTCATTAATAAATTGCCTCCACCTATCAATGTTAAAGGAGTTAGAAGTTTTTTAGGACATGCTGGTTTTTATAGAAGATTCATAAAGGATTTTTCCAAGATTGCTAAACCCTTGAGTAATTTACTTGTAAAAGATGCAGATTTCATATTTGATGATAATTGTTTGCATGCATTTTCTGTTTTAAAAGAGAAATTGATTTCTGCACCTATTCTTGCAAAACCGGATTGGACACTACCTTTTGAACTCATGTGTGATGCAAGTGATAGTGCAGTGGGTGCTGTGTTAGGACAGAGGAAAGATAGGAAATTACATGCTATCTATTATTCAAGCAAAGTGTTAAATCCTGCACAAGTGAATTACACAACAACAGAAAAAGAACTTTTAGCTATTGTACATGCTTTTGATAAGTTCAGATCATATTTAATGGGTTCAAAAGTAATTGTATACACTGATCATGCTGCTCTTAAGTATCTTTTGACAAAGCAGGATGCAAAGCCCAGATTATTAAGATGGATTCTACTCCTCCAAGAATTTGAGCTAGAGATCAAAGACAAAAAAGGGAAAGAAAACAGTGTTGCTGACCACTTGTCAAGATTACCAATTGAAGTCATACCATTTGGAGTGGAACAAATTAAAGAAGAATTTCCAGATGAAAGCCTATTCAAGATTGAATCACAGCCCTGGTTTGCTGATATAGCCAACTTTAAAGCTACACATCATGTTCCAAATTGGATGAATTGGCAGCGAGAGAAAAAATTCTTCCATGATAGCAAATATTATGTTTGGGAAGATCCACTGCTGTTCAAAATTGGAATAGATGGATTCTTTGAGAAGGTGTATACCGAGAGGAAGAGCAGCAAGATGTTTTGTGGCATTGTCACGGTTCGTAATATGGAGGACATCATGGAAGTTCAAGAACAGCAGCAAAAGTTTTGCAATCTGGACTTTTCTGGCCAACTTTGTTCAAAGATGCTAAGAACTATGTGGAAAGGTGTGATAGATGCCAAAGAATGGGGAATATATCTAGAAAACAAGAGATGCCATTACAAAATATACTTGAAGTAGAACTGTTTGACATGTGGGGAATAGACTTCATGGGTCCTTTCCCTACCTCATTCTCGAATGAGTACATGCTTGTAGCAAGGACTATGTTTCCAAATGGGTGGAAGCAATTCCTACCAGAACCAATGATGCTAAGACTGTTGTTGCATTCATTAAAAAGAACATTTTCTCAAGATTTGGAGTGCCCAGAATTCTGATAAGTGATGGAGGAAGCCATTTCTGCAACAAATATCTAGAATCAGTCCTAGAGAAGTATGGAGTAAAGCATAGAATAGCTACACCCTATCACCCTCAAACAAGTGGTCAAGTGGAGGTTTCCAACAGAGAAATAAAACAGATTTTGGAGAAAATAGTTAGTAGTTCAAGGAAGGACTGGTCTAAGAAAGTGGATGATGCTTTGTGGGCATACAGAACAGCTTTCAAGACACCAATTGGCATGTCTCCTTATCAGTTAGTATATGGAAAAGCCTGCCATTTACCAGTGGAACTAGAACATAAAGCTTTTTGGGCTGTGAAATGGTTGAATTTTGATCAAGTTAGTGCAGGAAATAAAAGATTGTTACAGCTGCATGAATTAGACGAGTTTAGACTCAATGCATATGAAAATGCCAAAATGTATAAGGAAAGGACCAAGAAGCTGCATGACAAGTTTATTCTGAAAAGAGATATAAAACCTGGGCAGTCTGTTTTGCTTTTTAATTCAAGGTTGAGATTGTTTCTAGGGAAATTAAAATCTAAGTGGTCTGGACCTTTTGTGGTGAAAGAGGTATTTCCATATGGTGCTGTACTAATAGCAGATCCAAAGCATGGGAGAGAGTTCAAGGTGAATGGATAAAGACTAAAAATCTATCATGGAGGTCAATTTGAGAAAGCCCAAGTGTGCTTGAAATTGGTTCCTCTTGAGTGAGGAACAACTAATGTCAAGCTAGTGACATTAAAGAAGCGCTTTGTGAGAGGCAACTCACACTTCTTTCCCTTTAGATTTTGTTAATTTCTGGTTTTTAGTTTTATTTTTCTGCATGATCTGAGTTCTGGTTGTTTTGCAATTGTTTTGACAGTGAAACTGTAGTTCTTTGGAACTTCCACTTTGAGCCTAAAAATGTGGTTAAGCATAAGCTGAAAGGGTCTGCAAGGACTGTTATAATTGCTGGAACATCCACTTTCTAACCTATTTTAAGCTTCCTATTTTGTTTTAGAATTTTCATTGTTCATGTTAGTTAAATTTCTGTAATTTCTGCAATAAAATTCTGCTAAATCTGTCATTTGTAGCGAATCTGATAAATGCAATTAGACTTCATACTATAATGTGTTATGGAAAAGTCAGAATTGCATTGTGAATATGTTAAGTAGAAATTCTGCAGAATTCAGCCTTGGATAAATGTTGCATATGTAATTAAAGGTGAACATGATGAGGGAAATAGGTATTTTATATGGTGAGTGTGTATCGGAATGATTATGATTTGTTAAGTGAGCCAATTAAAGTTTGGAGAACTTGGATTGATGAAAGGAATCACTCTTTTGCAGGAAAGCAATCACGTAGAGATGGAATTCTGAGATTTCCCCTCTGGAACAATCACTCTCGCTGATGAGAGTGATAACACAGAAACTGACTGGGAAACACAGCTCTCTGGAACAATCACTCTCGCTGATGAGAGTGATAACGTAGAAGCAGATGAGAAAAACACACTCTGGATCACTTCCTTTCCTTGTCAAGAGTGATCACGCGCAGATAAGTATAGAATATTTCATAGCGCGTTACTCCTTTTACTAATAAAAGTAACCACGCTCAAGCAATAAGCTTGCGCGTTATCACTTTTCCCAGCAATAGTGATAACGCGCATTGCATTCAAAATTTCCAAGCTCTCTGGAACACTCACTCTGTTCGACAAGAGTGATAACGCAGAATTTTATTAATAAGGGAACATTCACTTTTCACTTAAAAAGTGGGCACGTGCACACGCGTGACCCCAGATTCAATATAAAGGAACCACGCTCACATCCATTTAAACCTAAATCCCATTTCCCTCTGAAATTTCTCTGACTTTCAATCTTTCGTGAAGCAACCAGCAAGCAATTTTTCCCTCTTTTTCACTGTCATTCACATTTTTGAAGCTCAAGGTACGTTCTCTGCATTCTCTGAAATTGTATTTAGGGTTTTTCTTTGCTGCAACTCTGGAAAAAGGTCAAAAATGGAAAATGGGGAAATATCTTGAGCGTATTCGATTTAATTTCCTTTAAATACTGTGAATAGGTTTTCAAAGTCATTCAATCTCCTCTGATAACATATTCACATCTGCATTATGCGAAAAATCTGAACATGACTTTGAAAGAAATAGAAATATTCCAGTTGCCATCAACGAAAATACTCTTTGCATGAAATATTTGAATGTTGATGTCTGAACTGAGTTGTATGGAACAATTATCGCTGTATATTGCACTGCTGATTGTACAGATAGCATACTAATGGTCCTGCATTAAGCTGATATTTGGTCTCTGATGACAATGAATGAGTGCACTGTTCTAATTGTATGTAATTCAAAGAAACAATAGGCAATATTCTGGATGGAATTTTACTGTCAGAAGATAATTTCTTTTAGGAACCATTAGTAGTTGAAATCTGGTTGAACATTGTGATTCTTTTTCCATTTATGTGCTAACCTGATGTGCTTTGAAAGTGTGCACTCTCAACTACAAATTTAAAGGTTTAACCAATTTTGACTGTGATTGCTTAGTAATTTGCAATAGTGCTTGTGTGTTTATATGCTTAAAATTCTCATGACAGCAACTGATTGTAAAAAGACAAATTGGAATTCTGCACATGGATTGATTGAATTTATCTAGTAAAGAGATGTATAATGTCACAATTTTGTGTCATGAATTTTAAACTGTCAAATTACTTGCTTGTTTTTGCAGCTGTTTCAAAATGGTCAGAACTTCGTTGAATACACCAGTTGGACCTGCTAAGAAGACCAGAGCTAAATGCACAACACTCCAAGAAGGAGATCTATCAGGAATATGCAAGCTGGAACAGCCAGGAATTCTCCAACCACAAAAAGAGCAAGAACTGCTGGTGTCTCACCGTCCTCACCCATTGAAATTGCTGACCCTCCTCAGCCAAGAGTAACCACACATGCAACCTCTTCACCACCTCAGCCGACCAGAAGAAATGCTCCTTCTACCTCTACCCCTACTGATCATGATCCAAGGTTCAGGAGTATTGCTCACGAAAACTATTTCAAGGCAAATATTTTGAGGAGGAAGATTGTCCCTGATAGAGCCTTTGAAATTGCTGAAGGAAACTACCCTGAGTACTCAGAAGAAATTCAGAAAAGGGGATGGGACAACTTCTGCTCCTTGGCTGATAACGGTTGGAGAGAAATTACACAGGAGTTTTATGCAAATGCAATGCGGTTCAAGGGAGACCAAATTCCCAAATTTCACACAATGGTCAAGGGTATGAGGGTGGATTTCACTGCTGCCAACTTCCACAGCCAACTGAAGAAGTGGTGGAGGAAGAGGAAGATGAGGAGGATGAGGAAGAAGATGAAGATGAAATTTCTGATGAAGAGGATGCCCAAAAAGACTAGTTTAGGAATTTATTTTTCTGTCATTAGGAGTTTTGTAAATTGATGTAGTTAGGTTTCAAACTTTTTAGGTTGTAATTACAATTTGGTACAATTTGGGTTAATTTTCACATATCTGTTCTGCATTTATGTTAGCTTTCTTATTAATTACCTTTTACTTGCTAATGGATGGAATTTTGGTGTTTTGTGCAGAGAATGTCACACACACAACACTCACACACATTGGATGGTGACACTTGCACAAGCTACCATGAAAGGGAGGTTTCATTCTCTACCTCTTGTTCATGTGTTGGCTTCACATTACACTGAATTGTTTTTGAAAAACACCAAAATACTAGAACAGATAATAAATTGCTGGCTGTTAATCAAATAAAAATGATTGACAATTTTGTGAATTCTGTGTGAATTTTTTTTTAAGTTGTTTTTCCCATTCTCAAAATGAGATCACACTTGTATCTTCAAAAATGAGGCAGTTGCCACTAGGTGCATAGATTTCTGAAAAGTGCATTGTGTTTTCATTAACCCACACGATCACTTATAAATACCTAGTGAGATTTGAGCTGTCTAATTCTTTTTCTTGTGTGATTAATCATAATTGGCTGCATTCTCTAGAACTTGCCCTTGTTCTTAAATTGAATATGCATGTTACAGTCCTAACACACATGATAGAGGCCATGTTTGATATACTTAGTTAGCCTAAAATGCCTTCCCTTATGATTGAATGTCTTAGTTCACCATTTTGAGCTTAATATTCCTTTTCTTGAAATTACCTCATTATAATCCTTGCTGAAAAACCAATTTTTACCATTCAAAAGATCAAAGGCATAATGAGTTTAATCAAGAACGAGTTTTAAAACTAAGTTTGGGGTGGCATCCAGATTTTAATTGCTTGAGGACAAGCAATGTTCTAAGTTTGGGGTAGGAAATATCTAAGTTTGAGTTCAACAAACCAGAAAGAAAGAACAAAAGTGCTGCAGCAAAATGAAAAATTTATGAAGCAAAGCTGTGAAAAGAACAAAAATGTGAGTTCAAAAGAAAAGAAGTGCAGCAAAGTGCTGCAGAAAAAGAAAAAGAATATCAAAGAAAAGAAGATAGTGACTGAAAGCAAGAAAAGAGATGAAAACTCTGCTGCAGAAAAATTCTGTTTGCTGCATAAGTGAGAGAATTAAGGAGGAATAATGCAGATCCAGGCTAGTTTTAAAACAAATCACTCAAAATGCCTCTGATCTTTTGAAATAGCATGTATTGTTTTCCATTTTCTTTGATACCTACCTTAACCTTAGCCTTGTTATAACCTGAAAAAGTCCTCTAGATGTGTGATTAATTGTACTAAGCAGAGGAGATGGAGAAATTGGGCAAGCATATGGTAGGGTGCAGTGAAATTGATGATTTAGAGTGAAAACAGCACCTAAACACTGTTGAGTGATGAGAGAAACACTTCCAAGTGAGCTGTGATCATGTTGATTAATTGTACTCACATGAATTTTGATGAAATATATGAACTTAGGTAGCAATTCTTACTCAATGATGATTATGCAGTAGGAATATCATGATGAGTATTTGGATGAACAACTTGATTGAAAATTTTGCAGAGAACACAGAATTAGAAATTAGAAAAATCTGAAATAAGCTGTTTATGAACTGAATTTGAAAATGGAGGAACTTACCCTTGGTTTAGTTTGATTTGCTTGAGGACAAGCAAAAATTCAAGTTTGGGGTGGTGATGAATCCATATTTTTACTGATATTTTAGCATAATTCTAGCTCATTTAATAAGGAAAATATATAAAGAAAGCAGAAAAACTCAGAAAAAGAGAATGATTGAAAGTTCTATTTCAATTTGTAGTTATTTTCACATTTGTAGAATTTATGCTTAGTTCTTAAGGAATTTATCTTGTTTTTGAAGGAATAATCTGAGCAAAAGTCATGGGAATGGATTATCAATGGAAAGGAAGAGGAAGAATGGCAATGTTGGACTCCAAAATACAAGAATTATGGGATGCAGGCTGGGCGTTATCACTATTGTTAGTGAAAGTGATCATTCCAAAGCCTAAATGAGAAGAGGAGCCTGTGCGTAATCACTTTTAGTTACAAGAGTGAGCGTTGCCAGTGTGCGTTATCACTTTCGCCAACGAAAGTGAGCGTTCTAGAGAAGACTCCATTCTTGATGAGCTGCGCGTTGTCACTTTCGCCAACGAAAGTGAGCGTTCCAAAGGCACTTGTATCAGGATAGCTTGCGCGTGATTACTATTACTCACGAAAGTGATCACGCGCAGCCCTTTGACCTCCTGCGTTGCCACGATTATGAATAAAAGTGAATGTTCTAGAGAAGCCTTCAACTCTGCAAGTTGCGCGTGGTTACTCTTGCTCTTGAAAGTGAACACGCGCACTATATAAAGCTTCTGCGTGGTTACTCTTGTGAAGAAAAGTGACAACGCGCAGAACTGGGGTTTCTATATATACATGATTGAAGCGCGAAAACGGGGATCTTTTGCTCATTTTTTGTTTTGTTAGTTAGATTGTCGTTGAGAGAGAGTGGAGAGAAGATTGGGGTCGAAGCTTGAAGCTCCAAGAAAAGGGATTGGATTGGAGTTCGTGGTCGTGGCTGCTCTGCATTCTTCTTCATCTTCTTCTTCTTCTTTCTCTGTTTTTGTTGCAATGTGTGCTTAATTTCCCATAGTTAGGGATTTATGGAACTCGAATTGATGTATTGATTCGACTTTATCTTCTGAACTTTAAGTTCTTGGATTAATTGAGTTGTTAATTCTGCTTTTCATGCAATCTTTGAATGGAAATTCAATTGATTAATCAAGAGGAATCTTTACCAATGGGAATTGGATTGTTTGCTCCGATCTGAATTGGCAACCAGTGTTTAGGGATTTCTTAGGGATAAGGAGATCTAATTCTGCAATCTTATAGTTCTAATTCTTAATGCAACCTGAAATTGAATCTCACCTAAGGGATTAGGGAGGTTTAGTGGATTGTTAGGGTCAATGAGTTAAGGAATTAACCTTTGGCTAGGTATATGTGAACTGATTGTCAATTATTCAATTGCTTGAATGTTCAGAGGTTTTAATTGGATTGATATTGATATTCTTGTGAAATAAATTCCTAACTATCCTTCATTGCTATTTCATTTTATCACAATTTTATATTCTGTTTGTCTGCAAGTTCTTTACCTTTAATTGCTTTGGTTTAGTGTTGTTATATGATACAAATCTCTTCCCAAATTCGTATGGCTCAAATGGTTATTTTTCTGTGAAGTGGTACTTGAACCTAAATTCCCTATGGAGACGATATTTGGATCTTAAATTTACTTATCACTTGCTGCAATGCTAGTATACTTGCTAGTGTAGATTGCTAACAACACCTTGCATATCTGGAATTGCATAATCTCCTAGTGTTCTCATTCTATGTTGTTTTGCCATTTCAACTTTTGGAGTTGATTGTCTAAAAGGTGAATGTTTCCTATTTGCAAAAATAGTGACTCGAAATTCTAGAGAATGTATAACCTCTAGATCACTGTCACTTCCTAAAGATCTCTCTGCTCTAGTCTCTTTTCTTAATCTACTAAGAGTTTTATCAATGTCAGGATCAAAGACAAGAGTAGATTTATTTTTGTTTTTGCCACATATATACAACTAAACATAGATATAGTATAATGAAAACAGATAACTGCACATGTAATGTAATATTTGCAGAAAATTTAAAGAAACAAATGCTCAATCTAGTTATTTTCCTTTACTAATGATATTGAAAAAAATTATTCCTCGGCAACGGCGCCAAAAACTTGTTACTTTTACAACTGCTGTTGCACTAAAAGTAAACTGACTAGCAAGTGTACTAATGTTGTTGTAGCAAGTTATAAAAAATCTTAGAATTAAATTGAGTTCCAAGTATCGTCCTCAGGGAATAAAGTTCTCAAATACCACTTCACAAGATCACAATTAGTTGAGCCTTACAAATTTAGGATGGATTTGGTATGAATGTATCAAAACGAAATTAGAAAGTAAAATAGAATAGTTAGTACAAAAGTGTATAGTAAACAGATGTAGAAAGAGTAGTTAGGAAATTGCTTCACTAAAACTTCAACATTGAATCAATAAAGTTCTGAACTTGCAAGCAGGACCAAGAGATTGCAAAACTAAGACCACTTATCCCTAAGAAAATCAAGAGTTATAGGAATTAATTCAGATCCAAGCAACAAACCCAATTTCCATTAGTGAAGGTTACTCTTTGATTAATCAATTGAATTTCCATTCAAAGATCGAGTAAACAAAGAATTAATCCCTCAATTAAATCAATTACTCAAAGTTTAGAGTCAAAATGAAATTAATATATCAATTCAAGATCCATAAATCCCTAACAAAAGAGTTAGAAACACATTACAATGAAATGGAGAAAAGTAAGAAGAAAAGAAGATGAAAAGCAGAGAGGCTTCTCAATAACTTTGCCTTCCCCTAGATTCCTCTAGCAAAGAAGAACAAAAGTCACTCCTCTCTTCTCCCTCTAACTTCCCTTGGAAGTTAAAACAGTTACAAAATGAATACCAAAACAAAAAATGACAAAACGACCCAAATTCTATGTTTATAATTCCTATTTATAGAGCTCCTCTAATTCTATGACTTAACCCTTGAAACTCTGATAGTTAGTTGTCCCCAGGTGTTCTGGAATCTTCTAAAATTGATACAGAAGCTCCCAACGTCCAGAATTAGCAAGAAGAAGAAGTTAAAAAGTTGCAGAATTCTGCGCCAAAACGCGCAGTGGCTAGAGTAAAGGCGTACATTGGCTGCATGTGATTTGCGTTTCCACGCTCTTTGCGCCAAGGTTCAAGTGCTTTGCGTTGCGACACCTTGTATTATTAGTTGCAACGCGCTATTGCGTGCCAAAGCTTCAAGTGATATGCATTTCAATGCACAACACTTCAATGAATGCTTCTTCTATGTGCTTAGTTCTGCATTGCTACGCCATCTACTATGCGTTTTCACGCTCTGTTGCACACCAAAGCGCCAATTTATATGCGTTTTAACGCAATGGCAGTTATCCAGGTTCAGTTACTGGAGTGTTAACGTGCATCACTCAGAGTAGTCACGCAGACCAGTGCTGTATTTTATTCTTTCCACGTTCAAACGCCAATCCCTTGGAGTTGTAATGCCCAGCTCTTAGGATTTCTTCAAGCTTGATTCTTTGGCTATTCTTTTTCAATTTCAGCTTTTAATCCTTCCTTTAAGCACTTTCAACAACTTTCTATCTTTTTGCATGAACTTTTACAAAAATCTAAACAATTTTTAATATTTCAACAAAACAACAATTTATACTAATTATTTTATTTTTATGATCTTTTCAAGTTTATTTTAGAACTATTTTCCTAATTATTAACTAAAAACTATGCTAAAAACATGGTAAAATATGGATTTATCATTTTCCCTAGCAGGAACACCTTGTTTTGTGTAAAGAAGCAAAAAGTGAACTTGAGAAGTGTATTAGCTTGGCTGGATTTGATTGAACCGTGATGGACCTTACTTGTGTGAAAGGTTAATTGTTGCTTACAAACTTGTATGATTGACCTTGGATGAAAGTGAGTGTATGTCTTGATTTTACCATGTTGTGGTGTTTGAAATTTATGAAAATTACTAGGGTAAATTGCTGGAAAAATGTGAAAGATGTGGAATATGTACTATTCATCCTTGATAATTGTGTTTGGAAAACCTTGAGGTATGTTTGAAGTGATGCTTGGCTGAAAACTTGGATTGCTTACTATTCATTATGAATTATGCTATGGAATTACTATTTGAGAGCATCACATGCATCATTTGCATACCTTTATGAAAGAATCAATGAATTATAATAATGTACAGTAAAAATGATTATATAATATTGTGATGTTGATAATCTAGAGCCTTTGAGGGCTGTTTGATGGAAATGGACCATGAATATGATTAGATTTGTTGGAAATGTTACAAACTAGTTGAGTTATGAGTGATTGGGTATGAAGGATGAAAAATCAGCATGTAACCTATGAGAAAAAGTGTGAAAAATTGAGAGCATAGGACTTTGAACATTTGTGAATTAAGTTGATTAGGTTTGTGGTATAGAAAAAACCTAAGCTTGATTGATCTTTCCTACTAAAGAGTGAAAAATTGAGAGGTAACACCTTTAGATTATTGTGAATTAACTTGATTAATTAATGGTTTGGAGAGGAATTAAGTTTGATGATTTGTTCTTTCATGGAGAGAAAAATCGAGAGTAAGAAATCAAGAAAGCAATAGTTCGAGTTGAAATGTGAAAAAAAGAGTGAATTGAGAAAGAGGAAATGAATCGAGAAGGCTTGAATGAATTGCCTAAGCTATGGTCCAATATATTATATGCTGCATGTAGTGACCCAAAATGACTAAAACACTGATACCAATTATATAACATGATAGTTTAGAAAACACCAATATCTGGTAATATATTTTTTTCCTTCATGTAGTTTACAAGTATAGTTCTCTTTCTCTGGGAGAGAGTTAACATGCATATTTTTTTTTCTTCTCATCATTTCATGATTCAATTTCAATGATATACTCATATAAGATCATCATAACTATTACTTTTACAACTACTGTTGCACTGAAAGTAAACTAACTAGCAAGTGTACTAATGTTGTTGTAGCAAGTTATAAAAAATCTTAGAATCAAATTGAGTTCCAAGTATCGTCCTCAGGGAATAAAGTTCTCAATTACCACTTCACAAGATCACAATTAGTTGAGCTTTACAAATTTTGAATGGATTTGGTATCAATGTATCAAAAATGAAATTAGAAAGTAAAACAGAATGGTTAGTACCAAAGTGTATAGTAAACAGATGTAGAAAGAGTAGTTAGGAAATTGCTTCACTAAAACTTCAACATTGAATCAATAAAGTTCTGAACTTTCAAGCATTTAGATGGAATGACAATCAATTTCACGTTATATTAATCAAAGGACAATCTCTTGCCTCAATGAATCTAGCATCTAATCATATCACTCTAATCCCTCAGATCTAATCCAATCAAATGCTGCATTAAGATATCTTATCCCTAAAAAACCAATAACCTTGACAATTAATTCAGATCTGAGAAACAAATTCAATTCCCATTGATAAGAGTTACTCTATGATTAGTTGATCAAATTTCCATTCAATCACTACTTTAACAGCAGAATCAATCACTCAATCCAATCCAAAACTCAAAGTTCAGATCCAAAATCAATTCAACATTTCCATTTCAGATTCACAGTTCCTAACCACAAAGAGTTTAAGCAAACATTACAAAAAGAAAAGAGAAGAGAAAAGAAGAAGAGCATAAACAAAGAAAAAACATCTTCAAGCCAATCTCCAATCTGATCCCTCAAGAAATGAAGCTTGGTGTTCGTCCTCAATCTCCCTCTCTAACTCTCTCAACAACAAAAACAAATGGAAAATGAAAAATGAAGAAAAACTACAAAATTCCTGAGCTAACTATCTTTTATAGAATTCCCGCTCTGCTGGCGTGATCACTTTTGCCAGCAATAGTAATCACGCAGAGGCTAATTCTTCATTTCCACTTACGCGTGTTCACTTTTGCTAGAAATAGTAGCCATGCAGAAGCTTCCCTTACTAATATCATGCGTGTGTTCACTTCTGCTAGAAATAGTGAACACGCAGAGGCTACCTTCTTGCACGTGTTCACTTTTGTGGATAATAGTGAACACGCACAACAACTCTTCTTGGAGGACTCTCTGGAACGCTCACTTTTTATGGAAAAAGTGATTATGCAGAAGCTCTTCTCATTGCAACCTCTCTGGAACGATCACTTTTGCCAGCAAAAGTGATTACGCAGAAGCTCTTCTTCATTTTTTTGTTCTGGAGTGATCACTTTCACCAGTGAAAGTGATCACTCAGAGGCTGTTCTTCAATTATCAACTTCTTTCCTCCAATTTTTGCTACTTTTCTTCTATTTTTCCTTTGATCATCCAATCCTCATGAACTTAGCTCAGAATTCCCTACAAAAGCATGCTTAAATTGTCACTTTTTACATAGAAAATCAATGAATTTTAAAATAACTATGTTTAAAAGTGACATGCAACATTTTATTATTTTTTTAAGGGTTTTCTACTATTTCTAGTATGTTTTCTTTATTAATTGCACTAAAAACTATTGCAAAATACTAGTAAAATATGGATTCATCAATAACTCATCATCAGAAAATACCTCAAATATATTAATGATAGTTTGCAGAAACGATAGGTTCAAGATTAACAATACGGTCAACATAGTTGAAATACAACATAATCAAAGTAGAAACAGACCAAACTCCCTAAGAGCAGTTCCACTAAAACATAAGTAAATAACGACATCAATCAAGAGGCGAATAATCCATGTTGGGGAACTAGAACTAGAAGCAGCAGTCGTGCCATGACCTCCACCATCCTCCTCCATCCTTCCAGCTGTGCGAGGGGGTGAATGGGCAGCAGTAGGTGAAACCAAAGTGGATGGGTATGCAGGATACATATAAGAAGGCATAGTAGTGTACCTAATGGAGGATTCCACCACATGGATATCTCTCTCCATTGGCACGGGTGGAGAAGTAGGAGTAGTCAAAGGAAATGGCACAGGCACAGGAGCCAGCCTAGCAGTAGGAGTACGGAGATCAATTGACATGGGAGTCGAGGAAGCAAACAAGGCAGGGTAAGGTAACTGAATGTCACCAGGAGGGACAGAAAAGACAATCTCAATAGGTGTGTCAGCGACATACTGGGTGATCCATGAGCCTCCACTATCAACTCCATAAGTCACTCAAGCAAACTCGTGAAAGACACTCTGCTAAATCGCAGAGTCAAAGACCCATATATCCTCCTCAGAAGGAAGGATCCACACCTTCACCCTATTCCTGTCTATCTATATAAATAAAAGAAAAGTAATACAAGACAACACAAATAGAGGGGTGAGTTCTGCAAACACAAACATCAATCATAGCCATACCCTAAGCACAATTCAAAACACAATCAACATTCAGCGTCATCAAATGTTTAATCATATAATAGGGTGATAATTATAATCATAACCACAACCAATCTCGTAAGTATTCAATAATCCCTAATAGTAATGCATATGATGCATGAATGCAGGTTTCGATCTCACCCATTTAGTCACTTATGCGTTCATAGCATGCAAATGATGCATAGGGATCCCATTCCTCTATGACTGGCGACTTGCCCAGCTTTTAACATAGAGATAGATGTAGATAGATTCAAGTAGTATGGCAATCGGAGGACTCCATTCCCTACTCTGCACAGTGATATCATAGATAGAAAAATAGAATAATAGCACATTATTGATGTGTAGTGCCATTCGGCACATTCAGGAATGGACCTCTATGACCTTAGTATTATGGAGTTCACGTCAGGTTTGGCTAAAGTCTTGCAAGCAGGTCACGACTCGGCTACAGGGAGCTCAGCTGCCATGTGCCACTTAGGTCAAATGTTTCCCCTTTCACCACCCTAGAAGGTCTACTTTGGACCGAACTTCCAATACCTATAGCCGTGCCTCTACAATGCCATCAAGTCGTTTCACAAGATAATATATGATGCATGAAGTAGCATTTTAAGTTTTCTTGTGATAGTTTTCTCAACTCATATCATTTAGCCACTTCGGCTATTGCACAGTAATAATAGAAGTCACCATGGACTTAAAATCATAGCATATAGCATCAGCTAAAAGTCATCATAGCCTTAGCAACATGGATAGATAATCTCCATGAGTCACATGCCTTAGCATAGATAGATAGATACTATAAGTTTCACAATAAATCTCACTGAGTTCATAATAATTTCAAGACAATATATTTTAGGAACTTAGGACATAATATAGATTTCTCATCATAATTTCATCGTCTCATGGTTTTATAATTTCACACTCTTGGATAATTTTAGTGCAGCACATAATATATTGGACCACAACTTAGGCAAATCATTCAAGCCTTCATAATTCATTTCCTCTTTCTCAAGTTACTCTTTCTTTCATATTTCAAGTCTAATCTCTCTTTCCACTTAGCACAATCTCATTCCTCAATCCATTGTAAATTCTCCTTTCGAGTTCATCCTAACCTTTACTTTTATTTCCATCAACCTCTAACGCCTTCTAAACCATAAATTGTTCCACTCAAACTCTTGCTCTCTTGATTTCTTCCTCTCAGTTTTTCTCTCCATGAAAGGGCAAATCCTCAAACTTAATTCTGCTTTAAACCATTAATTAATCAAGTTGATTCACAATGATCTTAGGGTATTGCCTCTCAGTTTTTATACTCTTTTCTCGCATTGTCACTTAATGATTTTTCGTTCTCAATGCTCAACCACTCACAAAACAATTAGATCATAGCACTTATAATAATCCCAATCATATCCATTGTCCATTTCCATCAAACATCCCTCAAAGGCTCTAGATTATCAACATTGCAATATTACATAATCATTTTCATTGCACATTGTTATGATTCATCAATTCTTTCATAAAGGTATGCAAATGATGCATGTGATGCTCTCAAATGGCAATTCCATAGCATAAATTTCCAGCTAAGCATCACTTCAAACATACCTCAAGGTTCTCCAAACACAATTACCGATGAATAGTACATATCTCACATCATCACATTTTTTTCCAGCAATTTACTCAAGTAAATTTCATGAGTTTCCACATCCAAAATCAAGTAAATTCAAGTCTTGCACTAATTTTCATCCAAGGTCAATCATGCAAAATTTACAAGCAACCATCAACCTTTCAAACAAGTAATTTCAGCATGGTTGAATCAAATCAAGTCATGGCAAGACACTTTCAATTTCACTTTTGCTTCCTTACACAAAACAAGGCATACAAGAATTTATTTTTTTTTCAAATCTTTGCAACACTTTTAATGCCAAAACCGAGACCATCCAAGCTAATTTTCACCTTTTCCTTTATAAAATTTTCTCTCATTATTCATACCAATCTTTTCCAAATATTCCAAGGTTTCAAAACACATTAATTTCAATCTTTTTCCTCATAATACTCAAGGTTGGGAAAAATCAACGTGCAAATATAAGGTTCCATCATCCAAGTGCAGGACTTTAATTTTTAGCAAAGGATTATGTTTAAAAAGTCTAAACCGAGGCAACACAATGCCAATTTAGCACTCAAACTCTTAAAATTATGAAATAATCTCTTTTTATAAAATCAATCTTGGTAATAAAATGTTCAAGACATGCAAGCTCACGGTTCTAAGGTCTCAAAGGGTAGATTATCATTTATTCAAAAGATCTAATAAGGCAACCTCAAAACCGAGACATGTACAAGGGATTTCCAACACATTTCAAGCTCAAAATTTCGTAGAAAGGAAGAATATCACATGCAGAGGTTAAAAACTCAAACTTTCTAAAATATTTCTTCATGCAAAACAGAACTAAGACTTTAGAAGGGAGGGAAGTAATTTACAAAGTGAAAACTCAACATGCAATTAAAGGAAGTTGTCATCCAAGTTCATGGTTTCATGATTACAAGGGTGAATCATCATTTGACCAAGAATTTCAGCAAGAGAACTGTAAAACCGAGACATGCACAAGGAGGAAACAACATGCAAATGTCAAAAATGAAAGCTTTCAAGGGGATTACCTCATTCACACATAAAACCGAAAATTTAAAGGTAATAAAAGTGAAGAAATCAACTGAAACTCAACATGCACATTGGTACAATGAGCTTGTTCAAAATTATTGAAGATAAAAAAGAAACCTTTCCAAGATTTTACACAATTTCAACCAAGGAAAGCAAGTAAAAGATAGAAGGATGAGAACTCCCCCTTGCCTTTGAGTTTTTTAGGCGTGAAATTGAAGAAGGAAGGGTTGGAAATGGTGGATCTCCAAGGAGTGCTTGCTGGACCGAGAAAATAGCAACCAAGACCTTCAAGTTCTTCCTCCTAGGTGAGTTCTTTCAACACAGAAATTGGAGGGATGATGGAGGAAGAAGTTGGTGATGGAAAGGTGAAGTATTTGGGTGATTTGAATGAAGATTTGGTGAGATTTGTGGGCTGGAACCTCTCAGTTTCTTGAGAGAGTTTTGAGAGAGTTTTAGACTTTTAGAGGATGAGAAGTGTGAGAGGAAGTGAGACAAAAAGAGAGAGTTTTTGGTTTTTGGCTTCCAAAAGGTGCAATTTTGTTTGGCAAGCTTATTTATATGGAGGGTTAAGTTTAGATTGGCCAGTTGCTATTAAACACTTACGGTTTGGCTTACTTGGCAAGGTTCCAAAGTTTAAGAACTGCACATGGTTTCATTTGGGTAAAATTTGGGTGAAATTGGTGAAAAATGAGATAAGAAAGGGTGCCATGGTTTTTTCTTTTTGTTTTGTAGGAATAGTGAATTTTAGGGAAACTTGCAAGCAAAGTTAGAACAATTTCAACAAGCAATTGCATGGAATAATTTAGGGCTACATGCAGACTATTTTGGTGGGGCAATTTCCAAAAATTGGTACAAAACTCCAAGGTTAAGATTTTAGGCAGAAAATGCATGTAATTTGATTGGCCGGAAAAGAATACGACATGACTAGGTTGACATGTGGACGAGACATTTGATGTGGTGATAAATTCAAGAAAAGGCAATTGATTAAAGCAATCATGATGTTGAAGGCAAGAAAAGAATTTTTCAAAATGATTATGTTTGCAAATCGGGAGACAAAATCTTCTTGCATGAAATACTAGTGGCCGATACTAGATTTCGGAAGATTCAAGTAATCACGATGTTTGTAAATTGAGGGACAAGGTCTCGTTGCATGAAAATCTAGTGGCCGATACTAGATTTGAAAATCTTAGAAGTAATGATTACTTGATTTCGTGAGATTCGGTGCAAGAATTTTGATAACTAAGAAATGATTAAGAATCTAATGCAATAATTACTAAATCTCACATTTTTCGAGGTGAATAATTATGATTTGATAATTATTTAAATAAGACAATAATTGACTTTTCGGATAAAATTCTCAGGGGTATTTTAGACAGTACAGCTGGACGTAATCAAAGAAATTCTTGGACGATAATGAAACCAAATATATTGCATGTCGTTACCCTAAAATGCCGAATTTAGAAATAAATCAATATTCTAAAATAAAAATCAGCATCTATCCAATTATTTTGATACTAGCAAGTCAGAATCAGCAAATAATTAAAATTCAAGAGCTAATAGCCAACTAACGAAAATTGGAGCGTTACAAGACTACCCCTCTTAGAAAAATTTCGTCCTCAAAATTTCTAACCTGAGTTGAATAGATGCGGATAGGCAGTTCTCATGTCCATCTCTCTTTCCCATGTGGCATCTTCTACATTCTCTGCATTCCAATGCACTTTCACCAGAGAGATTTCTTTATTTCTAAGTTGCTTAACCTTTCGATCATTGATCCAAAAAGGTTCAACCTCAAAAGTCAGGTTCCCTTTCAAAGAGATTTGGTCAGGCACCACCACATGTGAAGGATCAGGAATGTATTTACAAAGTTGGGAGACATTAAAAACATTGTGGAGATTGGATAATTCCAAAGGCAATGCAATTCTATAGGCTGAATTTCCAATCTTCTTTAGAATCTGATAGGGACCAATGAATTTTGGGTGTAGTTTGCTAGACATTAAGGCTTTACCTACTCCGGTAGTCAAGCTAACTTTCAGAAATACGTGGTCTCCTTCCTCAAATTCTAAAGGTCTCCTTCGCTTATCATGGTATCTCTTTTGTTGATCCTGAGCCATCTTCATTCTCTCTTGAATGTCTTTGATCTTTTTGGAGGATTCTTGGAATATGTCAAGGCCAATAAGCAAGTTATCACCAGTCTCATACCAGCATAAAGGCGTCCGACATCGACGTCCGTACAACGCTTCATATGGTGCCATGCCAATACTTTAATGATAGATGTTGTTGTATGTGAACACGATCAAAGGAAGATGTTGTTCCCATTGGCCTCCTTGCTTATTGGCCCATAAAAGATCTTCTAAAGTTTGGATAGTTCTTTCTGATTGTCCGTCGGTTTGAGGGTGATAGGTTGAACTGAGCTTCAGCTTTGTCCCTAGAGCTTGATGAAGACTTTGCCAGAATCTTGAAGTAAAATGAGTATCTCCTTTTGACATGATATTTTCTGGCACACCATGGAGTCGTACAATCTCCTTGATATACAATTGAGTCAATCGCTTGAGAGAGTACTTCAAGTTCATTGGGAGAAAATGGGCTAACTTAGTGAGTTGATCTACAATAACCCATATAGCATCACATCCATTTCTAGTTTTTGGAAAACCAGAAACAAAATCCATTACGATGTCACTCCATTTCTATTCAAGAATGCTTAGCGGTTGCAATTGTCCAGCTGGTCTTTGATGTTCTATCTTCACTTTTTGGCATGGTAGACATGCAGTTACAAATTCTGCTACTACCTTTTTCATTCCAGGCCACCAAAAACTCCTTTTCAAGTCTTGATACATCTTAGTAGATCCAGGATGAATACTGAGAGCACTTTTATAAGTTTCCTCCAAGATCATTCTTCTCAAATTTTCTTTGTCAGGAATACAAATTCGCTCCTTGTACTTAATCAATCCTCCTTCATCTTGGTAAATATGGGATTTTTTCCCTTTCTTTCTTGCTTCTAGCCTTTCTAATAGATACTTGTCATTTCTTTGAGCCAATCTTACTTGCTCCAAGAACTCATTAGTGATCTTAAGATTCCCCAATACAATGCTAGTAGGAGTAAATTGAGTTGCCAAGTTCAAATCTCTAAATGATTCTAGCATTTCTAACTCTTTGATCATCAAGGATGAAACATGAAGGGACTTATGACTTAGAGCATCCGCTACAATGTTCGCTTTGCCAGGATGATAATGCAGTTCAAAATCGTAATCCTTGAGAAATTCCATCCATCTAAGTTGTCGCATGTTTAGCTCCTTCTGATTGAACAAGTATTTTAGGCCTTATGATTGCTAAACACCTTGAATTTTGCTCCATAAAGATGATGTCGACATATCTTCAATGCGAAAACCACAGCTACAAGTTCGAGATCATGAGTTGGATAATTCTTCTCATGAGTGCGTAACTGAGGAGACGCATAGGTTACCAATTTCCTATTTTGCATCAGCACGCATCCAAGTCCATGATGCGAAGCATCACAGTAAACCTCGAATTTCTCTTGAGGATTAGGAAGAATCAAGATTGGTGCAGAAGTTAATCTTATCTTTAGGTTTTGGAAAGCATCTTCACACTTTTGATTCCAATCAAAAGGTTGATCTTTGCGAGTCAAAGGCGTGGCTATCTTTGAGAAACCTTCGATGAAATGATGATAGTATCTCGCAAGACCTAAGAAACTTTAAATTTTAGTGACTGTCTTAGGTGATTCCCACTTCAAAACAGCTTTAACCTTAGAAGGATCTACAACAATGCCTTCTTTCGAAATCACATGTCCTAGAAAGTGAACTTTCTCCAACCAAAACTCACACTTGGAGAGCTTGGCATACAGTTGCTTCTCACGCAAGATTTGAAGTACAATTCTCAAGTGTTCAGAGTGTTCCTCTAGACTGCGGGAATAAATCAAGATATTGTCGATGAACACGACAAAAAATTGATCTAAGAAATAGTGAAATATGTAGTTCATATAGTCTATGAACACTACAAGTGCATTTGTTACACCAAAAGGCATAACTTGGTACTCGTAATGTCCATAGAGAGTTCTGAAAGTGGTCTTTGGTATGTCTCCTTCCTTAACTCAAATTTGATGATAACTGGATCTCAAGTCTATCTTTGAGAATACAGCTGCTCCTCTCAGCTGGTCCATTAAATCATCAATCTGGGGTAATGGGTACTTTTTCAGGATAGTAACCTTGTTCAATTGCCGATAATCAATGCATAGTCTCATGCTTCCATCCTTCTTTTCGACAAGAAAAACTGGGGCTCCCTGGGGTGAAACACTGGGTCTTACAAATTGCTTAGCCAAAAGTTCCTCTAATTGCATCTTCAATTTAGACAATTCTACACTTGCCATTCTATAAGGTGCTATAGAGATCAGACCTGCTCCAGGCGTCAGATCAATTGAGAATTCAATCTCTCTTGGCAATGGTAATCTAGGAATATCGTCTGGAAACACTTCAGGAAATTTGTGAACCACAGGGAGATCATTTAGCTTAATATCTTCCTCAGCATCCAACGTAGCTATTAGTACATATGCGTGTACTTCTCCAGATGATAGGTTACTTGCTAGAGTAGTTGAGGTCATCACATTCACAACTTCATGGTTGTTTGAATCAATCAAGTTGGGAAGATTGAAAGATAAGGTTTTGCTTTGGCAATCTAACAAAACATGGTTGGCCAAAAGCCAATCCATTCCTAGGATAATATCTAACTTAGTAAGAGGCAGGCAGATTAAATTAACAAGGAAGTTTCTACCTTCAACTTGAAGTAAACAATTCAAACAAACACGGGATGCAATCACAGGATCATTTGCAGGAGTAGAAACAACAACATCACACTTCATAACAAAGGTAGGCAATTCTAATCGCCGCACACAGGATTTAGAAATGAAAGAATGTGTGGCGCCAAAGTCAAACAATACATTAAGAGAAGTCTCATTCATAATGCATGTACCTTGGATTGAATTTTCAGCTTGAGTAGCCTCAGCACCTCTCATAGTGAACACTCGTCCTCTCGTATTTGGCCTCCCAATAGAAACTCGAGAAACATTACTGGGGTTCTGATTTCTCACCTCGCTTTGGCTACTCCCATTCCTTTGATTCTGGCTTGGGTTGCCACGACTTTCTCTAGCAGGATGATTGGTAGGCTGCTGCAAAAATGGCCAAGATGTCCAGTCCTTTGGCACTTAGGACACAAGGAAGGTCGTTGTGACACTTCACCCTGAGATGAGGACCTCCACAACCGAAACACATCAAGGTAGGTCGATTCACACTTCCACTACTAGATCTAAGACTTCTAGTAGGCTCACTTTTGAAGCTATGCATCGGATTAAAGTAAGGATTATGCCTCTCCTGGATTCTTTTGCCTTTAGAACCCAAAGTACTTGCAAAAGGTTGAGAACCAGAGTTTCTCCATAAAGCCTGACAACTCTTGGTATCATCCTCATAGATATGACATTTATCCACCAAAGTTGGAAAATGACGCACCTGTTGGCAACTGATTGCTTGTTTGATGTCAGGGCAGAGTCCACTTTCAAAATTAGAGCATAAGGATCTATCATCAGCTTGTGCAAAATATGGGCAATACTTTGACAGCTCATCAAACTTTGCCGTATATTCTCCAATACTCATTTTCCCTCGGGTCAGAGTTAAGAATTCTTGTTCTCTTCTCCTCTTGAGATCTTTTGGAAAGTACTTCTTAAGAAATCGATGATGAAAAGTCGGCCAATCCACGATGGCTCCTTCAGTATCTAACTGCTCGTGAGTAATCCGCCACTAATACTCAACCTCTCCTATGAGCATGAAGGCAGCATAAGTTACTTTCTCCTCCTCAGTACAGACCATAGCTTCAAAGATTTTCTCCAACTCTTCTATCCACAACTGTGCACCATCAGGATCAAACCCGCCACAAAATTGGGAAGGTTTGTTCTTGCTGAACTCATATAGATCATGATTAGGAGCTGGCTCATTTTCTCTCTCCAGAATGTCCACTACTCTTCCTAGCAAGGCATCTACAGCCTCATCCCTAGTTCGTCTAGCCATAGCTTTCTGAAATACAAGCAAGCACATTAATTCTGAAAATCACTAATACGATAGCAGAGTCACAACATACTACCACACAAACCATAAGGGTTTCCAAACAATTTAGAGATTAACACTGAAGTTGGGCAGTAAGGCCATGCACAAGGCCAATTAGACTGAACTGCTCTGATACCACTTTATGTAGTGACCCAAAATGACTAAAACACTGATACTAATTATATAACATGGTAGTATAGAAAACACCAAAATCTGGTAATATTTTTTTTCCTTTATGCAGTTTACAAGTATAGTTCTCTTTCTCTAGGAGAGAGTTAACATGCATATTTTTTTTTCTTCTCATCATTTCATGATTCAATTTCAATGATATACTCATATAAGATCATCATAACTCATCATCAGAAAATACCTCAAATATATTAATCATAGTTTGCAGAAACAATAGGTTCATGATTAACAATACGGTCAACATAGTTCAAATACAACATAATCAAAGTAGAAACAAACAAAACTCCCTAAGAGCAGTTCCACTAAAACATAAGTAAATAATGACATCAATCAAAAGGTGAATAATCCTCAATGGGATCAGACTCATCAGATGATATCGGGGAAGTAGAACTAGAAGCAGCAGTCATGCCATGACCTCCACCATCCTCCTCCATCCTTCCAGATGTGCGAGGGGGTGAACGGGTAGCAGTAGGTGAAACCAAAGTGGATAGGTATACAGGATGCATATAAGAAGGCATAGTAGTGTACCTAGTGGAGGATTCCACCACATGGATATCTCTCTCCATTGGCACAGGGGGAGAAGTTAGAGTAGTCAAAGGAAATGGCACAGGCACAGGAGCTGGCCTAGCTGTAGGAGTGTGAGGATCAATTGACATGGGAGTCAGGGAAGCAAACAAGGCAGGGTAAGGTAACTAAGTGTCACCAGGAAGGACAGAAAAGACAATCTTAATGGGTGTGTTAGTGACGTACTGGGTGATCCATGAGCCTCCACTATCAACTCCATGAATCACTCAGGCGAACCCGTAGAAGACACTCTGCTCTCGAAAGTGATCACGCACAACCACTCAACCTCCTGCGTTGTAACTCGTAGCAGTGGCAGTGACAGTGATAGTTCCAATTTCTAGAAACCACATGAGCCTCTGCGTGGTCATTCTTGCTCTCGAAAGTGATAATGCACAAAATCAAAATTTCTATAAATACCTGTTTAAGCCTAGAACTTTGGGTCTTTTGCTCATTTTCTATTTTTTACTTCATTTCTTCGTTGAGAGAGACTTAGAGAGAGGATTGGGGATGAACATCAAGCTCCAAGAAGAAGGATCAGATTGGGGATTGTTGAAGATGGATCTTCTGCATTCTTCTCTGTTACACTTTTTCTATCGCAACACTTAAATGGTGTAATTTCACTACTAGCAAGTGTACTAGGTAGTGGTAGCAAATTATAAAATGTGGAAATCATATTGAGTCCCGAGTATCATCCTCTAGGATCTTATTTTAATCACCAATTCACAAGATAATAACCATTTGCACCAAACAATTCATTGTACAAATTTCAATATACAAGAAAGTAAATTTCAGAATTAAGGAAATGAGAAATTGTTAAAAACAGAATGTTAACTTGTACTATTAAAATGAATCACGAATGGAAGAAAGTTAGGAATTTATTTCACTAGAATATTAATATCAATTCAGTTCTGCCTCCGAACATTCAAGCATTTGATTGATTAACAATCAATTTCTCTTTACAATAACCAAAGATTGATTCCTCAACTCATTGGTGCTAATATTCAACCAAATCTCCCTAATTCCTTAGGCCAAATTCAGTTCAATATTGCATTACGAATTAGAACCAAAAGATTGCAAAACTAAGACCACTTATCCCTAAGAAAATCAAGAGTTTTTGGAATCAATTTAGATCCAAACAACAAACCCAATTTCCATTAGTGAAGGTTACTCTTTGATTAATCAATTAAATTTCCATTTAAAGATCAAGTAAACACATAATTAATCCCTCAATCAAATCAATTACTCAAATTTTAGAGTCAAAATAAAATCAATTTATCAATTCTAGATACATAAATCCCTAACAAAAGAGTTAGAAACACAATACAATGAAATAGAGAGAAGCAAGAAGAAAAGAAGATGAAAAGCAGAGAGGCATCTTAATAACTTTGCCTTCCCCCAGATTCCTCTAGCAAAGAAGAACAAAAGTCGCTCCTCTCTTCTCCCTCTGACTTCCCTTGGAAGTTAAAACAGTTACAAAATGAATACCAAAACAAAAAATGACAAAAAAACTCCTTTTCTAAGTTCGTAATTCCTATTTATAGAGTTCCTCTAATTCTTCGACTTAACCCTTGAAATTCTGATAGTTAGTTGTCCTCAGGTGTTCTGGAATCTTCTGAAAGTGATACAGAAGATCCAAACGTCTAGAATTGGCAAAAAGAAGAAGTTATAAAGTTGTAGAATTTTGCACCAAAACGCGCAGTGGCTAGAGTAAAGGCGTGCCTGCATGTGATTTGCGTTTACATGCTCTCAACGCCAAGGCTGCAACTGCTCTGCGTTGCCACGTGCAAAGTTCCAGTCTAGACTTTACTTGGATGCTCAATTCCGCGTTGCCATGCCTTGCACCAAAGCTTCAAGTGATGTGCGTTTCAACGTAATAGCAGTTATCCAGGTTCAGTTGCTGGAGTGTTAACATGCATCACTCAGAGTGGCCAAAACAAAAACGCGCAGTGACTGGAGTAAAGGCGCGCATTGGCTGCATGTGATTTGCGTTTCCACGCTCTCAATGCCAAGGTTCACGTGCTCTACGTTGCCACGCCCTGCATTATGAATTGCAACACACTATTGCACACCAAAGCGTCAAGTGATATGTGTTTCAACGCACAACACTTCAATGAATGCTTCTTCTATGTACTTAGCTCTGCGTTGCTATGCCATCTGCTATGCGTTTTCACGCTCTGTTGCATGCCAAAGAGCCAGGTTATATGCGTTTCAACGCAATGGCAGTTATCCAGGTTCAATTGCTGGAGTGTTAACGCGATCACTCAGAGTAGCCACGCAGACCCAGTGCTGTATTTTGTTCTTTCCACGTTCAAACGCCAATCACTTGGAGTTGTAACGCCCAGCTCTTAGGGTTTCTTCAAGCTTGATTCTTTGACTATTCTTCTTCAATTTCAGCTTCTAATCCTTCCTTTAAGCACTTTCAACAACTTTCTATCTTTTTGCATGAACTCCTACAAAAATCTAAAAAATTTTTAATATTTCAGCAAAACAACAATTTATACTAATTATTTTATTTTTGTGATCTTTTCAAGTTTATTTTATAACTATTTTCCTAATTATTAACCAAAAACTATGCTAAAAACATGATAAAATATGGATTTATCATTCTCCTTCTTCTTCTTTTTTCTCTTTCTTTGTTGCAATATTTGCTTAATTCTTTGTAGTTAGGAGTTTATGGATCTTGAATTAATGTATTGATTAGACTTTGTCATCTAAACTTTGAGTTCTTGGATTAATTGAGTTGTTAATTCTGGTATTCGCGTAATCTTTGAATAGGAATTCACTTGATTAACCAAAGAGGAACCTTTACTAATGGGAATTGGATCTGTTTCTCTGATCTAAATTAGCAACCAGAATTAGGGATTTATTAGGGATAAGGGAACTTAATTCTACAATCTTATGGTTCTAATCCTTAATGCAACTTGAAATTGAATCTCACCTAAGGGATTAAGGGGATTTAGTTTATCGTTAGGGTCAATGAGTTAAGGGATTAACCTTTGACTAGTTATATGTGAAACTGATTGTCAATTAACCAATTGCTTGAATGTTCAGAGGCATAATTGAATTGATATTGACATTTTTGTGAAATAAATTCGTAACTATCATCCATCCATTTCTAAACTCAATGTAACGCCTCGAGTTTTGTATTATTAATTAATCGTGTATTTATATATATATTTTTATTTTTATTTTGTGGTGTGTCGATTGATTTGATAGTGATATGAATGTAAGGATGTGCCTTAGTTTAATGGGAATATATGTGTGAATGCATATATATGTAAATGTATGTAGACGCGTATGTGTGATTGAAATTTGGAATGAAAGATATAGGTTAAGTCCTGGTGCAGGGCATTCTTGCTGTAGCGAGAGATCCCTGGGAGAAAAGCATGCAACTGTTGCCTTCTTACTGTAGCGAGAGATGTCTCGCTGTAGCGACAAAGTGACAATTTAGGGTGTATTTCTGGGTGCAGTCTCCCTGTAGCGAGATTTTGCAGAATCCAGAGTGCAGTTTTCTCTGGTTTTTTTGCTGTAGCGAGAGGGCGTGTCGCTGCAGCGAGGGGACCTCACTGTAGCGAGCATGTCGCGACCAGAGGGGTATTTGAAGGGGATAAGGCTCGAAGAGTGGGGCATTTTCATGATTGTTCGCTTCCTTCTTCCATGATTCTCTCCACCCAGCCTATTCTGACCGTTGGGACCCCTCCAAGGCCGATTGGAAGCTAGATTGAGGATTGGAGAAGAGCTCTTGGAGGTAAGTTCTATGGTTAGGGTTTCAGTTTTCATCCCTCTCCTTCATTTTCTGAGGCTTCCCCTAAGTTTCCTTGGGATTTCTATGTGCTTTAGGGATGAAATCCGTGTAGGGAGGCGATTCCATCAACGTTTTGTGTCAGGTCTTCGTTTTTGAGGTAAGGGGAGTACTTTACTCTAGTTATCTTTGTTAGGAATGAGTTTATTTGAATGAATATAGTAATGTGATAGAAATAGGAGATGAGGTTAAGTATATTGATGAATTGTACGAATTGGGTTGAGTCTGGAGGTCTCCGACCTCTGGCATATTATGTGAAATTGAGTGATGTACTTGTGTTGGTTACCATTGGATGCAAGGAAATGATGTGTGTATGACGGAATGTGATTGTGAATAGGTTGAGCATGATGTATGACGATTGTGATGAAATAGTTGGCTGTAATATGAATGAAGTTGTGTCAATGTGCCCTTGACTGCAATTTGAATAATGTGAATGGTTGAAAATGAGTGTGGATGGCATGTTGAACGAATAATGATGTGTTTGGGTGTTGGAACTATGAATGGTTTAGAGATATACTGGGGTGTAAGATGGGGGCGGTAGTAATACCTTGCGGAAGAGAGGGTGGTGATGACACCAACAGTGAGCGTGGGTGCACCACAGGCCGCACACTCTCCTCCTAACTCGACCTCTGACTAACACCTTTGCCTGGGGGCTCAATACCGCACATGTTGTATCCGTGGAACGGGAGCTATTTGGGTGACCATCCATAGCATAACTGAGTAAGTCCCTGAGGTTGAGGGCATCAGGAATCTGTGATCACAGTACCACAGTGAGCGTGGCTACGTGCAGTGAGCGCACGTGTGTTTATGTAAATGCATGTATTTGTAATTGGTTGTTAGTGCAGTGAGCGCACCTGCCTGTGATTGTTGTGTGTGCCTTGAGTGAGATAGTTATGGTGAGTCTTATGCTTATTTGTGTGCTTATGCTAGAGTAGAGGACTCACCCTTACGCTTATTTTTCAGGTAACCAAGACGATCAGCACTGGGCCCCCTGAAGGAAGGATGGATGACACTGCTATAGGACTTAAAAGTTTATTTTGGAAGTTTTAATGTATATTTGAGTCCTGTAGCCAGCTATGAAACAAACTTGTAATCATTTCCTTTTAAGAACCATTTTATGAAATTGAGTTTTTGAACTACTGCTGAATGAAAACCTCTATTGTATTAACATTTTTACGAAATTCATTTTATTTAGAAATTACAATTATAAGGTGTTACACTCAACATCAAATTCTGTACTATGTTTTCTGCAAGATCTTTACCTTTTAATTGTTCTTATTTCTTACTTTCTACATGTTACAAGTCTTCCAAATTCGTATGGCTCAACTAGTTATTGTTCTGTGAAGTGATACTTGAATTCCTAATTCCCTGTGGAGACGATACTCTGATCTTAAAATTACTCATTACTTGCTGCAATTCCTAGTGCACTTGCTAGCGTTTAGAAATTGTACAAACAAGTTTTTGGCGCCGTTGTCGGGGAATAACAAGTGTTTCAATATCATTAGTAACAGGAATATGACTAGATTGAGCATTTCCTTTTGTTGTTTTACTTTCTAATTTTTCTACTAACTTTCTGATTTTTCTGCATAATTTTTTTTCCTACATTTTGTGTAGTTTTTTGTATAATTTTAGATTTCATTTTGCTTAGTTATTAATTCCATTTGAATTTTCTTTACTTTCTTTTTGTATGCAAGGAAAAACCAGAAAAATAAGTTGCTCTATTGTTTGATGGCATCCAACATGTATCAGAATTTTCACCAAAGCCAAAGTGCAAGAACAGAAGCTTATGAAGCAAATGATTTGAATGCTTTAATTAATAATTTTCAGGCTAGAGTTGCCCAAACTAACCCCTTGGTTTGTGATTTTTATAGTGAAAATGATTTGAATGAAACCTATGATATGGCTGCACCAAAATTTTAAGAAGAAATCAATTTTGGAGGAAATTTTCAAAGATCTGAATATACCTTTCCTAATTATTATCAGTGGCAAGCTAATATGAGTCAGACATGTTATGATTGAAATCAACAAATGTCAGCTGCAACAACACCATTCTCCAGTCCTCAAATTTCACACCCTTGTTTTCATGTATCATATTCTCAATCTCAAATAGGACAACAACCTCCAAAGACTCTTTCAAAAAGAATAAATGAACTTGAAGAAACTTTGCTCCAATTCATGGAATTCACTCAATCAAGTTTTAACAATCAGGAGGCATCGGTGAAGATGATGGATGTAACACCCTAAATTTCCTTCACTCTATAAATGATTGTTGAATTATATCAACCTCATTAAATAAAATACAAATAAAACATAGAGACTCTTGAACTAAAATTTTCTTTAACAAAATTTACCGAAATGAATCTATCGGTGAAGAATCATGTAATATAAAAAGAAAATAAATATGTAAAAAAAAATTAGACTATCTAGAATAGTTTTATATGATTTATAAGAGGGTTTGAAAGATCCAAAAATGGAAAATAAACAAAATTGCAAAATTTGGCCAAAATGACCAAACTATCTCTAAAAATACTTAGGATAAAGGTCCCTTTTGGGCAAGCAAATGAATGAGATAAATTTTGGAATTTTTATCGTAAGTTATTGGACCAAATAGGGTTATGTACATTAAAGAATCAAGCCAAAAATCCAAGCACAAAATTCAAACCAAATTCCTAAAAAATTGCCCCCATATGATGTGGAAAATGACCTATTTTGTGCCAAAAACTTGCAAAATTTGTAACATACCCAACCCAATTCAATTTGCACGTTTTCTTGGCTTGAAAGAGAAGCCAATTGACCAGTAAATGAAGCATGAAAGAAGCTGGAAGGAAGTAGCCAATAAGATAGAAAGGCAAGTCAATGTTTCATGATTAAGATTTTGAATAAGTGCAAAACTCAATTTCCATCCAGTTTTGAACTTAGAAACTGTGACTACTCAGCCAAATGGGACTAGAAGATACAATCTAAAGTAACTAAAAGAATTAGAAAGCAACCAAGGAGATTTGAGTACAATTGGATAAGGAATCTAAGGACAAGAGTCATGATGGAGGGCAATTTTGGCATTAGGAAAGATGGCCATGTGTAGGCTTATGGGAGAAGCTTCAATTGGACCCCAAATTAAATCTCCACATTTGCTACAAGAGGGAGTAACTGTGAGGGGCCAAGGGAGAGAGAGAAAGAAGCCAAATTTTTTATAAACTCCTTACATAGAAAGAAGGCCACTTTCACATAAGAATGGAGCAACCATGCAAGGGAGAGAGAGTTTTCAAACTTAACAATCTTTAGAAACCTTAAAACACTTCTACAATCAGTCCCACACCTATCGCTTGAACTCCACCAAGTTAAATCATCCATCAACTTACCATAAAAGTTCTAAAGTAGACAATAAACCCCACAAAATCCACAAAGCAACCAACTTTCTTGATGGAAGCCTTGATCACATGGAAGAGAAGACCAAAGGAGGTGGAAGATCACTTTGAAAAGGAGTAAAAGAGTAAGAGAAGGAGAGAAAGAGGACTTCTCAAAGATCAAGCCAAGAATCAACGAAAAATCAAGTAAGAGAGAGTACTATTTCATAAATTAAGGGAATACTTTGCTAAATGAACTTTTGAGTCAAAGGGGAGCCTTTAACCCTTTTTGTATGATGAAAATTTCGTGGTCTTGGTATACATATGAAATAAAAATTGATTGGAAAAAGAATACACAAGAAAACCACTAAAATAGTAAAAATAGAAAGTTCTGCAGAAAAAACCAAATTTAACTGTAAAACAATATTTTAATGGAATTTTGTTAATGACTTTGGAAATTTTCTACGAAATTGCATATTTTCTGTCATGGATAAATATGGGTTTTCTGTAAAATTTGTTTCTAAGGGTGTATTCTGAAAATTTTCTCTTTGATCTATGTTGTGTGATTTTATTTGAGGATAATTAAGTAAGATATATGATTTTCTCTTTGATTTGGATTATATTGGAGTTAAAAAGTATTTTTAGGACATTATTGAAGATTTTCATATGAAACTTTAATAAGAAATGGACTAAAATTGGAAATTTACTATAAGGAGGACCTATGGAACCTTAAACATATTTGGAACCTCTGGAATATATGAGAAATATGATGAAAACAAAGATCTAAGAATAAATTTGAAAGATTGGACCTTGACATGTTGATGGACTATGATTTTGGACCAAAATATGCCTTAAAAGTGCAAGGAGCTTGACCACATGTGTGGTAGAACCAAGAGAATATTTTAGAACTTGTGGAGACATGATTCAAGACCCATAAGTTGTTTAGAAACGTTCTGGACTATCTAAGAATTACCAAAAATATTGAGAAAAAAACCTTTTTGCAATTAACATAAAGTAAAAGGACTAAACTGCAAATAATGTAACATATAAGAAAACCTTTGTAAAAACCTTTTTCCCACTTGTTTTACTTTTTTCTTTTGGATTTAAATTGATTTATTTATGATTTTTCTAAGTTTCTGCTACATGAAAATAGTATTTTGGGAGCAGTGTGCCTTGATTCAATTTCATTTTAATTTCTATCTGTGGCGTTATTTTATCTCTATTTTTGTATATAAATATACTTATTAATGGAACTTGTCTCTTTGGTTTCATTTGATTCAGATTTGAAACAAAATAGATATGAATTTTTGAATATTATGATATGTGTGAATGATTTCTTGAGAAAAGCTCACTTTAAGTTCTCTGTCTTAAGTTCCATCCATAATATGATTTTATTTATATATTTTTACAAAATTATACTTCATAAGTAAAATATTCGCTCTGAGTTTGCATAAATTGAAGTTATTTCAAATACTTATGACTTTCTCAATATGCTATTGTGTTAGAGTAACGTTTTGTGCATGCTACTGAGAAACCTATTTTCGTTTTAAAATTTATAAGTGGTGTTATTTTATTATTATTTTTGTATGAAAATAGAGACTATAAGAGAAATATTCGCACTGGTTTGATGAATTTTGGGCTTAAAATAAAATAGTTATGACTTTTCTATTTGACTTATTCTGAGAAGTATGTTACTAAGAGTGACAGAGAATGTTTAGGACTTGTTCTAGAATCTGAAAGCCATAAATTTTTAATTATATTTTTATAGGAAACTACATAACCAAAGTCAAATAATTCCACTGATTTCATGAGTTTTGATGATGAATTGAATAACTTATGATTTTTTCAATATGTTGTTGTTAAATTGTGCTATTCTGTGACATAAACTGAGAGATTAAAGCACGAATTGATGTCTGGGAATAGTTTGATTTTGGAAGTATTTTTATATGAAAATAGACATGTTAATGAGAATAATCTCACTAGTCTCATGTGTTTTGGAAGAGAATTAAATTTATTATGAATTTTACAATATGCTGGCTGTTTAGTGAAATTATCTGAGAACAGCAGAGGTAAACTGAAACTTGATTAATTCTTTGGAAGCTTTTGTATTTTGACTGTAATTTTATATTACATTAGATATTTAAAGGAAGAAAACCTTGGTGATTTCATGATGTTTGAACTTGTATCGAATTAGTTATGAATTTTACAAGTTAGTTTATGAAATCTGAAAAATTTTGATTGTTAGCCATGTCCATGTAATTGATTGTTCTCTTGAAATAGAGATGTTATAATGTGCCTGTTGGACAATTAATGGCTATGATATTATTTGTTTTTGTAATTTTGAAAGACGTTGAATACGCCACGATACAGGCGAGGAGCAAATAGTGTTGGTCTTACCATAGGGGATAGGAGAGTGCCCAAGACTTACAGGGGACCAACTCTAGCTAACTTGTGTCGTAGGCAGTGGGAACTTTGCTAGCATATCTTGATAGACATGGTTTGAGTGTGGTCTGCTGGTAGTGATCATAAAATGAGAATTGTGCACTTATGTTCTGTTTCCAGTAAAGGGAGAAGATGTACCTATAACACTAGCCAAATTGCAGACACGAAACTCCCAATCTCAACCTGAAAATAAAATGTTGGATAATTAATTAATTACTCCATGGAGAATTCACAGACAAAAGACATTGAATGATTGTTGCTTGATGTTTGAATGTTGTTTTGTTCATTTAAGCACAAGTATTGGGATGCTTGATATCGTTGATGCCTAAATGATGTTTTATTCATTTAAGCATATGTATTGCCTTGTATTATTGTTTATGAATGTTTGTACTCACCCCTCTTCGTTGTTTTTTTATCTTTTGACAATGTTATGAATACAGAATGACTCTCATCTAAATGGACCAAAGGAGTAGGGGATGAGCTAACTAGGGAATAGTTTAAGATTGTTGCAACTAGTTACATGTTTAGTGATTTGTTTTTAAGGGTCACTATGTAGACCATCAGTTCTTTTATGATGTAATTAATTGAGTGACAAGAAGAAACTTAGAAGGGTTGTAACTTATTGAGCACTATAATATTATGCCATTGTATGATATTAGTGCTTTTGTGTAAAAGAGTTAGTTGATGCTTTAGACATAATTGACTCTTATATATGTTATAAAAAACTTGAGTATTTTCCTAAGAAGTATCAGATAATGGAGATTGAACTATTTGGAATAGGGACATCTCAATGGAGATACAAATAGGACAAATTTTAGAACAATTGTTAAAAAGGAATGATGAGAGATTGCCTAGCAACACCATGATGAACCCAATAGAGCAATGCCAAGCTGCTTTCACAAGGAGTGAGGTAGAAACTTCAAGTCCAAAAGCTGCTGAAGAAAAAAAAAGAGCATTAGATAAATATGAAGAAAACAAGATTCAAGATAAGCAACAAGAGGATTGCAAGGAAGAGCAGTTAACAATTTTAAAGAAAGAAAAACTAAAGGACTGCAGCAAGACACAACCTGAGAAAAGAACCAAAAAGTGGTTGTTTGAAGATGCTTGCAAGCCAATAGATGAAGTTCAATGCAAAAAGTTTTCATTTCCTCAAGGTGTAACATCCTATGCTTTGTGTCATGCATGTAGTATATCATTGAGAAAAATCTGTAGTACTTTGTGAGCAGAAAAAAACTATGTATGTACAGTAGCCCCTGATGTCAACAGTGACATCATGCTGATGTCATTAGTGACATCACGCAGATGTCATTAGTGACATCACGCAGATGTCACTAATGACATCATGCTGACATCATCGCTTATGTCATCGGCGACCTCACGCTGACATCATCGCTTATGTCATTGATGATCTCACGCTGACATCATCACTTACATCATTGGTGACATCATGCTGACATCATCGCTTACATCATGCTGACATCATTGCTTACATCACGTTTATGCTGACATCATCGCTTGCATCATGCTGACATCTTCACTTACATCACATTGACGCTGAGATCTTCAAAAAATTTTCTATAAATTGGGGGCTTCACATGAAATTTTTCATTCCTATCCAAGGTTCTCAAAGGTTCTAAGGCTATATCTAGCCATTTTCTCTCATACTAAACCTCCTAAACAAATATTTCTCTTCAGATCTGTGATTCTACACCCGTTCTAAAGGATTTCAAGAAAAACTCCGTTCTAGAGTTAAATCTTCGGTTAAATCTTTGTAAAAGCTCTGTTTTGAGGTAAGGGGGGCTCTACTTTATCATTTTGTTATGTTTATTACTTGTGTTCTCATAGATCTTGTTATGTAAGTAATTATATATGGAATAATCCTTGTTTTATGAGAAATAATCGGTGAAAAGTGAGAATAATTGGCTGTTTATGTGATTTATGATGGATACATGGTGAAAATGCGATATTATGTTCAAATAAGGCATGATAAGGTATATTGAGGATTGGTGATATGATTTTTATGATTTTGTGATATGAAATATACAAAGAGATGAATGTTTCATGTTTGAATATATTGTGTTTCATGTTAAAATGATGTGTATTGTGAATATGCCATGGTTTGATGGATATGATGAAAAGTATGTGAAAATATAATGAAAAATATGTGTGAACATGATAAATGACATATGTGAACATGTGAATATGCTCGAAAGAGTGTGAAATGGAAAAGGATATGATGTAAATAGTTACAGATATACACTGGGGAGTGGAAGATGGAGACGATATGGGATATCTTAGGGAAATGTAGGGTGGTGAGTGACATTCGGGATTGTGCACGGAATATTGTGTTCGAATGCACCACATGGTCACACACTCATTTCTCGACTTGACTCCTGACCATTACCTTTGCTAAGGGGCCGTCTATTGCATGCGTTGTATCCGTATTGCATTGGGCCATCCGGCGACTATTTACATGGATGTGTAAGACCTCGGGATAGAGGCACCGAATAACTGTGGCCACAAGGCGTGAAAAGTGCGGATAGAAGTAAAAGAAATTGTGAATCTGTGGAATACAATACGTGTTGAGATGAGCACATACTTTATATGACACTGTGATATGTATTTCCACAATGTTTTTTTTAATCATGATAAGATGTGTTTTGTGAAGAATATATGTGATATATGAGTGGTAGGGTCAAGACTCACCCTTACACAATAATTTTCAGGAAACCAGGACGAATAGTACCAGACTCAGAGTGCATGGATGGATGAGAACTGCTATAGGACTTAGTTATTTTGAGCTATGTAATGGATATTTTCAATTCTATAGCATTTTTTTAAAAACAGTTGTAAAACTACTATTTCTCTTCGTTGCTGATGAAAACTTTAGAATCTTTGTTTTTCTAAAGTAATTATGAATTAATGAAATTTTACTCTATGAACCTTATATCATTTCCATATCTGTTTCTATTTAGAGAGTTTTTGAAAGAAAAATTTACTCTACTATTTAACTTTTTATGAAAATTTATTGTATATTGAAAAAAGAAATATAAGGTGTTACACAAGGACTGCAGAATTCTAAGCAGGGAAAACAGAATGATGATTCTATTTTAAGAGAGATCCTTGCTAGAATTAGATATGAAGATAATAAAGAGCATGAAAGGAAGCTTGCTGAGTATATCAAGCTGCTGGAAATTCCTCCACTTTTATTTCATCCATGTTCTGAATTAAATGAAGAGCTGCAAGTTGGTGAGAAAAAGGGGAAACGCTTCAAGATAGAGCAAGAGTCATTAAATATGGATTCATCACTACCCCAAACTTGAATTTTTGCTTGTCCTCAAGCAAATCAAACTAAACCAAGGGTAATTCCTCCATTTTTCAAAAATCATTTTACAAACTGCTTTTCTCAGAAATTTCAAATTCCAATTCTGTGTTTTCTGCAAAATTTTCAATCAGATTGTTCATCCCACTACTTATCATGATCTTCATACTGCATAATCATCATTGAGTAAGAATTGCTATCTAAGTTCATATATTTCATCAAAATTCATGTGAGTACAATTAATAAACATGATTGCAGCTCACTTGGAAGTGTTTCCCTCATCACTCAACAATGTTTAGGTACTGTTTTCTCTCTAAATCATCAATTTAACTACACTCTACTATATGCTTGCCCATATTCTCAATCTCCTTTGCTTAATACAGTCAATCACACACCCAGAGGACTTTTTGCAGGTTATAACAGGGCTAAGGTCAAGGTAGGTATTGAACAAAATAGAAAACAATTCATGCAATTTCAAAAGATCAGAAGCATTTTGAGTGAATGATTTTAAAACTAGCCTGGAACTGCATTATTTCTTATTAATTCTCTCAGCACACAGATTCTTCATGCAGCAAGATTTCAACTTTTCTTCTTTCTTTCTTGCTTCTATTCACTATCTTCCTTTTCATTGGATTTCATTTTCATTTTTGCAGCACTTTGCTGCAATTCTTTCTTTTGAACTCACATTTTGCTCTTTTCACAACTTTGCTGCATATTTTTCATTTTTCTGCAGCTTTTTGCTATTTATTTATGTCTTTTTGAACGCAAAACCTAGATAGTTTGCTATTCCCCACGCTAAACTTAGAACATTGCTTGTCCTCAAGCAATTAAAATGTAGATGTCACCCCAAACTTAGTTTTAAAACTCATTATTAAGTAGACTCACTATGCCTCTTTTCATTTGAATGGTAAAATTGGTTTTTCAGCAAGGCTTATAATGAGGTAAGTTCAAGAAAAGGGATATTAAGCTCAAAAGGGTGAATAAGACATTCAATCATAAAGGAAGGCATTTAGATTGACTAGGAATAATCAAACATGGCCTCCATCATATATGTGAAAACTATAAAATGCATATTCAATCAAGAAACAAGGCAAGTTCTAGAGAATGCAGCAATATATGATTAATCACATATGAAGAAGAATGTAGCTTAAGTCTCACTAGGGTTTTGTAAGTGAACATGTTAATCAATGAACTCACAATTCACTTTTCAGAATTATATGCACCTAGTGGCAAGACTGCCTCATTTTTAAAATACAAGTGTGATCTCATTTCGAGAAAGGGAAAAACAACTTAAAAAGAACAAAATCAAACAGAATTCACAGAATTATCAATTAGCTTCATTTGATTCACAACCAGCAGTTTAATATCTATTTTAGTATTTTAGTATTTTTCAGAAACAATTTAGTGTAACGTGAAACTAACACATGAACAAGAGGTAAAGAATGAAACCCCCTTTTTCATGGTAACTTGTGCAAGTGTGAGCATCCATTGTGTGTGAGTACTATGTGATTGTGACATTTTTCTGCATAAAAACACCAAAAATTTATCAACTATCAGAAAATAAGGTAATTGAAATTTCAGAATTATAAAACTAAAAGAAACTGAACTTTATTACAACTGAAAAGTGTTAAAATTATTCTAAACAACTACTACATTTACAGAAATAAAAATCATAATTGATAAAATTTACATAAATTGAAATTAAAAACAAACAGAATTAAAAATCCTAATTCTATTCTTCTACTGTATCCTCATCCACTAAAGTTTCTTCTTCTTCTTCTTCTTCTTCTTCCTCATCTTCCTCTTCCTCCTCATCTTCCTCCTCCACTACTTCTTCAGCTGGCTGTGGAAATAGGTTTTGTAGATTGGCAGATCTTTGAAAACTGAGGAGCGAAGGCACTGGGCATTCTCTGCCATGTCTGGAGTGTGATACATTTCATCTTTGGTCATTCCTATTTTCTGACTAATATTAAGCATAACACATTCCAGTAGCAGAATCCCAGACTTGATACTGCTATGCAGCTCAGTCACCTCTCTGCTAACTGGTTTTGTCTCTCAGCCATTAGCTTCAAGGAGTCCTTCATCATCATTGGTTTTTCCTTTCTGAATTGAGAAGGAATGGGATATGCTGTAGTGCATGATGTGGTAACATATATTTCTTTTACCATGGAGACAGAGATGGAAGGCACAAATCTAATCCTTTCTTTGTAATCTCCAATGTAATGCCCCAAGAAATGTAATATTGTTTGAGTATATAAATATGTATATATATATATATATATATATATATATATATATATGTGTGTGTGTGTGTGTGTGTGTGTGTGTATGTGTGTGTTTATGATTGGAATTTGGATTGAAAGAATAGGTTAACTCGAATGGGATAGCATTTCTATGGACTTTGTTTCTGGATTGCCGAGGACCACAAACAATCATGATGCCATGTGGGTGGTAGTGAACCGGTTGACTAAGGCTGCACAATTTCTTCCAATCAATATAAAGTACAAATTGGAATGACTTGCAGAATTGTACGTGAGGGAGATAGTCAGGCTGCATAGAGTACCAACTAGTGTAGTGTCGGATAGAGACCCGAGGTTTACATCAAGATTTTGGGAGAGCCTACAGAAGGCGTTGGGCACTAAGTTGAAGCTCAGTTCGGCATATCATCCGCAAACTGACAACCAAACCGAGCGGACTAGGGACATGGGAGGAATGTTTACCATTAGTGGAGTTCACGTATAATAACAGTTATCATGCCAGTATTGGGATGGCACCGTTCGAGGCTTTGTATGGGCGAAGGTGCAGAACTCCATTATGTTGGTATGTGGACGAAGAGGCTACTCTATGTGCACCAGATATGATCTAGAAACAGAACGAACAGATCAAAATGATCAAAGAGAAAATGAAGGCTGCACAAGATAAGCAAAAGAGCTACTACGATAAGAGGAGGAAACCCTTCGAGTTTCAGGTGGGTGACCACGTATTTTTGAAGGTCTCACCTATGACGAGAGTTGGGAGATCTCTGAAATCTCAGAAGCTATCTCCTAAATTCGTTGGGCCATTTGAAGTGCTGAGTAGGATTGGTCCTGCAGCGTACCAGATAGCATTGCCTCCGAACCTCTCAAATCTACATCCGGTGTTCCACGTGTCACAACTCAGGCAGTATGTGCCAAATCGTTCTCACGTGATTAATCTCGACCTAATTCAAGTGAGGGAGGATTTGTCGTATGAGGTGTACCCAGTGAGGATTGCAGATCATCGTATTAAGCAATTGAGGGGCAAGGAAATCTCATTGGTGAAGGTGATATGGAACTCAAGTGACGAAGGAGATGCCACATGGGAGATGGAGAGCCAAATGAGATTGTTATATCCACACTTGTTTATGTAGTTTGGTTGAATTTCAGGGACGAAATTCCTTAAAGGAGGGGAGAGTTGAGAATATCTCGCTATAGCGAGAGTGTCGTGACCAGAGGGGTATTTGAAGGGTTAGGGTTCGAGGAGAGGGTTATTTTTCATGATTTCCCTCTCTCTCTCCTTTATGATTCTCTCCACCCAGCATATTCTGACCGTTTGGGACCCCTCCAAGACCGATTGGAAGCTAGATTGAGGATTGGGGAAGTGTTTGGAGCTCTTGGAGGTGAGTTCTATGGCTAGGGTTTTGGTTTTCGTCCCTCTCCTTTAATTTCTGTGTTTGCTTTGAGTTCTCATAGGATTCTCGTGTGCCTTAGGAACAAAATCTGAGTGGGGAAGCTGTTTCTACCTTTGCACTAAGTTGGGGCTTCGTTTTGAGGTAAGGGGAGGACTTTGCTCTAGTTATTCTTGTTAGAAATTAGTTTATTTGATTGAGTATGGTAATATATTAGAAGTAGAGAGTAGAAAATATGTATATTGATGGTTTAAACACACTGGGCTAAGTCTGGAGGTGCCCGACCTTCGGCATGTTGTATATTTTGTGTGGAATGGCATGGTAGAAGTGTGAATGGGTAGACTGTGGTGTAGAATGATTGAATACTAGGTGGATTGTATCGGAATCTTGTGTGAAATGAAATGTGTGTGATTGCAAGTATGATGTATGGTGGAATGGTTAAATACTATGTGGTTGTGAAGGTGGTACTGCATGGGTAGTTAATTGAATGATGATATGTTTGAGTGTGTTAGAACTATGAATGGTTCAGAGATACACTGGGGGTGTGGAAATGGGGGCGGTAGTAATACCTTGGGGAAGAGAGGGTGGTGGTGACACCAATAGTGAGCGTGGGTGCACCACAGGCCACACACTCTCCTCCTAACTCGGCCTTTGACTAACACCTTTGCCTGGGGGCTTAATACCCCACATGTTGTATCTGTGGAGCGGGAGCCATCCATAGCATAACTGAGTAAGTCCCTGAGGTTGAGGGCATCAGGAATCTGTGATTATGGTACCACAGTGAGCGTGGCTACATGCAGTGAGCGCACATATGTTTGTGTAAATGCATGTATTTGTAATTGATTGTCGGTGCAATGAGCGCACCTGCCTGTGATATTTGTGTGTGTCTTAAGTGAGATAGTTCAGGTGAGTCTTATGCTTATTTGTGTGCTTATGCTCGAGTAGAGGACTCACCTTTACGCTTATTTTTCAGGTAACCAAGACGATCAGCACCGGGCCCCTTGAAGGAAGGATGACACTGCTATAGGATTTAGAAGTTTATTTCAAAATTGATGTATATTTTAGTTCTATAGGAAGTTATTATACAAATTTGTAATCCTTCCTTATTAGGAACCATTTTATGAAATTGTGTTTCGAACTACTATTTGAATAGAAACATTTGTTTTGTAAGGTTTTTACAAAATCTATTTAATTAGAAATTTAAAATATAAGGTGTTACATCCAACTTCAACCCATGCATCCTCACAAAGTAAGGTTATTAATGAAGAAAATGCAAGTGAATCTCTCTTTGTTTTCAGAATATTTAAAATGCATTCACTGATGACCTCTCCCATATCAATATACAAATCATTAACTATTGCAAAAAGAAGTTCTGCCCTTTTCACAGCCAATGTCGAACTATGCTTGACTAGCATAAAGGAGTTCAAAATGAAAGTGCTCCACACTTTGGCAAATTGTCAGGCTTCTAATTTATTATTGAGTAATCTATAATATTTTATACTTGTTCAATATTAATTGAAGGATTATTTGGTATTAGAATATATTTAGATGGAGTTGAAATTATTTATAAAAAAAAAAAAAAGTGAACAGTACCGTGTGAACAGTGCCAATGAACATTGCAACCGCCCATGAACAGTGCAAACCGCGTACAAACCGTGTGTGAACAGTACAAACCGCGTATGTACAGTGACTGCTGACGTCATTGGTGACGTCACATACGCGTACAGTGCGTGTACAGTACGCGTGTACAGTGTTTTCCGGCATGAATAGTGCCCTGAACAGTATTTTCCGCGCGTGAACAGTAAGGCGGTGAACAGTGTTTTCGTCGTTGAATAGTAAATTTCGAAAATTTTCTATAAAAAGGGGGTTTCACACGAAATTTTCATTTCTTCACCTCTATCCAAGGTTCTCAAAGGTTCTAAGGCCGTAAACCACCATTTCTCTCATACTAAACCTTCCTAAACTTAGATTTCTCGCGTATCCGAGATTCTACATCTATTCTGAAGGATTGGAAGTAAGTTTCTTTAAGTTTGAAGCTAGATTTACCATTCGTTTCTCTTCTCCTTCTCTTTCTTATAGAAATTCATGGTGTTCTTAGGAGAAACTCTGTTCTAAAGCTGAATCTTCGGTGAATTTTGTTATAATCAAGTAATATTCGGTAGATCTAGTGTGAATCATCTTTCTGAGGTAAGGGGAGTTTACTTTAACCTATGAACTATGTTTTGAACGGTTTAATATGCTATTTCAAGATATTTTGATATGATTTTGTTAGATCTATTGAATAAAAGCTATTTTCTAAGCTGTAACTGTTGTTAATTAGTTTAAAATGCTGAGATTTTGGCTGATCTATTATAAACTTGCCGTAGTTGAGCTGTTAAAATAATTTTGGTGGCGTGCATCATGCTGAGATATATGTTTTGCATCATTATAGAGCCGAGTTACATGTTTAGGTGGGTAGACATGTAACGGTAAGTTCATGCTGAGTCTTTGTCTTTGTCTTTGTCTGGATCCAGATACCGGAATGGGTCGCTCCCGGACCGGCTCGGTTCCTTCTGGATTACTTAGGCTGTGAAACCAGTTGGAAGCCGTTTTCATGCTGTGCATTAGATGGGCTGGAAATGCATGGGGTTATTGCTGTGAAAAATATTTTGCTCTATATATATATAATTTTATTTTATGTTTGGTAAGCTCACCCTTGCATTTCTTTCTATGTCGTTGTGTGCGTGTGTACTGCGATGATCGTACGGTGGTACGTGAGCAGATGTAGCAGGTGTTGCATCTACTTCACAGGGTGAAGGGCCAGTGAAGAAAAGTTAGAAGCTGGAGTTGAGTAATAATGCATCAAAGTCCTTTTTCTTTATATATGAGACCTCATGTCGAGGGAGTCACGTATTATAATTTTTTTTGGTATTTTGAATATTATAAACTAAATGTAATATTATGTTGATCTGTTGGATATTTGTTGTAAGGAACTTCATTTTTTACTTTGAATGAGAAGTGAATTTTTATACTTATATTCTCTGTTATTTACCTATTTTAAATAAGTATGTGGTGTAGAAACAATGTTCTCCGTCCCTTATAAAAAGGGGTCGTGACATTTTAGTGGTATCAGAGCATGGTCTAGGTAAACCTACAGGGTGAGGTTGTTAGGCGTCAGTTGTGCATATTAAACATGTGAGTTTTAGCTGTGAATCATATATCATGATTTCTATTCATCAAGTTGTGAGGGAACGAGCTTGATCACCTCGATTCTCAGACATGATTGATGTAGGAAACTTGGTATATGATACTTGGGTGAGCTATAGGTGAGTCGTACTGTGTGAATAAGAGACTGTTAAGCTAAGCTGTAAATGATTGCTGAAATGAGTGTGTTTGCTATGCTATGTGAATGTTGATATGTTGTTATACTGAGTACTAAATTGATTAAATTTTTATGATATACTAAATATGAATATATCACTGTAAGCTGAATCTGTGAATATAGCTATGTGGTGGTATTGCTGAATGTGTTAAACGTTAGTAATTTAAGCTAGTCTATATATTAGGATGGCTAGACCAAGAAGATCTGCTGCAAATCCTCCTCCTGCTGATGTGAACCAAATGGCTCATGCCATGGAGGCCATGGCAGCCACTGTTAGGCAGAGTCTAGATATGATTCAAATAGCCAGCAGCCGCAAATCAAGCCGCCGTCGCAGACAGCAGCAAGCAGCCTCGCCTCACCGCACCTCTTCCCGAATACCATGGGTTGTCGTAGTTCGAAAGAATGATCCTCCTCACTTCACAGGAGTGGATGGACCAGATGCTGCTGAACTCTGGATCAGGGAGATTGAGAAGATCTTCCTAACCATGGGTTGCGCCGAGGAGAGAAAGGTGATATATGCTACGTATATGCTGATAGGGGATGCAGAGATGTGGTGGCACGGAGCTCGTATTATGCTAGAGGCCCGAGGTGAAGTCATTACTTGGGCTGTATTTAGAAGTAGTTTTCTGGGAAAGTTTTTCCCTTCTCATGTTCGTGCTGCCAAAGAACGAGAGTTTCTAAACTTGGTGCAAGGAAACTCATCGGCCTATGAGTATGCAATACAGTTTGAGCGGCTCTACAGATTTTATTCTCACCCGACTTCAGAGGAGTGGAGATGTCAGAGGTTTTCAGACGGGCTGAGAACTGACATAAAGAGGATTTTGATCCCACTCAGGATCACGGAGTTTGCTGACTTGGTGGATGAAGCCACCATTATAGAGAGTCTTAATGCGGAGGATGTTGGTGGAGTTGGGAAGGCTCCAGCTCGTAGAGCTGCTAGCGCTATGGTAATGGAGGTAAGGGCGCTAAGAAGGGCCCCTACGGTCGGTCGCTACGCCAACAAATCTCGATCATATCGATCAAGAGGATTGGCAGCATCGGCCCGGTGCCGTATGGGCGACTACTTCTACATTTCAGCCTAGGGAGCAATTTCTTCTTCTCCTAGAGTCTCAATGCCGCAGATTGTCAGATGTTTTAGGTGTGGTGGACCACACTATCTGAGCCAGTGCCCACAGACTGATGTAAGAGTTTGCTTCTCGTGCCAGCAGCCAGGGCACCTTGCAAGGGACTGTCCTACGCCTAGTAGGGCGCTTTCGTCTTCGCTAGCGCCTTGCACGCTATTAGGCCTAAAGCAACTAGGGCTCCAACAACAACCAGATCGAGAGCGGAGGGACGTGTATTCACTACTTCTGCATCAGAGGCAGCCCAGGCGACAGATCTTGTTCAAGGAACAGCGGTAGTGGCAGGTACTTTTCTTTCTGTATTATTTGATTCTGGAGCCACACACTCTTTTATTGCGGACAATTGTGTGAGAAACTTAGGATTACCGGTGGGCGATCTAGGATGTGACTTAGTAGTATCGACACCTACTTTAAGTTCAATTAAGACTTCGACGGTTTGTGTTAGGTGTCCCATAGCAATTGAGGGACGAAGATACAAAGTAAATCTTATTTGTATCCCGATGTCAGGGTTAGATGTAATCCTGGGTATGGATTGGCTAACTGCCAATCGTGTGCTAATTGATTGTGGCCGGAGGTGTTTAATCTTTCCTGAGCAGCAAGATTGTGTAGAATTGATTTCTACTCGCCAAGTAGAAACATACTTAGGTGAGGGAGTATCTTGTTTTGTTTTGTTGGGAATTATGAATGCAGAAGTGGAGCAAAGCCTTCAGTCAATACCAGTAGTATGAGAATTCCCTGAGATTTTTCCAGAGGATATTCCTGGAATACCTCCACGTAGAGAGGTAGAGTTTGCTATAGATTTGATTCCTGGGGCTGAGCCAGTGTCTGTAGTACCGTATAGAATGGCGCCAAAAGAGTTAATTGAGCTTAAAGAGCAAATCGAGGATCTAATGCGTAAACAGATGATTAGACCAAGTGTATCGCCTTGGGGAGCCCCAGTTCTCTTGGTGAAAAAGAAGGACGGAAGTTCTAGATTATGTGTGGATTATCGCAAGTTGAATAAGTTGACAATTAAGAACAAGTACCCATTGCCGCGAATCGATGATTTGATGGACCAGCTGAGAGGTGCTAAGGTATTCTCTAAGATTGATTTGAAGTCTGGGTACCATCAGATCTGAGTGAAGGATGAAGATATTCCTAAGACTGCTTTTCGCACTAGATATGGTCATTATGAGTATATAGTGAAGCCTTTTGGAGTTACAAATGCTTCAGCTGTGTTTATGGACTACATGAATCGGATCTTTAGACCTTTCCTGGATCGATTTGTGGTAGTCTTTATTGATGATATTTTAATTTATTCTAGTTCGTCAGAGGAACATGAAGAGCATTTGAGGACTGTACTTAATGTTTTAAGGGAAAAACAGTTGTATGCTAAACTGTTTAAGTGTGAGTTTTGGCTAGAGGAAGTGAAGTTCCTTGGTCATGTTATTTCAGCTAAAGGAATTGCAGTTGATCCTTCCAAAGTTGAAGCGGTGTTGCAATGGGAAAGGCCGAAGACAGCCTCAGAGATTCGTAGTTTTGTGGGCCTAGCAGGTTACTACCGGAGATTTATAGAGGGATTCGCGAAGATAGCTGCACCATTAACACGGTTAACTCGCCGTGATCAACCCTTTGTGTGGACTGAGGAATGTGAGCAAAGCTTTAATGAGTTAAAACAGAGACTAACTTCTTCGCCGGTGTTGATTCTCCCTGATACTAGTCGACCGTTTGAGGTGTACTATGATGCTTCTCATCAGGGATTGGGATGTGTGTTGATGCAAGATAAGAGAGTGGTAGCTTATGCATCTCGTCAATTGCGAACTCATGAGTGAAATTACCCGATTCATGACCTTGAGTTAGCTGCTGTAGTCTTTGCTCTGAAGGTGTGGCGACACTATCTTTACGGAGCTCAGTTTGATGTATATAGTGATCATAAGAGTCTGAAGTATTTATTTGATCAGCGAGAGTTAAATATGAGGCAGAGACGTTGGGTGGAATTCCTTAAGGATTATGATTTTCAGCTCCAATACCATCCAGGAAAAGCTAACGTGGTGGCCGATGCATTAAGTAGGAATGTGGTTCAGGCATTCTCCCTAAGAGTCAGTGAAACCCTTTTGGTAGAACAATTCCGAGACCTGAACATACATGTGGACTTATCACCCGAAAAGATTAGTTGTAGCCGAATTGTGGTGACTAATAATTTCTTACAGGAAATTAAAGATAAACAATTGTGGGATCCAATGTTATGTCGGATTGTATTTCTCTTAGGGACAAATAAGACAAAGGGTTTCAGTAAAGGTGTTGATGGTATTCTCAGATGTCAAGGTCGAGTTTGTGTCCCTAGAGATACTGAATTAAAGAGAGCAATTCTAGAAGAAGGACATAAGGGTAGTCTCAACATTCATCCTGGTGTTACCAAGATGTATCAAGATTTAAAGCAGATGTTTTGGTGGCCAGGCATGAAGCAAGAGATAGCTGAGTTTGTTAAAGCCTGCTTGACTTGTCAAAAGGCAAAAGCGGAGCACCAAAGCCCTCCAGGAGGGTTACAAACGATGGAAATTCCAGAGTGGAAGTGGGACCATGTGACCAAGAGTGTACATTTCTTGCCAATTAACATGACCTTTAGCTTGGAGAAATTAGCAGAATTGTACATTAGAGAGATTGTCAGGTTGCATGGAGTACCTTCTAGTATTATCTCTGATAGGGATCCTCGATTCACTTCCCAGTTTTGGCAGAGTTTCCAAGAATCTATGGGCACACAGTTGAGGTTGAGTTCTGCATACCATCCGCAAACAGATGGTCAATCTGAGCGTACTATTCAGACCTTAGAAGACTTATTGCGGACTTGCATTGTAAAGCAGAGGAGTAATTGGGAGGATATGCTTCCTTTGGTAGAATTCACTTATAATAATAGCTATCATTCGAGTATAGATATGGCACCATTTGAAGCTCTGTATGGTAGAAGGTGTAGAACCCCTATCTGTTGGTTCCAAGATGTAGTACATTTGATGGTTGGACCTGAAATGCTGCAAGAAACTAAGGAGAAAGTTGAACTTATTAGAGAAAAGCTAAGAGCTACCCAAAGTCGACAGAAATCTTATGCTGACCAACGCAGAAGATCCCTAGAATTTGAGGTTGGTGATCATGTATTCTTAAGAGTATCACGCACTACAGGTGTGGGGCGAGCCTTAAGAGCCAAGAAGTTAACACCTAATTTCATAGGACCGTATCAGATATTACATCGTCGAGGACCAGTAGCCTATGAATTAGCATTACCACCTCAGTTGTCTGGAATACATAATGTTTTCCATGTGTCGCAGCTAAAGAAGTATGTTCCAGATTTGTCTCATGTAATTGAGCCTGATGTTGTGGAGTTACGAGATGACTTGTCTGTGGAGGTCCCAGCTGCTCGTATCGAGGAAACTAGAGTTAAGAAACTTAGAGGTAAGTCTATTCGGTTAGTAAAGGTTGTTTGGGACCAAATAACTGGTGATGCCACATGGGAGTTAGAAGAAAGAATGAGAGAGTTGTATCCTCATCTTTTCTCTGGGGAATGAAATTTTCGAGGACGAAAATTTATTTTCGAGGACGAAAATTTATTTTCGGGGGGAGAATTGTCAGGCTTCTAATTTATTATTGAGTAATCTATAATATTTTATACTTGTTCAATATTAATTGAAGGATTATTTGGTATTAGAATATATTTAGATGGAGTTGAAATTATTTATAAAAAAAAAATAAAAAAAAAAAGTGCAACCGCCCATGAACAGTGCAAACCGCGTACAAACCGTGTATGAACAGTACAAACCGCGTATGTACAGTGACTGCTGATGTCATTGGTGACGTCACATACGCGTACAGTGCATGTACAGTACGAGTGTACAGTGTTTTTCGGCATGAATAGTGCCCTGAACAGTATTTTCCGCGCGTGAACAGTAAGGCGGTGAACAGTGTTTCCGGCGATGAATAGTAAATTTCGTCGTGAACAGTAAATTTCGAAAATTTTCTATAAAAAGGGGGTTTCACACGAAATTTTCATTTCTTCACCTCTATCCAAGGTTCTCAAAGGTTCTAAGGCCGTAAACCACCATTTCTCTCATACTAAACCTTCCTAAACTTAGATTTCTCGCCAGATCTGAGATTCTACATCTATTCTGAAGGATTGGAAGTAAGTTTCTTTAAGTTTGAAGCTAGATTTACCATTCGTTTCTCTTCTCCTTCTCTTTCTTATAGAAATTCATGGTGTTCTTAGGAGAAACTCTGTTCTAAAGCTGAATCTTCGGTGAATTTTGTTATAATCAAGTAATATTCGGTAGATCTAGTGTGAATCATCTTTCTGAGGTAAGGGGAGTTTACTTTAACCTATGAACTATGTTTTGAACGGTTTAATATGCTATTTCAAGATATTTTGATATGATTTTGTTAGATCTATTGAATAAAAGCTATTTTCTAAGCTGTAACTGTTGTTAATTAGTTTAAAATGCTGAGATTTTGGTTGATCTATTATAAACTTGCCGTAGTTGAGCTGTTAAAATAATTTTGGTGGCGTGCATCATGCTGAGATATATGTTTTGCATCATTATAGAGCCGAGTTACATGTTTAGGTGGGTAGACATGTAACGGTAAGTTCATGCCGAAATTTCTTTGTCTTTGTCGTGTCTGGATCCGGATACCTAATGGGTCGCTCCGGACCGGCTCGGTTCCTTCTGGATTACTTAGGCTGTGAAACCAGTTAGAAGCCGTTTTCATGCTGTGCATTAGATGGGCTGAAAATGCATGGGGTTATTGCTGTGAAAAATATTTTGCTCTATATATATATAATTTTATTTTATGTTTGGTAAGCTCACCCTTGCATTTCTTTCTATGTCGTTGTGTGCGTGTGTACTGCGATGATCGTACGGTGGTACGTGAGCAGATGTAGCAGGTGTTGCATCTACTTCACAGCCGAGGGGCCAAGAAGAAAAGTTAGAAGCTGGAGTTGAGTAATAATGCATCAAAGTCCTTTTTCTTTATATATGAGACCTCATGTCGAGGGAGTCACGTATTATAATTTTTTTTTGGTATTTTGAATATTATAAACTAAATGTAATATTATGTTGATCTGTTGGATATTTGTTGTAAGGAACTTCATTTTTTACTTTGAATGAGAAGTGAATTTTTATACTTATATTCTCTGTTATTTACCTATTTTAAATAAGTATGTGGTGTAGAAACAATGTTCTCGGTCCCTTATAAAAAGGGGTCGTGACACAAATGGCAACAGTTGTTTGGTGACAATGCATTTGGGCTTCTTAGACTGGTTCAGCTTCCAAATTGTTCTTGGCTACCCAATCCTTTGCAGAATTTCTACATAGTCCTTATCAGGGCTATTCTTAAAGACATTGAACTCCAACTGTCCAGGCTGCTGTGCAAAATTTATGTTCAACACTGTGTTTATGTTTGCAAGAGTGAAGTCTACTCTCATCCCCTTTACCATCGTCTTGAACTTAGGGAATTTGTCTCCTTTGAACCTCATAGCATTGGTATAAAACTCCTGGGTTATTTCCCTCCAACCCATTCCAACTAGGGAGTAGAAGGATTCCCAATTCCTCTTCTGAATTTTTTCCTTGTATTATGGGTAATTGTCCTCAACTATTTCAAAAGCTCTATCTGGGACAATCTTTCTCCTCAGAATATTTGCCTTGAAGAAGTTCTCATGGGCAATACTTTTGAACCTTGAATCATATACTTCAATTGGTGAGGAGGCTGAGGCACCATCTGTTCTGGCCTTCTTTGATTTAGGAGTGTTTCTGGTGGATCCAGCTTGGATGTTCTTGTTGGATCTCCTCTTTGGAGTGTTGCTGGAAGATCCAGCTTGGGTCTTCCTAGAGGAGTCAACTGGTGTGTTCAAAGAGGTTTTGGCCATTTTTCAGTTTCTGCAAAAAGGAAGTAATTTGACAGTTTAAATTTGTAACACATAATTGTGAAAGTATAGATCTCTGTACTAAAGAAAGTTCAATCAAACAATTTGCAGAAATTCAATTCTTCTAACCAATATAACATGCAATCTACTGTTAGGCGAATCAATCATACAGATACAAAAGCACAATTGCACAATATTAATCATTCACAATCAAAGCATGTTAAATCCTAATATATGAGTTCAGAGTACACACTCTCAAAGCATATCAGGTTAACGCAGAGGGATTATTAAAGGTTATAAATATATTTTTCAACAAACTCTGTAATTTTAGCGTAAAAGCTATTTTATCAGAACAGGGTATGTCAATGTTCAGATATAAAAGCACAGATGCACAGAATTGATCAACCATATTCAGAGAATTTTTAAATTGATATCCCTAATTTGTAAGTTCAAAGTGCACACTTTCTCAGAAAAATATGGCAATGCAGAGAGCTAAGTTCAAGTTTAAACTAATTTTCAACATAGTTATGCACTCAGTCATTATCAGCATGGAGTTATTGTATCATACTCATCTAGAACTGGTTTCAGAATCACAAATAGTTTCAAATAATCATATTCAGATATTTTCAATCCAACACTTACACAGAAGTCTATTTAGACATATTGGATTCTGCAGAAATTTAGTTCAAATAGTAGGCAATGTAGGTTCGACTTTCCTTAAAAAAAATATCATGAATACCAGAACAGTTCCCCTAATTCCCATATCTGACTTTTCCAAACCCTTAAACACAAAATACAGTTCAGAAGATAAATTCAGACAATCAATTTCAATAGTTTTCAACAAACTCAGGCAATGCTTCATTACCTTCCTTTGACATTTTCCAAAATAATGCATACAGAACACAATGCATAAGATAATTTCAGAATATTATCTTCCAATCAAAACATTTTTATAAAGTCTTTATAGATCACTAAACTTCTGCAGAAATTTAATCTGAGAGTTAGCACAATGCAAATTCTAATCTCTTAGAAAATTCATACGTAATAGAGAAACTTATTCAGAGTGCTGTCTATTCTATTATTGACTCAAATAATACTAGAACAGTTCCCCATTGCTTATTCGAGAATTTCTTCTAACTTAAAACCAGAAAACATTGCAAAATGTAACTCCAAACAATCATTTTCACAATTTTTATTCAAGGTATTTTTTTTACTTTATTGAAAATGGATTAAAAGTTAGAAGTGCATATTACTGTTCTGAATTCAATAACAATTTCAGTTCAAACATTTTCACTAAAGTCTTTTTAGGTTAATCTCATTTTTGCAGAAATTTTGTTAAAATAATATGCAATGCAGATTTGAATCCTCTAAAAAATTTAAATAACAGGGAAACTTATTCAATGTATTGTTCATGCTATTATTGAGTCAAATAACCTCAAAACAATTTCTGATTACCCCTTTTTTCATTTTTCCAAAACATTAACATAGAAAACCCTAATCCACTATTTTAGAGAGAAAAGAGTTGCGTACATGGCGAAAGGATGTAGAAATATAGGGGAAAAGCTTGCTACTACTAGGTCAATGTATGCAAGGAGTGAAATCGTAGAGAAAGCTCAGAGAGAAGAGGAATTTTTAGGTGCAAAGGTATGTGCGTGTTCACTTTAGTTTATATTTATAGTCACGCGTGGGCACGTGACAACTTTAAACAAGAAAAGTGAACATTACAGCATTTAAGACACCCAGCGTGGTTACTTTATCTTATTAGAGTGAGCGTTCCAGAGAATTAAGTTTTCTGGGAGAAGGGCGCGTTATCACTATTGCTGGGCAAAGTGATAACGCGCAAGCAATGTTGCAACTTTTTCACAAAAAAAAGTAACGCACATAAGAGAACTCATACTTACCTGTGCGTAACCACTTTTGCCAGGTAAAGTAAGCATTCCAGAGAGTATGTTTTCCTTCTGCCTCTACGTGATCACTCTCATCAGTGAGAGTGAGTGTTCCAGAGGAGCGTGTTTAACTTGATGCCTCTGTGTGATCATTTTTGTTAGTAAAAGTGATTGTTCCAGCAGAGATCCTCAAAATGCATTCTCTGTGTAGCTTCTTTCCTGCAAAATAGTGACTCCTTTCATTAATCAAATGCCTCTAAAACCTCAATTAACTCACTTCTCACACTCTAATCCTTCAATTTACTTCTCACAACCTCAAATTTCTAATCAATTATGATATTTAATTCAGAAGATCAGATGCAGTAGAACTTTGCAGAGAATTGTAAGACATGAATATGCAGAATTCTAATTTGCAGAAGTTGCAGAATTTGTAGATATAGAATGCAACTTCTAAAACAATACAAAAAGCTTAAAATGGGTTAGAAATGTGAGTTGCCTCTCACAAAGCGCTTCTTTAACGTCACTAGCTTGACGTTAAATGTTCCTCACTCAAGAGGAACCACTTTCATGCATGAGATATTCCTTGTAAACACCTCTCCATGATAGACCTTCAATCTCTGACCATTAACCTTGAATTCTCTCCCTATCTTTTGATCCTCTATCAGAATTGCTCCAAAAGGAGATGTTTCTTTTATCAGAAAAGGTCTAGACCATCTTGATCTCAGTTTTCCTAGAAATAGTTTCAGCCTAGAATTGAACAATAGCACTTGCTGTCCAGGTCTGAATTCTCTCTGCAGAATGAATTTGTCATGAATTCTCTTGGTTCTCTCTTTGTACAACTTTGTATTCTCATAAGCTTGCTGTCTGAACTCCTCCAATTTATGTAATTGCATAATTCTCTTCTTTCCAACACTTGGTAAATTAAAGTTCAGCTACTTTGTAGTCCAATAAGCTCTGTGCTCCAACTCCAAAGGTAAGTGACATGCTTTTCCAAAGACTAATTGGTATGGTGACATACCAATTAGAGTTTTAAAAGCAGTTCTATATGCCCATAGAGAGTCATCTAGTTTCTTTGACCAATCTTTTCTTGAACTACTCAATACTTTCTCCAAAATCTGCTTGATTTCTCTATTTGACACTTCCACTTGTTTGTGGATGATATGGAGTTGCAACCTTGTGCTTCACACCATATTTCATTAATACTGCTCGAAGATATTTGTTACAAAAGTGAGCACCTCCATTATTTATCAGAAATCTGGGTATTCCAAACCCTACAAAAATGTTATTTCTTATAAAAAATATCACTACCTTGGCATCATTTGATCTTGCGGGAATGACTTTCACCCATTTGGAAACATAATCCATTGCCACTAAAATGTATTCATGCAAAAATGATGGGGGAAAAGGTCCCATGAAGTCAATCCTCCATACATCAAATAGCTCCACTTCCAAAATGTTTGTCAATGACAGCTCATGCCTCCTAGAGATGTTGCCTATTCTTTGACATTTATCATAGCTTTCAACATACTTCTTAGCATCCTTAAAGAGTGTAGGCCAAAAGAAACCTGCTTGCAGTACGTTTGCAGCAGTCTTGAACTTGCATGGTGGCCTCCATATTCTGAGTTGTGACAATGCCATAGTATCTCAACTTGTTCATTTTGTGGAATGCACCTCCTAATTAGACCATCTACCCCAATCTTGAACAAATAAGGGTCTTCCCACACATAGAATTTGTTGTCATGTACGAACTTCTTCTTTTGCTGCCAAGTGAACCTCATTGGGATGAATTGAGTAGCTTTAAAATTTGCCATATCAGCAAACCAAGGCATATCTTCCACTGTAAGAAGCCTTTCATCTGGAAATTCTTCACTGATTTCTAAGGAGTCAGGGGTTAGACTTTCCAATCGAAGTCTGGACAGGTGGTCAGCTACCCTATTTTCCTTTCCCTTTTTATCTCTAATTTCCAATTCAAATTCCTGTAGCAATAGAATCCATCTCAACAATCTTGGCTTGACATCCTGTTTTGATAACAAGTATTTAAGTGCAGAATAATCAGTATATACTATAATTTTTGATCCCATCAAATATGATATGAATTTGTCAAAAGCAAACACAATAGCTAGGAGTTATTTTTCTGTGGTTGTGTAATTTACTTGTGCAGGATTTAAAACTTTGCTGGAATAATATATGACATGCAATTTTCTATCATTTGTCTGTCCCAAAACAGCTTCTACTGCACTATCATTTGCATCACACATTAATTCAAAAGGAAAATTCCAATCAAGTTTTACAAGAATAGGTGCAGAAATTGATTTTTCTTTCAAAACAGAAAATGCATGCAAACAAACATCATTAAATATAAAATTAGCATCTTTCACATGTAGATCACTAAGAGGTTTTTTGCAATTTTTGAAAAGTCTTTGATAAACCTCCTATAAAAACCAGCATGTCCTAAAAAAACTCCTAACTTCCTTAACATTAACTGGTGGAGACAGTTTACTAATGACTTCTATTTTTACTTGGTACACCTCCATTCCTTTTTCTGAAATTTTATGGCCAAGAACAATGCCCTCTTGGACCATGAAATGACATTTCTCCCAATTCAACACAAGGTTAGTATCTTGACATCTATGCAAAATAGTGGATAGATTAGCTAAACAATAATCAAATGAATCACCAAAAACAGAAAAATCATCCATAAACACTTCAATGATGTTTTCTACCAAATCAGAAAAAATGGAAAGCATGCACCTTTGAAAAGTGGCAGGAGCATTGCATAATCCAAAAGGCATTCTTCTATATGCAAAAATCCAAATGGACATGTAAAAGCAGTCTTTTCTTGATCCATAGGGTTTACTGCTATTTGATTGTATCCTGAATACCCATCAAGAAAACAGTAGAAAGAATGTCAAGCAAGTCTTTCCAGCACTTGGTTAGCAAATGGTAGTGGGAAATGGTCTTTTCTAGTTGCATCATTTAACTTTCTATAGTCAATACACATGCGTCAGCCAGTAATAGTCCTAGTAGGGATGAGTTCATTCTTCTCATTACGTACAACTGTCATCCCTCCCTTCTTAGGGACAACTTGGACTGGACTCACCCATTGGCTGTCAGAAATTGGATAAATTATCCTTGCATCTAGCAACTTCATAACCTTTTTCTTAACTACTTCTTTCATGGCTGGGTTCAACCTTCTTTGTAGCTGCACAACTGGCTTAAATTTCTCTTCAAATAGAATCCTATGCTTACAAAAAGAAGAATTTATACCTTTCAAGTCTGAAATACTTTAGCCAATTACAGATTTGTATTTTCTCAGAATTCTCAGCGGCTTTTCCTCTTCTTCCTTGATGAATCCATATTTTTACTGATATTTTAGCATAATTCTAACACATTTGATAAGAAAAAGATATAAAGAAAGCAGAAAAACTCAGAAAAAGAGAATGAATTGAAATTTCCTTTCAATTTGTAGTTATTTTAGCAATTATGGAATTTTTGATTAGGAATTAAGTTTTTTATCTTATTTTTGAAGGATCAATTCGAGCAAGGTTCATGAAAATGGAGGCTTGATGAAAAAGAAGAGAAAAGTAGCAAGTCTGGACTCCAAAACATAAGAACGAGGAAATGCAGATTGGGCATGATCACTATTGTCAGTAAAAGTGATCACTCCAGAGCTCAAAGAAGAAGTGAAGCCTGGGCGTTACCACTTCTATCAGAAAAAGTGAGCGTTCCAGAGAGGCAAAATATCAGGAAAGCTTTGCGTAACCACTATTATTATCGAAAGTGAGCATTCCAGAGAGCCTTCAACTTGGCGAGTTGCGCATAATCACTTTTATTCATAATAGTGATCACGCGCAACCACTTGAGCTCTGCGTTGTCACTTTTATCAGCAAGAGTGATAGTTTCAGAGAGCCCTCAATATCAGGAAAGTTGCGCGTGGTCACTTTTCTCATAAAAGTGTTAACACGCAACCATAAACTTTCTGTGTAGCTACTATTTCTCATAAAAGTGATAACGCGCAAATCTAAGAAATTCTATAAATACCATAAACGCTCCAGAATTAAGGGGATTCTGTTCATTTTCAGTTTTGTTAGTTAGATTCACATTGGAGGAAGTGAGAGAGAGGAGTGGGGAGTCGAATCTTGGAGCTTCACGAAGAGACATTAGAGTGAAGCACGTTGCCATGGCTATTCTGATTTTCTTCTTCTCTTCATCTCTTTCTTTTCCTTTCTCTGCTGTTATGGCTATGTAATTTCTTCATAGTTAGGGATTGTAGATCTAAAACGAACATGTTGAATTGATTTTGGATCTGGATTTCAAGCTTTGGAATAGATTGAGTGATTGATTCTGCATATTACGTAGTAATTGAATGAAAATTTGATTAACTGATTTCAAAGGAACTTTTGTCAATGGCAATTGAATTTGTTCTTCAGATCTGAACCAATCACTGAGATTATAGTTTTCTTAGGGATAAGAGACTTTGATCTTGCAATCTTCTAGTTTCTTACACTTAAAGCAATATTGAATTAAATCAGATCTAAGGAATTAGAATGGCTTAATTGAATGTTAGGTTCACTGAGTAAAGGAATTAACCTCTGAACAATATAACGTGAAACTGATTGTCATTCTTTCCAATTGCTTGCTAATTCAGAACTTTATTGATTAAACATTAGAGTTTTGGTGAAGCAACTCCCTAGCTATGGTTTCTTCATTTGTTATTACATAATTGTTTGTTCATTGTTCTATTTTTCTACAAGTTTCTTTTACTCCTAATTGTTCTAGTTTGTTGTTATTACATGTTACAATTCTCCTTCCAAATTTGTATGGCTCAAATGGTTATAATTCTATGAAGTGATACTTGAAACCTAAATTCTCTGTGAAGATGATATTTAGATCTTAATTTTACTCATTACTTGCTGCAATACTAGTGCACTTGCTAGTGTTAGATTGCGAACAACAAGTTTTTGGCGCCGTTGCCAGAGAATTTTGTATTTCAAGATCATTAGTAGCAGAAGAATAGCTAGATTAAGCATTTATTTTTGTTGTTGTTTTGCTTTCAAGTTTTTCTGCATAATTTCTCTGCATCTTGTGTAGATTTCTGCATAAGTTCTGCTGTCTTTTGTATAAAATTTTTGCATTCTTTTGCATTTTCTGCACAATCTCGTTTTTCATGTTTCTGCATAATTGTAAACTTAATTCTGTATAATTTCTATGTTTTCTGCATTTGTGAATTTCTGATTTTGATAGAATTAACACTGTTAGCAATAGTCAATTTGCATATATATTGTGATTCAATTCAATTTTATATTTTTCTTCCTACTAGTTTTATAGTACAGATTGAGTAATTTTTGTTTCACTGAAATTCTGTAGTGTTAGATCACATTTAGAATTTTCTGTTTGAATTTAGTGTAACTAGTTAATTTTGTAGTAGTATAGTATAATTTCTGATCAACATTGATACTGTTAGAAGCAGATATCACATATACTGCAAGCTAGTTAAGTTTTCTGTTTTCTTCCTATTAGTTTCATAGTATTCATTGTATATGCGTGGTAAAAACAAGAATAAATCAATTCTAGTCTTTTATCCTGATATAGACATAACCTTAAGAAGATTGAGAAAAGAGTCTAGAGTAGAAAAAGTCATAGGAAGTGATAGTGATTTAGAAGCTGTCTATTGTCTAGAAATTCAGAACAATCCTAGAGTGAAAAGAACACCTACACCTTTGAGACAACCAAATCTAGCAATAGAGATGGTAGAGAGCAAAATAGAATTAGAACATTAGGGGACTATGCAATTCCTAACATGCAAGGTTTTAACTCTTCTATAATTAGGCCAACTATCCAAGCCAACCATTTTGAGATTAAACCTGCCTTATTACACTTAGTCCAACAGGATCAGTTTTCTGGTGAAAATTATGATGATCCTAACTTACATATTTCAAATTTTCTGCAGCTGTGTGACACCATAAGAATGAATGGAATTAGTGAAGAAGCCATCAGACTGAGACTATTTCCTTTTTCCTTGAGAGATAGAGCTAAATGCTGGTTACAAGCTCAACCACAAGGAAGCATTACAACTTGGACAGAACTTGTGAATATGTTTCTAACCAAGTACTTCCCTCCATCCAAAGCTACTAAGCTGAGAGGAGAAATTACATCCTTTGTGCAGCAAGAAGGAGAATCATTGTATGAAGCTTGGGAAAGATACAAAGAATTGCTTAGAAGGTGTCCACATCATTGTATTCTAGATTGGATGAATTGGAAACTATCTACAATGGGATGAATGCAGCAACAAGAACAATGGTTGATGCTGCTGCTGGAGGTTCATTAAACACAAAGTCCTTGGAAGAAGCTCAGAGGATTATTGAGATGATGGCATCGTCAATGTATCAGAATTCAAATTCAAGGAATGAAGGAAGAAACTCTGGTCATGAAGCTAAGGTTTTGGAAACCTTTCTTACATAGAATCAGCTACAAAATCAAATGTTTTCAAAATAATTAGCTGCCTTAACTCAACAAATCAGCAACCTTCAAACAAGGAGTATGCCTACCAGTCAACTAAGCTACGATTTTTGTGGAGGAAACCATGTAAATGGTGCATGCGAGGCATCTACAAGTAAACTACAAGAATAAGTGAATGATATGAATAATTTTTAGAGACAACAACCATCATATCCCCCTGGATTTCAATTTTTGAATAATAGAAATCAGTAGTATTCTAATTGGAATAATCAATATTCTGCTACCAAGAATTCTAACTCTAATTTACCTTTTTCTAATGCAGGTCTAGCAACAAAACAGCCTTATTTTCAGAGGAATCCACCACTCAACCTCAAGGAAATCAGAAATTTTCCAAGCCTATGAATGAGAGGTTGACTGAGATGGAAGAAACCATGTTGCAATTCATGAAGGTGACCCAAACAAGCTTCAAGAACCAAGAAGCTTCTATGAAGAAACCGGAAACACAAATTGGACAATTAGCTGAACAACTATCCAGCAGGGATGAAGGAAGATTTCCAAGCAATACAGTAATCAATATTAAGGAGCAATGTCAAGCCATAATTACAAGGAGTGGAGTTGTGGCTCCAAGTCTTCAACCTGTAAAAAAGAAAGTAAATGATGCAGCAGAGAGGAAAATTGAACAAGATCTGCAATAAGAAAATTTTAAGCTATTAAAGAAAGATCATTCAGAAGAAAAAGTAGATGTTCCTATGAATTTTGAGAGGAAAACCAAAAAGCAACTCTTCGAAGAAGCTTGCAAGCCAATAGATCCAAAAAAATACAAGAGGCTGCCTTATCCTCAAAGGGTCCAAAATCCTAAATAGGAGGAACAATTTGAAAGGTTTATGAATGTCTTTAAGAAATTGCAGATTAACATTCCTTTTGTAGAAGCTTTAGAGCAAATGCCTTCATATGTAAAATTTATGAAAGAACTACTTTCTAGAAAAGGAAGCTAGAGAACGACAAAACAGTACCTTTGACAGAGGAGTGCAGTGCCATTCTCAAGAGAAAGATTCCTCAAAAACTTAAAGACCCAGGATCATTCAGCATTCCTTGTGAAGTAGGAAACTGCAATGTGGGAAGAGCATTATGTGACTTTGGAGCAAGCATAAACTTGTTGCCATTGGCTGTTCTGCAAAAACTTAGCATAGAGGAAGTGAAGCCCACCAACATCACATTGCAGCTAGCTAATAGATCATACACTTATCCATATGGAGTTGTTAAAAATTTGTTAGTTTAAATTGACAAGTTCATTTTTCCTGCAGATTTGGTAATTTTGGACATGGAGGTGGATGCTAATATTCCTTTGATCCTAGGAAGGCCATTTCTTGCAACAGGGAGAGCTTTAATAGATGTGCAGAAAGGTGAACTTATGCTTCGAGTTCAAGATGAGAAGGTAGTATTTAATGTGTTTGAAGCTTTAAAATATCCAGTTGAAGGTAGATATACTGGATGCTTTTATTACATAACATCATATTAATGAATTTGATGAAACTGCTGTGTTAGAAAAAATAATATCTGCAGGGAATGTCAAGTCTAAAATTCTGAATGAAGAATACATCATGGAAGTGCAGCAGCAATTGGAAACCCTGCCAATTCAAAAACTTGCAGAAAATTCAGTGAAGGAGGAGCTGAAAAAGGATGTTAAAGAAAAGGAAAAGCATAAGCTAGAACTGAAACAGCTTCCCTCCCACCTGTGGTATGCATTCCTGGATGAGAAACTTGAGAATCCAGTCATCATCAACAATGAGCTCAAGGAAGAACAAGAGGAAAAGCTGGTGTGAATCTTGAGAAAACACAAATCTGTAATCGGCTGGAGTATTGCAGATCTGAAAGGTGTAACACCTAAATTACTACCAAGATCTTATCTTCTAAAAATATAATTTGAAGGCTTTCTGAAAGTGGTGTACCCTACCGAACATGAACAAGGAATCATTCATTCGACATTAGTGTGCAAACAAACAACAAATTCATAATTTAATTCATAAATGAGTGAACATTATCCTTTAATCCTTCATTCAAATTTGTTCTTCACCAAAACATGTATATTGAATTACGTTTTATTAGCATACTTAGAAATTTTGTTATTGTTCTACATTTTCTCAGATTAATTTCTTTTATGAAAAGAAGAAGGTGAGCGCTCAACATCATATGCTTAGTGGAATGAAATTCTGAAATCATAATAAGAGACATGTAGCTGGAGAGAAAATATGATTATGTGCATATACGTCTCTAGTTTAAATAGTCCAAGGTAAATCCATCATGAAACGATCAAAAAGAAGACCTCATAGTTCATTATTTCAAAAGTAATTACAAACAGCCCCAAAAGAAAAAGAAAGTATAAAACGTAAGAGCAGTGTTCATCCATGACAAGGCAAAATAACCATCTACAAATAAAACTCTGGTGGAAAGGAATCCTCACTAGGGTCGGATTCCATTCCATCAGAATCGGGTGAATCATCCACAGCCTGAGGGCGAGGAGAGGGTGGCAGGTCATCCGGGTCACTGTCAATCCAACCGATGGTAGGCGGTGGTGATCTCAAGGTGGATGGCGGTGGCGGAGAAGGGTGTTGGGTGGAAGGTCCAGCTTCATCGGAAAGGGGTGCCTGAATGTCGAGACGTTGGCGAGGAACTAGCCTGACGGAAGATGCAACCACCCGAATGTCTTTCTATTCAGGTGCGGGCGCAGGAGTAGGGCTAGGACAAAGGCTGGGTTCGGGGTCAAGGTCAATGATAGTCTTACCTTTATCCACAAAAGTCTTAAGACGTTTGGTAGGAGGTTCATGAGATGATGGGGAAGAGGGAGGTGTATGAATGATAATACTTCATTCAGGTGGTAGGGGAACGGAGATTTTGGCAAAAATGTGGTCCATCCAGTTGGGCTTCCATTCGCATTCAGTGAGAGGTCCCATGGACATGGAGACCATTCCCTGGTACATTAGGCGGCGCGTTACTGGGTCGTAGATCCATCCCTCCTTTCTTCCCGAATCCTCTCCCCAGATCCTCGCTCGGAGTGGGTCCATCTGCCATGCATTCATGCAATATACAACAACAGCAAGACAAGACGCAACACCAAAACAAAAACAGAACAGAGAGGGTGAGCTCAATACATTCCTTCATCAGAAATTGAATAAGTAAGAAAATCAACATAATACCAACAAACCTACTGACTCATAGTTCAATAATCACATTATCATAACATAATACTGATCAAACAGCCACAAAACGCAAATAAAATAAATGAGTTCATCATAACATAATTATAACAAAGGTAATTAAAATGTCACTACTTCTTCCATTCATTTTTAACTTTTTCCCCAGTCAAGATAATCGAAGGCCCTCATTCCCTACAAGCACATTTCGTATACAATCCTTCAGGGACATTTCCCTTCTTCACAAATTTTTAATTCCTCAGGAATGAGTCCTTCCAGATCCTGGTAATGCTTGCTCGTGTCAGGATTAGTGGAGGCTTTGATGGTGATGTGTCTGGCCGTAGTGAGCTATTCCGCGCCATTAGGGCAACCCTCCTCCACTACCCCTAAGGTTCTTCCCTTGAACCTGAACACTCACATCCCTCAGCTGTGCTAAATTGTGATCTTGACTCTCCAACCTTCCTATCATGCACGTAAAATAGTTTTGTATTTGCATCCTCCTCACACCGTTTTTGGAACACGCATTTCATACTCAAAGGTCACAAATCACATAACCACTCACGCTCATAAGAGCTAGAACGTACAAAGAAGAGAAAAATCATTCGTCCAGGGTCTAAGAATAAAAAGAAAAAAGAGAGAAGATGGAGATAATAAAGAGAATTTCTTTGAATCGTCATAGTTAAAATGTACTTCCATAAGCAAAATGATCATAAAAGAGTCAGAGGAATAACCACAAGCTTAATCATACATGCAACTCATTTCTACCACAATTCTTTTCATAAATTAGTAATTAGCTAGTAGGAAAAATCCTTCAAGGTTAAGAAAAATGGTTCCTTGGTCACGCAACGTCAAACCTAGAAAAGATGAGAAATTCTTCAACTAAAACGAAGAGGTAGGGGAATAATTGACGAAAACTGAAAAGAACACAAGGATTCTTAGAGTTATTTTAACATGCAATCGGATATTCATCAAAGTTACTAACTTTATTCATTAATAAAGGCAAACAAGAAAGAATCATCTAAGGTTTTCAATATCATAGACATGCAAATAGTAATCCCACTCATCCACACTCATTCGAGTTACCACACATCATTTTTTTAGTCGTATTCAAATAAAGAAGTAGGGGGATGAAGAGAAAGTTGTTTGCATGTAACTTTTAATATTAAAAATGAAAATGGGAAGGAAGAATATTAATCATGTTCAATCACGCACATATGAGTAAGCACATTCATTAACACACACAATCATGAACTCCCCTAACCTTGTTTGGTTCGAAAAAGAGATGAGGAGTGGAAGGTTTAGTCTCAGTGTTGGTAAGAACTTCAACCACAGCTTGAGTCTTGGATGGTGGCACAATCGTTGGAAGAGGGGTACAAGTTGTGTTGGAAACTCTCTAGGGTTTGTCATACCTTCAAAGAGGGTGGTGTCGCTCAAGAGAACAAGAGTGAGGAAGGGCGTTTGGTGTGGGGGTGAGAGAACGTTTGAGAGAGAAAAAAGAGATGAGGTTGAAAGTGTTTTTGAAAAATGAGAAGGGAAAAGGGCGCGTGAAAAATGAAGGGGTTCTTATATAGTGTAACCTGAACCTTATGTCCATTCGTTTCCCAAAGGCTGGCGGTGAAGGGTTGCACAGGGATGGTTTTAGGGTTAAGTTAAGGGATACACCCTTTTGCCTCTCCCTTTGAAGGCTTATGCCTCTTGGCGTGCAAGTGCATGCAAAAAGTCCCTTCAAAAGCATTAAATGCTCAGAGTGTAAAAGAAGCAAGCCATTAATGCTTCACACGTCTCCATAGGCCAGCCATCATGGTAGAGTAATTAAGTAGGGTTTTGGACGTCGACAAAAGTGAGCGGTTAGAGTATGTTGGCGGTAGGGTTTTGATTTATGGTGGGAATTTAGTTTAAACCTTTCATATCCCATGAAATTGAAAGGGTTATGTCTCTTGTGTGGCTGTGTAAATGAAAGGGTCTTTTAAGTGGGGTTTAATGGTAGTACGGTTCCAAAGAGAGCATTTATTCTAGGTGCAACGTTTTTTTAAATGTGGGAGGCGATTTAAGACATTGGAGAAGGGAATAAACATGCAATGTCTCTTTCAATTACCCACAAAGTGACACCTTTTAGGGTAGTACACGCACATAATCTCGTAATGATTAGCCATGAATGCAAAGCAATTAAGGCAAGGACATACAATTAATATCATGTACAGTTTTAGGGTTTTAAATGCATCATGGGAGAGTTTCCACGTTGACTCACGCTTATCCTTAATATGGCTGACGGTTTCAATCATTTGGGGGAGAAGATTGGGGGCTTGTTTGTTCATTTTTCTCGAGCGAATTAAAGGTGAGTGGAAAGTAATTAAGGCAATTTGGGTGAAATTAACGGTTAGATGAAAGGGTGGTTGTGGAAGTAATCAAGCATGATTAATTCTCTAATAAATGGTCATTGGAATAAATGTCAAATTGAATTTTAGTGGCTGGCTAATTAAGAGCACGAGAATTTGGAAGGGTTACGTTTTGGGGAAGAGATTTTGGGGCTTAGGGAAAGGAAAATGGCTGCATCTAATTAGGGTAACCAGGGAATTAATAATCTCATTAAATGCAATGTTTCATGCTCTAAATCTAGGCCATTATGGCCGGTTTTTCTCTCTCCTACATAAGCAAATAACGAAAATCTGATTACCTTAATTAAAAGAGGGGTATTGAATAAAATCATAAGGTGCATTAATGAATAGGGTAGCAATTATGTGTAAGTGCCGAGAATATGGAAAGTTTATTCTTCTAAAAGAGGATTATGGTCTTAAATTTTCGGTTGCACTATAAAAGGGAAGTTTTTAAATGAGATCCAATCAAATTATGGCAGTCCAAGATGTAACGTCCCTAATACAGACTCAATGGCACATCATACTTCCGCTGCGCAAAGTGACATGTGACCCTCTCTTCACGCTTAGAAATAAGTTGGCAATCTTATTTTCATAAGAGGGAGTTAACATCTAGAGATACTTTTACATTCTATAAACAAATTAATATATGCATATGTGGACTATAGCTCTGCTATGCGGACATACAACACCGAGTTGTTGTTTGCGAGTCATTCATATATAAATACTCAATAGCTTCCATCATTCATAGAAACACGTACATAAAACATCTTCTTTTCTTTTCTTTTCTCAAAAGTAAACCATGGTTTGAAAATAACACTATAATGAGTAAATAAGTAGAAAATCATTTGTTACAAAATAATTTTGTTTCCAATAAAGATTACAATAATTGAATACTTATAGAATCCATGATACAACTCAAAATAGTTATCACTTGATTTAAGCCTAAGAGCAGTCCCAACACTATATCTATACAAGAACAACAATCACAAAAAGAAAATAATTAGAGTAAGTACGCCCCTCTGAAGAATTCAACCATGCGTCTTTAAGGACTCAACAAGTTGTACTCAAGTCATCAGTACAAGAAAATGCACTGTCGTGAGGCTGGATTGTAGAACCACATGTCTTTCTTTGATATTAGGGCCCACACCTTGATTTAGTCTCAGCTCATCTACACACACACACACACACACACACACAACAAAACAAGCAAACAAAGAAAGACACAAAAGCATACAAGAGGGTGAGTCCATGTAACAAATAGCACAAGTCAAGTCATATAACAATCCATACAATAATTTTATTCGCAATCACATCCATAACACCTAGTATCAATCAATCCAACAAATCCAACAGTTTTAACATAGCCAAACATATGTTGGATGATGCATGATGCAATTTCCTTATGAAATTCACTCTTTGTTTAGTCACATGATGCAATGCATGGGGATCCCAGTCACTCGAAACATCATCATCATCATCATCATAAAAAATTCTTTCTTTTAACGTCAGAGGCGGTCAGAGGACTCCATTCCCTACTCCACATCACATTACAGCACAAGTTTCATAAAAATAATTGTCGACAACCCACGCTTCAAGAGCATTCTTCAGGAATGGACCTACCACGACCCTGGTAATGCTTGCTCATGTCAGGATTAGTGAAGGTTTGCTGGCGACGTGTCCCGGTCACGGTAGCTACTCCGCGCCATTGGGGCAACCCCGTTTCACTACCCCCAAGGTTCTCCTTGAACCTGAACACCCTACATCCCACAGTTGTGCCAAACTGTAGCCTTGACGACCTCCCCAACTCACGTCATGATGCATGGACAAACAATTTAATTAATTAGCCTTCCTCATTTCATCATCACCACTTCTTCATTCAACTTCCTCTTTCTTTTAGAGGATATCACATTCGGGCACACCATCACCCATTTGGGTATCAATCATCACATCATAATTTCAAAATTAGAGGACCTTTCATTTTAAACACACCAGTGCATGAGCTTATATACAAAAATCAGAACTCATTCTAAAAGAGGCAATCATATACTACAAGATAAGGTTACATAAACCTATTCAAATCATCACGCTAACTTAATAAATTAGAGATAGATCAAATAATTACATTCTTTCAATCCAACTAAGAATCATCAATCAAGTAACACCAAAAGACATTCATTTTTTTATGATGCAATGCAGAATTTAGATGTAATTAAGTGCAAAAACTGTCCCCTTTTTATGTGAAAATAGGTGGATGCAATAGCGTATTAAAATGTTTCTTTAAGTGTAGAGTCTGGCATACAGCGTGTATTAAAACGTATGTTCTTAGGGTAGAATTATTTGTGTACAGAATGCTGAAAAATAATAGAATAAGTCATTTGGTGCTAAGACAGTTAGGTAATAGGGTGCAGCACATAGAATGTTATAAAGTGTTGAATAACTCATCCCTTCATGCCAAAAATAGTTATGCAATAAGGCGCAGCATGCAAAGTACATTGATATGTTAATATTCATTCACTCATGTTAGAAATAATAAAGTAATAGGGTGTAACTAACATATTAGTATTTCTTGTGATGTAGAAATAAGTGGGCAGGAGAATGTTGAATAATAACTTAGTGTAGAAAGTAGTAGTAAGTTCAAAGAATAACAATATAAAATTATGTAGAAAATTAATAGCAGCTTTAGAAAGTAAGGAGTGTAGAATTTTTGCAGAAAAATAGCGACTAGTTTAGAGAATGAAAGTACAAAAACATTATTCCTACCCTTTTCAACTAATACATAGAAATATGCACAAAATTGTATTAATTTTTGAAAAGGAAAGAAGGTACAACCATTCTGCCGATAGAAACAATTTAAAAGTTCATAGTAAGTAGAGAACACATATAGCGATCACGTACTTAATCTCAAAGAAAATCACAACTACAATATCAGATCACGCTCAAGAGAATTAACACGTTCAAGAAAAAAGGGTAGTCATACACACACGGTTTAGGAGCAAAAGAAAAAGGGAGAAGATGGAAATAATTACAATAGGTTAAGTGGAATGCTAAAATCAAATGTGTGTTTTCCATGTAAGCATAAAAGAAAAGTCATGAAGCCAACCGCAGGCTCAACTCCACATGCAATCAGATTTTTAAGCCAAAAATTAGTGAAATTCATAGTTAGATAGTAAAATAATTCATTCACGATCAAGAAAAGGGTTCCTTGACTCAGCCAAATGAAAACCAAAAGAAGAATAAGTTCTTTCTTTCATAAGTACATTTTCATTTTTGAAGCAAGTGGATGGAAGAAAAATAAATAAGTGGTTTCACAACAAAATGGGTAAGAAAAAAGGTAGACAATAAGAACCGAGAAGAAAGTAAATGATTCATGTAAAAATCTATCATGCAATAACATATCCTTTCAAAGATATCATTTTTATAGTGAAGAAGCCAAGAACAATCAACGATCATGAGAATATCACTAAATCAGCGACATGTAAGGATTTCACACTCATAATCACGCCCATTTAAGTTACAAAGTGTCGCCCTTAAAACGTTATTCATTTAGAGTGATCTGGAGATGATGAAAACCACTTTCATGTGAATGTTTTAACAAAAATCAGAGGGGAGGACGAGGGAGAAGAAGACAAACCATTTTCAACAATACGCACTTAGATTTACCATGCAATGATACATCCATTCAAAGTTATCATTTTTATTCAATAATAAGTATGGACAACTGAGAACCAAGTAAGGATTACGATATCAACAACATGCAAAAACATCCTAACCATGATCGAGTTCATACAAACCATAAAAGTGAAATCTTTACCACGTCATTCAAGAAAAATCGTCAAGGGATGAGAGGAGGTCTTTTTACTTAGAAGTTTTTCAGCGAGAACTTAGAGCGAGGGTGAGAAAAAGATTCATGCAATGTAGACCACCACACACAACCAAGCACAAGCATGAACTCCCCTAACCTTGTTCGGTTTGAGAATGAGAGAAGAGTGGAAGGCTCGGTCTTGGCGCTTGTAGGAACTCGCTCAGGACTTGACTCTTTGGCGGCGGCACAACCGTTTGGAAGAGGGGTGCAGGCGGTGTTGAAAGCTCCTTGGTGTTTGTTGTCTCCTTCAGAGGGTGGTGATAGAGAGTGTTGCTCACGAGAGAAAGAGAGTAGAAGGTTTAGTGTGAATGTGAAAGGATGTCGAGAGAGAGAAGTAGTGATGAGGTTGAGAGTGTTTTGGAACGAAAGAGGGGGAAAGGGCACGTGAGAACAAAGAGGACCTTTATATAGTGTGAGTATAGAGCCTCTGTCCATTCATCTCCAGAGGGTTGGCAATCAAGAGCTGCACAAGGAAGGTTTAGGGTTAGGTTAAGTGAAGTGACACGACCTTTTACCTTCCCCTAGAACGGTTACGCCTCCTGGTGCTCTGGTGTAGGTGAAATGTCCCATCAAGAGCATTAAATACACATAGTGCAAAAGAAGTAAATAATCAATGCCCAACACATTTCCAATAGTCAATCATTAGGGAAGAATGCCACGAGTGGTGGGTCAGTTTCGATAAGGCCATGCAATTAAGGCAAGGTGGCTGTTTGAATTTTCTGATGAAGGGAATAGGCTTTAGACTTTTCACATTCCAAACATATGAAAGGTTGTGGCCCTCAGTCTACATATGAAGGGAATAGGCTTTGGGGAAGTAATTACTCTAGGTGTAATGTTCTAGGTTGATTGGCACGCCCCAATAAATGCAGGCTGCGGTTTTGGGCAGCTATGGAGGGAATAAGGCAGGCGTCTCTTCTCTTCCCCATGGTGTTTAATATAGGTGGAGGCAATTAAGTGTGTCTGATGGCGCTTAAGTGGGAAAATGGAAGGCTTCTCGGGTAAGTGAAAAAGGCATGGGGCACCTTCAATAAACGTTGGCAAGATTCATGCTAATTTATGATAAAGTGGTCAGCCCTAACTAAATATGTATGAGAACCCGAAAAGTCAGCAGTTAAGGGAGAGAATAAGGACTCTATCTCGGCTGCACTATTAATGAGGAATTTTTAAATGATTCCCAATTAAAGTGTGACGGTTATGATGGGGCGGCTGCACTTAATTACGGTAATTAGGGAATCTCCCCATGATTGGCCACGGTTACAACGAGTCATTAAGGAAAACGGCTGGCTTTATCATGGTCACCTAGGGATATGAAGAGTGAGCACTTAAAAGGGTAAAAATGCTTTAAATCCTGATTATGGCTATTTTCTCTCTCTCTGCCCATTAATGAGTTTTTCAGTTGGGATCTAGGCCATTAACTCAATTCTCTCCCCCCTCTCCCAAGCATGCATGCATTATGATTGGTCAAGAAAAGGGTGAAATTAATAAGGGCGACTAGCATTAAATACCCACTGAGGTTCTATGTCTTCCACTTTCTCTCTCTTGCTAACTCGAGTGTCTTTTTATATACCCAAGGCTATCACACATTTGTCTCTCCCCTCCAGATTAATGGCATGGAGATGAAAGGGTGTCATTAAAATGACATTAAATGAGGATAATGGTGCTTAATGGGGGTTCTATTCACGAGTTTCTCTCTCCTCTCTCTTCATAACTCAAGTTAGTAGGTCATTAAACATCCTTAATGCCTAGTGTTAAGGTGTCTCGAGCCACATTAATTAAGGAATAAATGTGTTCTAATGGCAATGCTAGTGGTATATTCAGAGGCACACGTGCATAGCACCCACAAAAGACATAAATGCAATTAATGAAGTCTATATTAATGAGACAACAATGCATTTATGACGCACCAAGTCCAATCTTCTCTCTCTATGCTAATGTCTTTTCGTTTTCCAAATTCACTACATTTAATTTTTGCATAACCATCTAGATATGACGTTTGAAATAACGAGAAAGGCTTTAATGCTCATTAAATAACTGGTTGGACACTAAGGGTTGTCTATAACTTCCACTAACCTCTTGGTTTCATGTGATAAGCTTTAAATGCATGGTTTAGCAAAATTTAAGAAAGGAAATTAATATGTCTCTTAGTGACCTCTAATGCACATTAATGAGATGCCAACTAATTATTAGTCCCCTTAATTAAAGGTAGTTAGAGAATTCGGCCAGCATAATAACTTGACACATGGAAGAGTTAATTCCCTCTTTCTTGAAAACCAACATGGCATTTAATGAAGAAAGAGAATGAGTGGAGTCTTAAGAAGGGTAGTCAAAAGGACACATGAGAAAGGTACAAATAATTTATGATGAAAGGTAATAAATAAGTCAAAGGAGGTCAAAATAGACTTTTAGTCTTCACATCCCACATGTTGCATTTTAGGTAAACGAAAGGTAATAAAATAAAAAGGGAAAAACAAGTCATGCATACATGGAAGGTAAAATATATTGATTGTAAGTTCATATGTCTACAACAAGTAAATTAAACAAAATAATTTTCAGCAGAGCAAAAATTCGAATAACAAAATGTCAAAGACTAAAAAAAAAATTCCATTCGCAGTCACTGTACATACGCGGTTGGCACTGTTCATACACGGTTTGTACGCGGTTTGCACTGTTCATACGTGGTTTGCACTGTTCACACGCGGTTTGCACTGTTCATACGCGGTTTGCACTGTTCATACAGTACTGTTCACTTTTTTTTTTTTTTTAATAATTTCAACTCCATCTAAATATATTCCAATACCAAATAATCCTTCAATTAACATTGAACAAGTATAAAATATTATAGATTACTCAATAATAAATTAGAAGCCTCACAATTCTTCCCCCGAAAATAAATTTTCGTCCTCGAAAATTTCATTCCCCAGAGAAAAGATGAGGATACAACTCTCTCATTCTTTCTTCTAACTCCCATGTGGCATCACCAGTTATTTGGTCCCAAACAACCTTTACTAACCGAATAGACTTACCTCTAAGTTTCTTAACTCTAGTTTCCTCGATACGAGCAGCTGGGACCTCCACAGACAAGTCATCTCGTAACTCCACAACGTCAGGCTCAATTACATGAGACAAATCTGGAACATACTTCTTTAGCTGCGACACATGGAAAACATTATGTATTCCAGACAACTGAGGTGGTAACGCTAATTCATAGGCTACTGGTCCTCGACGATGTAATATCTGATACGGTCCTATGAACTTAGGTGTTAACTTCTTGGCTCTTAAGGCTCGCCCTACACCTGTAGTGCGTGATACTCTTAAGAATACATGATCACCAACCTCAAATTCTAGGGATCTTCTGCGTCGGTCAGCATAAGATTTCTGTCGACTTTGGGTAGCTCTTAGCTTTTCTCTAATAAGTTCAACTTTCTCCTTAGTTTCTTGCAGCATTTCAGGTCCAACCATCAAATGTACTCCATCTTGGAACCAACAGATAGGGGTTCTACACCTTCTACCATATAGAGCTTCAAATGGTGCCATATCTATACTCGAATGATAGCTATTATTATAAGTGAATTCTACCAAAGGAAGCATATCCTCCCAATTACTCCTCTGTTCTACAATGCAAGTCCGCAATAAGTCTTCTAAGGTCTGAATAGTACGCTCGGATTGACCATCTGTTTGCGGATGGTATGCGTAACTCAACCTCAACCGTGTGCCCATAGATTCTTGGAAACTCGCCAAAGCGGGAAGTGAATCGAGGATCCCTATCGTAGATAATACTAGAAGGTACTCCATGCAACCTGACAATCTCTCTAATGTACAATTCTGCTAATTTCTCCAAGCTAAAGGTCATGTTAATTGGCAAGAAATGTGCACTTTTGGTTAGCCTATCAACTATGACCCACACTGCATCATGATTCCTAAGCTGTTCTAGGTAGATGGGACACAAAGTCCATAGTCACATGGTCCCACTTCCACTCAGGAATTTCCATCGTTTGTAACTCTCCTGGAGGGCTTTGGTGCTCCGCTTTTGCCTTTTGACAAGTCAAGCGAGGCTTTAACAAACTCAGCTATCTCTCGCTTCATGCACGGCCACCAAAACATCTGCTTTAAATCTTGATACATCTTGGTAACACCAGGATGAATGTTGAGACTACCCTTATGTCCTTCTTCTAGAATTGCTCTCTTTAATTCAGTATCTCTAGGGACACAAACTCGACCTTGACATCTGAGAATACCATCAACACCTTTAATGAAACCCTTTGTCTTATCTCGTCCCTAAGAGAAATACAATCCGACATAACATTGGATCCCACAATTGTTTATCTTTAATTTCCTGTAAGAAATTATTAGTCACCACAATTCGGCTACAACTAATCTTTTCGGGTGATAAGTCCACATGTATGTTCAGGTCTCGGAATTGTTCTACCAAAAGGGTTTCACTGACTCTTAGGGAGAATGCCTGAACCACATTCCTACTTAATGCATCGGCCACCACGTTAGCTTTTCCTGGATGGTATTGGAGCTGAAAATCATAATCCTTAAGGAATTCCACCCAACGTCTCTGCCTCATATTTAACTCTCGCTGATCAAATAAATACTTCGACTCTTATGATCACTATATACATCGAACCGAGCTCCATAAAGATAGTGTCGCCACACCTTCGAGCAAAGACTACGGCAGCCTAACTCAAGGTCATGAATCGGGTAATTTCGCTCATGAGTTCATAATTGACGAGATGCATAAGCTACCACTCTCTTATCTTGCATCAACACACATCCCAATCCACGATGAGAAGCATCACAAAGACACCTCAAACGGTCGACTAGTATCAGGGAGAATCAACACCGGCGAAGAAGTTAGTCTCTGTTTTAACTCATTAAAGCTTTGCTCACATTCCTCAGTCCACACAAAAGGGTTGATCACGGCGACTTAACCGTGTTAATGGTGCAGCTATCTTCGCGAATCCCTCTATAAATCTCCGGTAGTAACCTGCTAGGCCCACAAAACTACGAATCTCTGAGGCTGTCTTCGGCCTTTCCCATTGCAACACCGCTTCAACTTTGGAAGGATCAACTGCAATTCCTTTAGCTGAAATAACATGACCAAGGAACTTCACTTCCTCTAGCCAAAACTCACACTTAGACAGTTTAGCATACAACTGTTTTTCCCTTAAAACATTAAGTACAGTCCTCAAATGCTCTTCATGTTCTTCTGACGAATTAGAATAAATTAAAATATCATCAATAAAGACTACCACAAATCGATCCAGGAAAGGTCTAAAGATCCGATTCATGTAGTCCATAAACACAGCTGGAGCATTTGTAACTCCAAAAGGCATCACTATATACTCATAATGACCATATCTAGTGCGAAAAGCAGTCTTAGGAATATCTTCATCCTTCACTCGGATCGATGGTACCCAGACTTCAAATCAATCTTAGAGAATACCTTAGCACCTCTCACTGGTCCATCAAATCATCGATTCGCGGCAATGGGTACTTGTTCTTAATTGTCAACTTATTCAACTTACGATAATCCACACATAATCTAGAACTTCCGTCCTTCTTTTTCACCAAGAGAACTGGGGCTCCCCAAGGTGATACACTTGGTCTAATCATCTGTTTACGCATTAGATCCTCGATCTGCTCCTTAAGCTCAATTAACTCTTTTGGCGCCATTCTATACGGTACTACAGACACTGGCTCAGCTCCAGGACTCAAATCTATAGCAAACTCTACCTCTCTACGTGGAGGTATTCCAGGAATATCCTCTGGAAAAATCTCAGGGAATTCTCGTACTACTGGTATTGACTGAAGGCTTTGCTCCACTTCTGCATTCATAACTCCCAACAAAACAAAACAAGATACTCCCTCACCTAAGGATGTTTCTACTTGGCTAGTAGAAATCAATTCTACACAATCTTGCTGCTCAGGAAAGATTAAACACCTCCGGCCACAATCAATTAGCACACGATTGGCAGTTAGCCAATCCATACCCAGGATTACATCTAACCCCGACATCGGGATACAAATAAGATTTACTTTGTATCTTCGTCCCTCAATTGCTATGGGACACCTAACACAAACCGTCGAAGTCTTAATTGAACTTAAAGTAGGTGTCGATACTACTAAGTCACATCCTAGATCGCCCACCGGTAATCCTAAGTTTCTCACACAATTGTCCGCAATAAAAGAGTGTGTGGCTCCGTAATCAAATAATACGAAGAAAAGTACCGCCACTACCGCTGTTCCTTGAACAAGATCATCGCTGGGCTGCCTCTGATGCAGAAGTAGTGAATACACGTCCCTCCGCTCTCGATCTGGTTGTTGTTGGAGCCCTAGTTGCTTTAGGCCTAATAGCGTGCAAGGCGCTAGCAGAAGACGAAACTGCCCTACTAGGCGTAGGACAGTCCCTTGCAAGGTGCCCTGGCTGCTGGCACGAGAAGCAAACTCTTACATCAGTCTGTGGGCACTGGCTCAGATAGTGTGGTCCACCACACCTAAAACATCTGACAATCTGTGGCACTGAGACTCTAGGAGAAGAAGAAATTGCTCCCCTAGGCTGAAATGTAGAAGTAGCAGTCCCTACTGGCACCGGGGCTGATGCTGCCGATCCTCTTGACTGATATGATCGAGACTGCTGTTGGCGTAGCGACCGACTGTAGGGACCCTTCTTAGCGCCCTTACCTCCATTACCATAACTGCTAGCAGCTCTACTAGATGGAGCCTTCCCAACTCCACCAACATCCTCTGCATTAAGACTCTCTATAATGGTGGCTTGATCCACCAAGTCAGCAAACTCCGTGATCCTGAGTGGGATCAAAATCCTCTTTATGTCAGTTCTCAACCCGTCTGAAAACCTCTGACATCTCCACTCCTCTGAAGTCGGGTGAGAATAAAATCTGTAGGGCCGCTCAAACTGTATTGCATACTCATAGACCGATGAGTTTCCTTGCACCAAGTTTAGAAACTCTCGTTCTTTGGCAGCACGAACATGAGAAGGGAAAAACTTTCCCAGAAAACTACTTCTAAATACAGCCCAAGTAATGACTTCACCTCGGGCCTCTAGCATAGTACGAGCTCCGTGCCACCACATCTCTGCATCCCCTATCGGCATATACGTAGCATATATCACCTTTCTCTCCTCGCGCAACCCATGGTTAGGAAGATCTTCTCAATCTCCACGATCCGAGTTCAAGCGGCATCTGGTCCATCCACTCCTGTGAATTGAGGAGGATCATTCTTTCTGAACTCTGACAACCCATGGTATTCAGGAAGAGGTGCAGCTGAGGCAGTAGCTGCTGCTGCCTGTGCTGCAGCAGCGGCTTGATTTGCAGCTTGCTGCTGCTGAATCATATCTAGACTCTGCTAACGATTGGCTGCCATGGCCTCCATGGCATGAGCCATTTGGTTCACATCAGCAGGAGGAGGATTTGCAGCAGATCTTCTTGGTCTAGCCATCCTAATATATAGACTAGCTTAAATTACTAACGTTTAACACATTCAGCAATACCACCACATAGCTATATTCACAGATTCAGCTTACAGTAATATATTCATATTTAGTATATCATAAAAATTTAATCAATTTAGTACTCAGTATAACAACATATCAACATTCACATAGCATAGCAAACACACTCATTTCAGCAATCATTTACAGCTTAGCTTAACAGTCTCTTATTCACACAGTACGACTCACCTATAAAAAACCCAAGTATCATATACCAAGTTTCCTACATCAATCATGTCTGAGAATCGAGGTGATCAAGCTCGTTCCCTCACAACTTGATGAATAGAAATCATGATATATGATTCACAGCTAAAACTCACATGTTTAATATGCACAACTGACGCCTAACAACCTCACCCTGTAGGTTTACCTAGACCATGCTCTGATACCACTAAAATGTCACGACCCCTTTTTATAAAGGACCGAGAACATTATTTCTACACCACATACTTATTTAAAAATAGGTAAATAATAGAGAATATAAGTATAAAAATTCACTTCTCATTCAAAGTAAAAATGAAGTTCCTTACAACAAATATACAACAGATCAACATAATATTACATTTAGTTTATAATATTCAAAATACCAAAAAATTATAATATGTGACTCCCTCGACATGAGGTCTCATATATAAAGAAAATGGACTCTGATGCATTATTACTCAACTCCAGCTTCTAACTTTTCTTCACTGGCCCCTCAGCCTGTGAAGTAGATGCAACACTGCTACATCCGCTCACGTACCACCGTACGATCATCGCGAGACACACGCACACAACGACATAGAAAAAAATGCAAGGGTGAGCTTACGAAACATAAAATAAAATTATATATAGAGAGAGCAAAATATTTTTCACAGCAATAACCCCATGCATTTCCAGCCCATCTAATGCACAGCATGAAAACGGCTTCCAACTGGTTTCACAGCCTAATTAATCCGAAGGAACCGAGCCGGTCAGGAGCGACCCATTCGGTATCTGGATCTAGACAAAGACAAAGACAAAGCTCGGCATGAACTTACCGTTACATGTCTACCCACCTAAACATGTAACTCGGCTCTATAATGATGCACAACATATATCTCAAAGATGATGCACGCCACCAAAATTATTTTAACAGCTCAACTACGGCAAGTTTATAATAGATCAGCCAAAATCTCAAGATTTTAAACTAATTAACAACGATTCTGACTTAGAAAATAGCTTTTATTCAATAGATCTAACAAAATCATATCAAAATATCTTGAAATAGCATATTAAACCGTTCAAAACATAGTTCATAGGTTAAAGTAAACTCCCTTACCTCGTAAAGATGATTCACACTAGATCTACCGAATATTACTTGATTATAACAAAATTCACCGAAGATTCAGCTTTAGAACGGAGTTGCTCCTAAGAACACCATGAATTTCTATAAGAGAGAGAAGGAGAAGAGAAACGAACGGTAAATCTAGCTTCAAACTTAAAGAAACTTACTTCCAATCCTTCAGAATAGATGTAGAATCTCAGATCTGGCGAGAAATCTAAGTTTAGGAAGGTTTAGTATGAGAGAAATGGTGGTTTACGGCCTTAGAACCTTTGAGAACCTTGGATAGAGGTGAAGAAATGAAAATTTCGTGTGAAGCCCCCTTTTTATAGAAAATTTTCGAAATTTACTGTTCACGCCGGAATTTACTGTTCATCGCCGGAAACACTGTTCACCGCCTTACTGTTCATGCCGGAAAATACTGTTCAGGGCACTATTCACGCCGGAAAACACTGTACACGCGTACTGTACACGCACTGTACGCGTATGTGACGTCACCGATGACGTCAGCAGTCACTGTACATACGCGGTTGGCACTGTTCATACACGGTTTGTACGCGGTTTGCACTGTTCACACGCGGTTTGCACTGTTCATACGCGGTTTGCACTGTTCATACGGTACACACTTGCAATTAACATTGAACAAGTATAAAATATTATAGATTACTCAATAATAAATTAGAAGCCTGACAGTGCACACTTGCAAACTAAGGTTTAGAAACTAAATAAAATTTTGAGGATGTTACACAAGAGGTGGCAGCTGTATTTATTTAGGGTAACTAGGAACAGTGGAATTGCATTAAGTATAGTTAATTTAGGCTAGAATCCTAGGCTATCAAATTCGATTCTCCCTCCCTGGACATGAATGACTTTTCAGTTACTAGCACTAAATGAGGAAAGATTGAAACTTGCCTCTTGGATCCTTTGTAGTACACGTGAGTTCTAGGGTAAAAAAAAAAATGGTGGCTCTCATTAATGGTCTAACTTAGTGTGCATGGTACCAAAATAAATGGAAGACTTAAGTACACCCACTATTAGAACCTAGTGACCATTCAATATAAATAAAGAAAGTTACACGTGCAGTTCCACTTAAATTTAAGAAAGCATATCACACAATCAAATAATAAGAATTAAAAGAACTATGTAATATTAATCACAATAATCAAGGGGGTAAAAGAAAATGGGGTCCACTCATATGACTCAAAAGACTATCTCGCCCCAAGTTAATCTCACTGACCTTAGGTTAAGTCAAGGTAACTTCATCACATAATCCTATAGACATGCACATACGAAATTAACTCAACATGCCCTGTGAGAAATAATTATGCAAGCAGGGAACATAATATGATTAAACAGTTGTAGCAAGAACTGAACTGAAGTAGTAAAAAAAAAATCAAACAAAAGAGTTACTAATTAATAATCAACACTCTCTACCATGTAGGCCGAAATTTGGGATGTTACAACACTCCCCTCCTTAGAAAAATTTCGTCCTCGAAATTTAACACTAACCTGATACGAAGAGGTACGGGTAGCGCTCTCTAATTCCTTCGTCACGTTCCCACGTAGCTTGACTCTCATCCACCGCGTTCCATATTACTTTGACTAAAGGAATCTCCTTATTTCGAAGTCGCTTGATTCTGTGATCGCCGATCCGGTGGGGTGTAACTTCAAAAGTTAAGTTCTCCTTAAGGGGTACATGGTCTACTTTGATAACGTGAGACGGATTGAATACATATCTTCTAAGTTGAGACACATGGAACACATTATGAAGTTTGGACAGGCTTAAGGGTAAAGCAATTTGATATGAAGACTCTCCTATTCTCTTAAGGATTTGGTAAGGGCCAATGAATCTAGGACCAAGCTTCCGATGCTTTAGAATTCGACCGACACCCTATGCGGGGTGACCTTTAAGAATACATGATCTCCTTCCTCGAATTCCAGCGGACGTCTCCTTTTATCGTAGTAGCTCTTTTGTCTGCTTTGAGTTGCCCTTAGTTTTTCCTGAATATCTCTAATCTTCTCGGTAGTCTGCTGGACTAACTCTGGGCCGATAAGTATTTGTTCTCCTGTCTCGTACCAACATAAGGGCGTTCTACATCTACGCCCGTACAATGCCTCGAACGGGGCTATACCGATGCTCGAGTGATGGCTGTTGTTATAAGTAAACTCTATCAGTGGCAGATATTCATCCCAACTTCTGCTACTCTCTAGGCTGCATACTCATAGTAGGTCTTCCAATGACTGGATAGTCCTTTCGGATTGCCCATCGGTTTGGGGGTGATAAGCTGAACTAAGACGCAACTTTATTCCCAAGGCTTGATGTAAACTCGCCCAAAACCTTAATGTGAAACGCGGATCTCTATCTGAAATGATACTCTTGGGATTTCCATGCAGGCGAACAATCTCCTTGATATAAAGTTGAGTCAATTTCTCCATAGGATATTTAGAATTTATGGGAATAAAGTGGGCAGACTTAGAAAATCTATCCACGATTACCCATACCGCATCATGTCCCATTGACGTCCTTGGAAATTTTGATATGAAATCCATCGCAATGTCATCCCATTTCCACGGGAACTTCTAGGGGTTGTAATTGTCCAGCCGGTCGTTGATGTTCTATTTTGGCCTTTTGACAAGTCAAGCATGAGGCCGCAAAACTAGCAATGTCTTTCTTCATTCCTGGTCACCAAAAATCTTTCTTTAAGTCTCTTTACATCTTTGTAGATGGATACTAAGTTGACTTCTATGAGCCTCTTCAAGAACCATTCGTCTAAGCTCATCTTTTTCTGGCACACAAATTCTCTCCTTGAACTTACTTGATCAACCCTTGGTTATCTTTACATATGTTGGGTTCTCACCCTTTTTCTTTGGCTTCCAATCTCTCCTGAAGAAATTCGCTTGCTCTTGAGCAGCCTTAATCTGATCTCGAAATTGAGTAGTCACTCGGAGCACTCCACAAATCAAGCTGTTGGGTCTCACGCGAACATCCAAGTTAAGACTTTAGAATTGTTCGAGGAGTTCAAATTCCTTTACCATCATTGATGAGGCGTGCAATGCCTTTCGACTCAAGGCGTCAACTACAATATTGGCCTTTTCAGGGTGATAATGAAGTTCAAAATCATAATCTTTAAGGAATTCCATCCATCTTTGTTGGCGCATATTCAGCTCTTTCTGATCAAAAAGATATTTCAAACTCTTATAGTCACTAAACACTTCAAACTTGGACTTGTAAAGATGATGTCTCCAGATCTTGAGGGCGAAGACCACTGCAGCTAGTTCAAGATCATGCGTCAGGTAGTTCTTCTCGTGAGAACGTAATTGTCTGGATGCGTAGGCCACTACCTTTCATTCCTGCATCAACACACACCCAAGTCCTTGGTGAGATGCGTCACAATACACTTCGAACTTCTCTTGGGGGTCCGAAAGAATTAATATTGGAGCCAAGGTCAATCTCCTTTTCAAATTTTGAAGGCTAGCCTCGTACTTTTGATCCCACACAAAAGGTTAATCCTTTCGGGTCAAACGGGTAAGAGGGGTGACAATCTTCGAAAATCTCTCAATAAACCGTCGATAATATCTAGCAAGTCCCAGAAAGCTACGGACTTCCGTCACCGTCTTGGGTGGTTCCCAAAGTAGAACGGCTTTTACCTTGGATGGGTCAACCGCAACACCTTCCTTAGAAATAACGTGCTGGAGGAAATTCACCGCTTCAAGCCAGAATTCACACTTTGAGAGCTTAGCATATAGTTCTTTTTCTCGTAAGAGTTCCAAAACAATCCTCAGGTGCTGCGCATGTTCTTCAGGACTTTGTGAGTAGATGAGAATATCATCAATAAAAACTACCATGAATCGATCCAAATAAGGGTGGAACACCCGATTCATGTAATCCATGAATACAACAGGAGTATTAGTCACGCCAAAAGGCATGACCAAATACTCAAAGTGACCATATCGCGTTTGAAAAACCGTTTTTGGAATGTCATCCTTCTTGACTAGAATCTGATGGTATCCCTACCTCAAGTCTATCTTTGAAAACACGGACGCTCCTTTTAATTGGTCCATTAAGTTGTCAATCCGAGGCAAGGGGTATTTGTTCTTGATAGTTACCTTGTTAAGCTGGCAGTAATCCACACAAAGTCGCATACTTCCATCCTTTTTCTTGACGAGTAGGACAGGGCCTCCCCAAGGAGACACACTTGGTCTAACAAACTATTTTTCAAACAACTCTTCTAATTGTTGGTTCAATTCAGCAAGCTCTACTGGCGACATTCGATAGGGTGCCATAGAGACTGGTCCAGCGCCAGGAACCAAATCTAAAGAGAATTCAACTTCTCTTTCTGGAGGCAATCTAGGCACGTTCTCGGGGAAAACTTCAGGGTATTCCCTTACGATAGGTATCTCATCAAGCACAGGGTCATCTTTAGGGTCTTCAACAGTAAAAATTGCGAAAACTTGCGGCCTCACATCCCTTGGAGTATGGGTACACTAAGCATCTTTGCCTTCTTGAGTTCTACCTTTGGTCCTTTCAACGTTACACGAATTGAAAACTAACTTCTTATTGGGATAGTCTAACATGACATGGTTGGCGGAAAGCCAATCCATACCTAGAATAATATCCAACTCAGAGAGGGGTAAACAAATTAAGTCAACAAAGAATTCTCGACCTTCCAAGCAAACATCACAATCACGACAAACAAGGGAGGTGGCAATAGAGGGACCAGTAGGGGTAGAAACAATAAGATTTCCGGTCACAGGAGAAATAGGCAACTTCAACTACCTCATACAATCATTAGAAATGAAAGAATACGTTGCCCCCGAATCATATAACACTCTCAAAGAAACATCGTTTATAACACACACACCTTGGATCAGACCTTCTGCGTGAATGGCTTTAGTACCACTCATCGTGTACACTTGTTCCCTTACGTTAGGCCTCCCAAAAGGATTCCTAGAGTTACCTGGGTTTGACTGACGATGATTCCCCATTTGATTCTGACCTCCATTGCTATTGCGATTCCCAGTCCAGTTTCTTCCCTTATCGTTTCCTCCCGCATCATTTCTCGCCAGGTGGCAAGAAGAGCTATAGTGACCCTGTTGGCCACATCTAAAACAAGTCACTGGATTACAACAAAAATCTCATTGGAGATGAGGTCCTTTATAGCTATAACAACGTAGCTCAGGTCGACTCGGTCCTCCATGATCCGGTCTTCTAATGCTAGGAGGATTTCTCCTTAGCTGATGGTCAGAACGGCTGTATGGCTTCTTTCCATCTCATATCTCCCTCCTCTTGAAGTTAGAACTTCCTCCACTCCTTTGGGGCCCGGTATTCTTCCATGCAGCTTGTCTTGCTTTAGTGTCATCTTCATAAATCTGACACTTATCCACTAACTCAGGAAAATGTGCAATCTGTTGATAGCCAATTGCTTGCTTGATATCAGGTCGAAGTCCACTTTCAAATTTGTAGCACCTAGCTCGATCATCAGCATGGGAAAAGTAGGAGCAATACCTTGATAACTCATCAAACTTGGCCGTGTACTCCCCTACGCTGGTACTTCCTTGCTTTAGGTTTAGAAATTCCAGTTCTTTCCTCCTCCTAAGATCCTTAGGAAAATACTTCTTAAGGAACCTACGCCGAAAAGTTGGGCAATCAATAACAGTTCCATTAGTCACCAGCTGTTGGCGAGCAATCCTCCACCAATGTTCTGCTTCGCCCACGAGCATGAATGTTGCATAAACGAACATACGAAATTAACTCAACATGCCCTGTGAGAAATAATTATGTAAGCAGGGAACATAATATGATTAAACAGTTGTAGCAAGAACTGAACTAAAGTACTAAAAAAAAATCAAACAAAAGAGTTACTAATTAATAATCAACACTCTCTGCCATGTAGGCCAAAATTTGGGATGTTACAAAAGGTATAAATCCTTCATTTTGTAAGCACAGAATTTTATTTGAAAAGAATTTTAAGCCTGTGTGCAGCCACAAAGGAGGTCATAAAGAGGTCATAAAGCTGCTAGATGCAGGAATAATATACCCAATTTCTGACAGCAATTGGGTGAGTCCTGTCCAAGTTGTTCCAAAAAAAAGGGGGCATGACAGTTGTACCTAATGAAAAGAATGAACTCATCCCTACTAGAACTGTGACTGGATGGAGAATGTGCATAGACTATAGGAAATTAAATGATGCCACCAGAAAAGATCATTTCCCACTACCGTTTGCAGATCAAATGCTATAAAGACTTGTTGGACATTCATTCTATTGTTTCCTTGATGGTTATTTAGGATACAACCAAATAGCCGTGGATCTTTGGATCAAGAGAAAACTGCATTTACATGTCCATTTTGAGTCTTTGCATATAGGAGAATGTCATTTGGTTTATGTAATGCCCCTGCCACTTTCCAAAGGTGCATGCTTTCTATTTTTTCTGATTTGGTAGAAAACATCATAAAGGTGTTCATGGATGACTTCTTTGTTTTTTGTGATTATTTTGATGATTGTTTAGCTAATCTATCCACTGTTTTACAGAGATGTCAAGATACTAACCTTATGTTGAATTGGGAGAAGTGCCATTTTATGGTATAAGAAGGCATTGTCCTTGGTCACAAAATTTCAGAGAAAGGAATGGAGGTGGACCAAGCTAAGATAGAAGTCATTAGTAAATTGCCTCCACCTATCAATGTTAAGGGAGTTAGAAGTTTTTTAGGACATGCTGGTTTTTATAGAAGGTTCATAAAAGATTTTTCAAAAATTGCTAAACCCCTGAGTAATTTAATTTACTTATAAAGGATGCTGATTTCATATTTGATGATAATTGCTTGCATGCATTTTCTTGTTTAAAAGAGAAACTGATTTCTGCACCTATCCTTGCAAAACCAGATTGGAAATTACCTTTTGAACTCATGTGTGATGCAAGTGATAATGCAGTGGGTGCTGTGTTAGGACAGAGGAAAGATAGGAAATTGCATGTTATTTACTATTTAAGCAAAGTGTTAAATCCTGCACAAGTGAATTACACAACAACAGAAAAAGAACTTCTAGCTATTGTATATGCTTTTGATAAGTTCAGATCATATTTAATGGGTTCGAAAGTGATTGTATACACTGATCATGGTGCTCTTAAATACCTTTTGACAAAACAGGATGCAAAGCCTAGATTATTAAGATGGATTCTGCTTCTCCAAGAATTTAAGCAAGAGATCAAAGGCAAGAAAAGGAAAGAAAATGGTGTTGCAGACCACTTATCCAGATTATCATTGGAGAGTTTAACCACTGAATCATTGGAAATAAATGAAGAATTTCCAGATGGAAAGCTGTTTGCAGTGGAAAACATGCCTTGGTTTGCTGACATTGCAAATTTTAAAGCCACTCAATTCATCCCAAAGAGGTTTACTTGGCAGCAAAAGAAGAAGTTCTTATATGACAGCAAATTCTATGTGTGGGAAGATCCATACCTGTTCAAAATTGGAGAGGATGGGTTACTTAGAAGGTGCATTCCACAAAGTGAGCAAGCTGATATACTATAGCATTGTCACAATTCAGAATATAGAGGCCACCATGCAAGTTCAAGGACTGCTGCAAAAGTTTTGCAAGCAGGTTTCTTTTGGCCTACACTTTTCAAAGATGCCAAGAAGTATGTGGAAAAATGTGATAAATGTCAAAGAACTAGAAATATTTCAAGAAGACATGAGTTGCCATTAACCGACATCCTAGAAGCGGAGCTATTTGATGTATGGGAGATTGATTCCATGGGACCATTTCGCCCATTATTCTTACACAAATACATTTTAGTTACAATGGATTATGTTTCTAAATGGGTAGAAGCAATACCCACCAGATCATATGATGCAAAGGTAGTGATTTCTTTTATAAGAAAGAATATTTTTTCAAGATTTGGTGTGCCTAGAGTGCTGAAAAGTGATGGAGGTACTCATTTCAGCAACAAGTATCTTGAAGTTGTATTAATGAAATATGGTGTGAAGCATAAGGTTGCTACTCCATACCATCCACAAACAAGTGGACAAATGGAGGTTTCAAATGGAGAAATCAAGCAAATTCTAGAGAAAGTAGTGAACAGCTCAAGGAAAGATTGGTCAAAAAGGCTGGATGATTCATTGTGGGCATATAGGACTACTTTTAAAACTCCAATTGGTATGTCTCCATATCAGTTAGTATTTGGAAAGGCGTATCACCTACCCCTAGAGCTAAAACATAGAGCATATTGGACTACCAAGTGGCTTAACTTTGATCTATCAAGTGTTGGAAGGAAGAAAGTTCTGCAACTGCATGAATTGGAGGAATTCAGACAGCAAGCTTATGAGAATGCAAAGTTATACAAAGAAAGAACCAAGAGGATCCATGACAAGTTCATGCAAAAAGATTTTAGACCTGGCCAGCAAGTGCTATTATTCAATTCAAGATTAAAATTGTTTCCAGAGAAACTAAAATCTAGATGGTCAGGACCATTTTTAACTAAGGAGACTTCTTCCTTTGGAGCAATCCTTATAGAAGATCAGAAAACAGGGAGAGAATTCAGGGTCAATGGCCAAAGATTAAAGATCTATCATGGAGAGAGTTTAGAAGGAACATCACATGCTTGAAATTGGTTCCACTTGAGTGAAGAACAACTAATGTCAAGCTAGTGACATTAAAGAAGCACTTTGTGAGAGGCAACTCACATTTCTAACCCATTTTATGCTTTCTATAGTGTTTTAAAACTTTGCATATTCATGTTTTGTAATTTTCTATTTTTCTGAAATATTCTACAAAAATACTGTTAAGTCTGTTTTCTGAGGTGCATCTGGATGATTAAATTGAGAATTGATATGGTGAATGGGTATTTAAAAGTTTAAAATTTTGCATAATCAGATTTTACAAATTTCTAAAATTTCTGCATAATGTATGTGAATATTCTGCTGCATCTGATTTTCTGAGGTATATTTGGGATACTTGAATTGAGATTCAATGTTAGAGTGTGTATTTGATGGATTAGAGTGTGACAAGTGAGTTAATTGAGAATTTTGAAGCAATTGGTTAATGAAAGGAGTCACTTTGTTGCAGAAAAGAAGCTATGCAGAGAATGCATTTTGAAGATTTCTGTTGGAACAATCACTTTTACAGATAAAAGTGATCACACAAAGACAGATGGGAAAATCAGCTCTCTGGAACGCTTCCTTTTTCTGTCAAAAGTGGTTACGCACAGGTGAGTAGACTTTCAATCTTTATGCGTTACTCCTTTTATTGAAAAAAGTTGTCACTTTGCTGTGCGTTATCAATTTGCCTAGCAATAGTGACAACGCGCTCCACACTCTGAAAAAACAACTCTCTGGAACACTCACTTTGTTCAGAAATAGTGATTACGCTGGGACCAATTAATTTTGCAACATTCATTTTTGTTTTAAAAAGTGTCACTTGCCTAGCGTAACCATATATATTCTTTAACCTGAGCACGCACACACACTCTTCACTCTTAAGACTTCATCTCTTTCTGAGCTTCCTCTGCAGATCTCATTCCCTGTGTGCGTCGACCTAGCATCAGTAAGCATCTCTCATACATTTCTGGATCTTCTTGCAAGGTATGCTTACTCTCATCCCTCTGAAACTGTAGTTAGGGTTTTCTGTGTTTGAAGTTTGGGAAAAATGTTGAATAGGGTAATGGGGCATTGTATGAACAATACACTGAATAAGTTTTCCCTATCATTCAAATTTTTTTAGGAGCATCTGAATCTGCATTGTAAAATATTTGAATAAAAATTCTGCCAAAATTAGGATGACCTAAAAAGATGTCAGTGAAAATGTTTGAACTAAGATTGTTGAATGAAATTAACTGCAACCATATGCTACTTGTAATACAATCGAATGCTTGAAAAATACCAGGACAATCAACTCTACATTACTTTGATAAAATAGCTTTTTGCTGAAAATGATTAAGTTGCAAAACTATGTTTGAAAATTGGTTGAAACCTGAAAATATTGCTCTGCGTTACCCTATTTCTTTGTGATAGTGAATGCATTCTAAATTTCTAAAGTAGGAATAATTGAAATTCCTCTAAATTTGATTGATTAATGTTATGCATTTGTACTATTGCATCTATATAATACATATTCTGATAGCAGACTTGAATTCATGTTCTGGGGCTAGTTGGTTCAATGATAGAATGGATAATACTCTAAATAGGTGTTCCCTGTCATGTATGCTAATTTGATGGGATAGTTGAAATCACATTGCACTATATGAACTAAATCCTGCAGAGTCTGAATTGATAGCAACAGAATTTTTTGAAAATGTGGGATTGGAAATTAGAATGCATGACTATGGTGAAATTGAGTTAGACACTATACTGGGAAGAACTGAAGTGCATACTTGGTTGAAAACTGGGTAAAAACCTGTAAATTTTTGTTGACATTATAGAATTTTCTTGAAAATTGGTCAAAGACCTGTAATAATCTATATATGTTAACCTGATATTTTCTAAGAGTGTGCACTCTGAATGACTACAGCGGAATTTTATATGCTTTCACTGTGAATAATTAAGTTTGTGCAGCTGGGTGTTGATATTTGAATTTAGATTTTATCTTAATAGCAATCTGCATGAGCATAGTGTTAAACAATGAATGTCTGTAAACTATTTGCTGGAATTTTCTGCAAGCATAGAAATATCATATGTGTTAAAATTTTACATTTCCTTTTGCAGAAACTGAAAAATGGTTAGAACTTCCTTCAATACACCTGTGGGCCCTTCTAAGAAGAAGCAAGCTGCATCTTCTACACTCCTAAGAAGAAGCATGTTGCATCTTCTACAACTCCCAAAAGAAGATCCAGCAGAAATCTTCAAGCTGCAGCAGCAAAGAGGGCCAAAACTGATGGTGTCTCAAGCTCCTCACCCATTGAAATTTCAGACCCACCTCAGCCAGCTGCACCTTCACCTTCTTCATCACCTCAGACCAGATCACCTGCACCTTCACCTTCTCCATCACCTCAGACTAGATCACCTACACCTTCACCTTCCCCATCACCTCAACCAAGAACAACTGCACCCTTAGGCTCTTCACCACCTGCCACACATGACCCTAGATTCAGAAGTTTGGCTCATGAAAACTTTTTCAGAGCCAACATTCTGAGAAGAAAAATTATTCCCGACAGAGCATTCCAAATAGCTGGGAACAATTACCCAGAAGTCAAAGAGGAAATCCAAAGAAGAGGCTAGGAATTTTTCTGTGCAACAACTGGCCTGGGTTAGAGGTAAATAACTCAAGAATTCTATGCCAATGCCATGAGGTTTAAGGGAAATCAAATCCCTAAGTTCAGGTCCATGGTCAAAGGAATGAGGATTGACTTCTCACCAGCAAACATCAATAGGGTGCTGGAAATCAACTCTGCACAACATTCTGCACAGCTGGACTTCAAATCATTTAAGGAAAGTCCAGACATTGACTTTGTGCAGATTCTGGAAAAGATTGGTAAACCAAGCACCACATGGGAGCTGAACCAATCTAAGAAGCCAAAGCACATAATCACCAAGAATCTGCTGCCCTTTTCCAAAGTATGGAGCATGTTCATCTTGTACTCATTCATGCCTGTCAAACATAGCTCCACATTGGCTGTCAAGAGGGCTGCTTTGCTATTTGTCATAGTCTCAGACATTTACATAGATGTGGGAGAAGTTATAAGTGAATGCATCTTGGGCATCCTGAAGACAAAAAAAGGATTCATTGGCTTTTCCCTCAGTCATCACTCTGCTTTGTGAGGATGCAGGAGTAGAATTTTGAGATTACCAAGAGAAGATTAGAGCTGCAGCATCCATTTCTGCAGCTATGATAAAAGAAATTTATGCTATTGTCTCCTACACTTCTGCAGCTCCCATTCCTTCACAGTATATGAAAGAGAAGCCTATATGATGAAGGATACTCTGAAGCAACTAGCTGAAGGGAAAAATCAATTGGCTGAAAGGCAGAATGAGCTCCACAGCAGCATAAAAGCTGGAGTCATGCTGATGGAGTGCATAATGCTCAACATTGGGCAAAATATGGGGATGACAAAAAAATGAAATGTACCATACCCCTGATGTAGCAGAAAATGCCTAATGTCTCCGTTTCTCTGTGGTCAAGAATATGCCCATCTACAGAACCCATTTTTCTCAGCCAACATTTGAAGAAGTAGTGGAAGAAGAAGAAGAAGAAGAAGAAGAAGAAGAAGAAGAAGAAGAAGAAGAAGAAGAGGGTTCTGAAGAAGAAAGTTCAGGAGATGAAGATAGTGTAGAAGAATAGATTAGGAGTTTTATTTTTATTATTTTTCTTTTAAAAGTTTGTAAATTCAGTAGTTGTTCACTACAATTTTTAATGTTTTTAGTTGTAATAACAATAATTTTCTATTCAGATTATAATTCTGCAGTTTTAATCCCTTTCTATTACTGATCATTGATGGAATTCTGGTGTTTTGTGCAAAAAATATCACACACACAACACTCACACACATTGGATGATGACACCTGCACAAGCTGCCATGAAAGGGGGGTTATTCCTTACCTCTTAATTCATGTGTTAGCTACACAATACACTAGACATTTACTGATAATAATATAGATTATGAGCTGTTTTATGCGAATTAAATGCAAGAGGATTGAAAATCTTATGAATTCTGTTTGAATTTTTTTTAAGTTATTTTTCCCATTCTCAAAATGAGATCACACTTGTATTTTAAAAAGTGAGGCAGTTGCCACTAGGTGCACATATTCTGAAAAGTGCATTGTGTTTTCATTAATCCACATGATCACTTATAAATGCCTAGTGAGACTTGAGTTGCCTATTTCTTTTTCTTGTGTGATTAATCATATTTGGCTGCATTCTCTAGAACTTGTCCTTGTTCTTAATTGAATATGCATGTTTACAGTTTTCACACACATGATGAAGGCCATGTTTGATATACTTAGTTAGCCTAAATTCCTTTTTCTTGAATTAACTTCATTATAAGCCTTGCTGAAAAACCAATTTTACCATTCAATTAATCAGAGGCATAGTGAGTTTAATCAAGAATGAGCTTTAAAACTAAGTTTGGGGTAGCATCCATTTTATGTTGCTTGAGGACAAGTAAATTTATAAGTTTGGGGTAGGGGAATAGCAAGCTATCTAAAGTCAGAAAATAAAAATACATTGCTCCAGAAAAATAAAGAAACTATGCAGGAAGGCTATCTAAAGTCAAAAAATAAAAATGCAGTGCTGCAGAAAAATAAAGAAACTATGCAGCAAAACTGGCTGCAGAAAAAGAAAAAGAAATTCCATGAAAGCAAGAAAAGAAAAATCAAAATGAAAAATTCTACTATACAAAAACAAATTGTTTGCTACATAATTGAGGAAGTTAGTGAGAAATGAGGCAAAACCAGGCTAGTTTTAAAGTCATTCACTCAAAATGCCTCTGATCTTTTGAAATTGCAAATTGCTTGTTATTTTGTTCAGTATCTACCTTAACCCAAGCCTTGTTATAAATTATAAAAAGTCCTCTTGATGTGTGATTGACTATACTAAGCAGAGGAGATGGAGAAATTGGTCAAGCATATGGTAGAGTGTAGTTGAATTGATGATTAAAGAGAGAAAATAGTACCTAAACATTGTTGAGAAATGAGGGAAACACTATCTAGTGAGAAGTGATCATGCTTTTTAATGTTTCTCACATGAACTTGGCTGATATATATGAACTTAGATAGCAATTCTTGCTTAAAATTTGATGAATGCATTATGATTGCCATGATGAGTAATTGTATGAACATCTTAAATGAAAATTATGCAGAAAACAGACCTGTAAATTGAAAATCTTAGAAAAACAGTTTGTGAGATGATTCTTGAAGAATGGAGGAATTACCCTTGGTTTAGTTTAATTTGCTTGAGGACAAGCAAAAATTCAAGTTTGGGGTAGTGATGAATCCATATTTTTTACTGATATTTTAGCATAATTCTAACACATTTGATAAGAAAAAGATATGAAGAAAGCAGAACAACTCAGAAAAAGTTAATGAATTGAAATTTCCTTTCAATTTGTAGTTATTTTAGCAATTATGGAATCTTTTATTAGGAATTAAGTTTTTGATCTTGTTTTTGAAGGATCAATTCAAGCAAGGTTCATAAAAATGGAGGCTTGATGAAAAAGAAGAGAAAAGTAGCAAGTCTGGACTCCAAAACACAAGAACAAGGAAATGCAGACTGGGCGTGATCACTATTGTCAGTAAAAGTGATCACTCTAGAGCTCAAAGAAGAAGTGAAGCCTGGGCATTACCACTTTTATAAAAAAAAGTGAGCGTTCCAGAGAGGCAAAATATCATGAAAGCTTCACATAATCACTATTATCATCGAAAGTTAGCATTTCAGAGAGCCTTCAACTTGGCGAGTTTGGCGTAATCACTTTTATTTATAAGAGTGATCACGCGCAACCACTTGAGCTCTGCGTTGTCACTTTTATCAACAAGAGTGATAGTTCTAGAGAGCCCTCAATATCAAAAAAGTTGTGCGTGGTCACTTTTTCTCATAAAAGTGTTAATGCGCAACCATAAACCTTCTGCATAGCTACTATTTCTCATAAAAGTGATAACGCGCAAATCTAAGAAATTCTATAAATACCAGAAACGCTCCAGAATTAAGGGGATTCTGTTCATTTTCAGTTTTGTTAGTTAGATTCTCGTTGGAGGAAGTGAGAGAGAGGAGTGGGGAGTCGAATCTTGGAGCTTCACGAAGAGACATTGGAGTAGAGCACGTTGCCATGGCGATTCTGATTTTCTTCTTCTCTTCTTCTCTTTCTTTTCCTTTCTCTGCTGTCATGGCTGTGTAATTTCTTCATAGTTAGGGATTGTAGATCTAAAACAAACATGTTGAATTGATTTTGGATCTGGATTTCAAGCTTTGGAATAGATTAAGTGATTGATTTTGCATATTACGTAGTAATTAAATGGAAATTTAATTAACTAATTTCAGTGGAACTCTTGTCCATGGAAATTGAATTTATTCTTCATATCTGAACCAATCACCGAGATTATAGTTTTCTTAGGGATAAGAGACTTTGATCTTGCAATCTTCTGATTTCTTACACTTAAAGCAATATTGAATTAAATCAGATCTAAGGAATTAGAATGACTTAATTGAATGTAAGGTTCACTGAGTTAAGTAATTAACCTCTGAACAATATAATGTGAAACTGATTGTCATTCTTTCCAATTGCTTGCTAATTCAGAACTTTATTGATTAAACATTTGAGTTTTGGTGAAGCAACTCCCTAGCTATGGTTTCTTCATCTGTTATTACATAATTGTTTGTTCATTGTTCTATTTTTCTACAAGTTTCTTTTACTCCTAATTGTTGTAGTTTGATGTTATTACATGTTACAACTCTCCTTCCAAATTTGTATGGTTCAAATGGTTATAATTCTATGAAGTGATACTTGAAACCTAAATTCCCTGTGGAGACAATATTTGGATCTTAGTTTTACTCATTACTTGCTGCAATTCTAGTGCACTTGCTAGTGTTAGATTGCGAACAACATTCCTCCTTGAGATCATTGTTGATGATGACTGGATTTTTGTGACACTCATCCAAGAAAGCATATCTCAAGTTAGATGGTAGTTGCTGGAGCTTTAGCTTCTGATTTTTCTCTTCTTTGACTTCCTTTTTCAGCTCTTCTTTAACTGATTTTTCTGGGATTCAGAATTGGTAGTGCTTCTAGTTGCTGCTCAATTTCCATAATTTGTTTTGTTTTACAAATCTCAGAATTTGTATTTCTTGCAGTATCAAATTCATTAATAGGATAATGTGTAATAAGAGAATCCAATATATCTACTCTCATACATGAATTATCTTTAACTGGATATTTTAATGCTTCAAACACATTAAACACTACCTTCTCATCTTGAACTCGAAGCATAAGTTCTCCTTTTTGCACATCAATAAGAGCTCTCCCTGTTGCAAGAAATGGCCTTCCTAGGATCAAAGGTATGTTTGCATCCACCTCTATGTCCAGAATTACAAAATCTACAGGAAAAATAAACTTGTCAACTTTAACTAATAAATCTTCAACAACTCCATATGGATAAGTGTATGATCTATCAGCTAGCTGTAGTGTAATGTTGGTAGGTTTCAATTCTTCTATGCCTGGTTTCTTTATGATAGCTAAAGGCATCAAGTTTATGCTTGCTCCCAAGTCACACAATGCTCTTCCAACAGTGCACTGTCCTATTTCACATGGATTGCTAAATGATCCTGGATCTTTGAGTTTTTCAGGAAGCCTTCTCTTGAGAATGACACTGCATTCCTTTGTCAAGGGTACTCTGTCTTGTCGTGCTCTAGCTTTCTTTTTCTGGAGAGTAGTTCTTTCATAAACTTTGCATATGAAGGCATCTGCTCCAAGGCTTCTGTAAAGGGTATGTTAATTTGTAATTTCTTAAAAACATTCATAAACTTTTCAAATTGTTCTTCCTGTTTAGGATTTTGAACCCTTTGAGGATAAGGTAGCCTCTTGTATTTTTCTAGATCTATTGGCTTGCAAGCATCTTCAAAGAGCTGCTTCTTGGTTTTCCTCTCAGAATTCATAGGAACTTCTATTTTTTCTTCTGAATGATCTTTCTTGAATAGCTTAAAATTTTCTTGTTGCAGATCTTATTAAATTTTCCTCTCTGCTGCTTTATCATTAACTTTCTTTTCTACAGCTCCACTCCTTGTAGTGATGGCTTAACATTGCTCCTTAGGTTACTGTGTTACTTGGAAATCTGCCCTCATCTCTGTTGGACAACTGCTCAACTAGCTGTCCAATCTGGGTTTCCAGTTTCTTCATAGAGGCTTCTTGGTTTTTGAATCTTGTTTGGGTCACCTTCATAAACTGCAGCATGGTTTCCTCCATCTCAGTCAACCTTTCATTCATAGGTTTAGAAAATTTCTGAGTTCCTTGAGGTTGAGTGGATGGATTCTTCAGAAAATAAGATTGTTGTGCTGCTGGACCTGTATTAGAAAAAGGTAAATTAGAGTTAGAAGTCTTGGTAGCAGAATATTGATTATTCCAATTAGAATACTACTGACTTCTATTATTCAAAAATTGAAATCTAGGAGGATATAAGGGTTGTTGTCTCTAAAAATTGTTCATATAATTCACTTGTTCCTGTGGTTCACTTGTAGATGCCTCACATGCACCATTTGCATGATTTCCTCCATAGAAATAATAGCTTAGCTGACTGGTAGGTATACTCCCTGCTTGAAGATGACTGATTTGTTCAGTTAGAACAGCTATTTATTCTGAAAACATCTGATTTTGTAGCTGGTTCTGTGCAAGAAAGGTTTCCAAAACCTTAGCTTCATAACTAGAGTTTCTTCCTTGATTTCTTGAGTTTGAATTTTGGTACATTGATAATGATGCCATCATTTCAATAATTCTCTGGGCTTCTTCTAAAGATTTTGTATTTAAGGAACCTCCAGCAGCAGTATCAACCATTGTTCTTGTTGGTATTCATCCCATTATAGAAAGTCTCCAATTGCATCCAATCTAGAATACAATGATGTGGACACCTTCTCAGCAATTCTTTGTATCTTTCCCAAGCTTCATACAAGGATTCTCCTTCCTATTGCACAAAGGATGTAATTTCTCCTCTAAGCTTAGCAGCTTTGGATGGAGGAAAATACTTGGTTAAAAATTTATTCACTAGCTCTGTCCAAGTTGTGATACTTCCTTGTGGTTGAGCTTGCAACCAACATTTGGCTCTATCTCTCAAGGAAATGGGAAATAATCTCAGTCTAATGGCTTCTTCACTAACCCCATTCATTCTTATGGTATCACATAACTGCAAAAAGTTTGAAATATGTAGGTTAGGGTCATCAGAATTTCCACCAGAAAACTGATCATGTTGGACTAAGTGTAATAGGGCAGGTTTAATCTCAAAATGGTTGGCTTGGATAGTTGGCCTAATTTTAGAAGAATTAAAACCTTGCATGTTAGGAATTGCATAATCCCCTAATGTTCTAATTCTGTTCTGTTCTGTCATCTCTATTTCTGGATTTGGTTATCTCAAAGGTGTAGGTATTCTTTTTACTCTAGGAGTATTCTGAATTTCTGGAGAATTGACAACTTCTACTTCACTATCACTTTCTATGAATTTTTCTGCTCTAGCCTCTCTTCTTAATCTTCTTAAGGTTATGTCTATGTCAGGATCAAAGACCAGAATTGATTTATTTTTGTTTTTACCACGCATATACAAATCAAAATGCAACAAAATTAAACTATAACTCAATATTCAGAAATGCACAACAAAGATTATGCAAAAAGATATCAGCAAAAGCATATAAAATTCAAGTCTAGCAACTGCAGAATTATGCAGAATTCAATAGAAAATGATGCAGAGAAATGAAAAATGAAATTATGCAGAAAAATGCAGAAAACAACAAAAAATAGTGCAAAAAACTACACAAATTGCAGAAAGAAAATCATGTAGAAAAATTTGGAAGCAAAACAATAAAAATAAATGCTCAATCTAGCTAGCTCTCAGCTACTAATGATATTAAAACACAAATTCCCCGGCAACAACCCCAAAAACTTGTTCAAAATTCTAAAACTAACAAGTGCACAAGGAATTGTAACAAGTAAGGAGTAATTTTTAAGATTAGTATATCATCTCCACAAAGAATTAGGGAATCAATTATCACTTCACAGAACAATCACAATTTGAGCTATACGAATTTGGAAGATTTGTAACATTCAGAAGTCAAGAACAAGCACAAATAAAAGGTAAGAAACTTGCAGTAAAAATAGATTATAAAAGTTGTTATGATTTGTGATAGGAATAAAGAATCGTTAGGAATTTACTTCATAAGAATGTCAATATTGATTCAATTATGCCTCTGAACATTCAAGAACTTGGTTAATTGACAATCAGTTTCACATATTAATAGCCAAAGGTTAATCCCTTAACTCAATGACCCTAACAAGCAACTAAACCACCCTAATCCCTTAGGTGAAGTTCAATTTCAAGTTGCATTAAGACTTAGAACATTAGGATTGCAGAATTAGGTCTCCTTATCCCTAAGAAATCTCCAATTCTGATTTCTAACTCAGATCAGAGAAGCAAATCCAACTTCCATTGGTAAATGTTCCTCTTTGATTAGCCACACAAATTTCTATTCATAGATTGCAATAACAGTAGAATTAACAATTCAATTAATCTAAGAACTTAAAATTCAGAAGTAAAAGTCAAATCAATACATCATTTCGAGTTCCATAAACTCCTAACTATGGAGAATTAAGCAAACATTGTAACAGAGAAAGAGAAAGAAGGAGAAGAAGAGAAGAATTGCAGAGAAGCCATCTCCACGAGCTCCAACCCAATGCCTCTTCTTAGAGCTTCAAAATTTTGACCCCAATCCTCTCTCTCACTCTCTCTCAACAACAATCTAACAGAAAAAATAGAAAATGAACAAAAGACCCTGAGTTCTGAGCTTTCTCTGGTATTTATAAGAATTCCTGACTCTGGGTGTTGTCACTTTGCTTCATAAGAGTGACCACGCAAAGGGTCATGTAGTTTCTGGAAGACTGGAACATTCACGTTTGTTGATAAGAGTAGCAATGCAGGAGGTCAAGGAGTGCACGTGATCACTTTCGAGAGCAAGAGTGACCACGCGCAACTTGCCTTGATACACTCCTTTCTGGAGCATCCACTTTCGCTGGTAAAAGTGGTAACGTAGAGCTTGCTGAAATTTTGCCTTCTCTAGAACACTCACTTTTGCCAGTAAGAGTGACCATGCAGAGCTCGCTAAAATTCTGCCTTCTCTGGAACATTCACTTTTGTTGGCGAGAGTGGTAACGCACAGCTCTGTTGAGATTGAACTTTTCTGGAACGTTCACTTTTAGTGATAATAGTGATCACGCCCATACTCAACTTCTCATTTAAGCTATAAATCACTCACTTTTGCTGGCAAGAGTAACCATGCCCAGCTTAAACTCCATAAGCCATGTTCTTTTGAGTCCAGACTTGCTACTTTTCTGCTATTTCTCCATTAATCTACCAGCTTCATGGACTTTGCTCAGAATTTTCTGCAAAAAAACACTTCAATTATTAATTTCTGCATAGAAAATTCATAAATGCTAAACTAATTATGTATTTAAAGAAATTCTTCAATCATTCTATTTTTTATGATTTTTTTCTGCTTTTTCCAACACATTTTCCTTATACATGGACTAAAACTACAGTAAAATACTAGTAAAAATATGGATTTATCACATCACAGCAGCCATGATTAAGGACATTTATGCAAATACTCCAGTTATTGCTACCACGCTAGTCTCTACAAAATTTAAGAAGGATCCTCCTCACAAACTCAGAACACAGCTGCAGCAAATTTTGGATAGACAGGATTCTTTAGCTCAGAGGCAAAATGCTCTATATGAAAGCAATAAGGTTGTTGTTATACTATTGGAGAATATTGGTAGGAAGTTAGGCATGTCCAGGGAGCCACTCTATGAGTCAGAGGTGGAAAATGCACAATGTTATAGAGCCTCTACATTTAACAACCTCCCTCTATTCAACCCTTACTTCAACACTCCACCATGAGTTAATTCAGATGCAAGTGATAAGAGTGAAGAGGAAGATGAAGAAGAAGAGGAGAGCTCAAATGAAGAAGAAGTAGAAGAATAGATTAGGATTTTTAAGTCTGTTGTTTTTAATTTCAGTTTATGTAAATTTTAACAATTAGGAATTTTTGTTTCTATAAATGCAGTAGTTGTTCAGAACAATTTTAACACTTTTCAGTTGTAATGAAGTTTAGTTTCTTTTAAGTTTTAAAATTTTGCAGTTTTAATTACCTTATTTTTCTGATAATTGATGAAATTTTGGTGTTTTGTGTAGAAAAATGTCACAATCACACAACACTAACACACAATGGATGCTGACACTTGCACAAGCTGCCATGAAAGGGGGGTTATTCTTTACCTCTTGTTCATGTGTTAGCTTCATAATACACTGAAATGATATGAAAAACACCAAAATACTAGAATAGCTATTAAATTGCTTTCTATGAATCAAATGAGGTTTAATTGATAATTCTGTGAATTCGGTTTAAATTTTCTTTTTAAGTTGTTTTTTCCATTCTCTAAATGAGATCACACTTGTATTTTCAAAATGAGGCAGTCTTTCCACTAGGTGCATATAATTCTAAAAAAGTGAATTATAAGTTTATTGATCTACATGTTCACTTACAAACCCCTAGAGAGACTTGAGCTGCATACTTTTCTTGCATGTGTGATTAATCATAATTTTGCTGCACCCTCTAGAACTTGCCTTGTTTCTTGATTAAATATACAATTTACAGTTTTTACATATATGATGGAGGCCTTGTTTGAATATGCCTAGTTAGCCTAAATGACCTCCTTTGTGCTTGATTGTCTTAGTTCACCCCTTTGAGCTTAATATCCCTTTTCTTGAAATTACCTCATTGTAAGCCTTGCTGAAAAACCAATTTTACCATTCATATGAAAAGAGGCATAGTGAGTTTAATCAATAATGAGTTTTAAAACTATGTTTGGGGTGGCATCCACATTTTAATTGCTTGAGGTCAAGCAATGTTCTAAGTTTGGGGTGGGGAATAGCAAGCTATCTAAGTTTTAAGTTCAAAAAGACAAAAAGAAATAACAAAAAGCTACAGAAAGATATGCAGCAAAGTGATATGCAGCAAAGATGGTGAAAATAGAAAAATGTGACTTTAAAAGAAAGAATTGCAGCAAAGTGGTACCGAAAAAGGAATGAAAAGGAAGTAGTGAAGGGAAGCAAGAAAGAAAAAAGAAAAAGTGGAATTTTGCTGCACGAAGAATCTGTGTTGCATAATTGAGAGAAGTAATGAGAGATAATATAGACCTACGCATAACGTCTCTGATCTTTTAAAAATGCATAAATTGTTTTTCATTTTATTCAATACCTACCTTGACCTTAGCCCTGTTATAACCTGAAAAAGTCCTCTGGATGTGTGATGACCTATATTAAGCAGAGGAGATTAAGAATATGGGCAAGCATATGGTAAAGTGTAGTAAAATTGATTATTTAGAGAGAAAATAGTATCCAAACACTGTTGAGTGATGAGAGAAACACTTCCAAGTGAGTTATGATCATGTTTATTAATTGTAATCACTTGAACTTTGCTGATATATATGAACTTAGGTAGCAAATCTTGCCCACAATGAATGAATATAGTGTGACTATCATGATGTGTAATTGGATGAACTACTTCATTGAAAATTTGCAGAATAATAGAATTAGAAATTGGAAAATTCTAAGATAAGAAGTTGTGAATTGATTTTGAAAAATGGAAGAATTACCTTTGGTTTAATTTGATTTGCTTAAGCATAAGCAAAAATTCAAGTTTGGGGTAGTGATGAATCTATACTTTTACTAATATTTTAGTTTAATTCTAACCCATTTGATAAGGAAAATATGTTAGAAAAAGCAGAAAAACTCAAAAAAATAGAATGGTTGAAAATTTTATTTCAATTTGTAGTTATTTTAGCATTGGTGAGATTTTTGCTTAGAAATTAAGAATTTTATCTTGTTTTGTAGGAATAATCTGAGCAAGGTTCGTAGAAATGGAAAATCAATGGAAAGGAAGAAGAAGAATAGCAATTATGGACTCAGAGCATACAAATTATGGAATGCAAGCTGGGCGTGATCACTATTGCCAGTGAAAGTGATCACTCCAGACATCAAAGAGGAATACACACTAGCGTTAACACTTTTACCATTAAAAGTGATCATTCCAGAGCTTAAAAGAAGAAGGGAGTCTGGGCATGGTCACTCTTACTAGCGAAAGTGAGTGTTCTAGAGAGTTCCTCAGAAAATCATGTTGTGCATTAACACTCTTGCTGGAGAAAGTGAGTGTTCTAGAGAGCTCCTCAGAAATCTCAAACATTGCGAGCTCTGCGTGGTCACTCTTACTAGCAAAAGTGAGTGTTCCAGAGAAGGAAAAATTTTAGCAAGCTCTATGTCACCATTTTTACCAGTAAAAGTGGATGTTCCAGAGAGGAGTGTATCAAGGCAAGTTGTGCGTGGTCACTCTTGCTCTCGAAAGTGATCACACATAACCACTCGACCTCCTGCGTTGCAACTCTTAGTAGCGAAAGTGATAGTTTCAATTTCCAGAAACCACATGAGCCTCTGCATAGTCACTCTTGCTCTCGAAAGTGATAATGCACAAAATTGAAATTTCTATAAATACCTGTTTAAGCCCAGAACTCGGGGTCTTTTGCTCATTTTCTATTTTTCACTTAATTTCTTCATTGAGAGAGAGTCAGAGAGAGGATTGGGGACGAACATCAAGCTCCAAGAAGAGGGATCGGATTGGGGATTGCTGAAGATGGATCTTCTGCATTCTTCTCCTCCTTCTTCTTCTTTCTCTTTCTTTGTTGCAATGTTTGCTTAATTCTTCATAGTTAGGAGTTTATGGATCTTGAATTGATGTATTGATTCAAATTTTTCTTCTAAACTTTGATTTCTTGGATTAATTGAGTTGTTAATTCTACTATTCACATAATCTTTGAATGAGACTGCACTTGATTAACCAAAGAGGAACCTTTACCAATGGGAATTGGATCTGTTTCTCTGATCTGAATTAGCAACCAGAATTAGGGATTTCTTAGGGATAAGGGAACTTAATTCTGCAATCTTATGGTTCTAATCCTTAATGCAACTTGAAATTGAATCTCACCTAAGGGATTAGGGGGATTTAGTTTATCGTTAGGGTCAATGAGTTAAGGGATTAACCTTTGACTAGTTATATGTGAAACTGATTGTCAATTAACCAATTGCTTGAATTTTCAGAGGCATAATTGAATTGATATTGACATTATTGTGAAATAAATTCCTAACTATCATTCATTCATTTCTAATCTCAACATCAAATTCTGTACTCTATTTTCTGCAAGATCTTTACCTTTTAATTGTTCTTATTTCTTACTTTCTACATGTTACAACGCTGCCAAATTCGTATGGCTCAACTAGTTATTGTTCTGTGAAGTGATACTTGAATTCCTAATTCCCTGTGGAGACGATACTCTGATCTTAAAATTACTCATTACTTGCTGCAATTCTTAGTGCACTTGCTAGTGTTTAGAAATTGTACAAACAACAATCTAAATTTCCAGCCAAGCATCACTTCAAACATACCTCAAGGTTCTCCAAACACAATTACCAAGGATGAATAGTACATATCTCACATCATCACATTTTTTTCTAGCAATTTACTCAAGTGAATTTCATGAATTTCCACATCCAAAATCAAGTAAATTCAAGTCTTGCACTAATTTTCATCCAAGGTCAATCATGCAAAATTTACAAGCAACCATCGACCTTTCAAACAAGTAATTTCAGCATGGTTCAATCAAATCAAGTCATGGCAAGACACTTTCAATTTCACTTTTGCTTCCTTACACAAAACAAGGCATACAAGATTTTTTTTTTTCAAATCTTTGCAACACTTTTTAATGCCAAAACCGAGACCATCCAAGCTAATTTTCACCTTTTCCTTTATAAAATTTTCTCTCATTATCCATACCAATCTTTTTCCAAATATTGCAAGGTTTCAAAACACATTAATTTCAACCTTTTTCCTCATAATACTCAAAACTGTCCAGCCTTTAAAACTTAATTTTTTGTCAAGTCCAAAATGAGCAAAATAGGGAAAAATTAACATGCAAACATAAGGTTCCATCATCTAAGTGTAGGACTTTAATTTTCAGCAAAGGATTATGTTTAAAAAGTCTAAATCGAGGCAACACAAGGTCAATTTAGCACTCAAACTCTTAAAATTATGAAAGAATCTCTTTTTATAAAATCAAGCTTGGTAACAAAATGTTCAAGACATGCAAGCTCACGGTTCTAAGGTCTCAAAGGGTAGATTATTATTTATTCACTAGATCTAGTAAGGTAACCTCAAAACTGAGACATGTACAAGGGATTTCCAACACATTTCAAGCTCAAAATTTCGTACAAAGGAAGAATATCACATGCAGGGGTTAAAAACTCAAACTTTCTAAAAGATTTCTTCATGCAAAACAAAATCGAGACTTTAGAAGGGAGGGAAGTAATTTACAAAGTGAAAACTCAACATGCAATTGAAGGAAATTATCATCCAAGTTCATGGTTTCATGATTACAAGGGTGACTCATCATTTGAAAAAGAATTTCAGTAAGAGAATTTTAAAACCGAGACATACACAAGGAGGAAACAATATGCAAATGTGAAAAATGCAAGCTTTCAAGGGGATTACCTCATGCACACATAAAACCAAAAATTTAGAGGTAATAAAAATGAAGAAGTCAAGTGAAACTCAACATGAAAATGGTACAATGAGCTTGTTCAAAATTATTGAAGATAAAAATGAAACCTTTCCAAGATTTTACACAATTTCAACCAAGGAAATCAAGTAAAAGATAGAAGGATGAGAACTCCCCCTTGCCTTTGAGTTTTTTGGGCATGAAATTGAAGAAGGAAAGGCTGGAAACGGTGGATCTCCAAGGAGAACTTGTTGGACCGAGAAAACAGCAACCAAGACCTTCAAGTTCTTCCTCCTAGGTGAGTTCTTTCAACACGAAAATTGGAGGGATGATGGAGGAAGAAGTTGGTGATGGAAAGGTGAAGTATTTGGGTGATTTGGATGAAGATTTGGTGAGATTTGTGGGCTGGAACCTCTCAGTTTCTTGAGAGAGTTTTGAGAGAGTTTTAGACTTTGAGAGAATGGGAAGTGTGAGAGCAAAGTGAGAGAAAAAGGGAGAGAGTTTTTGGTTTTTGGCTTCCAAAAGGTGCAATTTAGTTTGGCAAGCTTATTTATATGGAGGGTTAAGTTTAGATTGGCCAATTGCCACTAAACACTTACGGTTTGGCTTACTTGGCAAGGTTCCAAAGTTTAAGAACTGCACATGGTTTCATTTGGGTAAAATTTGGGTGAAATTGGTGAAAAATGAGATAAGAAAGGGTGCCACAGTTTTTTTTTTTGTAGGAATAGTAAATTTTAGGGAAACTTGCAAGCAAAGTTAGTAGAATTTCAGCAAGCAATTGCATGAAATAATTTTGGTGGGGCAATTTCCAAAAATCAACACAAAACTCCAAGGTTAAGATTTTAGGCAGCAAATGCCTGTAATTTGATTGGCCAGAAAAGAATGCGACATGACTAGGTTGACATGTGGACGAGACATTTGATGTGGTGCTAAATTCAAGAAAAGGCAATTGATTAAAGCAATCATGATGTTGGCATTTTGGAAGGCAAGAAAAGAATTTTTCAAAATGATTATGTTTGCAAATCGGGAGATAAAATCTTCTTCCATGAAATTCTAGTGGCCGATACTAGATTTTGGAATATTCAGGTAATCACGATGTTTGTAACATGGTCTCGTTGCATGAAAATCTAGTGGCCGATACTAGATTTTGAAATCTTAGAAGTAATGATTACTAGATTTCATGAGATTCCATGCAAGAATTTTGACGACTAAGAAATGATTAAGAATCTAATGCAATGATTACTAAATCTCACAATTTTTTAGGTGAATAATTATGATTTGACAATTATTTAAATAAGACAAAAATTGACTTTTCGGATAAAATTCTCAGGGGTATTTTAGACAGTAAAGCTGGACATAATTAGAGAAATTCTTGGACGATAATGAAACCAAATATATTGCATGCCATTACCCTAAAATGCTGAATTCAGAAATAAATCAATGTTCTAAAATAAAAATTAGCATCTATCCAATTATTCTAATACTAGCAAGTCAGAATAAGCAAATAATTAAAATTCAAGAGCTAATAGCCAATTAACGAAAATTGGGGCGTTACACTGCACTAAAATTATCCATGAGTGTGAAATTATAAAACCATGAGATTATGAAATTATGATGAGAAATCTATGATATGCTCTGAGTTCCTAAAATATACTATCTTGAAATTATTATGAACTCATTAAGAATTATTGCGAAACTCATGGTAACTATCTATCCATGCTACGGCATGTGACTCATGGAAATTATCTATCCATGTTGCTAAGTCTATGATGACTTTTAGCTCAATGCTATATGCTATGATTCTAAGTCCATGGTGACTTCTATTATTATTGTGCAATAGCCCCAAGTGGCTAAATGAAATAAGTTGAGAAAATTATCACAAGAAAACTGAAAATGCTACTTCATTCATCATATATTATCTTGTGAAACGACTTGATGGCATAACAGAGGCATAACTGTGGGTATTGGAAGTTTGGTCCAAAGTAGACCTTCTGGGGGTGGCGAAAGGGGGAACATCCCACCTAAGTGGCACATGGCAGCTGAGCTCCCCGTAGCCGGGTCGCTACCTGCTTGCAAGACCGTAGTCAAACCTAACGTGAACTCCATGACACTAGGGTCATTGAAGTCCATTCCTGAACATGTCAAATGGCACTATACATGAATGATGTGCTATTATTCTATTTCTATCTATGATTATCATTGTGTAGAGTAGGGAATGGAGCCCTCTGATCGCCATACGACTTGAATCGATCTATCTATCTTTATGCTAAAAGTTGGGCAAGTCGCCAGTCATAGAGGAATGAGATCCTCATTCATCATTTGCATGCTATTAACACATGACTGACTATATGGATGAGATCGAAACCTGCATTCATGCATCACGTGCATTACAATTAGGGATGATTGAATACTTGTTTGATTGGCTATGATTATGATTATATTTATCTCCCTATTATATGATTGAACATTTGATGATGCTGAATGTTGATAGATGGATTGAATTATGACTGTGACGCCGCCTTCCTTGAGTTATGGCTATTGAATGATGTTTGTGTTTGGAGAACTCACCCCTTTGTTTGTGTTGTCTTGTATTGTTCTTCTTTTATTTATATAGATGGACAAGAACTAGGTGAAGGTGTGGATTCTTCCTTCTGAAGAGGATATGTGGGTGTTCGGCTCCGCTGCTCAGTAGAGTATCTTCTGCAGATTCACACGAGTGATTCATGGATTGGAGAGTGGAGGTTCGTGAATCACCCAGTATACTGTCGACACCCCTATTGAGATTGTCTTTTCTGTCCCTCTTGGTGACACTCAGTTACCTTACCCTACTCTGTTTGCTTCCTTGACACCTATGTCGATTGATCCCTGTACTCCTACTGCTAGACCAGCCCTTGCGCCTGTGCCATTTCCCTTTATGACTCCTACTTCCCCACCCGTGCCAATGGAGAGGGATATTCATGTGGTGGAATCCTCCATTAGGTATACTACTATGCCATCTTTTATGTACCCTGCATACCCATCTACCTTAGTCCCACCTACTACTACTCGTTCACCTCCTCGCACAGCTGGAATGATGGAGAAGCATGGTGGAGGTCATAATGCGACTACTTCCTCTAGCTCTACTTCCCTTACATCTTCTGAGGAGTCTGATCCCATTGAGGATTACTCGCCTTATGATTGATGTCTGTTTATTTATTTATGTATTAGGAGAACTGCTCTTAGGAAGTTGGTCTATTTATGTTATGTTGTATTTGGATTATGTTGACTGTTCTGTTTATTAAGTACTTGACTATTCTGCTGAATTGAAGTTTAATATATTTGAGCTATTTTCAGATATTGAGTTGTGATGATCTCATGTTATTATATCATTGAAATTGAGTTATGGAATGATGAGATTAGGAAGTTATATGCATGTTAAATCTCTCTCAGAGAAAGGAGATTATACTTGTAAACTGTATGAAGGAAGAAAAAAAAATATTACCAGATTTTGGTGTTTTCTAAACTATTATGTTATAAAGTTGGTATCACTGTTTTAGTGATTTAGGACGCTACAAAGTACAAGGTGGAAAACATAACATGCAAAGGGTGATTTCAACTTGTTCAAGGTCATTGAAGATAATAATAAAATCCTTTCAAGAGTTTTCACAAGTAAAGCCAAGGAAAAGTAAATCAAGAGCAAGAAAGTGAGAACTCCCCCTTGCCTTTGAGTTTGGGTGTGAAATGAAAGAGAAGAGGGCTGAAAATTGTGGATCTCCAAAGGGACCTTGTTGAATTGAGAAAACAGCACCAAGGTAGCTCAAGTTCCTCCTCCAAAGTAAGCTCCTTTAACACGAAACATGAAGAGAAAGTGGAGGAATATGTTAGTGAGGAAGTGGTGAAGTGTTTGTAATATTTGGATGAGAGAATGATGGGGTTTTTGGAGCTGGAACCTCTCGGTTCTTTGAGAGAAGTTGAGAGAATGAGTTTTGTTGCGAGAATGAGAAGTGTGGGAGCAAAGTGAGAGAAAAAAGAGAGAGAGGTCTCAATTTTTTTTTGCAACAAAATGGGCAAATGAAATAAAGAAATCAATTTATATGGAGGTGATGAATCCACTTTTTATTATATTTTTACTTGCCTTTTTGGTGCTCTTTATAGAGAAAATGGACTTAGATAGTGCAAATAATATAGAAATCACATTTTGAGTAAATATCATAGGTTTATTAATTTTTGGTTAATTTGCATTTAATTACATAGATATAGATTGCAATTTTAATTGTATTGATAATTTTGCAGAGTCCCCAAGTTAATTTTGAGAAATCTTGGCCCTTGGATGAAAGTTGCCCCCAAAGTAGCCACTTTTAGGAGCAAAAGTGGCAACTACAGCAAGTCTGGGCATTAAAGGTTCCAAAGTAGCTACTTTCAAGTCCAAAAGTGGCAACTCCAGAGAGCTCCAGGGACACCATTTTGGAAGCATTTTGCGCATGGCCACTATTGCCTTTCAAAGTGGCTACGCGCATCCAAAGTAGTTACTCTCAAGTCCAATAGTAGCAACTCCAGAAGCTCCAGGGACGCCATTTTGGAAGCATGTTGCGCGTGGCCACTATTGCCTTTCAAAGTGGCTACGTGCATCCAAAGTAGCCACTTTCAAGTCCAAAAGTGGCAACTCCAGAGAATTGGCAAACTTACGTAAATTGCGCGTAGACACTTTCAAGGCCCAAAGTGGACACTTTCAAAGGCAAAAGTGGACACTTTGCTGACATGTCCTCCACTATAAATAGATTTTAGGAATTAGGGTACGGGGACTTAAACATTTATTTTCTTTCATTCTCTTTGCCAAATTAGGACATTTTCTTTCCAGAGCTTTGGAGCCTTGGGTGACAGCCATGGGTCCATTATAAGTTTTAAATTCCAATTTCCCTTTGATTTTCATTGAGTTTACATTAATGTTGTTTACGTTTCTGCATTTTTTTCTTTTATTTGTGAAGCCCATCCATATGGAGGGCTAAATTCTCTTGTAATTCCTAGTCAACTCATACGGTTCTTGAATTCTTGGGTTTAATGGCAATATTACTCTCTCTTTCCTTGGATTTATTAACCCCAATCTCTGAATGAAATGAAATTTATATGAGGGGAACATTGCTTAATGAACCCTAAATTACCCAAACGAAATTCTAATCCAAAATTGCTTAATTTTGATTAATCTTTGAGATTGCTTAATCTTAGGGATAGAGATCGAAGCCCATTAAGATGCTTAATTTTAATTAGGATGCTAAAGTTAATTTTCGCTTGTTATATTAACTTAATTCATGGAAAGAAAAGGGGATTATTGAATTATTTGAAAGAATAGGGATAGAACTTATTGATTGACTAGGGATTACTCTTCTTAATTGATTGAATTTCACTAGTTTACATTTTGCTCTTGATTAAAATCTGAAAATTAACAAACCTCCCCCTAATTTACTTGCTTTAAAATATATGTTTACACTTGTTCGATGTGTATTCCCAACCAAAAATTCCTTGGAGACGACCTAGGACAACACCCTAGTACTGCATTCATTTCTTTGCATATTTGATGAGGATTAACGACAATCTTTGTGCATAACAAGTAGCAAAAATTCATTCCATCAGGAAGGTTAATGTGTTAATTGCCAATTGCAATTTGACACTTACGGTTTTGGCTTACTGGACAAGGTTTGCAAGTTCCAAATCTCACACGGTCCAATTGAGGTAAAAAGGGATTGAAAAGGGTAAAAACCATGCAAGAAAGGGTGGTCACAGTTTTCAAATTATAATAGTGAATTTCAGGGAGACTTACAAGTAAAGCTTGTACATTTTTAGCAAGCAAAGTGAGTGGAATGGCTTAGGACTGCATGCACACGATTTTGATGATACAATTTCCAAAATCAGCACAAAATTCTGAGGTTAAGATTTTGGGCAACAAATGCATTAATTTTGATTGGCTGGAAAGGAATGTGACATGACTAGGTTGACATGTGGATGAGACAATTGATGTGGTGCTAATTTCAAGAAAGTTAACTGATTAAGGTAATCATGGTGTCGGCATTTTGGAAGACATGAAAAGAATGATCCAAAATGATTATGTTTGCAAATTGAGAGAATAATTTCTTGCATGTAATTCTAGTGACCGATACTAGATTTTGGAAGATTCAAGTAATTATGATGTTGGTAATTTAGGGGACAAGGTCATGTTGCATGAAAATTTAGTGGCCGATACTAGATTCGAAAATCTTTAAAGTAATGATTACTAGATTTCGTGTAATAATTTTGACAGCTAAAAAATGATTAAAAGTCTAATGCAATGTTTACTAAATCTTTGCAATGATTACAAAATCTCACATTTTTCGAGGCAGATAATTATGATTTGATAATAATTTAAATAATACAAAAATTATCTTTTCAGACAAGACTCTTAGTGGTATTTTGGGTAGTATAGCTTAACACAGTCAGAATAATTTTGGATGATATTGAAGCTAAATGTATTGCATGCAGTCATTCTAAAATACGGATCTCTAAAGATCAGTCAATATTTTCCTCAGAAAACAAAATCAGCATCTAGCTAATTATTCTGACACTAGCAAGCTAGAACTAGCAAATAATTAAGATTTAAGAGTTACTTACTACTTGAGAAAATTGGGGCGTTACACTCTAACCTCTTTAAAATGAATTAGGGTTAATTAAGCAATGTCCCCCTCATTCAACCATTAATTCAATTCAAAGGATTGAGAAAAAGAAATTCACGAAGAAAAAGGAATTGTATTAACATTAATAACCTAGGAATTCAAGAATCTAAGTGAACTCACTAAGGATTACAAAGGATTTAGCCCTCTATGAGGATGGGTCTCACAAATACAAAATGAAAACAAAGAGAATTCAATGACATCAATGTAAAAATCAAAGGAAAGTAAAGAGAAAATGTGAATCAAACCTAGGTTGAGTCCTTGGCTATCACCCAAAGCTGACCTAAGCTCTGCAAGTGTTCCCAACATGGCAAAAATCTAAAAGTGTAAAAGGCTCCTTAACCTAATTCCCAAAAATCCATATATACTAAGTCTGACGCCACTTCATAGTGATCACTCTTGACAAGAGTGAACACACGCAACATTCTTCAAGATTCCCCCTTTCTGTACTGATCACTCTCATGTATAACAGTAGTCACTTTGTGCATGCGTAATTACTCTCACTTATAAGCGTGAACACACGTAGAGAGTTCTAGTCTGGACTTTACTGAAGTGATCAACTTTCTTTCATAAGAGTGATCAAGCACAAGGTCCTTCAACCTAGGATTTTCTGAAGTGTTTACTATCACTCACGGGATTGAACAATGATCGCGAGTGTCGCCAAGTGTGTATTCCTCTTTGATGTCTGGAGTGATCACTTTCACTAACAATAGTGATCATGCCCAGCTTGCATTCCATAATTCTTGTGCTTTGAGTTCAGAATTGCAACTCTTCTTCTTCTTTTCCATTGATTTTCCATTTCTATGAACCTTGCTCAGATTATTCCTACAAAACAATATTAAATTCTTAATTTCTAAGCAAAAATCTCACCAATGCTAAAATAACTACAAATTGAAATAAAACTTTCAACCATTCTTTTTTTTTTCTGCTTTTTCTACTTTTTCTAACATATTTTCCTTATCAAATAGGTTAGAATTACACTAAAATATTAGTAAAAATATGGATTCATCATGTCGTGCTCGGACAAATTATTAAAAATTGAATTGCATAAAAATTATGTAGTAAGAGGTGCAATCTGAGTCATCTCCCAATGATGATAATGTTAGACGACTATAAATTTAGATGGGGTTTGATTTATAAAATAATGCTGATTAGAATAAAAAGTTAACAAGAATTTCAAACTTTAATCCAAGAATTTAGAAGAACTATGATTATTCTATCATCGAATTCCAAGAAGATGCATCAGCCAACAAATTAGCGATTAACATTAAATTCAAATGAAACCTCAATTCAAATTAAGCATTCACATGAAAACCTTCATGCATTCGATTAACATACAATCGCTCAAAGTTCAGAAACCTCTTGAACCTAATTGATTTGTATTAATTTAATTCACCAATGTCATTAATCTTAGATCTCAAACCTGAAAATCTAATTCACTTTTCTTAAAAAATTAATTACATACATAAACCAAATAATATGCAATCAAACAGCTGCAAGATTATCACTCTAAACGAATAACTTCAATTCGAAATCATAATTAGCAAAAGGAAAAGATGGAAGAGATGAAACCGGATTCGATGTTGAATAAATTACGAAATTGATCCTCAAGAATGTCGCAACCCTTTTCCAATCCTTAGATTAGATGGAAGTCTAAGCCTCCATTAATAGATAAAAATGAAAGGTAAAAATGTGAGAGAAGAGAAGAGGTAAAGAAGAAGAGACAAAAACCTTAAAACTTGTATTTTCCTAAAGAAAAATAATCTACTTACTAACTAGCCCTTTTACAACCTGCTACCCTAATTTAAATACAGGCTCTTAAGGGTCAAAATGTAAAAAATAATTAATAATTATTCAATTACATTAATCCTCTACTCAATAGTTATCTTTGGAATCCTTATTTGTTCAAGTTTGAATTTTGGAGGGAAAGTTATGCTTGTAATTGCTGCCCAGCATCCATGCTGAATTCAAGAAGATATTGTGTGGTATTTTTGGTGGTGAAAATCTGTCTGATTCAATTTTTAATATGAATAAAAATTGTAGCCCTGGATGTTAGCTTCAAAACTCAGCTAGAATGGGCTTAAACGGACATCTGTGGACTAAGATATGGCCCAAATACAGAACGAAGGTCAAAAACCACAAGTGCAGTGTTCTGACCTTTTCTAGGCCCAGTTTCAGCTTCTTATCATCAGAATTGGTTTATGACCTCATAGGAATTATGCGTCTTTCTCTTAGCTTTCCTACAAATCAAGAATCATAATGAAATGACCTCTACAACTCAAGATATGGCCCAAAAACCAAAATAGTATTAGAAATTGCCTAATGCTGGAAAAATTAAATAAAGCCCAAATAAAATTCAAACATCATAAAATGATCCAATTCAAACCAATTAGGCACAAAAGAGGATTAATGAACTAGGAATAAGAAGAAATAAGATTGTAAAAATTCCAATTGATTAAACACACACAGGTATAGGTGCTTCCTTTGGCTCTAGAGTGATCACTATTGCTTCTGATAGTAGTTACTCTAGCTTGTCCTTTGGAATTGACCCTCTTGGGTGGTCACTATTACTTTTGAAAGTGGTCATTTTCACCTAATATTTTCCAAATAGCCAAAATTCCATGGAATAAGTCTAGAAATTCCTGTACAATTATTCAAATGATCAAAATTGCAAATTATATCAATGTAAATTAACCAAAAATTAAGAAACCTATGATATTAGGCCAAAATGATATTTCTATGATCCTAAGTCTTCTCTTTTCTATCAAGGAACAATAAAAGGACAAGTAAAAATCCAATAAAATATGGATTCATCAATAGTTGGTTGATTTGGAAAAGATCTTCCACGCGATGGGTTCACGCGATGGGTTGACGGGAGGAGCACAAGGTGACCTACGCCACGTACATGCTATGTGGAGAGGCAAAAGAATGGTGGAGGTTTGCCACTCAGACTTTGCCACAGAAGGGTGTCTATGTCCAGTGGTAATCATTGTTCGGAGGGCAAGTATACCCATTGAGAAGTAATAAAGGGTTCTTAATTTGAGTTCCTGAAATATCGTCCCACAAGGATTATTTTTCAATTACTAAGATATAAAATAATTATAAAACTAAGAGTAACGAATAAAATGCACGTCTTGGTTAAACTTATCAGAGAAGAACCTACGGCGTTTGATTTTCTTATTTAATCCTTTCTGTTATTTTTCTTTTTAACTCTAAATTTGATTTCCTTGTGATTACCAATCATTCATCCAAATACTATTAGTGCCCAATGGTCATGCAACATTAATATACTTTTCTCTAGATTAACATCCTCAATGGTCATGCAAGACATCAATTAAAGAAAGCGTTACGCACCTATGAACTTTTTAATTTAATAACGATTAGAAGGGGGAACTTTGGTTTGGTCTACCTAATTTCTTGTCTCATTTTATCCTATAGATCTATTAATTAACCGAGGTATAGACAACTGACGATGTAATTAGTTTAGGATTCAGAATAAAGCATACTAGGGTAAAATCTAATCACAAACGGAAATCAAACTTAGATTTAAACATTAAAACTCCACAAATTCATAGATGATAGTTCCCATAGCCCTAGCTATGGACTTAGTTACTCATGTTAAGAGCTAAAACAATCATAAACATATCCATAATGAAGAGAAATAGCAAACTGGAATATGAGATGAATTCCTAGTCTTCAAGTATAGTCACTTGAAGCCCCAATTTCAGCCCAGAGTATGCCAAGGATTCGTGCAAGGGAGACAAAAATGATAGATATCTTGGAGAACTAAGGTTGTATGTAAAATGGTGTCACAATAATTTCTCTGACGATGCCTCTGCCCCCTCTTTTTATAGGGTTGAGACTCCTTTAAAACTCTTAAGATTGGGTTTCCCGCAAACGAGCATGGCTGTACATTACCTCGAAGCACTCTCATGCTTCTTGGGCGTGTTAACTACTACGAGACTCTAATCTTCATCAATTTGGACCTAAAAATGCACCAAAAATCCACTTCTGACTTCCTTCTACCAAACTAAACAATCAATATAAATTTGTGTAAAATCCAAATGAAATAAAGGTCAGATATGAATATATGGCTGTAAAATAGGCCTAATTACAGACTTATCAAGCATTCAAAGCAAGTTTCCTAGGGAACTACTTTCTCTGAGACTTGAAGAAGCAAAAGGCTCGGGAGTTTCTTGAGCTGAAGTAGAGGAGTATGATAGTGGCAGAATATGCTTCTAAGTTTCAAGAATTGATGAAATACTGGCATCACTACCAGCATGAGGATGGGGAGGAGGACCAATGTGCTCAGATTAAGCATGGACTGAGGCCGAATATTTGAAATGCAGTCATAGTGTTCCAACTGACTGACTTGCCCACTTTGGTAAGCAAGTGTAGGATTTTCGAGGCCAATTCCAATGGCAAGGCTGTGGACACTAGGGAGAGTGGTCCAATAAGACAGGATAGAAGACCCCCTAGATTCTCGAAGGGACCATTTACAGGCATTATGGTCCAATGTGACATGTACAAGGGATTTCCAACACATTTCAAGCTCAAAATTTCATACAAAGGAAGAATTTCACATGCAAGTGTCAAAAACTCAAACTTTCTAAAAGATTTCTTCATGCAAAGCAAAATTGGGACATGTACAAAGGAGAAATTAACATGCACGTGGCAAACTTTCTATTTTTGAGAGAAATCAACACATCCAAGCACAAAATTGAGAATATAGAAGTGATAGAAGTGGAGACCAAGATGCAAACTTAACATGCATAGGGTACAATCAACTTGTCCATAATTTTTTAAGATAAAAATGAAATCTTTTCAAGGTTTTTCACAAGTTTAACCAAGGGAAAGTAAACAAAAGGTAGAAAGGTGAGAACTCCCCTTTGCCTTTGAATTTTGGGCTTGAAATGGTGGGAGAAAGGGCTGGAATTTGTGGATCTCCAAAGGGAGCTTGCTGGACCAGAAAAATAGCAGCAAGGATCTTCAAGTTTCTCCTCCAAAATGAGCTCCTTCCACACGAAATTTGGAGGGATGGTGGAGGAAGATGATAGTAAGGTAAAGGTGGTGTGTTTGGATGGTTTGGATGAGGAATTTGTGAGATTTGTGGGCTGGAACCTCACGGTTTCTTTGAGAGAGTTTGAGAAAGTTAGAGACTTTGAGAGGATAAGAAATGGTGAAGTAAAGTGAGAGAAAAAAGAGAGAGAGGTTTCGATTTTTGAGTTGCAAAATGAGCAAATGGAATAATTAAATCAATTTATATGGAGGTTCTAAGCTTTGAGTGACTAATTGTCACTAAGCACCTCACGGTTGGCTTACTTGGCAAGGCTTCCAAGTTTAAAAACTGCACATGGTTCCATTTGAGTAAAAATTGGAGTGAAATTGGTGAAAATTGGATAAGAAAGGGTGCCATGGTTTTTAGTGTAGGAATAGTGAATTTTAGGGAAACTTGTAAGCAAAGTTAGTACATTTTGGCAAGCAAAATATATGGAATAATTTAGGGCTGCATACATACGGTTTTGGTGGGGCAATTTCCAAAAATTGGCACAAAACTCCAAGGTTAAGATTTTGGGCAGCAAATGCATGTAATTTGATTGGCCAAAAAGAATGTGACATGACTAGGTTGACATGTGGAGGAGACATTTGATGTGGTGTTAAATTCAAGAGAGACAATTAATTAAGGTAATTATGGTGTCGGCATTTTGGAAGACAAGAAAAGAAAGTTCCAAAATTATTATGTCTGCAAATCGGAAGACAAAATCTTGTTGCATGTAATTCTAGTGGCCAGTACTAGATTTCAGAAGATTCGGGTAATTATGATGTTTGTAATTTAGGGGACAAGAATAGTTTGCATGAAAATCTAATGGTCGATACTAGATTTGTATAGATTTGCAGTAATCATGGTGTTTGCAATTTAGGGGACAAGAATATTTTGTAATAATAACAGTAATGATTACAAAATCTTTTTGCAGTAATTATAAAATATTTTCAAATAAATATAAAATCTTTTGAAATGATTACATAATATTTTGTAATGATTACAAAATCTCACATTTTTCTGAGCAGATAATTATGATTTTTTAATAATTTAAATAAGACAAAATGTGACTTTTTGAACAAGATACTCAAGGGTATTTTGGGGCAGTACAACTGAAAATAATCAGGACAATTCTTGGATGATATCAAAGCCAAGTGTATTACATGCAGTTACTCTAAAATGCAGAACTTAAAGATCAAGTCACTATTCTCCTCAGTGAATAAAATAGAAAATTCAGCATCTAGCTAATTATTTTGATACTAGCAAACCAAAATTAGCAAACAATCGATACCTAAGAGTCACTAGCTCAGTTGACAAATTTTGAGGCGTTACAAAACTATCCTACTTAGAAAAATTTTGTCCTAGAAATTTCTAACCTGAGTTGAATAGATGTGGATAGGCATTTCTCATGTCATTCTTTCTTTCTCATGTGGCATCTTCCACACTATTAGCATTCCAATGCACTTTTACCAAAGAAATTTCTTTATTCCTAAGCTGCTTAACCCTTCGATTACTGATCCATAAAGGTTCAACCTTGAAAGTCAGGTTCTCCTTCAAAGAAATTTGGTCAGGTACTACTATATGTGAAGGATCAGGAATGTATTTACGTATTCATGAGACTTGAAAAATGTTGTAGAGGTTGATAGTTCCGAAGGTAGCACGATTCGATAGGCTGAACTTCCAATCTTCTTCGAATTTAGTAGAGACCAATGAATTTAAGTGGAGTTTGTGAGATTTTAGAGCTCTACCCACTCCAGCAGATTTCACTAGAAACTAAGTTGCCTATCGGAGTAGTTAGATCTTTCAAATTCTTAGCCTCAAGGCAATTCGAATTGACCCTATCAGAATGATTAAAGCTTAGGGTCTTATTTTGGAAATCAGGTAAGACATGGTTGGCCGAAAGCCAATCCATCTCCAAAATAACATCTAACTCAGAAAGAGGTAGGCAGATAAGATTGACAAGAAAACTTCTGTCTTCAATTTGAAGAAAAATGTGTGGTGCCAGAATCAAGCAACACATTAAGAGGAGTCATATTGAGAATGCATGTACCTTGGATTAAATTTTTAGCTTGAGCAGCCTCAGTACCGCTCATAGTGAACACTCGTCCTCTAGTAATTGGCCTTCCAGTCGAAACTCAAGAAACATTACTGGGATTCTGATTCCTCACCTCGCTTTGGCTATTCCCATTCCCTTGACTTTGTCTTGGGTTCCCATAATCCCTTCTAACAAAATTATTGTTAGGTTACCTGCAAAATCGACCAAGGTGTCCCATTCTGTTGCAGTTAGAACAAGTGGAAGGATGTTGACTACATAGCGACCTAAAATAAGGACCTCCACAGTTGTGACACACAAGAGTATGTCGATTTACGCTTCTAATACTAGACCATTGAGTTCTAGTAGGCTCACTACTATAACTTCGCATTGGATTAAAGTAAGGCTTACACTTCTCTTAGATTCCTTTATCCTTAGAACCTAAAATGCTTGCGGGATGTTGAGGACCAGAATTCCTTCACAAAGCTTGACGATTCTTAGTATCGTCCTTATAGATACGCCATTTATCCACCAAAGTTAGAAAATGACGCACCTGTTGACAACTGATGGCTTGTTTGATGTCAGGATGTAGTCCACTTTCAAATTTAGAGCATCTAAACCTATCATCAGCTTGTCCAAAGTATGGGCAATACTTTGATAACTCATAAAACTTTGCCCATATTCTCCAATACCCATTTGTCCTTAAGTCAAAGTTAGGAATTCTTATTCTCTCCTTCTTTGGATATCTTTTGGAAAATACTTTTCAAGAAATCGGCGTCAAAAGGTTGGCCATTCTATAATAGTTCCTTCAGTATCCAACTGCTGGCGAGTAATCTGCCACCAATATTTAGCCTCTCCTATGAGCATGAAGGCAACATAAGTCACCTTCTCCTCTCCTCAATACAAACCAAAGCCTCATAGATCTTCTCTAATTCTTCTATCCACAACTGAGCACCATCAAGATCAAACCCGCCACGAAATTAGGAAGGTTTGTTCTTGCGGAACTCAGACAAACCATGGTTAAGAGTTGGTTCATTTTGCCTTTCCAGAATGTCCACTATTCTTCCTAGTAAGGCATTCACAGCCTTATCCCTAGTTCATCTAGCCATAGCTTTCTGAAATACAAGCAAGCACATTAATTCTAAAGAGTCATTACCACTCATAGTAGAGTCACAAACATACTACCACACAAGCCATAAGGGTTTCCAAATAATTCAGAGATTCACAAATAAGTTAGGCAGTTAGGCCATGCCCAAGGCCAATTAGACCGAACTGCTCTGATACCACTTTATGTAGCGACCTTTTTAGTTCTAAAACTTTGATACCAACTTTTATATCATAATAGTTTAGAAAACACCAAAATCTGGAAAAAAAAAATTTATATATATAGAAATATACAAATATAAGTATAGGTTCCCTTTTTCTAGAAAGAGAGAGTTAATATGCATATATGAATTGCATCCAACATACCATAGCTTATTATCATTCCACATTTCAATCTCAACAGCATAATAGAGTAAAAATAGACACCACTCATAATATGATAATACCTCGATATATTAAATATCAGTTTGGCAGCATAGTCAAGTACTTAGTCATAATTAAAGACGATTAGCATTATCCAAATACAAAGCATAATAGAATAAGACTAGACTTCCTAAGAGCAGTTCTCCCAATACATAGTCAAACAAAAGCAACAGTCATAAAGGGAGTAATCCTTAATAGAATCAGACCGCTCAGAAGAAGTAGGCGAAGAAAAACTAGAAGCAGCAACAGCAGTAGCAGAATCTTTACTGCTCTCCTCAATTCATCCAATAGTGCGAGGAGATGAATGAGTGATAGATATCTTCCTCAGAAGGTGGGATCCATACCTTCACCTTGTTCTTGTCCCTCTATATAGATAAAGAGAAGAACGACACAATACAACACAATTCAAAAGGCTGAGTTCTCCACACACAAATAATAATCAAATAGCCATACCCCAAGAAAGGCGACATCACAAACACAAGCACTTTCAAAAATCAGCATTCACCATCATTAAGTACTCAGTAATATAGTAGAGCAATAAAGAATATTCATATTCGTTACCAATTTCACAATCAATCAATCATTCCTAGTAGTAATGCATATGATGCATGAATGCAGGTTTCAACCTCACCCATTATCATCTCTCATGTTTTGATAGTATGCAATGATGCATTGGGATCCCATCACTCTATGACTGGCGACTTGCCCAGCTTTTACCATAGAGTCTCATAGATAGATAGATATATTCAAGTAGTAAGGCAATCAGAGGACTTCATTCCCTGCATTTAGATTGGCACAGTAGAATAGAATAGAAGCAACATTTACTTTAGTAGAACACCACTGGTGTTTGGCCCAAGATGGGTCTCTTCGGGAATGGACCTCAGTGACCATAGAATATGCAGTCCTTGTCAAGTTTGGCTAAGGTTTGCAGTGGGTCATGACCCGGCCATAGGGGCACATCACTATTGCCACTTAGGTCGATTGGTTCCCTTTTTGCCACTTCCAGTAGATCTACTCGGGACCGAACCTACAACACCTCCAAGCTGTGCCCAGTAATGCCTTCAAGTCATTCAAAGAAATAGTATGATGCATAAAATAGTATTTTTTTTCAATTTTCTTTGATAGTTTTCTCATTTCACATAGCCACTTTGAGGCTAATGCACAGTAGAATAGAAGCCATCACAGGGCTTAGTAGCATGGATAGATTCCATGAGTTTCACATAGTAGCATAGATAGATTCCATGAGTTTCATATAGCAACATGGATAGATTCTATGAGTTTCATAGTAGCAGCATGGATAGATTCTATGAGTTTCATAGTAGCATGGATAGATTCCATGAGTTTCATAGTAGTGGCATGGATAGATTCCATGAGTTTCATTTAGTAGCATAGATAGATAGATTCCATGAGTTTTCATAGCAATTTCAATGAGTTCATAGTAGTTCAAAGTAATATAGTTTCAGGAACTCATAGCTTAGAATAGATCTTTCATCATAGATTCATAGTTTCATAAATTCATACTTATGGACATTTTAGCCCAGCAGTTAGACGTTTACATCATGGCTTAGTCAAATCATATAGTTCACCATTCCTCCAAGCAATCTATCCTCTTATTAGTCATATCCTCCTTTTCAGTTCATTCTATTCCTTTCACATTTACAAGTCTAATCCTTTTAATTTAGTCTAACCTCATCATTCAATCCATATAATTCTGCCATCCAAATTCATCCTAATTATTCTATCCATTTTCATCAACCTCTAGCACCTTCTAAACCATCAAATAATCAAATTAAATTCTAACTCACTTGATTCTTTCCTCTCGATTTTTCTTTCTCCTTTGGGAATTTTAATCAAACTTAAACTCCTTCTAAACCATCAATTAGTCAAAATTGTTTCACAGGCACCCAAGGTTATTACTTCTTAATTTCTCGCTCTCTATTAGAGATTTCAATCAATCTTAGGCTCCTTTTAAACCATCAAATTATTGAATAAATTTTCAAGCACACAAAGTTCTTTTTTCTCAGTTTTTCTCTCCATAAAAGAACAAATCATCAAACTTAATTCCTCTCTAAACCATCAATTAAACAAGTTAATTCACAATAGTCCAAGGGTATTACCTCTCAATTTTTCCCTCTTTTCTTGCATTTTCACTTGCTGATTTTTCGTTGTCAATACTCAAACACTCACAAAACAATTAGATCATAGCACTTCTAATAATCCCAATCATATTCATGGTCCATTTCCATCAAACAGCCCTCAAAGGCACTAGATCATCACGATCACAACATTATATATTCATTTTCGCTGCACCTTAATATAATTCATCAATTCTTTTAGAGTTAAATCAAATGATGCATGTGATGCTCTCTAATAGTAATTCCATAGCATGATTCATAATGGATAGTAAGCAATCCAAGTTTTCAGCCAAGCATCACTTCAAACATACCTCAAAGTTTTCCAAACACAATTATCAAGGATGAATAGTAAATACCTCACATCATTCACATTTTTCCAGCAATTCACTTAAGTAAATTTCATGAATTTCCACATCAAAATCAAGTAAATTCAAGTCTTGTACTAATTTTCATCCAAGGTCACTCATGAAAAATTTATAAGCAACCATTAACCTCTCAAACAAGTAATTTCAGCATGGTTCAATCAAATCAAGTCATGGCAAGACACTTTCAATTTCATTTTTGCTTCCTTACACAAGACAAGGCATACAAGATATTTTCTATTTTTTTTTTTTTGCAACACCTTAAATGCCAAAATCGAGACCATCCTGATAAATCCACATTTACTATATTTTTAGCCTAGTTTTTCTTAGTAAATAAAGAGTTAAATAGTAAATAAACTTGAAAATATCATAACAATTGCATTAATATTCATAATTGTATAAATAGTTTAGAATTTTAGATTTTAGTCCAATTCTTAACAATGTGACTCAAAAGTGACTTAATCCTTGTGCAGAAGCTTGAGCTGAGAATTTAAGTTGAAGATTGAAGTGAAGAAAGTAGAGAAATTGAGCTTAAAAGATGAAGAATCAAGTGTTATATGAAGGGCATAATCACTCTGAGAAGAAAGTAGAGAAATTGAGCTTAAAAGATGAAGAATCAAGTGTTATATGAAGGGCGTAATCATTCTGAGTACATAGAGTGAACACTTTGAAGAAGAAAATTCATGAAGATCAAGAGAGTAGCTACTTCAAGTGTTTAAAGTAGCTACGTAATTGAGCGCATAGCCATTTCAAGTGCCCAGAGTAACTACGTAGAGCACGTAGCCACTTTAAGCGTTCAGAGTAGCTACGCCCAAGGCTAATTAAGAACTGTACAGTGCGCGTAGCTACTTCAAGTGCTCAGAGTAGCTATGCAATTGAGCGCGTAGCTACTTCAAGTGCCCAGAGTAGCTACGCAGTTAGCGCGTAGCTACTTCAAGCGTTTAGAGTAGCTACGCAAAAATAACAGAATTTTAAATATCACTTCTAAGTGTCAACTTTGGATGATTTGAGTTCTTAATTGCGTAGCTACTTCAAGTGCCCAGAGTAGCTACGTAGTCAGCGCATAGCTACTTCAAGCGTTCAGAGTAGCTACGTAAAAATAACAGAATTTTAAATATCACTTCTAAATGTCAACTTTGGACGATTTGAGTTCTTAAATCAGTTTTAGAAGCTTCTAGAAGACCTTTGATGCTAGAATTCTCAGAGAATTAACATGTAGAAAAGCAAAAGGTGGGAAAAACTATATAAATAGAAGTTAGAGGTTCAGAAAAAGGGACTTTTGTTCATTTTTGTTATTTTTCACTTTGTAACTATTTTAACTTCCAAGGAAAGTCAGAGAGAGGGATTGGGAGCGACTTTCAAGCTTCATTTCTAGAGGAATCAGAGTGAAGATTGGGTAATCTATATATGAAGCTTGGGAGAGGTATAAAAAATTATCGAGGAAATGTCCACACCATTGCATACTCCATGGATGCAGCTGGAAACTTTCTATAATAGAATGAGTCCAGCCACTAGAACCATGATTGATGCAGCTGCGAGAGGATCATTGAATACTAGGATATTGGAAGAAGCTCAACGAATTATAGAAATGATGGCTTCACCTATGTATCAAAATTCTAATTCTAGACACTCTACAAGGAGTTGAGGATATGAAGCTAAAATTCTTGAGATTTTTCTTGCACAAAACCAGCTGCAAAGTCAAATGTTCACAGAACAAATTACTGCACTGACTCAACAAATAAGCAACTTATAGGCTGCTCCAATTTAGAATACTTAATTTACTTGTGATTTTGTGGAGGAAATCATGCTAATGGAGCATGTGATGCATCTACCAGTGAACCTCAAGAGAAAATTAATTATATGGAAAATTTTCAGAGACAACAACCTTTATTCCCACCTGGTTTTCAGTATCCTAATAACAGAAATCAGCAATACTCTAATTGGAATACTCAATATTCTGCTGCAAAGAATTTTAATTCTGCTTTACCTTTTTCTGGTGCATGCTCAGCAGCACAAGAATCCTATTTTCAAGAGAATCCAGCCACTCAACCTCAAAGGAATAAAAAATTCTCCAAGCTTATGATTGAAAGGTTGAATGACATGGAGGAAACCATGCTACAATTTATGAAAGTAACCCAAACAAACTTCAAGAATCAAGAATCTTCCACGAAGAAGCTTGAAACTCAAATTGGACAGCTAGCTGAACAATTATCCAGCAGAGAAGAGGGGAGATTTCCTAACAATACAATTATTAATCCAAAAGAACAATGTCAAGCTACAATGACTAGGAGTGGAGCTATTGTGGGGAGCCCCAAACCTGCTGAAAAAAGAGAAAATAATCCTGCTGTAGAGGAGAAACTAAAATATGATGAAGGAAATTTTACCTTGCTGAAAAGAGAAAATTCAAAAAAAAAGAGTTCTCCAAGGGTTGTAAGAAAGACAAAGAGGCAAATTGTAACATCCTGTGCTTTATGTCATGCCTGCAATATATCATTGAGAAAAATTTGTAGTACTTTGTGAGCAGAAAGAAACCGTGTATGTACAGTAGCTCCCTGATGTCAACAGTGACATCACGCTTATGTCATCAGTGACATCATACAGACATCATCGCTTATGTCATCGGCGACCTCACGCAGACATCATTGCTTATGTCATTGATGATCTCATGCTGACATCATCGGGGACATCACGCTCACATCATCGCTTGCATCATGATGACATCATTGCTTACATCACGATTGACACTGACATCATCACTTGCATCATGCTGACATCATCGCTTACATCACATTGACACTGACATCTTCAAAAAAAATTTCTATAAATAGGGGGGACTTCACATGAAATTTTTATTCGCATCCAAGGTTCTCAAAGGTTCTAAGGCTATATCTCGCCATTTTCTCTCATACTAAACCTCCTAAACAAAGATTTCTCTTCAGATCTGTGATTCTACGTCTGTTCTAAAAGATTTCAAGTAAGTTTCTCTAAGTTTGAAGTTAGATTTACCTTTTGTTTCTTTTCTTCTTCTTTTTCTTATAGATGTTCATGGTGTTCTTAGGAAAAACCTCCATTCTAGAGTGAAATCTTTGGTTAAATCTTTGTAAAAGCTCTGTTTTGAGGTAAGGGGGCTCTACTTTATCATTTTGTTATGTTTATTACTTGTATTATCATAGATCTTGTTATGTAAGTGATTATATGTGGAATAATCCTTGTTTTATGAGAAATAATCGGTGAAAAGTGAGAATAATTGGCTGTTTATATGATTTTATGATGGATACATGGTGAAAATGTGATATTATGTTCAAATAAGGCATGATAAGGTATATTGAGGATGGTTGATATAATTTTTATGATTTTGTGATATGAAATATACAAAGAGATGGATGTTTCATGTTTGAATATATTGTGTTTCATGTAAAAATGATATGTATGATGAATATGCTATGATTTGATGAAAAGTATGCAAAAATATGATGAAAAATATGTGTGAACATGAGAAATGACATATGTGAACATGTGAATATACTTGAAAGAGTATGAGATAGAAAAAGATATGATGTAAATAGTTACAGAGATACACTGGGGGAGTGGAAGATGGAGACGATATGAAATATCTGGGGAGAAATGCAGGGTGGTGAGTGACATTCGGGATTGTGCACAGAATATTGTGTTCGAATGCACCACATGGCCACACACTCATTTCTCGACTTGACTCCTGACCATTACCTTTGCTAAGGGGCCGTCTATTGCATGCATTGTATCTGTATTGCATTGGGCCATCCGGCAGCTATTTACATAGATGTGTAAGACCTCGGGATAGAGGCATCGGATAACTATGGCCACAGGGCGCGATAAGCGCGGATAAAAGAAAGTAAAAGAAATTGGGAAACTGTGGAATATAATACATGTTGAGATGAGAACATGCTTTATATGACACTGTGATATGTAATCCCATGATGTTTTCTTTGATTGTGATAAGATGTGTTTTGTGATGAATATGTGTTATGTATGAGTGGTAAGGTAGAGACTCACCCTTACGTAACATTTTTCAGGAAAACAGGACGAATAGTACCAGACTCACAGTGCATGGATGGATGAGAACTGCTATAGGACTTAGTTATTTTGAGTTATGTAATGGATAGTTTCAGTTCTATAACATTCTTTTGAAACTGTTGTAAAACTACTATTTATTTTTGTTGCTGATGAAAATTTTAGAATCTTTGTTTTTTCAAAGTACTTATGAATTAATGAAATTTTACTCTATGAACCTTATATCATTTCTATGTCTGTTTCTATTTAGAGAGTTTTGAAAGAAAAATTTACTCTACTATTTAACTTTTTTATGAAAATTTATTATATATTAAGAAAAGAAATATAAGGCGTTACAATTTTGGTATCAGAGCAGTTCATCCAAACCAGACTGGGGTATGGGACTAACATGTCTATGTTGTGTTGTAGATATACTAGAATATGAAATGATTATTTGCTAATATGACTTGTTAGATGTGAATTATGTGCACTAGATTTATCTATGTGTATGTGAATGATAGATTAATAAGTGATTTGAGTTTATTGCGAGATTAGAGCTGGTACTACAAATGAACTACTGGAGCGCATGACCCAAGTCTTAGAGACTTTGGCATATAACCAGGAGGCTGAACCAGCCGAGTATAAAGGACTTTCTTCTTTTACTAGGCATAACCCTCCAAAATTTGAAGGAAAGTTTGATCTTGAGGGAGCTCAGAGGTGGATAGCAGATGTGGAGAAGATTTTCCATGCCATGGGATGTAGAGAGGAGCATAAAGTAACTTATGCTACTTATATGTTGAGTGAGGAAGCTGAGGACTGGTGGAGATTTGCTAGTCAAACTCTACAGCAAGAAGATGGTTATATTCCTTGGGAGACATTCAAGGCAACCTTTCTGGGAAATTATTTTCCAAGAGATTTAAAGAAACAAAAGGCTAGGGAGTTGTCAGGCTTCTAATTTATTATTGAGTAATCTATAATATTTTATACTTGTTCAATGTTAATTGAAGGATTATTTGGTATTGGAATATATTTAGATGGTGTTGAAATTATAAAAAAAAAAAAAAAAAAAGTGAACAGTACCGTGTGAACAGTGCAAACCGCGTATGAACAGTACAAACCGCGTGTGAACAGTGCAAACCGCGTATAAACCGTGTATGAACAGTACAAACCGCGTATGTACAGTGACTGCTGACATCATCGGTGATGTCACATACGCATACAGTACAGTGTTTTCCGACATGAATAGTGCCCTGAACAGTATTTTCCGGCATGAACAGTAAGGCGGTGAACAGTGTTCCAGGCGATGAACAGTAAATTTCTTATAGAAATTCATGGTGTTCTTAGGAGAAACTCCGTTCTAAAGCTGAATCTTCGGTGAATTTTGTTATAATCAAGTAATATTCGGTAGATCTAGTGTGAATCATCTTTCTGAGGTAAGGGGGGTTTACTTTAACCTATGAACTATGTTTTGAACGGTTTAATATGTTATTTCAAGATATTTTGATATGATTTTGTTAGATCTATTGAATAAAAGCTATTTTCTAAGTCAGAATCGTTGTTAATTAGTTTAAAATGCTGAGATTTTGGCTGATCTATTATAAACTTACCGTAGTTGAGCTGTTAAAATAATTTTGGTGGCGTGCATCATGCTGAGATATATGTTTTGCATCATTATAGAGCCGAGTTACATGTTTAGGTGGGTAGACATGTAACGGTAAGTTCATGTTGAGCTGCTGTGCTGTCTGGATCCAGATACCGGAATGGGTCGCTCCCGGACCGGCTCGGTTCCTTCTGGATTACTTAGGTCATGAAACCGGTTGGAAGCCGTTTTCATCTTTGTGCATTAGATGGGCTGGAAATGCATGGGGTTATTCTTTGTGAGAAATATTTTGCTCTATATATATATAATTTTATTTTATGTTTGGTAAGCTCACCCTTGCATTTCTTTCTATGTCGTTGTGTGCGTGTATCTGCGATGATCGTACGGTGGTATGTGAGCGGATGTAGCGGTGTTGCATCTACTTCACAGTGAGGGCCAGTGAAGAAAAGTTAGAAGCTGGAGTTGAGTAATAATGCATCAAAGTCCTTTTTCTTTATATATGAGACCTCATGTCGAGGGAGTCACGTATTATAATTTTTTTGGTATTTTGAATATTATAAACTAAATGTAATATTATGTTGATCTGTTGGATATTTGTTGTAAGGAACTTCATTTTTACTTTGAATGAGAAGTGAATTTTTTTATACTTATATTCTCTGCTATTTACCTATTTTAAATAAGTATGTGGTGTAGAAACAATGTTCTCGGTCCCTTATAAAAAAGGGTCGTGACATTTTAGTGGTATCAGAGCATGGTCTAGGTAAACCTACAGGGTGAGGTTGTTAGGCGTCAGTTGTGCATATTAGACATGTGAGTTTTAGCTGTGAATCATATATCATGATTTCTATTCATCAAGTTGTGAGGGAACGAGCTTGATCACCTCAGTTCTCAGACACGACAGATGTAGAAAATTTTGGTATATGATACTGGGTGAGCTATAGGCGATTCATGCTACGTGAATAATAGGTTGTTAAGCTAAGATTGTACATGATTGCTGAGATAAATGTGTTTGCTATGTTGTTTGAAATGCTGATATGACGTTGTGCTCAGTGCTAAATTGATTAAATTGTTATAACATACTAAATATGAATATATCACTGTAAGCTGAATCTGTGAATATAGCTATGTGGTGGTATTGCTGAATGTGTTAAACGTTAGTAATTTAAGCTAGTCTATATATTAGGATGGCTAGACCAAGAAGATCTGCTGCAAATCCTCCTCCTGCTGATGTGAACCAAATGGCTCATGCCATGGAGGCCATGGCAGACCATTGTTAGCGTAGTCTAGATATGATTCAGCGGCGACAAGCTGCAAATCAAGCATTGTTGCGGCACGAGGCGATGGCGGCCTCTTGCCTCAGCTGCACCTCTTCCTGGATACCGTGGGTTGTCAGAGTTCAGAATGAATGATCCTCCTCAATTCTCGGGTGTGGATGGACCGGATCTTCTTGAACTGCTGGATCGGGAGATTGAGAAGATCTTCCTAACCATGGGTTGCGCCGAGGAGAGAAAGGTGATATATGCTACGTATATGCTGATAGGGGATGCGAGAGATGTGGTGGCACGGAGCTCGTACTATGCTAGAGGCCCGAGGTGAAGTCATTACTTGGGCTGTATTTAGAAGTAGTTTTCTGGGAAAGTTTTTCCCTTCTCATGTTCGTCTTTGCTAAAGAACGAGAGTTTCTAAACTTGGTGCAAGGAAACTCATCGGTCTATGAGTATGCAATACGGTTTGAGCGGCTCTACAAATTTTATTCTCACCCGACTTCAGAGGAGTGGAGATGTCGAGGTTTTCGGACGGGTGAGAACCGACATAAAGAGGATTTTGATCCCACTCGGGATCACGGAGTTTCTTGACTTGGTGGATCAAGCCACCATTATAGAGAGTCTTAATGCGGAGGATGTTGGTGGAGTTGGGAAGGCTCCATCTAGTAGAGCTGCTAGCGATTATGGTAATGGAGGTAAGGGCGCTAAGAAGGTACTTTTCTTTACGTATTATTTGATTACGGAGCCACACACTCTTTTATTGCGGACAATTGTGTGAGAAACTTAGGATTACCGGTGGGCGATCTAGGATGAGACTTAGTAGTATCGACACCTACTTTAAGTTCAATTAAGACTTCGACGGTTTGTGTTAGGTGTCCCATAGCAATTGAGGGACGAAGATACAAAGTAAATCTTATTTGTATTCCGATGTCAGGGTTAGATGTAATCCTGGGTATGGATTGGCTAACTGCCAATCGTGTGCTAATTGATTGTGGCCGGAGGTGTTTAATCTTTCCTGAGCAGCAAGATTGTGTAGAATTGATTTCTACTCGCCAAGTAGAAACATCCTTAGGTGAGGGAGTATCTTGTTTTGTTTTGTTGGGAGTTATGAATGCAGAAGTGGAGCAAAGCCTTCAGTCAATACCAGTAGTACGAGAATTCCCTGAGATTTTCCCAGAGGATATTCCTGGAATACCTCCACGTAGAGAGGTAGAGTTTGCTATAGATTTGATTCCTGGAGCTGAGCCTGTCACGACCCCTTTTTTATAAGGAACCGAGAACATTGTTTCTACACCACATACTTATTTAAAAATAGGTAAATAATAGAGAATATAAGTATAAAAAAATTCACTTCTCATTCAAAGTAAAAAATGAAGTTCCTTACAACAAATATCCAACAGATCAACATAATATTACATTTAGTTTATAATATTCAAAATACCAAAAATTATAATACGTGACTCCCTCGACATGAGGTCTCATATATAAAGAAAAAGGACTTTGATGCATTATTACTCAACTCCAGCTTCTAACTTTTCTTCACTGGCCCCTCAGCCTGTGAAGTAGATGCAACACCTGCTACATCTGCTCACGTACCACCGTACGATCATCGCAGTACACACGCACACAACGACATAGAAAGAAATGCAAGGGTGACCTTACCGAACATAAAATAAAATTATATATATAGAGCAAAATATTTCTCACAGCAATAACCACATGCATTTCCAGCCCATCTAATGCACGGCATGAAAACGATTTCCAACTGGTTTCACAGCCTAAGTAATCCAGAAGAACCGAGCCGGTCCGGAGCGACCCATTCCGTATCTGATCCAGACGACAAGACAAAGACTCAAGATGAACTTACCGTTACATGTCTACCCACCTAAACATGTAACTCGGCTCTATAATGATGCAAAACATATATCTCGGCATGATGCACGCTACCAAAATTATTTTAACGGCTCAACTACGGCGGTTTATAATAGATCAGCCAAAATCTCGGCATTTTAAACTAAGTAACAACGATTCTGACTTAGAAAATAGCTTTTATTCAATAGATCTAACAAAATCATATCAAAATATCTTGAAATAGCATATTAAACCGTTCAAAACATAGTTCATAGGTTAAAGTAAACTCCCTTACCTCGAAAGATGATTCACACTAGATCTACCGAATATTACTTGATTATAACAAAATTCACCGAAGATTCAGCTTTAGAACGGAGTTTCTCCTAAGAACACCATGAATTTCTATAAGAAAGAGAAGGAGAAGAGAAACGAACGGTAAATCTAGCTTCAAACTTAAAGAAACTTACTTCCAATCCTTCAGAATAGATGTAGAATCTCAGATCTGGCGAGAAATCTAAGTTTAGGAAGGTTTAGTATGAGAGAAATGGTGGTTTACGGCCTTAGAACCTTTGAGAACCTTGGATAGAGGTGAAGAAATGAAATTTCGTGTGAAACCCCCTTTTTATAGAAAATTTTCGAAATTTACTGTTCATCGCCGGAACACTGTTCACCGCCTTACTGTTCATGCCGGAAAATACTGTTCAGGGCACTATTCATGCCGGAAAACACTGTACACACATACTGTACACGCACTGTACGCGTATGTGACGTCACCGATGACGTCAGCAGTCACTGTACATACGCGGTTGGCACTATTCATACACGGTTCATACGCGGTTTGCACTGTTCATACGCGGTTTGCACTGTTCACACGCGGTTTGCACTGTTCATACGCGGTTTGCACTTTTTTTTTTTTTTTTTTTTTTATAAATAATTTCAACTCCATCTAAATATATTCCAATACCAAATAATCCTTCAATTAACATTGAACAAGTATAAAATATTATAGATTACTCAATAATAAATTAGAAGCCTGACAGAGCCAGTGTCTGTAGTACCGCATAGAATGGCGCCAAAAGAGTTAATTGAGCTTAAGGAGCAGATCGAGGATCTAATGCGTAAACAGATGATTAGACCAAGTGTATCGCCTTGGGGAGCCCCAGTTCTCTTGGTGAAAAAGAAGGACGGAAGTTCTAGATTATGTGTGGATTATCGTAAGTTGAATAAGTTGACAATTAAGAACAAGTACCCATTGCCGCGAATCGATGATTTGATGGACCAGCTGAGAGGTGCTAAGGTATTCTCTAAGATTGATTTGAAGTCTGGGTACCATCAGATCCGAGTGAAGGATGAAGATATTCCTAAGACTGCTTTTCGCACTAGATATAGTCATTATGAGTATATAGTGATGCCTTTTGGAGTTACAAATGCTCCAGCTGTGTTTATGGACTACATGAATCGGATCTTTAGACCTTTCCTGGATCGATTTGTGGTAGTCTTTATTGATGATATTTTAATTTATTCTAATTAAATCGAGAAGAACATGAAGAGCATTTGAGGACTGTACTTAATGTTTTAAAGGAAAAACAGTTGTATGCTAAACTGTCTAAGTGTGAGTTTTGGCTAGAGGAAGTGAAGTTCCTTGGTCATGTTATTTCAGCTAAAGGAATTGCAATTGATCCTTCCAAAGTTGAAGCGGTGTTGCAGTGGGAAAGGCCGAAGACAGCCTCAGAGATTCGTAGTTTTGTGGGCCTAGCAGGTTACTACCGGAGATTTATAGAGGGATTCGCGAAGATAGCTGCACCATTAACACGGTTAACTCGCCGTGATCAACCCTTTGTGTGGACTGAGGAATGTGAGCAAAGCTTTAATGAGTTAAAACAGAGACTAACTTCTTCGCCGGTGTTGATTCTCCCTGATACTAGTCGACCGTTTGAGGTGTACTGTGATGCTTCTCATCAGGGATTGGGGTGTGTGTTGATGCAAGATAAGAGAGTGGTAGCTTATGCATCTCGCCAATTACGAACTCATGAGCGAAATTACCCAATTCATGACCTTGAGTTAGCTGCTGTAGTCTTAATGCGGAGGATGTTGGTGGAGCAAATGCCATCTGTCAAGGGTACAGTCTTATCATGTTCTAACTTCCTTTTCTTGGAGAGTAGTTCCTTCATGAATTTGGCATAAGATGGCATTTGCTCCAGAGCTTCAGCAAATTGGATGTTAATTTGCAGCTTTTTGAACACGTTTAGAAACCTCTCAAACAGCTCCTCTTGCTTAGGATTTTGCACTCTTTGAGGATAAGGCAGTCTCTTATATTTTTCTGGATCAATTGGCTTGTAAGTGTCCTCAAATAATTGCTTCCTTGTCTTTCTTTCAGGACTTTTATGAACTTCTTCATTCTTTTCTGAATGTTCTCTCTTTAGTAGCTTGAAGTTCCCTTGCTGCAATTCTTCTTTTAAATCTCTTTCCTCTGCTGCATCTTCTATTTGCTTTTCTGCGGCAACATTATTCAGTTTCTTTTCAGCTGGTTTTGGACTGGCTACAACAGCTCCACTTCTTGTAACTATAACTTGACATTGTTCCTTTGGATTCACTACTGTGTTGCTTGGAAATCTTTCTTCATCTCTGCTTGTTAATTGTTCAGCCAGCTGTCCAATTTGAGTTTCTAACTTTTTCGTAAAAGTTTCTTGATTCTTGATGCTAGATTGAGTGACTTTCATGAATTGTAACATTGTTTTCTCAATCTCGTTCATTCTTTCACTCATTGGTCTAGCTGAATGTTGACTACTTTGAGGTTGAGTAGAAGAATTTCCTTGAAAGTACTGCTGTTGTTGTTGATTTCTAAAATCTAGGAGGAAATGATTGTTGACGATAAGATTGTTGCTGTCTTCGATAATTCCCCATATAATTGACTTGCTCTTGTGGTTCAGGTGTAGGTAAATCACATGCACCATTAGCATGATTCCCTCCACAAAAATCGCATGTCAACTGACTTGTTACCACATTTCCAGTCTACAAATTATTAATTTGTTGAGTCAAAGTTGCTATTTGATCATAAAATAATTGGTTCTGCAGCTGATTCTGTGTAAGAAAAGTTTCCATCATCTTTGCTTTATATTCATTGCCTCTTCTTATATTCCTCAAGTTGGAATTCTGATACATGGATGAAGCCATCATCTCAATGATTCTTTAGGCTTCTTCCAAGGATTTCATGCTCAAAGATCCTTCTGCAGCTGCATCAAGCATAGTTCTAGTTACTACATTCATTCCATTATAAAAAGTTTCCAGCTGCATCCATTCTAGAATACAATGATGTGAACATCTTCTCAACAACTCTTTACATCTTTCCCATGCTTCATAAAGTGATTCTCCTTCCTGCTGCACAAAAGATGTTATTTTTCTTCTTAGCTTAGCAGCTTTTGAGGGAGGAAAATATTTTGTTAGAAATTTATTCACAAGTTCAGTCCATGTGGTGATACATTCCTGAGGTTGTGCTTGTAACCAACATTTGGCTTTGTCTCTTAAAGAAAATGGAAATAGCCTCAATCTTATAGCATCTTCACTTACTCCATTCATCCTTATAGTATTACACAACTGCAGAAAATTAGAAATATGCAGATTAGGATTATCAGAAATTCCACCAGAAAATTGGTCCTGTTGCACTAGGTGAAGTAAGGCTAGTTTTATCTCAAAATAATTGGCTTAAATGGTTGGTCTAACAATTGAAGAATTATAGCGTTGCATATTTGGAATTGCATAATCTCCTAGTGTTCTCATTCTATGTTGTTCTGCCATTTCAACTTTTGGAGTTGGTTGTCTAAAAGGTGAATGTTTCCTATTTCCAAAAAGAGTGACTTGAAATTCTGGAGAATGTATAACCTCTAGATCACTGTCACTTCCTAAAGATTTCTCTGCTCTAGTCTCTTTTCTTAATCTCCTAAGAGTTCTATCAATGTCAGGATCAAAGACAAGAGTAGATTTATTTTTGTTTTTGCCACGCATATACAACTAAACACAAATATAGTATAATGAAAACAGAAAACTGCACATGTAATGTAATATTTGCAAAAAATTTAAAGAAACAAATGCTCAGTCTAGTTATTTTCCTGTTACTAATGATAATGAAACAAATTATTCGCCGGCAACGGCGCCAAAAACTTGTTACTTTTACAACTGTTGTTACACTAAAAGTAAACTAACTAGCAAGTGTACTAGTGTTGTTGTAGCAAGTTATAAAAAATCTTAGAATCAAATTGAGTTCCAAGTATCGTCCTCAAGGAATAAAGTTCTCAATTACCACTTCACAAGATTACAACTAGTTGAGCTTTACAAATTTCAGATGGGTTTCGTATGAATGTATCAAAAACAAAATTAGAAAGTAAAACAGAACAGTTAGTACAAAAGTGTATAGTAAACAGATGTAGAAAGAGTAGTTAGGAAATAGCTACACTAAAACTTCAACATTGAATCAATAAAGTTCTGAACTTTCAAGCATTTAGATGGAATGACAATTAGTTTCACATTATATTAATCAAAGGACAATCCCTTACTTCAATGAATCTAGCATCTAATCAAATCACTCTAATCCCTTAGATCTAATCCAATCAAATGCTGCATTAAGTTTGAGAAACCAAAAGATTGCAAGATTAAGATATCTTATCCCTAAGAAACCAATAACCTTGGCAATTAATTTAAATCTGAGAAACAAATTGAATTCCCATTGATAAGAGTTACTCTATGATTAGTTGATTAAATTTCCATTCAATCACTACTTTAACAGCTGAATCAATCACTCAATCCAATCCAAAACTCAAAGTTCAGATCCAAAATCAATTCAACATTTCCATTTCAGATTCTCAGTTCCTAACCACAAAGAGTTTAAGCAAACATTACAATAAGAGAAGAGAAGAGAAGAAGAGAATGAACAAAGAAGAAACATCATCAAGCCAATCTCCAATCTGATCCCTCAAGAAATGAAGCTTGGTGTTTATCCTCAATCTCCCTCTCTAACTCTCTAAACAACAAAAACAAATGGAAAATGAAAAATGAACAAAAAACTACTAAATTCCTGAGCTAACTGTCTTTTATAGAATTCCCGCTCTACTGGCGTGATCACTTTTGCCAGCAATAGTAATCACCCAGAGGCTAATTCTTGCTTTCCACTTGCGCGTGTTCACTTTTGCTGGTGATAGTAGCCACGCGCACTTCAAAGTGTTCACTTTTGTTAAAAATAGTAGTCACGCAGAAGTTTCCCTTACTAATATCATACGCGTGTTCACTTCTGGTAGAAATAGTGAACACGCAGAGGCTACCTTCTTGTGCATGTTCACTTTTTTGGATAATAGTGAACACGCGCAGCAACTCTTCTTGGAGGACTCTCTGGAACGCTCACTTTTTCCAGAAAAAGTGATTACACAGAAGCTCTTTTCATTGCTACCTCTCTGGAATGATCACTTTTGCCAACAAAAGTTATTATGCAGAAGCTCTTCTTCATTTTTTTTGTTCTGGAGTGATCACTTTCACTGGTGAAAGTGATCACTCAGAGGCTGTTCTTCAATTATCAACTTCTTTCCTCCAATTTTGCTACTTTTCTTCTATTTTTCCTTTGATCATCCAATCCTCATGAACTTAGCTCAGAATTCCCTACAAAAGCATGCTTGAATTGGTCACTTTTTACATAGAAAATCAATGAATTTTAAAATAACTATGTTTAAAAGTGACATGCAACATTTTATTATTTTTTTAAGGGTTTTCTACTATTTCTAGCATGTTTTCTTTATTAATTGCACTAAAAACTATTATAAAATACTAGTAAAATATGGATTCATCAGGAGCACTTCCTTAGGTCGATTTGCATGTGGGTCTTCATTTGAGGTAAGGGGGAACTCTACCTTATCTCATTTGCTTAAAAATCTATTTAATTGCTATGTTTTTGTAATGTGATTGAGATATAGAGTAAGAATGAGTGTGTTGATGGAAATTATTGTGTGTTTGAATGTAATGTGAGTTGATTGTGACTGGGTTGATATACTCTTGATTGAAATGTGTGTGATTGTATCATTGAATAATGATTGAATAATGTAAGTAGTTAGAAATGGGTATGCATGGCATGATGAATGTAGGTAAATGTGGAAAATGTAGCGTAACGGAATAAGGACATATGTGCCAAGTGTTATAAATGAAAATGGGCCTTTGTGCCGTATAATATGATTTGAATGTGGGCCTAAGCGTCGTGTAATACGAATGAATATGGGCCTAAGTGTCGTGTGATGTGAGTGAATGTAGGCTATGTGCCGTGTATTATGAATGAACGTGGATTATGTGCCGTGTGCAAGCAAAAATATTATGCATGTGACTGAAATGAGTGTGAATGAGGTGTGTTAAACGTCGTTGTAATGATGCTATATATGGTTCAGAGATACACTGGAGGTGTAGGATATGAGGATGATAGAAATACCTTGGGGAAGAGAGAGTGGTGGTGACACCAACAGTGAGCACGAGTGCACCATAGGCCACACAAGCTCCTCTTGACTAGACCTCTGACCACTACCTTTGTTGAGCAATTCGTGATTGTCCACGCGGTATCCGTGAGGCAGAGGTGACCGGCAACCATTCATGGTGAAAATCTGTGATCACATGGCCACAATGAGCGTGGCTGCATGCAGTGAGCGCGCGCGTGTATGAATGTTTTGGTGCCATGAGTGCATCGGTTATAAATGGAAATGATATGTGTGATAATGCTGTCTATGATTATATTGTGTGAAGTGTATTAGAAATAATGTGAACTATGTGTAAGGTGAGACTCTATGCTTGTTTGTGTGTTTGGTAGTGTAGAGTACTCACCCTTGCATTCATTTTTCAGGTAATCAAGATAATCAGCACTGAACTCAGTAAAGGGTTGGATGGAACTGCTAGAGGGCTTAGAATGTTAATTTGAAATTGTTGTATTTAAAATGGTCTTGTAGTAGTTATTTGATATAAACTTGTAACCCTTTCCCTATTTTGAAATATTTAATGAAATTTTTATTATTTTGAATTAGCAAAAGTATTATTTATGTGAAATTAAATTTAAGGTATTACAATTTTGGTATCAGAGCAGTTTATCCAAACCGGACTAGGGTAAGAAGCTGAAGCGTCCAAGCTAAGTGTTGATTGTTTTGTTTGCATGAATTATAAATGTGTTATTGATCTGATGTGCTAGAATGTGTCTGCTGAATTATTGTAGCAATAGATTGAACATGGCTGGTAGGGGTAGAGGTAGAGGGGCTAGAGGCTCCAATGACCTCATGGAACGAATGGCCCAAATTCTGGAGGCCATGGTGCACAACCAAGGCAGAGAGATGGCTGAGTATCGAGGATTGTCTGCCTTCACTAGGAACGATCCTCCAAAGTTTGAGGAGAATTCAACCCCGAGGGAGCTCAAAGGTGGTTGGCGGATGTTGAGAAGGTTTTAAATGCAATAGGGTGTTGTGAGGAGCACAAGGTGAGCTATGCCACCTACTTGCTATGTGGGGTGGTGAAAGACTGGTGGAGATTTGTCGGTCAGACATTGCCACAAGAGGGTGGCTACACTTAGTGGGAGACCTTCAAGGCAATTTTTCTAGGGAATTACTTTCCCCAAGATATGAGGAAGCAGAAAGTCTGTGAATTCCTTGAGCTGAAGCAAGGAAGCATAACAGTGGGGGAATATGCAGCAAAGTTCCAAGAGCTGATGAAGTACTAGCCTCACTACTAGCATAGGAATGGTGAGGAGGACTTGTGTGCTCAGGTTGAGCACGGGCTAAGGTCAGACATCTGAGCTGCAGTCAGTGTGTTTCAATTAATAGACTTGCCCACTCTGGTGAGCAAGAGTACAATCTTTGAAGCTAACTCAAAGGGGAAGACAGTGGACACTAGGGTAGCCAGGCCAGTGAGGCAAGATAAAAGACCCCTTAGATTCTCTAAAGGGCCATATTTGGGCTCTAGTCATTCACATTCCAGAGGGACTTCATCTTAGGAGAGGAGCAATGGTACTGGTTCTGGATCAGGAACGGGCTCTTTCAGAGGATCGCTTAAATGCTTCAGGTGTGGAGGATCACACACGGTGAAGGACTGCCCATAGCCATAGACTACTTGTAATAATTGTGGGAAGTCGGGGCACTCTGCTAATGTGTGTTGGGCCGCTAAAAGAAGTGGCAGTTCAAGTACAACTCAGAGATTAGAATCAAGAGAGAGCACACGGCCAAGTACGGGTTCGAAGCCAAGCATTTCCAGTAGGGTCTTTGCTATGAGCGGGGCAGAGGTTACACAGTCAGATGAACTGATTTAAGGTAAATGCATTATTAAAGGTTGACTACTTGTTGTGCTGTTTGATTCGGGTGCTACGCACTCATTTGTATCTATGGATTGTGTGAAGAGTCCGAATCTGTATGTAATTGAACTACCATGTAATGTTGTGGTGACTACCCCTACGGTTAAGCCAGTCGTGACGTCGTGGGTGTGCTCCTTGTTTAATAATGGTGCATAGTAGGGAGTTTGAGGTAGACTTGATTTGTTTTCCTTTTTCCCAACTGGACGTAATCTTGGGAATAGATTGGCTTGCTGCTAACCATGTGCTGCTGGATTGTAGAGAGAAGACATTGATATTTGGTACATCAATATTGGAAGTTCTGAGGTGCTGGTAAAGAAGAAGGATGGCAGTATGAGATTTATGTGGACTACCGATAATTAAACAAGGTGACGATCAAGAACAAGTATCCACTTCCAAGGATTGACAAATTGATGGACCAGTTGAGGGTGGCTACGGTGTTTTCTAAGATTGACTTGAGGTCAAGATACCATTAAATCAGGGTGAAGGAAGCAGATATATCTAAGACGACATTTAGGACACAGTATGGTCACTATGAGTATTTGGTGATGCTGTTTGGGGTGACCAATCCGCCTACGGTGTTCATGGATTACATGAACAAAATCTTCCATGAGTTTTTAGATAAGTTTGTGGTAATGTTCATCGACGACATCTTGATCTATTCGAAGACTCGGGAAGAGCACGCTGAGCACTTGAGGATTGTTCTGCAAATTTTGAGAAAGAGGCATTTGTATGCGAAATTCTCTAAGTGTGAGTTCTGACAGATTCAATTTTTAGGGCATGTGGTGTCGAAGGAAGGAATCATGGTAGATCCTACAAAGGTGGAAGCAATGGTTGGGTGGCCAAGGCCGACAAATGTGATAGAAATTCACAATTTTTTGGGTTGGCAGGCTATTACGAGAAATTCATCGAAGGATTTTCTAAGATAGCTTTGCCCTTAACGAAGCTAACTCGCAAAGGAAAAGAATTTAAATGGACCAAGGGGTGTGAAGCCAGTTTCTTAGAGCTGAAAATAAGGTTGATATCAGTGCCTGTTCTGCTCGACCCAGAGAGGAAGTTTGACATGTATTGTGATGCGTCCGGGCAAGGATTTGGGTGTGTTTTGATGGAAGAAGGACGAGTGGTTGCCTATGTCTCAAGACAGCTACGCCCATGTCATACTTCTAAGGAGAAGTTGATTTCACTAGCAACTATACTAGTATTGATGTAGCAAGTTATAAAAAATGATAGAACTATGTTAGAGTCCCAAGTATCGATCTCAGGGAATAAAAGTATTCAATTACCACTTCACAAGGCCACAATTAGTTGAGCTTAACGAATTTCAAAGAGTGTTTGGAATTAAAATTGACAAATATTGAAATCAGAAGAAAAACAGAATAATGAACAAACAATTGTGAGAAAGCAAAGGTAGAAACCATAGCTAGGGAGTTGCTTCACCAAAACTCCAATGTTGAATCAATAATTGGAAAGAATGATAATCAATTTCATGTTGTATTATTCATAGGTTAATTCCTTAACTCGGTGAACCTAACATTCAATTAAATCACTCTAATTCCTTAGATCTGATTCAATTCAATGTTGCTTTAAGTGTGAAAAACTAGAGGATTGCAAGATCAAGTTCTCTTATCCCTAAGAAAGCTATAATCTTGGTGATTGGTTTAGATCTGAAGAACAAATTTAATTTCCATTGACAAGAGTTCCTCTGAAATTAGTAAATCAAATTTCCATTCAATTACTATGTAAAGAGTAGAATCAACCACTCAATCCATTCCAAAACCTGAAATCCAGATCCAAAATCAATTCAACATATTCGTTTTGGATCTACAATCCCTAACTATGAAGAAATTACACAGCCATTACAGTAGAGAAAGAAAAAGAAAGAGAAGAAGAGTAAGAATGCAGAAGAAGCATCTTCAACCGATCTTCAATCTGATTCCTCTAGGTTGAAGCTTGGTGTTCATCCCCACTTTCTCTCTCAGACTCTCTCCACACCTGAGAACTAATTGAAAATGAAAAATGAACAAAAAAACCAAAAATCTGAGCATTTCTGCAATTTATAATTTTTTCGACTCTGGGCGTTGTCACTTTACTTCATAAGAGTGGCCACATAGAGGCTCACGTAGTTTCTGGAAGACTGGAACATTCACTTTCATTGATAAGAGTAGCAACGCATGGGGTTGAGGAGTGTGCGTGATCACTTTTGAAAGCAAGAGTGGCCATGCGCAAGTTGCAGAGCTGAAGGTCTTTAGTACTAGAGCTTAAACCTTTACCAGAACATCTGAAATATGCCTATCTAGAGGCAAATGAAAAGCTTCCAGTGATAATCTCCACTAAGTTAAATGTAGAACAAAGGGAGAAACTCCCGGAAGTGATTAAGAGGCACAAGAAAGCTATAGGCTGGACCCTTGCTGATATTCCTGGAATCAGCCCCTCTCTTTGTATGCACAGAATATTATTGGAGGAGGGTGCTAAGCCAGTGAGGCAGCCTCAGAGGAAAGTGAATCCCATTATTCTAGACGTGGTGAAGAAGGAGGTCACCAAGTTGCTGCAAGCTAGGATTATCTACCCTATATCAGACAGTACTTGGGTCAGCCCGGTCCAAGTGGTACCAAAGAAATCTGGACTCACTGTGGTGAAGAATGAAAAAGATGAGTTGATACCCACCAGAGCCCAGAATAGTTGGAGAGTCTGCATAGACTATAGAAGGCTTAACCAAGCAACCTGGAAGGATCACTTCCCATTACCTTTCATTGATCAAATGTTGGAAAGGTTGGCTGGTAAGTCTCATTATTGTTTTCTTGATGGTTTTTTCGGTTATTTCCAAATTTGCATTGCACCTGAAGACCAGGAAAAAACCACTTTTACATGTCCTTTTGGCACTTTTGCCTATAGGAGAATGCCCTTTGGCTTATGCAATGCTCCAGGAACATTTCAAAGATGTATGTTAAGCATTTTTTCTGATTTAGTGGAGCATTGTATAGAAGTTTTTATGGATGATTTTACGGTGTATGTCCCATCTTTCTCTGCATGTTTGAATAATTTGGAAAAAGTATTGAAAAGATGCATTGATACTAACCTTGTGCTTAATTTTGAAAAATGCCATTTTATGGTAAAGCAAGGTGTAGTGTTAGGCCATATCATATCTGAAAAGGGAATTGAAGTAGATCCTGCAAAACTTGATGTTATTGCATAATTGCCTTACCCCTCTTGCATTCGAGAGGTTCATGCTTTCCTTGGCCATGCAGGGTTTTACAGTAGATTCATTAAGAACTTCTCCAAAATTGCCATTCCCCTGTCTAAGCTTTTGCAAAAAGAGGCTGAGTTCAATTTTGATTAAAAGTGCAAAGAAGTGTTTAATATGCTTAAAGAAGCCCTGACTACCACACCCATCATTCAACCTCCAGATTGGACCACACCATTTGAATTAAGGTGTGATGCATCCAATTTTGCAGTGGGGGCTGCATTGACACAGCGGGTTGGTAAGTTTCCTCATATCATTTATTATGCTTTTAGAACTTAGGATTCAGCACAATGTAATTATACCACAACTGAAAAAGAATTGTTGGCCATAGTTTTTGCACTGGACAAGTTTAGATCATATCTGTTAGGGTCAAAAGTTGTGGTTTTTACTGATCATTCTGCCGAGAAGTATTGGCTGAAAAAGACAGATTTTAAGCCCAAACTTATAAGATGGATGCTCTTACTTCAAGAATTTGATTTAGAGATCAAGGATAGAAGTGGAACTCAGAATTTGGTAGCCGACCACCTGAGCAGGATACAGGGAGTTCTAGACCCTATTCCAATTTTAGATGATTTTCCTTATGAACAACTCTTGGAGTTGTATGCTTCACAGGCACCCTGGTATGCTGATATTGTTAACTTTCTTATTGCAATAGTTTTTCCAGCAGGTGCACCAAAGGCTAAAAAGGATAGGATAAGGAGTGATGCCAAACATTACGTTTGGGATGACCCTTATTTACGGAAATTCTGCAGTGACCAAGTCATCATAAGATGTGTGCCTGATGAAGAAATTCCATCCATACTACAGTTCTGTCACGCCTCAGCTGTAGGAGGTAATCAAGGGCCTCAGAGGACAGCAAGAAAAGTGTTGGATGCAGGGCTGTATTGGCCATCTATTTTTAAGGACTCATGGCAAGCATATTCTACTTGTGAGAGATGCCAAAGAGCGGGAGGAGTAATTACATGGAGACAAGAGATGCCCCAATAGCCCATTCTCTATTGTGACATCTTTGATGTCTGGGGTATTGATTTTATGGGGCCATTCCCCTCCTCTTTTGGTTTTCTTTATATACTCCTTGCTGTTGATTATGTCTCAAAATGGGTGGAAGCTAAAGCCACCAGAACTAATGATACTAAAGTTGTTGCAGAGTTTGTTCGTAGCAACTTATTTTGCAGGTTTGGAATTCCTAGGGCCATCATTAGTGATCAAGGAAGTCATTTTTGCAATAGGACTATGGAAGTCTTGTTGAGGAAATATGGAGTTGTACACAAAGTTTTCACTACCTACCACCCACAGACAAAATGGGCAGGCCGAGCTCTCTAATAGAGAAATCAAGAAAATACTTGAGAGAGTAGTGCAGCCCCACAGAAAGGACTGGAGTCGCAGGCTTGATGATGCCTTGTGGGCACATAGAACAACAATCAAGACACCCTTGGGAATGTCACCATACAGGGTGGTCTATGGAAAAGCCTACCATTTGCCAGTTGAGGTGGAACACAAAGCTTATTGGGCAGTGAAGACTTGCAATATCCATTATGATTCAGCTGGAAAGCAGAGGAAATTACAGCTGCAAGAGTTGGAGGAGCTACGTCTTGAGGCCTATAAGAACTCTAGAATTTATAAGGAAAAGACCAAACAATATTCAAGCAAAGAGTTCTATGTTGGTCAAAAGGTTCTCTTGTTTAATTCTCGTCTTAAACTCATGCCTGGAAAGCTCAAATCAAGGTGGCTTGGACCTTTCACTGTTACAAAGGTATTTTCCCATGGTGCAATGGAGATCATAAGTGACTCCACTAGCAAAAGTTTTATGGTGAATGGGCACCGCTTGAAGCCATTCTTGCAAAACTCAGCTACCTTGGAGGAAGTTGAGGAGATTAACTTGATATCACCATGCACCAACCTCCATTCTATCCCTTGGCTCCCATAAATAATTTTATACGTCAGGCTAGTGACGTTAAAGAAGCGTTGTGTGAGAGGCAACTCACAAGTTGATTAAGAATTTTTTGTTTTTTTTTTTTCTTTTTGCTTTTATTCTTTGTGGTTCTTTTCATCCAATAAGCATTTTTTATGATTGAGCTGTGAATTGAGATGCATTAAACATGATTTTATTACATATTCTTCATTCTTTTTACAGTGGATAGTTTTAAATTTTGACTCTGATTCTTGCAGAGACCATAGGAAGTCCCTATGCACCAAGACCTATCCAAGGTGTCCACTTCCATTTCATAGTAGTCACTTTCATGCTAAGGTAATTGAATCCACTCTCTGTAGTTTTCACTTTTAGCCTATAGTGATCACTTTCAAGAGGTTTTTGGGTCATGGGTCTGCGCGTCATCACTTCCAGTCCATAGTGAACATCGCAGATGACTGGAAATATAGAAGGCTCTTTGTAGTTATCACTTTGGTTCCATAGTGATAACTACAGAGACACCTCCAAGACTAAATTTGATGCGCGTAGTTACTCCCATCCCATAGTAACAACGCGCAAGCCACTTCACCAAAAGCCTTCTTTGTAGTTATCACTTTCACGCCATGGTGATTACGCACACCACTTCACTTTCCAAACACAAATGTGCTTGTTCACTATGGTTTGAAAGTGATAACGCCCGAAACCTATATAAACTGAAAGTGTTCACTCTCGCACTCACCCTCTCTAAACCTCTGAGCGCTCTCATTCTCATCTTCCACCTCCCTTGATTTCCCCCTTTTCCCTTCGTTATTTTGTGTTCAAACCTACTCCATTCTACATTTCTGCAATAATATCGAACTTCCATCCAGGTAGATTTTCCAATTTCATCTCTTTCTGTGTTAGGGTTTATAATGCATAATTTAGGGGATTTTGATCTGGGAATATATACTTTGAAATTTCTGCGTGCATCCTGTTAGTTGATGTAGGATTGCTTATTCAAAGGGTTTAGGGGTGCTTAATTGTGATGAATTGTACATTTCACCATTGCTCTAGCCCTAACTTGCTCGCTGTCAATTGGAAACTTTGATTTTAACTCTCGTTTGTGGGGTCTTCATGCAAATACTTTCAATTTGATCATGATTATGTGTTTGAAGGGGTTGGGATACTTTTAGTTGGGAAATATGCAGTGTTCCACCATTATCAGCCCTAGGGTAGTCACTCTTGTTCGAAATTATAGATAATTGTGATTTCTGATGTAGTGGCAACCACTCTAGGCCTGTAATCCATTGATTTTAGCTATGCTCACAAGCACAAGGTCTGAAGTCCTATCTTGGATAATTACTGTAAATTGGGAATTCTGTTTTGAGCCTTTGCACTGAAATTATTTTGAACACTATGTTATTTGCAATCTGAATAGTTTGTGGAAGGGAATTAAAATTGTATGCTTGCTTAATGATTCATTCCCCTGTGTATACATTGCCTTGAATAACACTCTGTTGCAATTGTTCTATACTTCCATTTGTCAGACTTTAACAACTGTCACACCATGCATACTTGCATCCCCAAATTTTCAATTCTTCTGTTATAATTCTCATTGTGCCTTACTGCATAGTAGCAAATTCAGAATGCCATTTTCACTCTCTGCACACCTATGTATTTCCATTTCATTTCTACATTCTAGAATTTAAAGATTGCCCTGCCTGTGCTTGAACCTTGTATGCATAACAATTGTGTTGACAATTCTGATATACACTTGTTTGATAAAAAGCAATTGAGAGTTGTTACTTTGGTTATATGTGTTCTGTACTATTGCTGCATTATAGGGTGCCTACTTCCATTTTTAGTAGTGACTATCTTGCATGTTTAATACAATAAGGATTAATTTAATTTTTTGCCTGCATGATATTCACTAGTTCACTACAGCCATTAGTATACAAGCATGAAATGCACTTCATTCACTATGCATTACCTTGACATACTTAGCATATGCATATATGCTACATACTCTCATTCTTTGCATTACTGTGCTATTATGTTAATGCATGTCTGACCCTAACTGCACCCTATTGAGCTTACTTCACCTCTGATACACTCTGAACACACTTCTGCTGATCTTTGCTGCTCCAAATTAATCACTTTCATTTTGTTGTGCACATTACTTTAATGGAAAGTGGCTAATTAGATTACCCCATGCAGATTTCGTTATTCATGTTGAGCTGCATAACCCCATTATTTCACTGCATACTATTTACTGTCAAGACTGCCCTGTTTGAATTGATTTGTTTAATTTTTCTGCTTTAATTGATTGATGCCCTGTATTTCAGAGTAGTCACTGTCAACTAGCATAGTAGTCTTTGCAAATAAAAAGTGAACATATTTGTATTTGTCTGCAAAGTTCTTGACATTTTGCTGCCATACAGAATGGTCTATTACCATTTGTTTGCTTCATGTGCATTGAATTTCAGTTTGCTGCATCATTGCTTATGTCCAATTTGGTTATCTTATTATTGTTTTGCCTGAACCATAATGTGATCACCTGCACTGTATCCTATTCCTGATGTTCTGGTTTGCTGTCTCAGTTAGTTGAATTTTATTTTTTTTGATATACATCGCTGCTGCAGAATATCTCACACAGACTCCTTTGTTTCTCTGTAACAAACATGGTCAATACCCCAAGGAAGAACACACCAAGGTCCAAGAAGGCCAAAACAGCTGGTGCCTCTTCCTCTGTACCTCCACCTAACCATGACCCGAGGTTTAGGTCCTTGGAACATGAAGAATATTTTAAAACAAATATCCTAAGAAGGAAGCTGGTGTAAGACCGTAACTTTGAAATTTACGAAGTCACCTATCCCCAATTTGAGGAGGAGATTTAGAGAAGAGGATGGGACCTCTTCACAACCTGTGCTGGAAATGGGTGGAAGGAAATCACCCAAGAGTTCTTTGCCAACGCAATGAGGGTTAAAGGCGACACTCTCCTTCCCAGAATATCCCAGTTAAAGGGTTCTGAATATCCCAGTTATGCATAAGTCAGCTAGCCAACTAGACTTTACAACCTTCAGTATCCAAGGGGATAAGGACTACAAGCCTATCCTTGAAACTATTTACAAAGAAGGTGAGAATTGGGAGTTTGACTGCAAGATGCAACCCAAGAACTTGACCACCAGGCACCTCATCCCTGCAGCAAAAATCTGGAGTGTCTTCATCCTCAGTTCTTTCATGCCGGTTCTCCACTCCTTTACTTTAGCAGTGAAGAGAGCAGAGCTTATTTATGCCATTCTGACAGGAATGCCCATCCATGTGGGTGAGGTAATCAACAGTGCCATCATGGACATCTTGAGCAGGAGCAGAGATTCCATGGGTTTCCCATCCATCATCACCATGCTGTGCCAAGACGCTGCGGTAGATTTTGGGGACTACCTGTTGAAGATTAGAGCAGCCCCTCCTATTACTACTGCAATGGTGAAGGACTTTTTCAAACCCAGAAAGAATGCTGACCCAGGGCTATCTCTACCAGCTGATTACAGGAGGGATACTCCAATGAGAATGAGAGAGCAGATGAAGCAACTTGCTTTGAGGCAGGATTCCATTCAAGCTAGGCAGAAGGCATTCATGACTCTGATGGACACTATGCTGCTGAATATAAGGAAGAAGCTGGGGATGACTACCACACAGCTTTATGAAGCTCCTACTTTCAGTGCCCTTTACCTGCGAGCAGCAGTCCAGAGTGATCTTCCACCCTTTCCTCCACCTACCCCTACCAGAGCTGAAGCCGATGACAACAGCTCCAGTACCTCAGATGACGACCTCCCAGCAGCAGCCGAAGATGATGATGACTCTTCCTTTTCCAGCTCCGATGAAGATGCTATCTAGTCTTAGTTTTTTCTTTTTCAATGCACTCACTTTTCACTTACTTTTTGCTATTTCCCTGTATTTACTGCTAACAATCAATTCCTTGTAAATATCGTACATTTCTGTTTCCACCTTTACTGCTTTATTTTCTTATTATTTCTCTTAATCTGAACATCTCCAACATTTTCGTTTATATATATCTATTTCATTTTCTTGCTTTATATTTGCTCCCTATACTGAATTCTATGTATATTTGTGCAGAAAGTGCCCTCAGTTCCATCAAGAGGAGCATGAATTTGACCCCTGAGTTGTGATTCTACTTTCTATGAAAGGGGGGTGATCTCTTTGCCTTTATTTCCATTGTTCTTAGTCTAATTTTCTTGCACAGTGTTAAATGAAAATACAAAAATATTTTCCTTATTTCTCTTTTAATATAGTCCAGTTTGCCAATTCCATAGTTAATTTCTGATTGCACTTCCCATTCGACTCATTATCATTCTCTGTTTTTGAATATTATCGTTTCTACCATGCTGCGCATATTTTCTTGTAAGGTGAATTGTAATCACATGTTGTTAAGTAATTATCACCTTTCACCATGGTAGCGAATTGAGCCTTTAAATTCCTTTATGTGTGCAATTTACATGTATATTTGCATTCATCTTCTAGAACTTGTCCTGCTTCTTAATTGAATATGCATTGTGCAATCTTCCATCTAGATGATTGGGCCATCTTTACATGCACCCACCAACCCTTTAACACCTTTGCACCTAATTTCCCTTGTTTTACATTCCTTCTTTTGCCAAACTTAATCTGCAAAGATATCTTCCTTCCCTTAATAGAGGTATTTCTTTTGAGTTACATCAAGAGTGAATGCAATAAATTAAGTTTGGGGTGCTGATTATGATTGTAGTTGCTTGAGGACAACCAAGCTCTTAAGTTTGGGGTGGTGAGGATTTTACATGTCAATATTACATGTCAAAAAAAATTTTGCTTGAATTTGAAGAAGAGAATGATTGTCAAAGTCTATAAAAAATTGATGATGAAAGAAAAAGAAAAAGAAGAAAAATAAAAATATAGCAAATCATTTTGATAGAAAAAGGATTCTCAACATAAGGCAAAGTAAATGAAAAATATGGTGAAAGAGTGCTTGAATATCATTTGCTGCATTATTTTATGCATTCCACTCTTAGTTGTTGTACTCACTCACTTAAAGGAATTCCTTCCTCTTAAAAATCCACTTGAACTTTTGACCCTCCTTGATCAAAATTTGACCTAACTTAATACATTTGTGACCAACAAGTCCTCTTGATAGGTGGTTCCTTGTATCTAGGCAAAGGAGATTGAGAATATGGGCAAGCATATGGTAGGGTGAGGCAAACTGTATGAACTGAGGGAAAACACTTAGCCTGAAATATTAATGAGTGAAGAGTGAAACATCATCTTGTGAGTTAGATAATTTCTTTGCATTGTGTGGATTACATGAAATCTTGCTAGATTTTTGGCTCAGTTTAGTGGGACTTTGCTTGAAATTAATTGATTTGGGCATGATCTCTTTATTGAATGAATCCATGATTGTGGAAACATTGGAAGTGTCAATTAGAGTTTAATTTTGGAATGAAAATTTTGAAAGAAAATTTTTGGATAAATCCAACCCTCTTACAATTGACTTTATTGAATTTTGATTTGCTTGAGGACAAGCAAAAGTTTAAGTTTGGGGTTGTGATGAATCCACATTTTATTGGATTTTTACTTGTTATTTTAATGCTTCTTAATAGAAAAAGTAAACTTAGGAATTGTAAATAACATAAAAAATAATTTTGGTCACATATCATAGGTTTCTTAATTTTAGGTTAATTTACATTGATTTACATAGATATAGTTTGCAATTTTGATCATTTGAATAATTGTGCAGGAGGTCCTAGACTTTTTCCATAAATTTTTAGCATTTGAGAAAGTTTGAGGTGAAAGTGATCACTTTGGAGTCTATAGTGAACACTACAGCAAGCTAGTTCCAGAAAGGTAGACCAAAGTGATCACTACGAACCCATAGTGAACTCCTGAAAGGCCAAAAAGTACAAGGCTTGTGCGTAGCTACTATGGAACCATAGTAGACACTCTGGAGCAGCCAAAGTTATCACTCTGATGTCAAAGTGACAACTCCAGAGAGGGCAAAAACACAAGACCTGCGCGTAAACACTATGGAGCGAGAATAATCACTTTGGAGCGTTACGCGTTATCACACTAAAGCCAAAGTGATAACTCCAGAGAGGCCCAAATCATAGATCTCGTGCGTAATCACTTTGGGGCGTTGCGCGTTATCACTATGAAACCATAGTTGTCACTTTGGGTGAAAATTTCTGCACTATAAAAAGAATTTGAGAAATTAGGGTACAGAGCTTTTTATATTTCCTTAGATTCTTTTGCCACTTTTGGAGCATTTTTGGAGAGCTTGGAATCCTTGGGTGACAGCCAGGGGTCCATTATAGGTTTCAATTTCAAATTTCCCTTTGATTCTCATTGATTTTACATTAATGTTGCTTACGTTTCTGCATTCCTTTCTTTCATTTATGAAGCCCATCTATATGGAGGGCTAAATTCTCTTGTAATTCCTAGTCAACTCACATGGTTCTTGAAATCTTAGGTTTAATGGCAATATTACTCTTTCTTCCTTGGATTTATTAACCCCAATCTCTGAATGAAATGAAATTTGCATGAGGGGAACATTACTTAATGAACCCTAAATTACCCAAACGAAATTCTAATCCAAAATTGCTTAATTTTGATTAATCTTTGAGATTGCTTAATCTTAGGGATAGAGATTGGAGCCCATTAAGATGCTTAATTTTAATTGGGATGCTAAAGTTAATTTTTGCTTGTTAGATTAACTTAATTCAAGGGAAAAATAGGAGATTATTGAATCATTTGAAAGAATATGGATAGAACTCATTGATTGACTAGGGATTACTCTTCTTAATTGATTGAATTTTACTAGTTTACATTTTTCTCTTGATTAAAATCTGGAAATTGACAAACCTCCCTCGAATTTACTTGCTTTAAAATATATGTTTACACTTGTTCGATGTATGTTCCCAACCAAAAATTCCTTGGAGATGACCTAGGACAACACCCTAGTACTACATTCATTTCTTTGCATATTTGATGAGGATTAACGACAATCTTTATGCATAACGAGTAGTAGAATCTTGCATCATCACCATGTAATTGATTGTTCTCTTGAAATAGAGATGTTATAATGTGCCTGTTGGACAATTAATGGCTATGATATTATTTGTGTTTGTGATTGTGAAAGAGGTTGAATAAGCCACAGTACAGGCGAGGAGTAAATAGTGTTGGTCTTACCATAGGGGATAGGAGAGTGCCCAAGACTTACAAGGGACCAGGTCTAGCTAACTTGTGTCGTAGGCAGTGGGAACTTTGCTAGCCTATCCTGACAAACACTAGAGCATACCAAGATTGGTTTGAGTGTGGGCTGCTGGTAGTGATCATAAAATGAGAATTATGCACTTATGTTTTATCTCCTATAAAGGGAGAAGATGTACCTATGACACTAGCCAAATTGCAGACACGAAACTCCCAATCTCAACCTGAAAACAAAATGTTGGATAATTAATTAATTACTCCATGGAGAATGCACGGATAAAAGACATCGAATGATTGTTGCTTGATGCTTGAATGTTGTTTTGTTCATTTAAGCATAAGTATGGGGATGCCTGATATCGTTGATGCCTAAATGATGTTTTGTTCATTTAAGCATATGTATTGCCTTGTATTATTGTTTATGAAGGTTTGTACTCATCCCTCTTCTTTGTTTTATGTCTTTTGACAATGTTATGGATACAAAATGACTCTCCTCTAGATGGACCAAAGGAGTAGGTGATGAGCTAACTAGGGAGTAGCTTAAGATTGTTGCAACTAATTACATGTTTAGTAATTTATTTTTAAAGGTCACTATGTAGACCTTTGGTTCTTTTATGATGTAATTAATTGAATGACAAGAAGAAATTTAGAAGGTTTGTAACTTATTGAGCACTATAATATTAGGCCAATGTATGATATTAGTACTTTTGTGTAAAATAGTTAGTTGATGCTTTAGGCATAATTGACTCTTATATATGTTATGAAAAAAAAACTTGGGTATTTTCCTAACAAGCATCAGAAAATGGAGATTGAACTATTGGAATTAGGGATATTTTAGGCCACACACTCTCTTCCTGACTAGACTTCTGACCATTACCTTTGCTGAGTAACCCATGACTGCCGATGTGGCATCCGTGAGGCAGGGGTAACTGACGACCATTCATGGTGAGAATTTGTGATCATAGTGCCACAGTGAGCGTTGTTGCATGCAGTGAACGCACGCGTGTATGAATGTTTTGGTGCCATGAGTGCATCGGTTATGAATGGAAATGAAATGCGTGATAATGTTGTCTGTGATTATATTGTGTGAGGTGTATTAGAAATAATGTAAACTATTTGTGCAAGGTGAGACTCTATACTCGTTTGTGTGTTTGGTAGTGTAGAGTACTCACCCTTACATTCATTTTTCAGGTAATCAAAATGATTAGTACCAGACTCAGTGAAGGATTGGATGGAATTGCTATAGGGCTTAGGATATTATTTTGAAAATGTTGTATTTGGAATAGTCGTGTAGCAGTTAATTAATAGAAACTTGTATCTCTTTTCCTATTTCAAAATATTTCATAAAACTTTTATTATTCTGAATTTGCAAAAATATTATTTATTTGAAATTAAATTTTAGGTGTTACACCTTGCATACATACATGTATTCTAACACATTCTACTCAAGTATAGGCAATCATAAGCAATCATTTCAAACATTTCATTTTAATTCACAATCGATGCACTCACGGCACCAAAATATTTTACACACATGTACACTCACTGCACGTAGCCATACTCACTATGGCACTGTGATCACAGATTCACACCATGAATGGTCAACGGTTACCCCCGCATCACGGATACTATGTGTGTGGTCACGAGTCGCTTGGCAAAGGTATTGGTCAGAGATCTAGTCAGGAGGAAAGTGTGTGGCCTGTGGTGCACCCATGCTCACTGTTGGTGTCCTCACCTTTTACACCTCCAGTGTATCGCTGAACCATTCATAGCATATTCACAACTGCATTAACATGCCTCATTCACACACATTTTAATTGCATATAATATTCATATTTGTACACAGCACTCAAGCCCACATTCATTCACATTAAAACATTGAATCCTCATTAATCAATGGCATGTCACGATACACAATCACCCTCAATGGGTTCAACAATCTCATCACACATCACATTGTATTTAAACACACAATAATTTCCATTAACACACATTTCTTATCCTCTATCTTAGCCACATTACAATATTTAGCAAAATAAACGGAAATCAAAACACAATGAGATAGGGAAGAGTCCCCCCTTACCTCGGATTAAAGATCCACACGCGAAATCATCAACGAGAAGGCTCCCTACACAAATTTAGTCCTAAATAAATGGAAGGATCCCATGAGAACCAAGGGAAATCGAGTAAACAGAGAATGGAGATGAGAAACTGAAACCTTAATCATTAAAACTCACCTCTAAGCATTCCCAACATGAATCCAACTTTTAATCTAGCTCACGAACGACTTTAGAGGCAATTTAATTGATAAAATAGGGTTTTGGGTCGAGAGAATCGAAGAGATTTTGAAGAGAGGAATGGGAAATGAATTTCTCAAACCCTAACCCCTTCAAATACTCCTTTGGTCGCGACACCCTCACTACAGTGAGACATCTCTCGCTGCAACGATGCACTTTGTCGTTACAGCAAAAATCTTAGAGGAATTTGCATCCTGATTTCTGCAGAATCTCACTACAGCGAAACTGCACCCAGAATTGCATCACAAACTACCGCTCTCTCGCTACAGGAGGGACTTTTGGCTACAGCGAGAAGGCAACAGTTTCACACATTCCTCCCAGGGCTCTCTCGTTACAGCAACACTCTCTCGCTGCAGCGAGAATACCCTGCACCAGACACTTAGTCAAATTTTCAGTCCAATTTTGATCATATACAATAATCCCAGTTCCACCACAACCAATATACATGCTTTTATTCGCATTCACGCATTCGTACAAGTCTACATCATCACACACACACACACACACACACACACACATATATATATATATATAATACATAAACACATGAAAATTCACATGAACACTTATATTAGTAATCAAACAATATTATAAAATTTAGAACATTACAGAAATAATGTTCTCGGTCCCTTATAAAACGGAGTCGTGACAATGAGTGTCTGGCCTATAGATGTTTTTACTTTAAGCAAATTATTATGCACCCATTTACAATTATTATTCACCACCTTCATTTCTCCAAGATTTTCTAAATCTTCTCCAGACTCTATACCCCTAATATATCCTTGTAACTATTTATACTTATTATCAGCATTTCTTAACTATTCTCATTCTTTTTCATATCCTTCTTATAGATCAATGTGTCATACTATGTGAGTCTTAATCATATAACTTAATGTATTACAATACAAGTATTATGAGTACACCTTTTGATGTACCGCAATATCTGTATCATAATCTCATCCATCAATCTATTTTGGCTCACGTATTATGATCACATTTCTCACAATTCTACCATCATGTCATATCATTTTATTTTATACAAAAAACTCTTTCTTCATTTAAGAACAGTCAAATACTTTTTTTCATCAATAATATATTTTCACCCATTATGACATACTTCAACTATCAATCAACATCTATATTCATTATATCATTTAACACAAAAATATCATCACACAATTTCACACCACACAAGCCAATACAATGTGCTGAAGGTTGGATACCTTCAAACTCAGCCTAATTATATAATCCAACATACACACTTTCTCAGTAATAACAAAGTCATATATCCTAAAGTCTGACATCATCCAATATTCACTGTAAGTTTATTATTCCAAAGATGTTAAATAGTAATCTTACTATCTCTAAACCATGTTCCTTAGTAAAATCCTAATATTCTCAAGATGGTTCTTTTCAGAGCTTTTGCTATAATTTATATTTAGATAGTTCTAAAAATAATCATGAGTTTTTCATGTCCAACTCTCTATTCCTACACTTTAGATTTGAAGAAAATATTAGGATTCTAATAGAAAACATAGTGTTTTCAAATTAAAATACCAAAGAGAAGTTGGGGTTTTGGATCAGTCCCCTTACCTAGAAATGGGTCTCTCAAATTGAGTTTTCCTAGATGATTCAAAGGAGAGGCACAACGTCCCGATAGAGAATAATGTATTAAGGATTAAGATTTCCTTGAGTATCACAAGGTACAAAACTTTAGATCGCATAAAATGGAGAAATAAGAATAAAGTTAGAGAACCAAGCTCCAAGAAACTTACTTGGATCTAAATGATTGAGCTTTCAAGTCCAGATTTGAAGAAAGATTGAAGTTTAGAGGAGGATTTCTAAAGAGGGAAGATGAGAGGTCAGAGAAAATAGAGGAAGGGTCAAAACTTTGGATTGTAATCTAAGTTTTCTAGGTTGAAAACCCTTAAATTTATATTTTTCCTCTTTTCTATTTTTATTCTCCTTTTTCATTTTTCTCCATCAAAATCTTGATTGCAACAATTATTTGACATAAGGTGTTATACATTTTAATGTGATGTCAAATTGATAGATTTATAATAATTTTTACTATAAACTTAATTTTAAGTAAAAAAAATTTAAATAAAAATTATATACTCATTTTTACTCAAAATTATTATCATAAAACTAAATTTATTTTAATTCAAATTTATAAATGTTCATACAAGTAGTAACACGTGGATATACTTTTATATTGAAAGGTTAGAGATAATACAATATATAATTAGAAGATATTAATATTCATAATTGATGGTGCTGTAAGTCAGATTTCTTCAATTATTGTTTGGAAAGTACAACATATTGTATTGTAAACGAATGTTTTTAAATATGTATATAAAAAAATTAAGAGAAAGATAAAGTACCAAAATATAACATCACATGGTATATCAATTTTTAATGAATAAAATAAGGAAGTAATATTTTAAATCAACTTTTTGACAATGTAAAAGTTGTTACACGGTTTTTTTGTCATTTTCTCGTACTTCCATGGTTTATTTATAATATTAAGGGCTGGACAAGGGGAGAAGTACGGTAACCAGTAAGCACAGAAAAAATCTTCTAATACTCTTCTAAAACTGATGTGATGTATTGCCGTGGCAGAAAGAGAGGGAAAGCAATCTTCCATCAAAAGTCAAGTCCCACGTTAACACCTTGCAAATAAACCATAGCTTAACGTCAATGTAATCCTTAAATTAAAGGATTATTTTATAAAAAATAAATATATAATATATAGGGACTAAATTTAAAAAAAAAAAATAGAGACATTATGATATGGCTTCATTGAAAACTAAGCCATAATTTTATTGATTAATATCTAGTGGTCCTAAACCCCCTAGAGAATTACCTCTATATTTTTCTACTGATACCATAACCCTTATTCCGAAGTTATAGTTTGCGTTTGGATTTCAATCAAATAATTGGAAAGCATGAGTATCCATCACTATTCACCAATATATCTTAGCTTTTCCTCATCAAATTGCGTTCTTGCTTCGTCCTCACTAAGACCTGAACAGGGGAGAAGGAACCTATTCTTTAAACAAGCATGGCTTCGTTTAATAATCTCTTTCAACAGCGTCACCTCTTTCTCCTTCCTCTTCTCCTTCTCTTTCGCAACCATGGAAGATTGGAACATGCTTGGCGCTGATTGTGTGGTCATATCATGCTGCTGCCAGAGCTTGATGATGCAAATTCTTGTTTTTGTGCTGCTGAAGCTTCCGTGGAAGTTGGTGAGGAAAACAAGGGAATATGCTAAGAAAAAGCTTCGTCAAAGGAAGGGAAATGATAAAAAGGAAATGGGTTCTTATGAAGATGTGCTTGTGGGAATTCATGAACAATCTATTAGAATTCAAGCAGAGATGTCACTAATGGATGATGCGGGACGCCATTGTGGTTGTTGCATGGATGAAGTGGAAAAGGTGATGGAGGAGTTTTATCAAAAGGGAGAGTTTGCGTTTGGGAGCTTTTGGGGGAGGAAGGGACCATGGGGTGTTGATCATCATAATGACGTTAATTTTTCAAGATTTCAGATCATTGATTTCGTTGGCTCCTTAAGCTATGCATGAACTTGCCACACATGTTCTTATAGCTGCTCTATATTAATTCCTTGCGTGGTAGAATACTATGACTTTTATCAAACTAGTGTGGTGGTTTAGATTCTTGTCTCTGGACGTCTTTTTTTTTTTTAATTGAATATTTTAAAAAAATTAGAAATAGAGTTTAAAACTTGGGCTAGAAATTTTGTTTTGTTCATCTTAAGAATAAATAAAAATAAATAAATTTTAATGTTAAATTATGAATATCTGACAATTATGGACATTGTTGTAACTTGGAAGTAATGTAACACTTACTCTTCAAGAAATTTTAAATAAAGACTGAAATATAACTTTTTAGTTAATTCATAATAATTTTAATTTCAAAACAAGAGTCAAGAAGTGTGATAAGTTTCAACAGATCCTTTTTAACATTGTCTGTTTGACTTTTTTTTTGGTTAAAATAGTATAAAAAAGACTAATTCTTAAATTAATAATAAATATAAACTATTTTTTTGTTTAGACATCACATCGAGTCAATGCATTTATAAGGGTGATATTAATTTATTATTATTTTTTAAATAAATATTGCCTCACATAATATGAAGTTGGTCCTGAAGTTCATCGCACAACGCTGGACCCACACTTCGTCCAATGGTCGTAGCAAAGTTATGATTGTTCAATGCGTGGGATGAGTCGTTCTGGTGATCCTTTTCAAATGCGAAATTTCTCAGATACTTCGCATATCTTGAAACACTTATTACTCAACAAAATCATCAGTATGAACTCCCACTTCTTAGAAATGGGTTTGTTGGGAATCAGCCATGTGGTCTTGGCATGCCATTTTCAGGGAAAAAGGTTGCAAATTCTTCACTTCCTTCGCTTGGATCTGGAAATGGATTTTGCGGAGTATCCACCTTTTAAGTTTGTTCCTGCTAGAGAAATGGTGGTTTTCAAGTCTCTGCTCTAGCAAACTGATGTATCTTTGACCGTCGCTAACATGGGAGGATACCTGCAAAAGGCACTCTGATGTTGAAGTCAGAATTCGGTTCTGAGCAATCAATGCTATTTAATAATGAAAAGTCAATGCTTTACCTGTATTTCCTACTTTCCTTTTATAGGCATTGTAATGGGCTAATGGGCCTGCTGAGTTAGCCTTAATTTTGGCCCTTTTATTTATTTAAATAATATTTTGATTATTATCTTTAATTAAGTTATTTACCTTTAAATCCTGACGACATATTGTTTTAATTTAGGCCGAATAGATACTCGCTTTCCTTTTTCTATATATAGGACCGGGTAGTTCCCTTATCTAGTACTCTAGTCCCCCAAGCCCGAAAAGGTACGATATGAGGGCTTGAAAAACAAACAAGTACCAGGCATATGTAAACAAGAGGGTACTCGGTGTAATGGGAGGTTAAGAATACCGAGGTGGTATTCGGTTTACTAGGTGGTTAGGAATACTGAGAAGGTATTCGGTTTAGAATGAATTTGAATATACCGAAGGCGGTAGTCGGTATTGAGTGGACGAGTGATGGTAATATTAAAACTTAAATAATGTGTATCGGTGTACGAAAAAAGATATTTGGTTTAGTAACATACTGATACAGACCGAGATAGTAAATAGAAAAGAAAATAAATAATTTTGGTAAAGGAATATTCTAGAATGTTGGCTTTTAGGGTTTCCTCAGCGAGTGTCTGAAACGAAAGGGTGCCCAACCTCATCGGTTGATCTGAAAGGGATCTGACGGTTCAAAAGGAGGGGCGTCTTTTCGTTTGCCCGACACCAGATCCCCTATAAATATGTTGTGGTCCCTGCATCTATTTTTTGCTCTTTTGCTCTGTACCAAAACGTGCACATTGTTGCTCCAAACCGAAGGGCATTTAGAGATTTTCACCTTTTCTTTCATACCGACTACTTGTAAGGTGCGTTTTAATTTCTCACTTCTTTTTCTTTCATGGCCGAACCTATTGAGTGGGAGGATTCTCTGTCTGATGTCTCAGGACCGAATACTGTCGAAGCAGACATTATGAACGAAACCGAGGGGAGTATCGAGGTTTCATCCATATCGAACAAGAGGGCTGAAGAAGCATAGGTCAGGTAATGCAGCAACAAAGCCGAGTCATCTGCTTCAAGTGATATTGATGCTTCTAAACCCTTATTGAGAACTAGCCCCCTAGGGGAAAGACAGGTGTTCCCCCCTGTACAATACCTGGATATGAGTAGGTGCATGGTGAAGTGGCCGCGTACTTTTCTCATTTAAGAAGAAATAAAAGTGTTCAACTTTTTGTAGATAATTGTGATATTTCCTTGTGGGAGGCATTTGATCCGTATCCGATATACGACAATCCCTGCAAAGGGAACAAAACTGAGAACCCTGATTTTGTTTTCTTGGGGGGTGTTGGAATGGCCGACACCTTCTTTATGTATGAATATATGTTTAAGGAGTTAGGTATTAAGCTACCCTTTAATGACTTCCAAATGGGAGTTTTAAGGGTTTTAAAGGTAGCGCCGACACAACTTCACCCGAACGAGTGGGCGGCAATATAGGCCTTTAGGATACTTTGTAAATTCCATTATAGAAAATCTAGTGTAGGCCTATTTCTTCATCTTTTTTGTACTCACTCATCAAACTTAGCAAGATGGGTATCCATAATAAGGCAACCTGAGTTGCCTTTGTTTAAACCTTATGCTTCGTCCTTCAAGGGCTTCAAAACCGGCTACTTCAAGGTAACCGTGGACCCTGTAGGTAGAAATTATTTTTTTGATAGCAAGAATAATCCCCTCATCCCCTTTCATTGGACTCAGGCGCCTCGCCAGTATGACATATTCACCAAGGACATGTTGTCAGCTAGGGAGTTGTCAGACTTGGAATTTTTGAAGTCTCTCCCCCGGGAACTACTTGTTTGACATATAATCCTCGTGCTCAAGTCTCCGCGTCCTCGTTGGGATATGGAGGGTATGTATCATCTTAATTTTGACTTATATTTTGAATCAAGTTGTATTGATTTGACTTATTGTTTTTACTGTAGGCTTAATGGCTCAGTGAGGTGTTGATGTACCGACCTTTCGTCGTACTTTGAAGCAGAAGACGCCGAAAGGTATAGCTATTGAGGAGCATCAACACCCTCAAATTGATCAACTTCTGGAAGTATCCGAGCCTCGCCCTGCTCTCCAAGACCTAGTTCCAGTAGAAAATCAACCCAATAGGCGCAAAGACAAGGGCAAGGGCAAGAAGACCGAGAGGGAGAAAAAGAGAAAACATGCCCACTCAGGTGGGCCGAATGCTGCAGAAGGGTCACGCAAGCAAACCCGAATGGCCATTACCGAAGGGGCCAGTAGTTCGTCTAATCCAGTAATTCCTCTGGATATGCTTACTGAGGCCTTCCTGGTAAGTGGAACTCACGCCGGTCGGCTAGCTGCTCCTAACTTGTTATCTAATTCGAGAAAAGAATTGGTCAACAACATAGACTATGAGTCACTCTGGCTTTGCTATGCAAAACTTCAAGTGCGATCAACAGCTATGCTTCAAAGGCTGGTTGTTAATCCAATGCTTGATTTGAAAAATATGCAGAATAAGAAGCCTTAGCCGAGTGCCGAGAGACTCAATCCAGCCTTGGCGAGACCATTCAATCCTTGGAGGCTGAGGTCAACCAATACAAGGAACACTACCAGATAGTGGAGGGATGAGTCAAAATGGTCGAGGAGGCTCCGAGGGCAAAGGAGGAGGAAGTAAAGGCGTTAAGGGTAAAGTCTGCTCAAATGGAGGAAGCCCTAAGGGCCAAGTCGACCGAGATGGAGGAAGCCATGGCATTTGAAAGGCAGAATGCTGAAACTGACTTAAGGGCTTTTGCCGCAAAGTGTTCGGAGCAAGTCGCTTTTGAACACGAGTCTACTTTTAAGCACGCTGTTCATCAATGTTATGGATTCTGTCACGTCCCGGCCGACTTCCATTTTGACATTACGAAAGACTTCTTCGGTGGCCGGTTCATTCCTTACATTGAAGTAGATGACGATGTGAAACCGGATGCCGAGGCCCCTTGCGGAGTTGCTGATGAACATGCCCCTCCTCCTGAGGGCCCTGGACCGGATGCTGGGGAAGAACAATCTCAAAATTATCTTTTATAATTTTCTCTTGTATTGTCGGGCCAATAGTGCCCCAATTTTGCAATTCCTCATAATTTTGAAATACAACTTTCTTTTTTGGATTTTTGTACCTGTCTATTGGAAACCTAAATAACTTATCCAACCATAACCGAACGCTTACAATTCAGACAATTAATTGTAAGGATAACCTCTGCAAGGAGTTTCGGTAGCGAATAATTTTTCCATCCTTGACCTAATAGGGGTATTCGGGAGGGAATTTAATTCAACCTTGGCCAAGTAGAAATACTTGGGAAGAAATTTAAATAACGATTCTTCCTTGGCCGAGTAGCGGTACTCAAGAGGGAGTTTGAATAATGATTCATCCTTCGCCGAGTAGGGGGTACTTGGGAGGGAATTTAATTGATTCAACCTTAGCCAAGTAAAAATACATGGGAGGGAATTTAAATAACGATTCATCCTTGGCCGACTAGCGGTACTTAGGAGGGAATTTAATTAATTCAACCTTAGCCAAGTAGAAATACTTGGGAGGAAATTTAAATAATGATTTATCCTTAACCGAGTAGGGGGTACTCGGGAGGGAGTTTAATTAATTCAACCTTAGCCAAGTAGAAATACTTGGGAGGGAATTTAAATAACGATTTATCCTTGGCCGAGTAGGGGTACTCGGGAGGAATTTAATTAATTCAAATCAAGTGCATCAAAGGAATCCTGATGAGGAGTATTTTATTAATAAGGTGCCTCATTAAAAACCTTCCTAGGAAAACCCCTTTTCACTTGCTTTTAAGAGGACAAAAACTGGGAGAGGAAAAGAGTACACCGTTTACAAATTACAAGCTTTTAACTGTAATAATGCTTCAAGTGTGTAACATTCCAAGTTCTCGATATAAATTTTCCTTCCAACGTTTCCAACTTGTATGCTCCATTGTCTAATCTTGCCGCTATCTGAAAGGGGCCTTCCCAGTTAGCTGCCAACTTTCCTTCTCGTCGATCCCTGAGTACATCTCCGTTTACTCACCATACTAAGTCATTTTCATAAAATTGTCGTGGATTGATTTTGTAGTTAAATTTTCTAGCCATCATTCTTCTGCTGGCCTCGGTCATAATGGCTGCTTGGTCACGTACCTCATCTATTAAATCCAGGTTGAGGGCCAAAGCCTCGTTATTAGCTGATTCCTCAAAATTCTCCCTTCGAAATGAAGGTTCTCCAATCTCTACCGGCACCATGGCATCAGTACTGTAGGTAAGTCGAAAAGGAGTTTCCTTTATGGTGAATGTGATGTACCTACACCTGAACCACAAGAGCAAGTCAATTATATGGGGAATTATCAAAGACAGCAACAATCTTATCCTCAACAATCATTTCCTCCTGGATTTTAGTATTCTAATAATAGGAGTCAACAATTTTATAATTGGAATCCTCAGAATTCTGCAATGAAAAGCACTAATACATCTCTTCCATTTTCAAATGCAGGAAATCACCAACAACAACAGTACTTTCAAGGAAATTCTTCTACTCAACCTCAAAGGAGTCAACATTTAGCTAGACCAATGAGTGAAAGAATGAACGAGATTGAGGAAACAATGTTACAATTCATGAAAGTCACTCAATCCAGCATCAAGAATCAAGAAGCTTCTATGAAGAAGTTAGAAACTCAAATTGGATAGCTGGCCGAACAATTAACAAGCAGAGATGACGGAAGATTTCCAAGTAACACAGTGGTGAATCCAAAAGAACAATGTCAAGCTATAGTTACAAGAAGTGGAACTATTGTAGCCAGTCCAAAACCAGCTGAAAAGAAACTGAATAATGTTGCAGCAGAAAAGGAAGTAGAAAATGCAGCAGAGGAAAGCAATTTAAAAGAAGAATTGCAGTAAGGAAACTTCAAGCTACTAAAGAGAGAACATTCAGAAAATAATGAAGAAGTTCATAAAAGTCTTCAAAGAAAGACAAAGAAGCAATTATTTGAGGACACTTACAAGCCAATTGATCCAGAAAAATATAAGAGACTGTCTTATCCTCAAAGAGTACAAAATCCTAAGCAAGAGAAGCAGTTTGAGAGGTTTCTAAACGTGTTTAAAAAGCTGCAAATTAACATCCCATTTGCTAAAGCTTTGGAGCAAATGCCATCTTATGCCAAATTCATGAAGGAACTACTCTCCAAGAAAAAGAAGTTAGAACATGATAAGACTGTACCCTTGACAGAGGAGTGCATTGCTATTCTTAGAAGAAAACTTCCTCAAAAATTAAAAGACCCAGGATCCTTTAGCATACCTTGTGAAATAGGAAATTGTACTGTGGGAAAAGCATTATGTGACTTGGGGGCAAGCATTAATTTGATGTCATTAGCCATTATGAAGAAATTGGGGATAGAAGAAGTGAAACCAACCAACATTGCATTGCAATTAGCTGATAGATCATATACTTATCCATATGGAGAAGTAGAGGATTTCTTGGTTAAGGTTGACAAATTTATTTTTCCTGCAGATTTTGTTATATTGGACATGGAGGTAGATGCAAACATACCATTAATCTTGGGCAGACCTTTCCTTGCAACTGGACGAGCTCTCATTGATGTGCAAAAAGGAGAGTTAATGCTTAGAGTTCAAGAGGAAAAGGTAATATTTAATGTATTTGAAGCTTTGAAATATCCAATTGATGATAACACATGTATGAGAGTAGATACATTGGATTCTATGATCACTCCTTATTCTTTGAATGGATTTAATGAAATTTCTGTGTTGAGAGAAACCATAGCTGCAGGAAATACTAAACCTTTGCAATTTGAAGATGAAAATGTATTTGAAATGGAGCAGCAATTGGAAGCTCTACCTATTTTAATACCTGCAGAAAAATTGATCAAAGAGGAGTTGAAAAATGAAGAAGAAGAAGAGAAAAGTCAGAAGCTGGAATTAAAGCAACTTCCATCTCACTTGAGATATGCATTTTTGGATCATAAACATGAAAATCCAGTTATCATAAGCAATGAACTCAAGGAAGAAGAGGAGGAGAAATTGCTGAGAATTTTGAGAACCCATAAATCAGCAATAGGGTGGAACATTTCAGATTTAAAAGGTATAAATCCATCCTTTTGTAAGCACAAAATTTTATTTGAAGAAAATTTTAAACCAGTTATGCAGCCTCAAAGAATATTAAACCCTGCCATGAAGGAAGTGGTAAGGAAGGAAGTCATTAAACTATTAGATGTAGGGATAATATATCCTATTTCAGACAGCAATTGGGTAAGTCATGTGCAAGTGGTACCTAAAAAGGGTGGAATGACTGTAGTACCACTGAAAAAGAGTTGCTTGCTATAGTATTTGCTTTTAATAAGTTTAGGTCTTATTTAGTAGGGTCCAAGGTTGTGGTATATACTGACCATGCTGCTCTGAAATATTTGTTTTCTAAGCAGAATGCTAAACCAAGACTGCTGAGATGGATCCTACTACTTCAAGAATTTGAGTTAGAAATTCGAGATAAGAAAGGAAAAGAGAATGATGTTGCAGACAATCTATCCAGAATTCCATTGGACACAATGTCATCAGATTACTTGGATATTAATGAAGAATTTCTTGATGAAAAGCTGCTAACTGTGGATGAATTACCTTGGTTTGCTGATATAGCAAATTTTAAGACCACTCAGCACATTCCAAAGAGAATGAATTGGCAGCAAAGAAAGAAATTTCTTCATGATAGCAAGTTCTATATTTGGGAAGATCCTCATCTATTCAAAATTGGAGTAGATGGCATTTTGAGAAGATGTATTCCACATAAAGAACAAGCTGATATCCTATGGCAATGCCACAATTCAGATTATGGAGGCCATCATGGTGGATTAAGAACAGCTGCCAAAGTATTACAAGCTGGATTTTTCTAGCCTACATTGTTTAGAGATGCAAAAATTTATGTAGAAAACTGTGATAAATGCCAAAGAGTTGGTAACATTTCCAGAAGACATGAGATGCCTTTGAACAATATTTTGGAGGTGGAACTGTTTGATGTATGTTGAATAGACTTTATAGAACCCTTTCCAACTTCTTTTTCTCATGAATAGATACTTGTGGCAGTAGATTATGTGTCTAAATGAGTGGAAGCTATACCAACCAGAACAAACGAAGCCAAAGTGGTGATTTCCTTCATAAAGAAAAACATTTTTTCGAGATTTGGAGTGCCAAGAATTCTGATCAGTGATGGAGGATCACACTTATGCAATAAATACCTTGATAATGTTCTGGATAAGTATGGAGTAAAACACAGAGTAGCAACTCCTTATCATCCTCAAACAAGCGGACAAGTGGAAATTTCAAACAGAGAAATCAAGAAGATCTTAGAGAAAGTAGTCAATAACTCAAGAAAAGATTGGTCAAGGAAGCTTGATGATACATTATGGGCATATAAAACTGCATTCAAAACACCACTTGGTATGTCACAATATCAATTAGTGTTTGGAAAATTATGTCATCTTCCTGTAGAACTTGAACATAGAGCATATTGGGCTACTAAATGGCTAAATTTTGATTCAACCAAGGCTGGAGAAAAGAGAGTGTTACAGCTACATGAACTGGAGGAATTTAGACAATTTGCATATGAAAATGCAAAATTGTATAAAGAAAGAACTAAAAGAATACATGATAGATTCATTCTGCAGAGAGAATTCAAACCAGGGCAGCTAGTACTACTATTCAACTCTAGATTGAAGTTGTTCCCTGGAAAACTCAAGTCTAGATGGTAAGGACCTTTTATGGTAAAGAAAGTATCTCCCTTTGGTGCTGTGTTACTTGAAGATCAGAGAGAAAGGAGAAAGTTTAAAGTCAATAGCCAAAGACTAAGGATTTACAATGGAGGAGAATTCAATAAGAACACCTTTTGGATTAACTTGGTTTCTCAGCAGTGAGGAACATTTAACGTCAAGCTAGTGACGTTAAAAGAGCGCTTTGTGAGAGGCAACTCACATTTCTGAACCATTTTTACTCTATTTGCAATTTACTTAAACTTTTGTTAATTATTTATTTCAATTTCTGCAATTTTCTAATTTTAGATTCTGTTTCATATGTGTTTTAGGAATAATGTGTTAATTCAATGAAGGTTCATGCTGTGGATGCATAAATGAGCTGATTGAAATTGAATGCATGAGGCAATTAAGTTTCTAAGGAAGGAGCTTTGAATAACAAAAGGAGTCACTATTTTGCAGAAAAGTGATCACGCAGAGTTTCAATTGCAGGGTTCCATTCTGAACAATCACTTTTACTAATGAAAGTGATCACGCAGAGGAGCAAGGTACGACACCCTTCTCTGGAACAATCACTTTTCCCAGTGAAAGTAACCACGCCCAGGCTTAAATAGAGGTAATGTGATGCGCGTAGTTACTTTTTCCAATAATAATGATCACGCGCATGAGTAATATGTAGTTTCAAGTTAAGGTTGATGCGCGTTACCACTTTTTCTAGGGATAGTAATCACACAGAAGGATACTACCTGCGCGTGATCACTTTTTCCAGAAAAAGTGAACACCCGCAGCTCATTTCAAATTACTTAATGCAAAGCTCTATGGAACGTTCACTATTTCTAACAATAGTGAACACGCGCATGCTATTTACCCTCAAAGTGTTCACTTTTGCTAGCAATAGTGAACACGCACACAGCATCATCTCTACAGCTTCCATTTTTTCTAAAAAAAGTAGCCACATGCAGTAAGCATGTCCATTAAAATGCATAAAAGGAACCACGCAGAGCCATTTTCAGAATCTCAAATCTTCATTTCTTCATCTCATTTCTCAAATTCTTGATCTTTCTGGCCCTTTGCTAAACGAAATCTGTTTCTAAGCAATCAATTGAAGTTCATTCTGCACATTTTCTCCAAATCCAGGTCAGTATTCTACTTCTCTGATTTAGAAATTAGGGTTCTTCATTTTGCAGAATTTTGGAAAACACTGTGTAATGGAAAAATAGAAATTTTCTTGTTAATAACTAATCTGAATATGCAATTACAAGGCAATGTAGAGTAATTCTTACTTCAATTGATAGATTTATTAGATGAAAAAGACCTACATTGACAGATTGCATAAGTTAACCTTAGGACTTAAAGTGAAAAATAGTTAGAAAGAAATTTCTGCATAAATGTAACTCTTGAAATCTAGCATTTTGCATTCAAAATCATGAAAATCTGAGTTTAAATGCTTCAAGGAACCATATTCTGCATTGTTATGATATTCTTATGTTCTGCATTGTTCATATTCTGCTATTCTGAAATTGAAAATGTTTTGTAGAATTTTTATTACATTGCATTCATGAATTTTAGTATATTGAACTATTCTTTTTATGCAGGAAATTTTAAAAATGATAAGGACATCAGACAACACTCCAGTTGGCTCTTCTAGAGGTACTCCTAGAACAAAGAGAGGAAGATTAGCATGAGCCTCTTCATCAAGGCCAAATCCTCAACATGATCCAAGGTTCAGAAGTATAGCTCATGAGAATTATTTCAGAGCTAATATCTTAAGAAGAAAGATTGCCCAAGACAGAGCAATTGAGATAGCTGAAGACCATTATCCAGAATACAATGAGGAAATTCAGAAAAGAGAATGGGAATCCTTCTGCATGATGGCTGGCATTGGCTGGAGAGACATTACACAAGAATTTTATGCTAATGCCATGAGATTCAAGGGAGATCAGCTACCTAAATACTATTCAATGGTCAAGGGGACAACAGTTGATTTGTTTGCTGCTAACATCAATAGAGTCCTCAACATTAAGACTCAAAAACAACCTGGGCAGCAGGACTTTAAAGCATTCAGGGATGCTGAAGACAAGGACTATGTTCAAGGCCTTGAGAGGATTGGGAAACCAGGGACTACTTGGGAGCTGAATCTATCAGAAAAGCCCAAATGCATCACAACCAAGAACCTTTTGTCCTTTGCAAAAGTGTGGAGCACCTTTATCTTGAGTTCATTCATGCCTGTTAGGCATAGCTCCACTCTAGCAGTGAAGAGAGCTGAACTTCTATATGCTATAGTTAATGATTTTTATATAGATGTAGGAGAAGTGATTAGTGGATGCATTCTGGACATCCTCAAAAGAAAAAGAGATTATCTAGCTTTCCCTTCGTTAATAACTATTCTTTGTGAGGATGCAGGTATTGAAATTGGAGATTATCAAATCAAAATTAGAGTTGCACCTCCAATTACAATAGCTATGGTGAAGGAGATTTATGCTATTGTCTCTTGCATATCAGCAGCCCTAATTCCCTCCCAATATAAAAGAGAGAATCCAACCACAATGAAGGAGAAGATAGCCTTCATGGCTTAAAGACAAAACTCCTTAGCTGAGAGGCAGAATGAGTTGCACAGCAGTCTGAAGGCTGGCATCATGCTCCTGGAAGGTGTTCTCATGAACATTGGTCAAAAGATGGGCATGACCAAAGAAGACTTATACTACACTCCAGATCAAGCAGAGAATGCCCAATGCCTGAGGTCAACTATCTTTAAAGACCTCCACATCTACAGAACTCATTTTCCTCCACCAGCAGCTGCTGCAGAAGAGTAAGAAGATGATGATGAAGAGGATGATTTGGAAGATGAGGATGAGGATGAAGATGAAGAGTAGATTAGAGAATTTAAATTTCTGTCATTAGTTTAATTTTTGTCAAAAGATTGTAATTAGAATTTCAGACTTTTGAGTGTTGTAATTACATTTTAAGTTTTATTTTGGTTATGAACAATTCTGTTTTAAATATCTACTAGCTTTGAATTTTATTGAATTTTTATTTGATAATTGATGAACAACTTGTGATGTTTTTGTGCAGACCATGCTCTCGAACTCTGAACAAGAAGCGCATGGAATGATTGAAATATGCACAACTACCATGAAAGGGGGTTTTAATTTTGTACCTCTATTTTCATGTGTACAACTTACATTTTGCATAAAATATTCACAAGTTAGAAAAATATTAAACTGCATTAGATTTTGTTTTCTTGATAAATAAACCTGATTTTCACCTGATTGAAATTCTAATTGTTGAATTACATAAGTTGTTTCTCCCATTCTTAACATGATTATCATACTTGTATTTTGAAAAATAAAGCAGTCTTGCCATTTTATTCATGCAAATTTTTGAAGTAAATAGTGAACTAAATTGATGAATATTATCCATTTACTTCCTTGGTGAGACTTGAACCTTTTCATTCATTGATGTGTGACTGATCTCAAATTCTGATTCATTCTCTAGAACTTGCTTTGTTTCTTAACTTAATATGCTGTTTTGCGCTAATCACATAAAGGATGGAGGCCTTTCATTCTTGAAGTCCTAGTTAGCCCCTTTGAGCTGATAGCCTTTCTTTGATCAACCTCAATACAAGCTTTTCTAGAAAAACCATTTTACCTATTCAAATAGAAAAGAGACAAATTGAGTTGAATCAAAGATAAGTTTTAAAATTAAGTTTCGGGTAACATCATGTTTCTAGTGCATTACTTGAGGACAAGCCATGTTCTAAGTTTGGGGTAGAAAAGGATTGAGAAAAGGATTGAAATGAAATAAGAAAGTAAGAAAAGGTCATGCAAAGAAAATATGAAAAAGAAGTAAAAAGCTGCAAGTAAAAATAGAAAAATGAAAAAGAAATAAGCAAATCAAAAAGGAAAAGAAAATTGGTAGATAATTCTGCAAAAATTTAAACTGTGATTGAAAGTTGATTAAGAATAGAAACAGTTGATGCAGCCCTTACTAAGTTTAAAAGCTTATCTACTCAATTTGCATTTTTTTCTGTTTGAAATTAGCTGCATTGATATCCTAAATTCATTGAAATCATACTTGTCCCTAAGCCTTAATATTACCTAAAAAGTCATCTTGATATGTGATTAATTGTAAATTTGCAAAGGAGGTAGAGAATATAGGCAAGCTTATGGCAGAGTTTAATGAATTTGGTGATGCTGAGAGCAAACACAAGCTTAAACACTGATTGAGTTAAAGAAACACTTTTTGAGAGCTGTGATAATATTTCTCAACTCTGTTTGCATGTAGCTTTAATGATTTGCTTGATTGAAATGAATGTGATTAGGCAGCAAACAGCTAATTCAAGTGTGACTATCATGATGAAGAATTGGTGAATGACTTAGTTAGAAAACAATTAGAATGAATTGAAGTAAAATAAGTTTTTGATATGAATTTTTCTGAAAAATGTAAAAAGTTTTTGGATTCCAATTAATAAGAATTTACACCCTTGATATGTTCTAATTTGCTTGAGGACAAGCAAAAATTCAAGTTTGGGGTAGTGATGAATCCATATTTTACTAGTATTTTACAATAGTTTTTAGTGCAATTAATAAAGAAAACATGCTAGAAATAGTAGAAAACCCTTAAAAAAAATAATAAAATGCTGCATGTCACTTTTAAACATTGTTATTTTAAAATTCATTGATTTTCTATGTAAAAAGTGACATTTTAAGTATGCTTTTGTAGGGAATTCTGAGCTAAGTACATGAGGATTGGATGATCAAAGGAAAAATAGAAGAAAGTAGTAAAAATTGGAGGAAAGAAGTTGATAATTGAAGAACAGCCTCTGAGTGATCACTTTCACTGGTGAAAGTGATCACTCCAGAACCATAAAATGAAGAAGAGCTTTTGCGTAATCACTTTTGCTGGCAAAAGTGATCATTCCAGAGAGGTTGCAATGAGAAGAGCTTCTGCGTAATCACTTTTTCTGGAAAAAGTGAGCATTCCAGAGAGTCCTCCAAGAAGAGTAGCTGCGCGTGTTCACTATTATCAACAAAAGTGAACACACGCAAGAAGGTAGCCTCTGCGTGTTCACTATTTCTAGTAGAAGTGAACACGCGCATAATATTAGTAAGGGAAGCTTATGCGTGGCTACTATTTTCAACAAAAGTGAACACTTTGAAGTGCGCGTGGCTACTATCACCAGCAAAAGTGAACACGCACAAGTGAAAATGAAGAATTAGCCTCTGCATGATTACTATTGCCGGCAAAAGTGATCACGCCAGCAGAGCGAAAATTCTATAAAAGACAGTTAGCTCAAGAATTTTGTAGTTTTTGTTCATTTTTCACTTTCCATTTAGTTTTTGTTGTTGAGAGAGTTAGAGAGGGAGATTGAGGACGAACACCAAGCTTCATTTCTTGAGGGATCAGATTGGAGATTGGTTTGAAGATGTTTCTTCTTTGTTCATTCTCTTCTTCTCTTCTCTTCTCTTCTCTTTTTGTAATGTTTGCTTAAATTCTTTGTGGTTAGGAACTGTGAATCTGAAATGGAAATGTTGAATTGATTTTGGATCTGAACTTTGAGTTTTGGATTGGATTGAGTGATTGATTCTGCTGTTAAAGTAGCGATTGAATGGAAATTTGATCAACTAATTATAGAGGAACTTTTATCAATGGGAATTGAATTTGTTTCTCAGATCTGAATTAATTGCCAAGGTTATTGGTTTCTTAGGGATAAGATATCTTAATCTTGCAATCTTTTGGTTTCTCAAACTTAATGCAGCATTTGATTAGATTAGATCTAAGAGATTAGAGTGATTTGATTAGATGTTAGATTCATTGAGGCAAGGGATTGTCCTTTGATTAATATAACGTGAAACTGATTGTCATTCCATCTAAATGCTTGAAAGTTTAGAACTTTATTGATTCAATGTTGAAGTTTTGGTGAAATAATTTTCTAACTACTCTTTCTACATCTGTTTACTATACATTCTTATACTAACTGTTCTGTTTTACTTTCTAATTTCATTTTTGATACATTCATACCAAATCCATCTGAAATTTGTAAAGCTCAACTAATTGTGATCTTGTGAAGTGGTAATTGAGAACTTTATTCCCTGAGGACGATACTTGGAACTCAATTTGATTCTAAGATTTTTTATAACTTGCTACAACAACACTAATACACTTGCTAGTTAGTTTACTTTCAGTGCAACAGCAGTTGTAAAAGTGTAACACTTGCACCGGATCGATCCCTTGAAAATCAACGTCAGTGAACGTAATAGGCGGTATCCGGATTCGACTTCCCAATGAAACATTATTAACAGAACGGACCTGCCTGAGATGCCTCTTCCTGGCCGAATGAGTGGGTCCTTCACATGCAAACCCTCCAGCTATGGTATTAATGACCCTTTTAGGATACTTCTCATGTTCATCGTATCTTCTAGCTGGGGGTTCCCTGGACCTACTCCTCTGTCATTCAAATCTTTTGTTATCGGATCTCCTCGGTGGTTCAGGGTATCGGTCTCTTCCTCTCTTAGTTTGACTGATGGGATTTGTCTGTACAAAATCTTTTAAATGTCCTTTCTTGATTAATTTTTTTAATCTTATCTTTCAGCGCTGTACACTCCTCAATGGTGTGACCCCTGTTCTGATGATAGCGGTAAGCCTTGCTTTTATCTGCCTGAGGAGGGGTGTTGGCGCGTCTAGGCATTATCAATATTTCGGTGGCCAATGCATGATCGAGTACTCCAAACCGATTAGTGTTGAGCGTAGTGTAGGAAGGATATTTAGGTCCCCTGGGCGGCCTTTCAAGTTTATTTCTTCTCTCATTTCTCTGCCTAGCCTTGAAAGTTTCTCTCCTGTCTGTATTTTTTGAATTGGACCCGTGGTCCATCCGTACTTGGTTTCTGTACTTAGACAATTATTCCATCTGCATATACTTTGCAGCCTGACTTCTTAAATCGTCTAGGTCGACAGGTGGTTTTTTGCAGATGCTATTAACGAAAGGTCTTAACTTTAAAGCCGTTGTGAGGTGGTGCATGGCCACTGCTGGTTCCAAATTATGTTTTTTCCATGAACGCTCTAAGTGACTCTCCTTTTTCTTGGCGAATATTGACCAGCGCCAAGGATGTTGAGGGATGAGGTCGGCTTGTGGCGAACTGCAAGTTGAACCGTCTTGCGAGTATTGCAAAAGAGTTTATGAATGAAGGGGGAGTCGAGTGAACCAACTGAGTGCAAGCCCTCGGAGTAAGGTGGGAAAAATTCTGCACCATAAAGAATCATTCTCGATGTACAGACCGACTTGGGTTATAAAGACATCCAAATGTTCTCCATGGTCGGATGTGCCATCATATTTATCTATTGTTAAGCCTCTCCAATTATCAGGCAACTTAGCCTCCAAGATATGGTGAACAAATGGGCTTCAGCTTACGAGATCATCTCGGTCATTTTTGGCTTCAAATTGATAAACCTACTTTGATTTCTCTTGCAAGTCGAGGATTCCCCCTGATCCTGGATGATGGGTGTATTTTGGGAAGGGATGTGTGTTCTGATCTCTCCTCTCAAGCTAGCATTTTCCCTTCTCAAAGCCGAGAGCTCTAGTGCATCTTTTTCTCTCTCCCTCTTCATCTTCGTCATTTCTGCTCTAAGTTGTCTCAGTACAGCCAAAAGGGTCTCTTCAATTCCTCCTTGAATTAGAACTTCAGGTGTTGGTTCATCTGGTGTGACCCCCTCCAGATGTTGTCGAGAGGTTCCTACCTGTTGAACATGTCCTTCCTGCTGACTTCTTGTTAGTACCATGATTAATCTGAAATGTGAGGCTACTCAGGCCCCACGGTGGGCGCCAAAATGTTCCTGCTAAAGAAATGGTGGTCTTCAAGTCTCTGCTCTAGCGTACTGACGTCTCTTTGACCATGCCTGACGTGGGAGGGTACTTGCAAAAGGCACTCCGATGCTGAAGTCAGGATTCGGTTATGAGCAATTAATGCTATTTAATAATGAAAAGTCAATGCTTTACCTGTACTTCCTACCTTCCTTTTATAGGCATTGTAGTGGGCTAATAGGCCTACTGAGTTAGCCTTAATTTTGGCCCTTTTATTTATTTAAATAATATTTTAATTATTATCTTTAATTAAGTTATTTACCTTTAAATCATGACGACATATTGTTTTAATTTAGGGCGAGTAGGTACTCGGTTTCCTTTTTCTATATATAGGACCAGGTAGTCCCTTATCTAGTACACTTAAAAATTAATTTAAAAGATCATGTATCGTGCTTATAAATGTTATATTTAAAAAAATAATAATAAAAAATTAAGTATCGTGATACGTTAAGTGATGTTGATTTTTAAAAAAATTAGTATCATTCCTCCTATAAGTGCAATATTTAATGTGATGTGAGAAAAAATATTTAAATAGAGAAATAATTTATATTTAATATTAGTTTAGAAATTAGTTTCTTTTATATTATTTAAAAAAACAATTTTGGATGGGACTAAGGGAAAAAAATGAAGAAATTAGAAAAGAAGGAAGATTAATGTTTTTGTTTAGTAGGGGAAAAAATATTTTTTTCTTTTAGAAAAAAACTTCTCCAAATTAGAGGAAAGAGAGAGGGGGAGGGGAGAGACCGTGGACAGATGTTGAAAGAATTTTTTTCTTTTAATATTAATATGATGTTAAAAATGATAAAAATAAAATTAAAAATTTTCAGATTAATTTTAATTTTTTATAAATATTTTTAATATAATTCAATTATTTTTATTCTCTTTTTATTAATTTAAATAAATGAAAGAAATTTTTATTTTTTCTTTTATTTTAATTTATATAAATATCAAATTTTTTATATTTTATTTTTACTTTAATTCTCATCCTCTTGTTTCTTTAATTTTCCTCTATTTATTTTATCTATATTTTACTTCTTATCCAAATGCAACATAAAGAACAATATAATGTGAAAAACTATATATAAGAAAACTATGAAAATTAATGATATATAATTTACATTTTTTTCTGGAAGAAAAACAAAAGTAAAATTTTGATGTTTACTAAATAAAAAGGCTATCTTTTTTGGAGGTAATAAAGATATGCATTTTAAATTCTACAAACTAATTTAAAAGAGAAAAATAAATATAATTCATAATTCCAAATTATGTAAATTTAAAGGAAATAGAATTATAAAATAATCAAACATTGGAAAATATCTTTTTATAATAATATTATTTTTAAAAAAAACATAGATTTCTCTCCTCATCAATTATCAATATATATCTTCAGACCTTCTTTTGATCCTGCCTTAAGACAAAGCAATATAAAGTTGTTCGTGTGTGAAAACTAATTTTAAAAGAAAAAAAAACTTACATGAGACAATAATTATGCTTGAAATTTGTTAATAGTCATAACAAAACATGAGAAATTGTCTCATTTCAAATTTACTTAGGAATCTTGGATAAAATATTCATCCATAAAGTATAAATTTGTCTTTAATATATATTTATCCTCTTAATTATTGTCATACCAATAACATTTCTTCTTAACTCATTAGCTATTATCCTAGCTCCATTACATATGCCAACTAATGATCTATGTTTCTCAAATAGCATGATGGTTCAGAAAGTCTTGAATATTTAATATTATTTGAGAACTTAGTGGTATAAATCACTTTCCTCTAATTTTAAAATTCTTATCTGAAAAACATGATGTGTTTGAACCTAAATATTTCGTTTGTATTTCTGCAATAATTGAAATAACACAATCATTTACCATTTAAATAGTTTCTAAAGTACTTGAATAAAATGAATTTTATTAAAAAATATTTTTTTCATAAAACATACAAAAATCTATGTTAATATTATATCACCGTCAAAGAACTTCCATAAAATGTTGAAATCATATATTAGTAACAAAATACATAACGTCAGTTTTATGAAATAGTTGAATAAATTGTATCAATGATATATATTATACAAAAGTTAATTGAAATCAATAATTTTATTTCTTATCAAATAAGGATAAGTAAATTTGATTAAGCTCATGTATCAATAAATCAGGAGGAATGCTGACATAATATATACTATTTTTATATGCTTCACGATCTTTATTTTTTATAAATTTTATTCCGTAAAATTTATTTTACTTTCATCTTCTTTTTATATTTCTTATTTAATATGTACTAATATTACATTTTTATTTTTTTAGAAATAATATATTATCTTACCATCCTCTTAATTGTTCTGTAAATTATTGAACAACTATCTCTGCTATAATTTTATAACTTATTCTTCTTATTTTATATGTTGTGGTTGTCATAGTCATTTGTGTGGTAACATTTAAGATTGCTTGTTTACTTAGTTGATTTAAATTTCACTTTATTAAATAATTTCTAGTATAAGAATTTTGTATAAAATTTTTTATTTCTTCTAAAAGTATATTTAGTAAGGATGACCTATTATAATATGGTTTTACATTTTAGTGTTTATATTTTCATATTCAACTTATTTATTTCTATTGTATTTATAGAAGTTTTTCCTAAACTTAATTGTAATATTTTTGTTTTCAATTGCTTTATGTCCAATTCTAGACTATTCTTTTTTCTTAGAACTTCTATTATTTTTGTAGGTAATATACCTGTTTTTAGAATAGGGTTTTCTAAGTCTTCCTTTTTTTTTTACAAGACTTAAGCATATCTTTAATTCTACTTAATTGTTCTGAAATAACTCAAAAAACTTCCAATATAATACTAGTAAAGCTTATTTGTTGATGTAATTTGCTAATATCATTTTTCAATTTATTTTTCTTGTGGATTGACTTTCTTAAAAGGTGATGCCTTTACTTCTACATTTTTCATTGGTTTGTATTATTATCTTTTCATGTGGAGGGTATTCTGTAACGCCCCGAATTTTGTAATGATATTTTGATTATTAATATAAATATAAATTACTACTTGAATGTTCATTTGACTTGTGTGGTGATGTGGATATGTATATAAATACATATAGATATGTATATATGTATATATTATGGTTGAAATGTGAATGTAGACTTGTGACTGAACTGAAATTGATTGGAAATACATGTTGGTGTTTAGTGCAAGGACATTCTCACGGTAGCGAGAAGGTCCTAGACAAGTGGCGTGACTTTGTTACGTTCTTACTGTAGCGAGAAGGCCTTAAGAGATGGGAGTGCCACGCTCCTTGCTGTAGTGAGAGAGCAACAGAGAGAATGTATTTTATGAGTGCAGTCTCGCTATAACGAGAGAATCTCGATGTAATGAGATTATGTAGAAATCAGAATGCAGTTTAGAATGATATTTTTGCTATAGCGAGAAGGGATCTCACTGTAGCGCGAGATGTCTCGCTGTTGCAAGAATATTGTGACTCCTAGGGTATTTAAGGGGTTTAAAGTTTGGGAAACTCATTTTCCACTCTTTATCTTCATCTTTCTTTTGATTCTCTCCACCCTTAACCCATTTTTACCAATTAAATTGTCTCTAAAGCCGTTCTAAATTGAATGTTAGAATCACATATGTCACGTTTGGAGGTAAGTTTTAAGAGCTAGAGTTTTGGTTTTTTTGTCCCTTTCTTCATTTTCTCGAATTCTCATGGAGATTTTCCATGTGTTTAGGATGAAGCACTGTGTAGGGAAGGTTTTCTACCGTTATTTCGTATTGGGTCTTCATTTTGAGGTAAGAGGGAAACTCTACCCTATCTCATTGTACTTGAAAATTGTTTATTGTGTTATGTACTACAATGTGATTAGGATAAAATGTAGGATGATGTGTATTTGATGACAATGGTTTGATTGTGATTGGATTTTGATGAAAATTTAGTGTGGAATATAATGTGATTGATTGTATGTATTGACATGCCATTGGTTGATGATGAATAATATAAAATGGGTGAGAATATGTGTGAATTGCATGTTAAGTGTGATTGTGGTTGTATTTAAAAATGTTGAAAACTATGAATGGTTACAATGATATACTAGGAGTGTGAAAGATGGGGTAGTAGAAATACCTTGGAGAAGAAAGGGTGGCAGTGACACCAACAGTGAGCGTAGGTACACCATATGCCATACACTTTCCTCTTGACTCGGCCTCTGACTAATGCCTTTGCTAAGAGGCCCGTGACTAAACATGTTGTATCCTTGAGGTGGGAGTTAACTGATGACCATCCATAGTGTGAACTGAGTAAGTCCCTGAGGTTGAGGGCATCATGAACCTGTGATCACAATGCCACAATGAGCGTGACTAATATACAGTGAGTGCATGTGGGTGTGTATTTGGATTGTTTGATGATGTAGTGAATGCACCTATATGTGAATTAGAGTGGAATGTTAAAAAGTACTAGTTCATGTTTATTTGAAGCATGATTAGAATTATGTTAGTAAATGTGTGAAAGATGCAAGGTAAGTCTCTGTGCTTATGTATAATATAGTGTAGAGTACTCACCTTTACATTTATTTTTCAGGTGACTAAGATGATCAGCATCATACTCAGTGAAGGGGATGGATAAAACTGTTATAGGACTTAGGAAATAATTTTTTTAAAAATGTATTTATTAAGTCCTGTAGCAATGATTTGATTTAAACAGGTACTACCCACCACATATTTTCAATACTCATTGGAATATTGCATTTGAAACAAATTGAATGGAAATTTTACTATTGTTATCCTTTTATGAATTACAAAAAATGAATTATGTAAAAATGATTATTTGAAAATAATTAAGGTGTTACAAATAATTATTTGAAAATTTTATTACTTGTTTTAACTAGTCAAAGAAGTAAATATTAATTTCTATTTGATATAAATAATTATAAAATTTTTCTTTAAATTCTACTAATTGTTTATTTGAATAAGTAAAGAAAAACGACTCTTTTTTTTATTATTTATTTTCCTAGTTGTGAGTATTGTACCACATGTATTTGTTCATCTGATTTTGATTCCCAAAGAGATCTTGATTTATAAATTTTTGAAGGTTTTATTTTTAATATAGACCAATTATGTAATGAATTTTTATTTGTCCTATTGAGAGATTTTGTCTTGACAAAGAAATTTCTATTTCTCCATTTTGTGTTTTATTTCTATACTTTGTCTATTACTTCCTAGAACAGACTTAACGCTTCTAATTATAAATGACAAATTTTGGTAATGATTTTCAGGTTTAACACATCAGGCTATAAGACTACCCTAGCTAATCAACAGACTTATTACCCAAGGTGAGGACTTACCATTGGGATCACTACTTGTGTTGATCAATGTATTTACAGTTCTCACTGCGACCTATGTTTTAACACTTAGAACTTAAACCTCTCCCATGGTTTAGGTTATGGTACCATAGATGACAGTCAATTCTGGGGAGGAAGACATAAAAACCAAAATCATACAAATAGTAAGAACAACATACAACAAGAAGCAAAGTAGAAACAATTAGACTATAAAGTAGAAATAAGAAACCTAATTTTTGACAAAATATTGCAGAACTTTTGTTATATTTTTGTAAGTTGATACAATCTTTGTGGAAAAGATTAAAGATATAAAACTTAGACTTTAGAAAACTTTAGTAGGTTATAAGAGAGGGTTTGCTTTGAAAGGATTTCTTTTTGCATTCCCTTTGATCTATAATCTAGAAAAACACATTACAATAGTTGTGAATACTATTGTTATATATTCTTTTAAATTATTACATAATTTTGATTGTTACCAGATTTTTTCTATTTCCTTGTCATTTATTTTTTCTTTATATTATTGATAGATTCCCTTCTAAAAAATTCCCAATACTCCTTTGTCTAACTTTCACTTTATATTTGTCAGGCATTATTTGATAGATGCTATTGGTACCAAATTTTATTATAGAAAGAAGAAGATTATTTAATAGTTATCTCCATTATTAAAGAAGTTATTAGGATCTTCACTATTTGAACCTTTTCTTCACTTTCATCTTGGGATGTTTAAGATGATGTTGAAGCTATATCTTATAAAATTTTGTTAAACTCTATTTTAGTTCTAATTGAAGATAATTCTATCTTATCATTGATTTATTTTGTAAAAACAAAGATTGTTGACTAAGAAAGATATTAAATGATATTGCTATTTGACTTTTTTAGTTAGTTAATATTTAATTTTTTTATTATAATTCTATAATTTGACCAATATTAAAATATTTATAAATCATTGATATATTATCTAATATGAAAGTTGTAATATAAAAATTATTATTTAATATTTAATATTAAATAAATTAATACAAATGTATATTAATTAATATGTATCTTTTTTATATTTAATATGAATGCTGTAGAATAAAAAATTATTTTTTGAGACAGGACTTATTTTTATATGTATATGTTTTCTATACATACACTTGTTTTAAATATAAAGGGATAAATTAGAATTTAATTTTGATATATTAATTTTTTCTCTCAAAAAGTTTGCATGATTATATTAAAAATTATTGGTACTTTTTTCTAATTGTTTTGACAAAATAACTCCTTAAAATTATTTTTTGAAGTATAAAAGGAACGAAGCGCTACGTTCTTAAACCCCAAAGCGCCTTTCCCGCCATCTACTCTTTCTCTCTCACACACAAACACACTTGCTCACTCGTATCACCTCAATGGCGAAGACTAGAAAAACAGCTGAGAAACCCGCGGTAGCAGATGCAGAAGAGAAAACCGATGGCCTTGAAATCATCTCTATCGGCTCCCTCTACAAAGGACCCTGGGACAAGAAGTATTGGACCACTTCTAGGGTTTGATACCATTCTTTCTTTTCCCTTTCCCTTTCAATTTCCAGTTCGATAACAATCTCATTGTTCGTTATCTTTTTTCGATGAAGTATTTGTAGGTTATTCTCTTGAACTGCTTTGTAGTGTAGAATTGCTTTGTTGAAGTAAAATTATTTGCTTTATTCTCCATCAGCATTTAACTGAATATCTTACAATTATTTCCCCCCTCTCTAAGATGACTACATAAATAATTGTGGACTCTGCAGAACTTTCATATATATGATATATTTATATTTACATACACATGGTAGCATCGTAGATATTTCTGTAGAGATAGACTATGATAACAACACACTTCAGATTGAAATTTGATGATGATAGGTATAAAAATAGAATGTTAAAGTATGTATTGAATTGACTCAGTTGAGCAGAAAACAACAACGGGAAGAGAGCTCTCAAGCGGCTATGCGCCCTAAGAATGAAGTAATTAACCAAGATGCCCATTCCCATCTGTAACCCCATTTATTTAAACTATTCTTGTTTCCTAAAATCATGCTCCTAACTACTGAAAACAGAAAACAATAACAAAAGATAAATCCTCAACAAAATATAACAGCCTATTTCCTAATTCCTCTCCTGTAGTTTTGCCGCTTATAGACCTTCAGTCCTTCCAGAAACTTGTCTCTAACAATACTGCCCCCTTGAACAATCACCTTGTCCTCAAGGTGGAATTCAGGGAATTCGATTTGGATATCTTCTGACACCTCCCAAGTGCTCTCATGATCCGGCAAACCCTTCCATTTGATCAGCATTTCTTTGTCTCCGTGGTTGGTAGTCCGCATTGCCAGGACTTCAGTGGGTTGAACCATCAATTACTAATTCTCATTTAGGCCAATTGGTAAAGGTTGACTTTGTACGTGTGCTGCCACACATTTCTTGAGCAAGGATACATTAAAAACAGGGTGTATCCTTGCTTCTTCTGGTAGTTCTAACTTACAGGCGACCTCGCCGATTTTCTCCAATACCTTGTAAGGACTATAATATCTAGGGCTGAGCTTTTGATTAGTTTTCGTCGCTAGAGACTTCATCCTATAAGGTTGGATTTTCAAGTAAGCCATCTCTCCTGCTACTAGTTCTAGTTCCCTCCTATTTTTGTTAGCTTGCGCCCTCATTCGATCTTGTGCTCTGTTTAGCTGCCTTTTTAATTCTCTAAGTATTTGGTCTCTTTCAGCTAATGCAATGTTGACCTCCTCCACTGTTGATGCGCCTTCCTCCCCCCGGATGATGGCTGACGCCCAGCTCAACCACCTAGCCCATTGTTTAGGTTTAGTGCTGGAAAAACACCTCAGATATGTTTCTAAACATCTATTAATCACTTCAGTCTGGCCATCAGTTTGGGGATGGTAGGCTGAACTGAATCTTAGTTGAGTTCCTGCTGTTCTAAATAATTCTTTCCAGAAAGAGCTCATGAATACTTTATCTCTATCTGAGATAATTGAGGCTGGAAACCCATGCAACTTTACGATCTCTTTGTCGAAAACTCCAGCCACATCTTTGGTGGTGTAAGGATGAGTTAGGCCAATGAAATGACTGTACTTGGTTAATCTATTGACAACCACTAGGATGGTATCCCAGCCCTGTGATTTAGGTAGTCCTCCAATGAAATCCATGGAAATGTCATCCCAAACCTGTTGGGGAATTGGTAAAGGCTGTAATAGTCCTGCTGGGCTTAGGGTCTGGTATTTGTTCCGGTTGCAAGTATCACAAGCAACCACATACTCATGAATAGTCTTCCGCATTCCTTCCCACCAAACTAAACTTGCAATCCTCTTGTAGGTTCTGAAAAATCCTGAGTGGCCGCCTATGGCTGAATCATGAAACTCTTGGAGTACTAGAGGGATTCGGGAAGAATTCTTAGGAATAACCAGCTTACCTTTATAAAAGAGTCGTCCATGTCTCAGCTCATAGTCGGTTACTGAAGTCTCCCCTTGTTTAATTTTCTGTATTACACCAGCTACCTTCTCATCTGGTTGAACCTCTTCTTCTAGTCCTGCCCATTCCGAGAAGGTAATTGTGGAAAGGGCTGCCAACTGAAACTTACGAGAGAGAGCATCCGCGACCCTATTTTCTTTCCCTGCCTTGTATTTGATTTCAAATTCAAAGCCCATGAGTTTAGATATCCATCCTTGCTGCCCTTCCCCCAATACTCACTGGTCAATTAAGAACTTGAGAGATTTTTGGTCTGTATGCACCATGAATTTTCTCCCAAATAAGTAGTGCTGCCATCTCTGAACTGCCAGGGCAATTGCCATTAATTCCCCTTCATAAACAGATTTCATTTGGTTTCGGTTTAAGAGAGTATGACTCCAAAAGGCATTAGGCCTTCCCTCTTGCATCAAAACAGCTCCCAATCCAGTCCCTGAGGTGTCAGTTTCCAATACAAACTCTTTGTCAAAACTGGGGGTTGCTAGGACTGGCAAAGAGGTCATGGTTTTCTTCAAAATTTTGAAGGCTGTTTGGGCTTCTAAGTTCCAGCAAAACCCGTCTTACTTCAATAATTGTGTGAGAGGCCATGCTATCTTCCCATAGTCCTGCACAAATCTCCTGTAATACCTTGTTAACCCCAGAAATTCCCTCAATCCTTTAACATCCCTTGGTGCTGGCCAGTTAATTATTGCTTCAATCTTTTTGGGGTCAGCCTCTACGCCTTCCTTAGAGATAATATGCCCCAAATATTCTAATTTGGCAACCATAAAACAACATTTCTTTTTGTTGATGTACTACTGATTTTGCCTCAATAGCTCAAGCACATCCCTCACCTGCCTCACATGCTCTTCCTTTGTTCGACTGTAGATCAAAATGTCATCGAAGAAAACTAAGGTAAACCTTCTTAAAAAAGGTCGGAGTACTTGATTCATGAGTGATTGAAATGTGGAAGGGCATTGGTTAACCCAAAAGGCATTACGAAAAATTCATAATACCCCTCATGTGTTCGAAATGCTGTTTTTTCGATATCACCTTCCCTCATCCTAATCTGGTGGTAACCAGATTTTAGGTCCAGCTTAGTAAATATCCGAGCTTCTCCCAATTCATCCAGCAACTCCTCAATGACCGGAATGGGAAACTTGTCCGGTCTTGTGATACTGTTAAGAGCTTGGTAATCTATGCAAAACCTCCATCCCCCATCCTTCTTCTTTACCAGTAATATTGGGCTTGAGTATGGCTAATACTGGGCCTTATGATACCAACTTCCAGCATCTCATCCACTAACTTTTCAATCTCATTTTTTTGTGAGTGAGGAGGATAATGATAGGGCCGGATATTTGGTATGGAAGCTCCTTCCTTAATGATTATAGCGTGGTCGCATTCTATTAGGATTTACAGAAAAAGAAGACACTGAAATCTTTTATTAAAGAATGAAAGAGTTTGTAAGTTTGTGTACAATGAGTACCCCGGAGTTTAACTCCTTAGAGGCTATCCCTCTGCCACAAGTTTTGACTAACTTCCAAGAAACTGCCTACCTTACTCATTCCCTTCAGTTATATACAATTTGGATAACTAATAGGAAGTAACAAACATGTAACAGAAAATAACAGTTAACTCTTAATTGAACTGCTTCCTTTTTCTAGAATAGACTATCCAAGGTTTAGCTTTTGTTGTTGGAAAGTTATGTACAACAATATCGGTATTAGGACTAGAACTCACTTGTCCTTGAGTTCTATCACATTCTCTCACAGGGGGAAGCCCCTTTGGCACTGTGCCTATGTCAACAAACTCCTCCAATAGTTTACTCATGGCCTCTGGTATCTTCTGCGAGACCTCCTCTTCAGGTTGAGCTTTTATTGCAGTTACCAAAATGCCTTTGCCCTCCTCCTTTAGTGCCTTCAACGTTGTTTTGAATGTAGCCCCTTTTCTTCCTAAGGATGGGTCTCCTCGTAGTACCTGGATTTTAGCCCCTTCGCGCCATTTAATATACAGCTGAGAAAAGTTGGTTGTGATTGTTCCCAAACCTTGCAACCAATCCATACCTAGGATGACGTCCACACTGCCCAATTGGATAAGGTAGAATGTTTGTGTAATGGTCTCCTCCTGTACCTCCAGTCGGACTCCCTTGCACACTCCTCTGCTTTGGTGTTCTGTACCTGTTCCCAGCTCCACGCGATATGGGAGAGTCTCGATCAGTTTCAGCTTTAGCTTTTCTACAAGCCCGGTGTGTAAGAAATTACCCTCTGCTCCACAATCTACCAAAATAGTGACATCATGGCCTTGGAGGGTCCCCTTTGCCATGAAGGACTTCTTAGTGGTGAATCCTTTCAAACTTTGTAATGAGATCTTGAGTACTCGAAGTCCGATTTCTAGAAAATGTTCCACCCCTCCCGAAGCCTCACCCAGCTCTTCCTCTAATTTTTCCTCTTCGTTCTCCTCTACTAGTTTAAGTCGGTACTGTCTGTACTTGCAGATGTGCTCTTTGTTCCATGGATCCCCGCACTTGAAACATAACCCGCCACGGCTGCGTTCTTGAATTTCAGCTTGGGATAATCTGGGTTGTGTTTGGTTTAGCTGGGGTGGGTCTCTTTTGGGTTGGAAATCTTTGGTTGTTTTATGGGCCTATGTTGTTGACTGCAGGGTTTCTCTTTTGGGAATTATGGGGCCTACTGTTACCAGCCCCTTTGGCCCAAGGTGTCAATTGACTATTTCTCCAGGCCCGATTTCTCTCTTCTAGAAGCATCTCCTTCATCGCCATTAACGACTCTAGCTCCAAGCTCCTCAATTCCGCACCAATCTCCTCCTGGAGTCCATTGAGGAAGATGCCGATCTGCACCTCCATATCAAGATGCTTGAGAGGTCGCGACAGTTTCTCAAATTCCTCTATATATTCAAGCACGGGACCAAATTGTTTCAGGCAGAATAGTGCTCCAAAGGGGTCCTTGCTCGCGCCTGGTTGGTAGCGGCCCAACAGGGCACTTTTGAATTGGCGCCACAAAGAGATCACTGTCTGTTCTTCCCAAGCGTAGAACCAGTTTAGAGCCACCCCTTCCAAGGCGAGGAGCACGACGTCAAGGCGTTCATCCCTCTCGATGCGTTGGAGGGTGAACTATCTTTCGATCTTCACCAGTCAGTTGACTGGGTCTTCGTCGGAGAAGATGGGAAGTTCTATCTTCTGATCGTGGTTTGCCACGGGAGTGTTGTTGCGGCGATGATCTCGGAATGGGGAATGGTGGTGCTGATGCCGGAAGGTGTCTTGATAGTGGGTGTGGTCGCGAGAAGACACAGAAGATCGTCTCTCGTTGTTTTTTGGTGAGACCGATGCCTTGGACCTGGAGGTGGGTTTCCATCGTCCTGCGTCTTGGCGGTTAAGGGTCCTCGGTGGGGATCTGTCGTGGCAGCGCACTCAGCCCCGAACTGCCATTCGTTGCATCAGTTCTTCCAGCGTCTTCTCTACACACTCTAAATGTTCCGAATCCATCGCTTCAACAAGAATCTCAGCACCAAGAAAGTGCTTTGATACCAATTGATAGGTATGAAAAACTGAATGATAAAGTATGTATTGAATTGGCTCAGTTGAGCAGAAAAGAACAATGAGAAGAGAGCTCTCAAGCGGCTTTGCGCCCTAAGAATGAAGTAATTACCCAAGATGCCCATTCCCATTTGTAACCCCAATTATTTAAATTATTCTTGTTTCCTAAAATCATGCTCCTAGCTACTGAAAACAGAAAACATTAACAATAACAAAAGCTAAATCCTAAACTACTGAAAACAAAAAACAATAACAAAAAATAAATCCTAAACAGAATATAACAGCCTATTTCCTAATTCCTCTCCTATAGTTTTGCCGCTGATAGACCTTCAGCCCTTCCGGAAACTTGTCTCTAACAGATGATAAATGATGTGGGGAGCTATTTGAGAGACTGATAGAGTGGGAAATGGAACTTTACCTTGAATGTTTCAAACAGTGAAATTGATGATATGTGGTCTGCTGTTATGTTTGTAGTAGTAGTGTTGTAGAAGTAATTTAGTGATGAACCATGACCTTTTCATCCTATGGATTCTTGTCTCACTTCAAGAGGAGGATCTGTAGAAAATGATGATAGTGAAGAAGAAGTGGTGCAGTTTATGTGATGCATCTATAGAAAAGAGAAGAAAAGGACAATAGATGAATGGGGAGGATATCATTGCATGCGAAATTGGGATTTGTGCAGTAGTTTTTTGCAAAACACTTTTGTGTTAGTTTGTTTTCCATTGCTGACTGATGTAGTGCATTGACAATGATGACTTTGTAGGGAAAAGATCGGTATCCATATCCAGTTGGTTATGAAGCTGTTAGAGCTCATAATGGGGCCACATATAAGATGGAAATTCATGAAGGTGTCAATGGCCCTAGATTTTTGGTTTGTATTCAGGCTTGATATGGTTTATATTTGTTTCAATATACTAAAGGTCCAGAACTTGGTTTGAGTGTTATTATGCAAATTCTGTTGTGTAATATTTATGCAGATTTCATCTGATGATGGGTGTTTGTCTTCTGGGAAAACTCCAGACCAAGTATGGGAGGAATTTAAGAAGAAATGCTGCCCCCGCATGAAGATTTGGCATGGGAAGAGACTTTCGTCTAAGATGGATGGCTTGGAGGTAGAAATTGGTGCTGTTGATAAATTGAAATTGAAAAACTTCAGGAAATTTCTTCTATTTTTCCAGAATGTTTCTTGAATTTTTGATAAATCCTTCCTTTTTTTAAGCTAATTCAAGCATGTCTAACGTTAGTTATGGTTTTGCTGTAATCTTTGTGTTTATTTAAATATTTGTTAAAATGAAAAGTGAAGACATTTTGAAATATATTTTAATGAAAAAAAGTCATTTTATTTTTGAATTATATTGTACATCATTTTATTAATATAAGTTAATACTTGACTAAAATGAAGCGTGATCTACTGTAACTATTAATCTTTGCTGATAAGAAAATAATTTACAACAATTACATTTACAAGTAATATCATGTTTTAGTGGATGTGGGGCTGTTATATGACAAAAACTCTTATTTGATATAGGTAGTTCTGGCAGCATATTGAAATTTCCCTTTTGTGTCATGATTATGTATAATATCTATTTGCTATAACATGATATTTCATCCATACTCTACAGTGTGCTTTCTGTTTCTTATATTATTTTTTACTAGTCAGTCATGCTGATTATCGGTTCATCCATGATAGTGATATCATTTTTCTCTTTAAAAGTGTTAAATATATGTAATTATAGTAATAGGGAAGTTTATCTTTGTAATTATTTTAACTAGATGACTGAATATTCAATAACAGAGAGGATTATAAACCGGGGATGTAAATGTTAAAACATAAAAGTTAATTTATGGGCTTTGTTAAAATTTTCTCATTAAGAAAGGTTAAACTGAGTACTCTGTTAGCATGCTGTTTTCCCCTGCATTCTTTGATCTTCTTCTAATGTATCTAACAATAATAGGTGTTATGCATGCAATGAAGAACAAACTGGGACAATTCTTAATTTTATGAATTTGATTTTAAAGAGGCAAGCTTTCATTGTTAGCACCTCCACTATTTTATCCCTACAAGAAAACTTCTTGTTAGAGATAAAATCGCTCACAATCCTGTTAGAAGAGTTAGTTAGGAGTTTACTTGCATTCACATCACATTCCCAAATGTACCCTAGGTGTCAACGTTATCTCATGGCATTCGCTAATAAATTACTGATATATAATTTCTTTTAACATATCTTAGCAAAACAACTGCTATTAAATTTCAGAACTCAAATTGCTGTTGGTAGTGGTAATTATAAGTAAATGCTCATTATAATTTTCCAGCTTAACTAAAAAGTATTATCTGTCACTTTTTATTTCTTGGTTGTGTTTCTACTCTTACCTATCTGTATATTTGTGTGTGTGTTTGTCGTGTTTCCTATTTAGTGCAATTTTTGATTGTCTACACCTGAAAGGTAAAGAGATAGTAAAGTACAAAAGATGGATATATGATTGACATTTGATACCTTGAGTATGATGGAATAATCTTGTAGGCATATGTTTTTATCTTGTCCCAGGACATACACTGAATTCATAAGCTCACCATTAATAGTATAGGCCTTGAGAACTATTATCAAAATGCCACTTATCTCATGTTGGAATTATGTCGTGCATTAATAATTTCTCAAAGCTTTGTGATTTGTGCTTCAAAACATTTCTAAGTAAAAAGATTGTCTGTGACCTCTTTCATTCTGTTCATGGTTTCTTTAACAAGTCTTCTAGGTAGATATGGAGTGAAGTTGGATAGCTTTATTGTACTAATGACCTTGGTTAATTTTGCTGTTTTTTTTTTTTTTTTTTTTTTTTGCTCATAAGCATACCTTATTCTCCTCTATAGTTGTATTGTAACCTTTCTTTTCTCTCTTCAGTTAACTTTTTCTGCATAAGGAGATCTGAACTTGTTAAGTATGTGTCTACGTACCTTCATTCTGCAACAGTTGCAGTCTATATGATGATCAATCTCATAATTCTCCTTTTTTTCTTTTTGTTCCTCTTATTTTATTACACAATTATTCATCCATTGTTCATACTATGTTATTTTTAATCCCTAATTGTTCATTATGCTTAATAGAGTTTCTTCTATTTTCTTCACATGCAGCTTTTTGGGTTCCGAAATCCCTTTATCCAGAGATTGCTCCGAGAACTGGTGGCAGATATAAATGGAATAGCAGAACAGAGATTGGTATCCCCAAACATCTGTGATATGGTTTCTAGACCAGATCATGATGATTACTTCCCAAATGTAAGCGCATATCCTGATTTACTACTTTGCCTGGGAAAACCATGTGTTACAAGGAAGAGAAGCAGATGTGAACTAAAAAATAAAAATATAAAAATACAAGCTAGACCTCAGTCTCTAGAACTCACATGCAGCAGTGGAACTTCTAATGTAAAGAATGAAAAGAGTCTTGGTCAGGGGAGTTATACAATCCAACATGGTTCAGGAGAAGTGAATGGGGCTGACAATGGCATTGGTGAATCAGCCCCATTGCAAATAATGTCCTGCATCGGTGAAAGCAGTAATTGCATTTCGTCCAAAAATCGGTTGCTATTGAATCCTATTGACGTCTGTAACAATAAAAGTGAGGGAGATGTGCCTTCAAAGAGACTGACTGGGTTTTTGTATTCTTCACATTGCAAAACTATGGGAGTAACTGAAAACTTGTCCACAGTAGAACCTGTAAGCCTACCTTTGAACTTATAATTTTCATTGGAAACATGTTGCTCTTGCTTTATAAAATGTAATCTATCAAATGGTTTTCCTATATTATGATGATCTTAATAAACCTACTTGGAAGTGATTTGTTTTATCTAATGCAGATTGATATCAATTGGAAGAAAGATGATAAAAATATATTTCTGATTTATTTCAAACTGTACATAATGGCTTATAATATATATACAATGCGAGATACTATTCTTCCTAAACAAAGACAATTACATCTAATCATATCTATCACTATAAATGGAATAAATCTGTAAATAGAATAAATCTACACTAAATCTGTACAATATCTTAACAATATCTACACTAAATCTGTACAATATCTTAACAATATCTCAACACTCCCCCTCAAGCTGGTGAATGGATATCTATCATTCCCAGCTTGCATGTAAGTTCTTGAAACCGTTCTGTGGGAAGTCCTTTAGTTAACATGTCTGCCATTTAGAGCCCTGAAGGAACATGTGATGTGGCTATTAATCCGCTGTCCAACTTCTCTTTGATGAAGTGTCGGTCAATCTCAACATGCTTAGTTCTGTCATGTTGGACCGGATTATGAGCAATACTGATTGCTGATTTGTTATCACAAAACATCTTCATAGGAGCTTCATATTTTATTCTCAAGTCATCTAGTATGATCTTCATCCATAGCAATTCACAAACACCTTGTGCCATAGCCCGAAATTCTGCCTCAGCACTTGATCTAGCAGCAACATTTTGCTTTTTACTTCTCCAAGTCACCAAATTCCCTCCAAGAAACATGCAATAACCTGATGTTGATCTTCTATCAATAAGGGATCCTGCGTAGTCAGCATTGGTGTATATTTGCATGGATAGGCTTCCACCCCTTTTAAACAACAATCCCCTTCTAGGTGTGGCCTTAAGATACTGTAGGATCCTATCAACTGCCTGCATATGTCTAACCCTTGGGTCATGCATAAATTGACTGACTATACTAACAGCATATGCCAAATCTGGTCTAGTATGTGCTAGGTATATCAATCTTCCTACTAGTCTCTGGTATAGTCTTTTATCAACTTTAGGACTCTCCTCATCACTTCCTATTCGATGGTTTTACTCAATGGGAACACCAGTAGCCTTGCAACCAAGCTTTCCAGTTTCTTTGAGAAGATCTAAGATGTATTTCCTTTGTGAAATGAAGATACCTTGTTTAGAGTAGGCAACTTCAATTCCGAGGAAATACTTCAGTTTCCCAAGATCTTTCATTTCAAACTCAGCTGCCAATTTTTTCCTCAGAAGCTGCTGCTCAACCAAATCATCACCCGTTATGACAATGTCATCAACATACACTAATAAAATAGTGAGTTTTCCATCTAGTGTATGTTTAAAGAAGAGGGTATGATCTCCTTGACACTGTTTGTATCCCAATGAAGTCATCGTCTTCGTGAACCTTCCAAACCAAGCGCGAGGGGATTGTTTCAATCCATACAATGCCTTTTTCAGCCTGCACACTTTGTTTGTCTCGCCAGTGATGTTATAACCAGGTGGAGTCTCCATGTAAACCTCCTCCTCTAGGTCTCCATGTAAAAAAGCATTTTTTACATCAAATTGATGTAACTACCATCCAAATGAGCAGCAAGGGAGAGCAAGATTCTGACTGTGTTTATCTTGGCTACTGGGGCAAATGTCTCCTCATAGTCAGTCCCATATGTCTGTGTATATCCCTTTGCGACTAATCTTGCTTTATATCGATCTAATGAACCATCAGATTGATATTTCACTGTATATATCCACCTGCATCCAACTGATCTTTTGCCATCAGGTCTCTCAACAATCTCCCAAGTTCCATTCTTCTCTAATGCTCTCATCTCCTCATTCATAGCTTGAACCCAATTCTCATCCTTCAATGCTTCTTGTACGGAGGTTGGGATTTGGATAGAGTCTATGGCTGCAATGAAACTTTGGTGCTGCAAAGAAAGGTGTTTAGAGGAGACAAATTGAGAAATAGGATACTTGGCACAAGTCCTTTTTCCTTTTCTCACTGCAATTGGTAGAGTATCTAGGTTAGGCTCACAAGTATTCAAAGGATCATTTTCCAAGTCGGGAATGAAAGAGTTAGTACCTTCAATACTTACCATAGGTTCAGACTCTTGAAGTTGCTGTTGGTTTGATTCAGGTTTCCTTCTCCTTTGATACACCAAAGTTGGTGTAGCTGCTTTAGGTGGTGGAGTAGAGGGTATCAATTCTTGGGTAGAGTCAGATGAGTTTCTAGTAGAAAGTAATGGCTCTTGCGTATTAGTGGAAGGTAAAGGCTCTTGGGTTGGAGGAAAAAATAGGAATGACTCAGGGATACACGACTCAGCTTCTGAAAGACTCTCCCCCGAGGACGGAAGAAAGACTCAGTTTCATGAAAGGTGACATCCATGGAAGTGAAGAACCGACGACTGGATGGGTGAAAACATTTGTATCCCTTTTTATCAGGAGCATAACCTATGAAAATGCACTTAACAGCTCGGGGATCAAGTTTATGACGATGTTGACGATGCACATGAACAAAAACCACACACCCAAAGATTCGAGGTTGTAAAGTTTGCATAATAGGAGCAGAGGGGAAATGAGATAACATAAGTTGCACAGGGCTCATATTTCCAAGAACACGAGAGGGCATGCGATTAATTAAATAGGTAGCAGTTAAAACAGCTTCACCCCAATATGAATTAGGGACAGACATCTGAAAAAGTAAGGCCCTAGTGACTTCTAATAAATGCCGATTTTTTCTCTCAGCCACACCATTTTGTTGTGGAGTATCCACACATGTAAATTCATGAATAATGCCATGCTTTTTAACAAAATCAGAAAATTGTTGATTCACATACTTCCTACCATTATCAGAATGCAAACGTTTTATAGTTTTGCTAAATTGTGTTTGAATCATATTATAAAATTGGACAAACAATTGAAAAACTTTTGATTTATTTTTCATTAAAAACAACCAGGTTACTCTTGTGCAATCATCAATAAAGGAAACAAACCATTTAGTGCCAGAGATATTAGGAATAGAAGCAGGACCCCAAACATCAGAGTGAATAAGTGTGAAAGGCTCGTCACATTTATTAGAACTAGATGGAAATGACACACGATGGTGTTTTGCAAATTGACAAACATCACAATGAAAAGACTCAACTGACTGGTTGACAAACAATGATGGAAACATTGACCTAAGTAGGGAAAAAGGCGGGTGGCCAAGACGCTTGTGCTGTAACCAAATTTGAGAGACTGTAGACTCTGAACTTGTTTGGTGACATGAAGAAAGTACCCTCTGACTGGAACCACCTACAGCTTGTAACTTGAGGAGATAGTATAACCCTCCTGCTTCCTTAGCAACTCCAATCGTCCTCCCCGTGGCAAGATCCTGAAAGACACAATGGGAACGGAAAAAAATGACTGCACAATTATTGTCTTTGAGAAGTTTATGAACAGAAATAAGGTTATGGGAGAGCTGAGGGACATGAAGCACATCATGTAAGTGTAGGAAAGGGTGAAGGGAAACAATACCAGAGCCTGCAATTGAGGTACGGGAACCATCAGCTACAATTATATGGCGTGTGCCTAAGGTGGAATGGTAAGAAATAAAATATGGGGTGTGAAAGGTCATGTGGTCAGTTGCACCAGAATCAATTATCCATAAATCCTCAGGTACAATACTAGAAGCATTAAAAGATTGAGAATAGAAATTCTTACCAGACAAGGTTAGAGAGCAAGAGCCAGAGGGCTTACTAAGAGAGGTTAGGAGAGTTCTCAAGTGGGCAAGCTCATCTTTACTAAGGGCTGGAACTTCATTCTCCACTGGTGTATGTTCTGATGTGATGATATTTTCCGAGGTAGTCAGATTGGCCTGACTAGGGGACAAGCCTCGAAATCCTCCCATGCGACTAAGAACATTGTCCTTGCCATGAAGTCTAAAACAATTCTCCTTAGTGTGTCCAGGCTTCTTGCAATATGAACACCAACGATTATCTCGGGAAGGCTTCAAAGAGGTTGAAGAAGGTCCTGATTTTGCTGTCTTACCTGCAACCAAGGCAGATCCGGCCATGGGTTTGTCGTCAAGCATAACAGCCCTATGACTTTCCTCGCCTCGAACAGTGTAAAACACCTCAGACAATGAGGGTAGTTTCTCTTTACCCAGAATCTGAACCCGAATAGGGTCATATTCTGGATTCAAGCCAGAGAGAAATTCAAAGACCCTATCCCTGTTAACAAAATCTGTCAGGATGGAAGCATCTTTGCTACATTCCATCTGCAGATTCTGGTATTGATCCAACTCAGCCCATAGACCAGTAAGAATCCCATAGTAATCTGTCATAGTCATTGCTCTTTGCTTGATTGAGAAAATCTTCGTCTTCAACTCATAACAAGTAGCAATATCTTGCTTCTTAGAGAAAGTCTGGTGAAGGACATCCCAAATCTCACGAGAAGAGGATAGGAACATACAATTACGACTCACATCGGGTATCATAGAGTTCTACAGCCATGTCATAATAAGAGAATCTTCATCATCCCAAGCCTCAAAGTGAGGGTCTTCCTTGGTAGGAGGATTTCCCTCAATGTGGGATAATTTTCGACGACCTTTGAGAGTACGCCGGATAACTTGAGCCCATTGCAAATAATTTTTCCCATTCAAGTGATAGGTAGGGTGTAGGACAGGAAGGTCATTAGGATTTAAAGGTGTAGGGGTGATTTTAGGTGTTTCGGATTCTGCCATAGGTAAACGGTGGCCGGAGGTAGGTCAGAGTGATGCTGCGGTGGTCGGATATGAAAGAGAGGTTGGAGAAAAAATGGCCAGAAAGTTGGCCAGCAGCGGTAACAGTGGTGGGTGTGGGAGAATACGACGGAAGAAATATTAAGAAAACAAAAAAAGAGGCGTTAGGAAAGAGACAACAATTAAGACTGTAGAAATTGTCCAGCAATGAAGGCTGGAATGCAGCGGAAGGTGTTCAGGCTCCTAGGTCGGGAGCTCTGATACCAAATTGGAAGAAAGATGATAAAAATATATTTTTGATTTATTTCAAACTGTACATAATGGCTTATAATATATATACAATGCGAGATACTATTCTTCCTAAAAAACAGCAATTACATCTAATTATATCTATCACTATAAATGGAATAAATCTGTAAATAGAATAAATCTACACTAAATCTGTACAATATCTTGACAATATCTACACTAAATCTGTACAATATCTTAACAATATCTCAACAATATCTTTTGTTTAAAATTTTCTGAAAAATTTTGTTTAAGTCAAAATTTATTGGCTACTTTGTTATAGAAGAAAAGCTCTTAACTTCATGCAGCTTCGTGGGTCACATGATGTGGAGTTGAAAATATCTACATTGTTGGTGAGTTCAGAAGACAAGGAGCTGATGCAGTCATGCTCTAAAGAATCTGTTGGTTGTATTGACATTGATCTTTGTGTTCCTGATACCATAGATTTTGAGCAAGGTACTTACATTTTGTTTGTACTTACTTTTCATTATATTAATTCTCCACACTTGCAACCTCCTATTCATTTATTGGTTGTTGAAAGGCATATGGGCCTAGATGTTGCTCATACTCAGTTATTTGATTTTGCTAGAATTGATTTTGTTCTTGACAGAATGAGAATGTGAAATGTCTTGTGATATTGTCAAATGTAAGACCTTTGTGGATAAATATTGATACACTATTCATGGGTTGTTTTTTATTTTTCTAATGCAGTTTTTTTCTTTTGTGAAAAACTCAAACTTATTTATCAGTATTTAGGATTTTTCTATTTATTAACCCTGCGGTGTTCTACAACACTCTGTCCTTTAACATCTCATTTCTCTCTCATATTTCTCTCTCTCTTCTCCATTTTCCTGTTGATTCTAGATCACTTACTCTGGTGCACTGCAGAAAATGCTTCTGAGTCTGCCTCTCATAAACTGGAAAAGAATGCTTACAATGAGACAGTATATGATTATGAGATCAACTCCAGAGATTTGTTAAATGCAGCAGAACATGAAGAAATGCTCGAATCTAAATCACATCCAAGCTTTGAAAAATGTAATTTTGGTTCAGGTGGCCAGGATGTGGCAAAGTCAATGATGTCACTTCTACTTCCTCAAGCAGTTCCTTTGCTAAAGAATGTTTCCACAGATAAGGAGTTTACCATTTGCCCTTCTGATATGTTTCCTTCTCAGATGAATTTCAAGGAAGAACGGAATGAAGTTGGATGTATTTTGGATATACCATCATCTGGTAATATACTTATCTGATATTTTTTTTATTAGTTTTTATTAATGACTGGCATAGATCAATACATTTGATACACTTGCATCCTCCTATTCACCTTGTGGTTATTGAAAAATATGTTTATACTGCAGAGGTAGTAATGACAGAGGCTGCATATGGTAAACAGGGGGAAATGATACATGGGCCACATACAGACCAACATTCAAATACTCCTAATTCTGAACATATGAAGTTTATTATTCCGGATAGTTTTGAATATAGTCCATGTGATGATTTTAAAACCAATCAGGAAATCTTATCTTCTGATATTGCTGAAGCTGGTAGATCTAGTTTGAATAAAGAAATGTGTTCTGAACAGGTTCCTGATCAAGATCTGGCAAATCGAACTTCCACATATCATGCTTCAGTGTTGGACTTTAAGGACAGGCCTCAGGATTGTGATGTATGCATTCCTGAATCTGTTATAGATGACATGTCTCCAAAGGATTGGAATATTTCTGAAAGAAGTGATAATGCTTGCTCAGATTTGAAAAAACATCCGGTGCATTTTGGTTACAATTCTTTGCAAAAGGACGAGTCAATTGCTCCGGAATTTACTGGAGGTAATGTGGTTATGAATTAATATCTGGCATCACTAAAAAAAGTTCTGAAGTATAGATAAATATTGTCATGAAGGGTTTAACCAAGTTTGTCAAAATCAAGTTTCAACATTGAAATGGAAGGGGAGTGTAGGATTGGTGGATCATATCATGAATTGTAAGTGGATCATAATTTTTAAATCTCAACAAACATTTAAGTAAACATAAATTTAAGATTCATAAAGTCATGTAGAACTCATAAGTCACATATTTGACAACTCATAGGTGTTGTATAAAAGTAAGGTTTGACAATTTTTCCATAATCTTTAATGAACTTCCTGTAAATCCAAGAAATCCCATTACTCCTTTTAAACTTCTTGGAACTTGTCACTCCAACAGTCCCTAAACCTTCTAAGGATCCATGGATACTCCTTTTCTAAAATCACATGGCCTAAATACTCCACCTCTCATGCCAAAGAGATGCCTTCTTTTGATTTACCACCAAACCATGTTGACTTAAACAATGCTTTAAACACATCATTCATTAAAGACTGGAAAGTAGTAGGAGCATTCATCAAGCTAAATGGCATAACTAAGTATTCATTGTCCATTATGAGTTCTAATTTAAGAATATTTTCTTTGCTTACCAAAATTTGGTGGTATCCTGTCTTTATATCGAACTTGGAAAAGTAAGAAGCTCCTATAGTTCATCAAGTAACTCTTCAGTAATAGGTATTGGATACTTGTCAGGGACAATGACACTCTTGAGAGCTCTATAATCTACAACTCACATCCTCCAAATTTAGTCTTTCTTCATACAGAGCTGTCATTGTTGGAAACAGGTTCAACACTGTGACACTTCCTTGGGCAGCGATGTTTGTGCTTTATATATCAATGTTATCAATGGTAGATGGTGGGTCATGGCAGACGGCCAAAAATCTGCCATCAAATTATGGTGGATGCCATGGCAGGTTTTGGAAGAAGCATGACGATCATAATGAAACAACATAATATATTATTATATCTACAAAAATATATAAAAAAAATGTTGCAGGTCATAGAAAATGAAATAAAGGTATTAATACAACTTTTGTACATAAGTCTCAAAGCATAATTCAATATAAAATAAAATTTCATCAAATGTTGAGTTAAGAAAACAAAGTGATGGAAAATAATAAAAAGATAAAGATTAATTATCTAGTCCTTCTCTTCATCCATATAGTCATCTACTAAGGAATATCCCTCCTCCTCTTCTCCCTTAGATTCTGGAAGATTAATTTCCATTTCATCTTCTGTTTTCTCAAAAATGTCTTCATCTACTAGTTCTTCTTCATCATCATCTTCAATCACTTTTTTCTTTTCCTTTTGTTGTTGAACATGACGTTATCATGGAAACTTTTGCAACTTTAATAGTAATACCACTTGATGGATTCTTTCAGTTTCTTAGAATGACTCCTAGTATATGTTCAAGGCTCTCCAACTCCAAAAGCTTCATAAACAATTGTCCAATTTAAAGTGTCATCATCATAAAAATTTAAGTCATTTCCTGTTATTTTTGAGAAGACATGATGGAGGTGCCATTACTTGAGTTAGAACATTGTAGAAATTGTATTTATATTTAATTTTATTACTTTATTTCTTGCTTTTATATTTCTGTATGATATATACTTGTGCACCTTAACTTTAGAAATTTGGTCATCACCCCATACTTGTACTAACTATGCTATAGAACATATGTTGAGTTGCCATCAACCCAATCACATGTTGATCCAACATAACTCATCAAGGTTGCAGCAAACTATTTGCTTATTTTGGTGTCAGGTCAAGCATGAAGGTTAATCGGCTGTAACTAGGCTTGAATTGTTGTTTTGTCTGATCCAGTTTTTTTAACACAATGTAGGTGTTAGCAATGCATTCTCAGGTGTAAAAACAAAGATCTGTCATATGGAAACAGAAAAGTCACAAGGTGAAGTTGTGGGTAAAATAGTAAATGCTGAAAAACTTATGTCTTCTCAGTTGCCAAATTTAGTATACACCAGAAGAAAGTTCCAAAATGCTATTCCCTTCCAAAAAAATTGTGCAGTCATTGAGTGTACTGATTGGGACAAGTTTAAACTTGTTAGCACTGAAATGTATACTGCCAAAGGCACTTTACCCGTCCCAGAAATCATCCAAATGAACAATTCAAATGATAAACTATGTGAACCAGATGATTCTGTGGGATTACAAGAAGAAACACCTCAAACTCGTAATGATGTTCAGGGTGAACATAGCAACCTAGTAGAACCAAACCTAACATCATCTCAGAGTCCAACACCACTTGCCTGTGAAAATATTTGTGTTGGTGCCAAGGAGGCTCAATTGATTTCAGAACCATTGTCCCTGAGAAGCCAGGAGCTCAAGAATAATCTGGGCAGCAGTGTTAAGTTTGTGGGATGCTACGTGCATCCAATGCCTGTTTCATCATTATTTTTAAGAACAAGAGATGATGAAATCCATGTTTGTGTCTTATGTGGCCTTCTGATGGGTCAGCAAAGGACCCTGTTTACTTACAAGGTAGCTATTAATGAACCCAGTTTGGGGTGCCCTTCTGTCATGGCTCACTGCTCAATACTGTTACCAGATCCAAAACACAACTTCATAAAAGAAGTAAGTTAATTTCCTTTGTTCATTTTGAATCTGTTCTCATTTTCTTTTATACTAACTGTTTCTATCGTTAAATGCTCACTCTGAAAATCTATTGTATTTTATGCTAGACTATGGTGGAAAGATCTGGGGTGCAGTTGACTCCTGATGGACAACATATCGTCTTAATGGGCAGCATAAAAACCCCCAATTGCAGGTTAACTGTTTCTGTAAGTTTCAATTGGTATTTAATAACTTTAAAGTTAAATAGACTAACTGAATAGTAAATATCATTTCATCCCAGTGAAGGAAAATTTGATTGTTCTTGCTCAACATGTACATCAGTCTGCTCTTTGAAGAATGCTTTAAAGATTGTTGAAGTAGAACATGGTTATGTATCAGTTATAACAACATTGGAAACTGTTGACAGTGTGCATTGTATATTGGTTTGTGAGCCTAACCGACTTGTTTCTGTTGGAGATAGTGGGAGACTGCAGGTGTGGTTCATGAATTCAACATGGAGGTAATTCTAATGACACTCTTTGCTCTTGCATTACCCTCACAGTCATTTATGTCCCTTTGGAAATCTGATTATTTTGAAGTTTTTAATTTGTTTTCATTATATTGTTGAGTTCTTATATGTTTGCATTTGTAGCTGAAAGCATGGATATTCCTTTTGTTTTTCATAGAAGATTGCACAAGAATGAAAACTGGTATTGAGATAGTATGACATTTTTTCTTGGTTTAAAAGGTTCTGAAATTTTATTGACATTTATTTGCTCAGACTCTATGACTTGGGTTCTTCCATTAGTTTTACAGACCACTTTTCTAGAAGAGCACAAGCCAAGATTATTGATGAGCTATACCTTTGTAAAATGTAATTATAGAATATATTCTTTTTGGTCAATAATGTACTGTATTATCTATCTCAAATCAATATTGTTGATTATATGGCTAGTGTAATTAAATATATATAATTTTGGTTGTGGTGTATACAACTTAGCTTGTTCACCCTTGTATTCTCATTTTGGCAGTGAAAAGCTAGAGTACTTCATTATTCCAGCTGATGGCTCCATGTCCCCTGGCATTGTGGAGTTGAAGAAAGTTCCAAAGTGTACTCATTTGGTTGTCGGTTATAATAGTTGTGGGGAGTTTAGTTTATGGTATGCTGTCTTCATTCTCCTTGGAAGGGTTTCCCAATGTATTAGCTTCACTCAAAACTTTAAATTTGATAACATTGGGTTTGTAGATTGTTTGAATTGCTCTATAGCCTCACATATATTTCATCCCTAAAATGTTTGGCAGCAACATTAGTCATTGAGAATGCAAAATCCCAGCTCAGGTCCTAAAGGAACCACAAACGTTGGTCATATTAGTTCTTGGGCACATAACATACTAGTCGTTCTCAAGAACTAATATAGTTTCTGTAGGGACCAGATATTAGACTGCAGAATTAATTGAAAAAAAAGAAGTCTGGGAATGGTTATATTATTTAATGTAAAGGAAAGCAATACAGGAGGAAATAAACAATCCCACTGCCACAGAGCACCGCTCCTACAAAGAGACTACAGCTCCCTATCTATAACAAAATTTTCCTATCCAAAAAAGTGATCTCTCTCTCCTCTCTTCATTCCCTATATTCTGCCAAATCTTCATTCCCCCTTGTTTGGCAATTCTGTTACAACTTCTGCCACCTCATCTTTTCTATTCTTAGCCCGGTTTCTCTTAACATACACCCTCCATGCCTTGGGCCTTTCCTCACGACCCAAGCCCACATGTCCACTCCTATCAATGCTTCCTTCTTCAAAATGAGACTTGTCCTCAAGTCTCAAATGAGGGAACTGACTTTTGATGTTGAACTCTTCTTCCCATGTTGCTTCTTCCATACCTTGTCCCTTCCACTGTATCAATACTTGACTGACATTTGCTCCCTGTTTCTTAATAACACATTTAGCAAGCACTGTCTTAGGTTCAGGCTGAATTTCAGAATCTGTAGCCAAATCCAATGGAAGTGTCACCTCAATATTGTAATCACCCATAGCCTTTTTGAGGAGTGAGACATGAAAAACAGGGTGTATCCTTGTTGACTCAGGTAACTGCAATTTGTATGCTACAGCTCCCACTCTTGTCAAAATCTTGAAAGGACCATAGTACCGAGGGGCTAATTTAGGATGAATCCTAGCTCCCAGAGTCAATTGACCATAAGGCCTCAATTTTAGGAAGACCCACTCTCCTACTTCAAACTGCTTGTCCTGCCTTTTATGATTTGCTTGACCCTTTATATGAGTTTGAGCTCTTTATAATTGGTATTTCAGTTGTTTGAGAGCTTCATCTCTTTCTAAGAGCTCTCTGCGAACAGCTTCCGCTTGCGCTTTTCCTGGTAAAAATCTGGTTAGCAGTGGAGGTTTCCTTCCATAAACCACCTCAAAAGGAGTGGTCCCAGTAGATGCATGAAAGTTGGTATTATACCAATATTCTGCCCAAGATAGCCATTCTGCCCACAGTTTTGGTTGATCAACTATGAAGCATCTCAGAAATGTCTCCAGACAACGATTGACCACCTCCGTTTGGCCATCCATTTGTGGGTGATAGGCTGTACTCATCTTGAGGTGAGTCCCTTGCAACTTAAACAGTTCCTTCCAAAAAGTACGTACAAAAATAGGGTCCCTGTCACTGATTATGGATATGGAGGCTGGAATACCATGCAAACGAACTACTTCACGTGTAAAAATTTTGGCCAACACTCTTGCAGAATAAGGATGTTTCAAAGGTATGAAATGGCTGTACTTGGACAGCCTGTCCACCGCTACGAAGATAGCCTCATATCCCCTAGATTTAGGCAATCCCGTGATGAAATCCATAGAAATCTCTTCCCATATTTGTTCTGGAATGTTTAAGCAGACCACCAGGGGCTGTAGCAAGATATTTTTGACGTTGACACACATCACATCCCATAACAAATTGTTGAACAGTTCTCTTCATTCCAAACCAAAACAGATTGGCAGCCATCCTCCTATATGTCCTATAATACCCCGAATGCTTCTTGTGCTTGAGGATTCCATGTGGTACCCTCTTGATCAATTCAGTCAAAGGTCTGGCCCTTTTCCCATAGTCTCGGATAAATTTGCGATAATATCCAGTTAACTCGAGAAAACCCCTCACTCCTTTAACATTCTTTGGGACAGGCCAGTCTTTTACACTCTTCACCTTCTTAGGGTCCACCATCACCCCATTCTTAGAAATGATATGCCCCAAATACTCCACCTCTGTTTGTCCAAAAGAGCACTTCTTTTGGTTTGCTACTAATTGATGCCGTTGCAGTGTCTCTAATACTTCATATAGATGTGTGACATGTTCCTCCCAACTGGTGCTATACACCAGTATATCATCAAAAAACACAAGCACAGTTTTCCTCAACATGGGTTTGAATATTTCATTCATTAATGATTGAAATGTAGAGGGAGCATTCATCAAACCGAAAGGCATTACCATATATTCGTAGTGGCCTTCATGTGTGCGAAATGCCGTCTTATAAATATCAGTCTCCTTGACTCGAACTTGGTGATATCCAAACTTGAGGTCAAGCTTGGAGAAAAATTGTGCCCTATACAACTCATCTAGCAATTTTTCAATTACTGGAATAGGAAACTTATCGAGAATCGTCATCTTATTCAAAGCCCGATAATCCAAACACATTTGCCAAGTATTATCCTTCTTTTTTACCAAAATGACGGGGCTGGAAAATGCACTTTGACTTGGCCTAATCATCCCCGCTTGTAACAATTCCTTCACTTGATTCTCAATTTCGTCTTTATGGTGGTGTGGGTAACGTTATGGCCTCACATTTACTGGTGCTTGTCCTTCTACCAAGTTAATAGCGTGCTCTTTACTTCTCTTAGGGGACAGTCATGTAGGTTCCTTGAACACCTTACTGAATTTCTAGCATCTCCTTCAGCTCCTCTTCGTGATTATTCAAGTCTGTCTTATGTACTTTCACCCCAGTCGACCAAAGTACGCCCTCTATCTCACTTTTACAGCGGCCCAAGAAGGTTTGTAGAGCTGTTTGTTTATCACCATGAATTAGTACCCATTTGTCATCTATTTGAAATTGCATAATCTGCTCACCCAAGTCTACCACCATTCGTCCTAAGGATGCCAACCAAGCCATCCCCAAAATCAAATCCACTCCCTCGAGTTCAAACACCATTGAATCTACAATGAAAGACAAAGCCCCAATCTTCAAATCTCCTCCCGAACACATACCTTGAGTTTGTGCCACGTGACCATCTCCTAGCTTAATGTTTAGAGCTTTTGTGGTTGTAACTGGCCAGCCCATTGCATGCACCATCTTTCTAGAAACGAAATTGTGTGTGGCCCCACTGTCAATCAATACTAAAATAGGGACCCCGTTGAGACGAGCTTGAACCTTCATGGTTTGGTGCCTTGGTTCCTTCACAACCACAGTGTTTCCCAGCGATAGCATGCTACACTCTCTGCTCTCCTCTTTTGCCTCACCCTCGTCCGTTACAGTAACCATCTTTGCCTTCCCTTCAGCTTCCTCTTCTTTCTCTATTAGCAACACCCGCAACTGGCTATCGGGACATTGATGGTTGGGGTGGTAAGGCCCACCACACTTGTAGCATAACCCCTTTTGCCTTCACTCCGTTAGTTCTTGGTAGGATAGGTGCCGCACTCCTCGATCTCTCAAAATAGGACGGGGTTGTCCTGTAAACTTTGATTTGAATCCTGCTCCAGCATTTCCTGCCCTAGGTAATTTCATTTGACCATAATCTGACCCTGACCCATGACCCGGTTCAGATGTGGAATAAAAAGATGGGCCAGCTAGATTCACTTGGCCCACTCCAAAGCCCCCTTTTGACCCAACAGCACTTGATACTCCTTCTTTCCTCTCTTGTAATTCCATATCAATTGCCTTTGCTAAATTGATCATCTGTGATCGTGATAGAGGTCCCAACATGCGTAAGCTTCGTACACGCCCTTTGATTTCCTCTTTCAATCCATGAACAAAGTATCCAAAATACTGATCATCGAGTAAACGCGGAACATGGGCTGTGAGACGTTCAAATTCTATGATATATTCCTCGACACTTCCATCCTGATGGATCACAACCAACCTTTCAAAAATATCCCCTTCACCTATGCCGCCATACCGCACCAATAGTTTCCTCTTGAACTGCTCCCATGTCAGACTGTTTTGTTCATCCAAAAGGGACTTGAAAAAATGAATTGTAGACCCCTCCATACAAACTTGGGCTAGATTCACCTTCACTTCCGGTGCCGTACTTGGGACCTGAAAATGCACTTCTGCTCTCACAATCCACCCCGCAGGATTCTCCCCGTCAAACATCGGCAGTTTGACCTTCTTAACCGACTGATGAAATTCAGTCCATGGGTCATCGCATCCTTCTCCATTCAAAATGATGCTAGAGTTAGAGAACATCTCTATTAGTTTTGCATGGTTTTCGTTGGACTTGAGCTGCATGGTTTGTAAAGCTGATTTGAGACTAGCGACTTCCGTCTCTAGAGCTACAATCTTCGCTTCCATTTTCTTTGGTGGCATCCGCTAGCACTATTCTCCTCACTATCGTATCCGGCAGGTCGGACCAAATTGTTAGGGATCAGATATTAGACTGCAGAATTAATTGAAAAAAAAATCTGGGAATGGTTATATTATTTAAGGTAAAGGAAAACAATATAGGAGGAAATAAACAACCCCACTACCACAGAGCACCGCTCCTACAAAGAGACTATAGCTCCCTGTCCATAACAGAATTTCCCTATCCAAAAAGTTGATCTCTCTCTCCCCTCTTCATTCCCTATATTCCTCCAAATCTTCATTCCCCCTTGTTTGGCAATTCTGTTATAACTTCTGCCACCTCATCTTTTCTATTGTTAGCCCGGTTTCTCTTAACATACACCCTCCATGCCTTGGGCCTTTCCCCACCACCCAAGCCCACATGTCGACTCCTATCAATTTCTTACGGACCATGCTGGTATTTATACATTCTCAAGTACTAATGTGTGTATTGCCAAATTGGTCATAATTGATGTGGGGTTTACAAGTGGATTTTTCATTTTAATGAGACGTGCTATCAAATATCAATTTGTCATATTTGTTGCATAAATTTGCTTGCATTTTTGTCCAGTGTAACTAGTAACATTTAGGTCATCAATTAATAGTTTGTCAGGTTGTATTATCTATTTTATACAAGTCACAGGTTGTTCAGATGACAAAGAACTTTGTGTCTGTTGACTTCTTCCATACCTCACCTCTCTTTGGTTTGTAAATCTTCATCAAGTGGAGATTTCCTATCTTAGGTTTATCTATTTCAAATTTTTGGAAATACATTACTTCTGGTTTTCCTACCATATTGTCATGCCATCATTTCATATTCTATTCTTATTTTATTATTGAATTTGTAGAATTTCAGAGAAGAATATTATTTTTCTGTCATTTATTGACATAAACCTCTGATACATATACGGAATTGTTTGGCTACATTTCAGCCATTCCAATATATAATGACCAAATAAATGAATAAGGAAAATATTGAAATTTGGAAAACAAGGAAAGCAATCCACAAAAGAGAGAAAATGAATCCGGAAATAGATGACAAAGGAAATGATAGAGGAAATAATTCAGGGAATAAGATAAGATGCTGGAATCTCATCCAGACAAATCAGATCTGATATATTTCAACACAATGTCCTATGCTGTATTGCAACACTTGTAAGAAATAGGAAAGGGAAAGGAGAAGTATTTACTGTAGAAAATATTAAGTAATTTTTAATCTGGCTATACAGCTACAGTAATATGATAATATCTCATCCGGAATATTTTCAATGCTTTTGCCAGGGATATTGTTAACCTCGATTGTGTTTCAAGGTTCTCTGCTTTAGAAAGTCCAATAAATGAGTTCTTTCCTATAAGCTTGTTCCATTGGCAAACAAAAAGCTCAGAATACAGCTATGCTAGCATGGAGGAGCATGCCTATCCGCTTTTAGAAGCAACCAATTTGTGGTACTCAGAACAAAGTGAGATCTGTTCGTTTCCATCATCAGGGAAAGGGGATGTTGCTATGTGGCTTTTTGTATCGACTACCTCTGACATTGATTGTTGTGATGATCATGTTTCAACGTCAAGTGATGTGGCTTTTAGAAGTTGGAAGCTTGCTCTTTCAATGAAAAATAGCATAACTTTTGGAAGTCCATTGGATCCAAGGTGCTGTGAAGTTTCCTGAATTTGAATGTAGTCCATCATGTGTTGCTAAATTCTTTTAACGTCTTTACTACTTTTTGCTGCCAAATCTAGCATTATTTTGATCATAAGGAGAAATTTTATGAGCCATTAGTTATATATATATATATATATATATATATATATATATATATATCATTTGAGTGTTATGGATATAAGAAATTGCATCTAAAGAATTACTGATGGTATATCATTATAGTACTATTTAACAGCTGCTAAGTTGTTTATTCTACACTGCAGATTTATCAATTAATTTACAGATTTCAATAAATTAACTCTGCAGGATTACTGGTATTGGGGTTTCGCGTGGTTATGGAGTCGTAGGTACAAGTGATGGTGCAGTGTATATGTGGGAATTGTCCAGAGGATCCAAGGTTGGTACTCTGCATCATTTCCAAGGTATGTTTCAATATGCCACTTTCTCTAATATGCTTTGGCCACTTTGCAGTTTCCACTGACAACTAATGCAAAAACACTAGTAATCTCAATCCTGACTGAGAACTTGTAAATTTGTTCAACTTTCTGTAACGGAATTGTCCATGGTACTTGTGACCAAAATGTACCTTCAATTTACTTAACATGCAGAAATGAATTCTATAATATCTCATGCAATTTCTAGAACAGAAACAATAAACTTAACTCAGTTCTGTAGTCATATTTGCATGATTCAAATCACTAGTGAGGTCAAAGTCGATGTCTCGGTGTTTTACCCTAATTTCTGGTTAGAAAACTTGATGTCTTAGTGAAATTCAATTAAAAAAAATATGTATAACAAAAAACATTGACAACTACAATGGAACTCATCCCTACATATAGTTAATGAAGGAGCAAGGAAGAAGTTACTTCAAATTTGAACAATAAACCAATATGTCTATTGTAATTACTGCCACCATCATATATGACTTCAGCTAGTTAATGTATTAAGAACAAGAGTAATCCTTTGCATATTGCTAGAAATTTTGAATTAAATTTAACTGCAAAAGTATTACATAAATGTTAACCTAGAATCAATCTTACAATAATTTAAAAACAGAAATACACAAACATTACAACAATATAACAACAACAGCAATCAAGCCTTATCTCACTAGGTGAGGTCCGCTACATGAATCACACGACGTTATTGAGCTCAGTCAAAAACTAAATTTTTAGAAATCTGGTTAATCAAAAGGTCTCTTTTAATAACTTATTTTAGGTCTCCCTCAACCCCATTTTAGTAGATTAAGTCATGCAATCTTTCAAAGGTCTTCTGTGCACATAACCAAACTACCCTAAACGATTTTCAGTATGCAAAGTTTTAAAACACATAATCTTCTCTTGCACACTTTTATCATACTATCATGACTCTATCTTTTGATCCAAAACCTCTAGATTCACTTAAAAAAATTTTGGCAACTTTTTTGACCTCGTAATCATATTGTCCCAAATAATATTAGCACTACCTTGTATTGACCAAGTACCCTATTCTACTAACTGCCTCAAAGTCAAATAGTTTCTCACCTCTAAGTAGTCACCACTTAATTTTGGAACACTAACTTGTCGAATTCTTTGTTTACTATTCTGAAAACAAACATCAAGGACTAAGACCGTATATTGTGTAATAAGACTTCTAAAATCAATTTACAATCCTTGCAAATTCCTTTGTCTAGATTCCTCCCTAAGAAAAATCAATTTGCGACCTTGAAACTCCACTCTTAAAAGTGATGAGATGTTCCACCCTCTTCATAAAGCAAGACTTGAAAAAAGGGAACTGAATATTATGTGAATAATATTAGAATTTCTTGATTAATTGAGAGCCTGTACAAAATACATTTATATAGACTACTAGTCTCCTAATTAAGGAAATAAGAACTGTACAAATCAAATCAGCCAAATCTATCCTTAATTACAGAACAAATCTCCTAATTATATTTTACAACACTCTCCCTCAAGCTGGTGAATGTATATCTGTCATTCCCAGCTTGCATGTAAGATCTTTAAATTGTTCGGTGGGAAGTCCCTTGGTGAACATGTCCGCCAACTGCAGTCTTGAAGGAATGTACTTGGTGGCTATAAGACCGCTGTCCAATTTTTCCTTAATGAAATGTCGGTCTATCTCTATGTGCTTTGTTCGATCATGTTGAACTGAATTGTGCGTAATGCTGATGACTGATTTATTATCACAAACCAGTCTCATGGGAGTTTCATACTTTATTTTGAGGTCAGCAAGTATTATCTTCATCCATAACAGTTCACAGACCCCTTGTGCCATAGCTCTAAATTCTGCCTCTACACTTGATCTTGCAACCACATTTTTCTTCTTGCTCCTCCATGTCACCAAATTTGCACCCAAGAACATGCAATATCCTGTAGTGGACCTCCTATCAACAACTGATCCTGCATAGTCAGCATCGGTATACACTTCCATGGATAGGTTTCCCTCCTTTTTAAATAGCAATCCTTTCCCTAGAGAGGCGTTCAAGTACTGAATAATTTTATTTACTGCCTGCAAGTGTCTTTCTCTTGGATCATGCATGAACTGACTAACTACACTAACTGCATAGGCTATGTCTGGCCTGGTGTGGGATAGATAGATGAGCTTTCTCACAAGTCTCTGGTACTATGTCTTATCCACCTTTGGGCTTCCATTATCATTTCCAATTCTATGGTTTTGCTCTATGGGTGTTCCAGTGGTCTTACAACCCAACTTACCAGTCTCTTTAAGAAGATCAAGAATGTATTTCCGTTGGAAAATAAAAATACCATGTCTGGAGTATGCAACTTCTATCCCAAGAAAGTACTTTAGCTTACCGAGATCCTTCATCTCAAATTGAGCAGCCAACTTCTTCCTCAAATTCTGTTTTTCCATCTCATCGTCTCCTACAATAATCATATCATCCACATAGACTAAAAGCAGAGTGAGTTTGCCGTCTTGTGAGTGTTTTATGAAGAGAGTATGATCACCTTGGCTTTGTGTGTACCCTAGAGATACCATGGCCTGAGTGAACCTCCTAAACCAGGCCCGAGGTGATTGTTTGAGACCATACAAGGCTTTCTTTAATTTGCAAACCTTACTTCTTCCACCAGCAACACCATATCCCGGTGGAATTTTCATGTATACTTTTTCATCTAAGCTTCCATGTAGGAAGGCGTTTTTAACATCGAACTGATGCATCTCCCAACCAAAGTGTGCTGCCAAGGAGAGGATAATTCTTACTGTGTTCATTTTTGCCACAGGAGCAAAAGTCTCGTCATAATCAATCCCATAGGTTTGGGTGTATCCTTTTGCAACCAGCCTCGCTTTATACCTGTCCAATGTGCCATCCGAGTGATACTTAACAGTATATATCTATCGACAACCCACTGCTTTCTTATCCTTTGGTCTCTCTACAATCTCCCAAGTCTCATTCCTTTCCAATGCACGTATTTCATCATTCATGGCTTGAACCCAGTTCTTATCCTTTAAGGGTTCTTGTACTGATGTAGGGATTATAATAGAATCAATAGTTGAAATAAAACTTTGGTGCTGCATAGAAAGATTTTTAGTAGACACAAATTGGGATATAGGATATTTGGCAGAAGATCTTTTTCCTTTTCTTAAGGCAATTGGTAAATTATCCGGGTTAAGATCACAAGAGGTATTTAAGGTGTCCTCAAGATTATGAGTTCTTACCTCCGGTTTGGCAATTGAAGTTGCTGTTCAACCCGGTCGGGTTTTTCTCTTTGCTGATATTGAATCCCAAAATGTCTAACTTCATTATTCTGCATTGGTTCAGGATCTTTGTCATCCTCCAGAAGAGTGGAATTTTGCAACAAAGGAATAGATGACAACTCAAGGAACTCAGCTTCTTCTAGGTTACTCTCCCCCTGATGCTGAGTACTAGTGAAGAAAGGTTCTGTTTCATGAAATGTGACATCCTTGGAGACATAGACACGACGACTTTGGGGTTGATAACATTTGTATCCCTTTTTGTTTGAGGCATAACCTATGAAGACACATTTGATAGCCCAAGGATCTAACTTTTCCCGATGAGTGCTATGAACATGGACAAAAACTGAACAACCAAAGACACGATTTTGGAGGCTGGTCATAATGGGGTTAGAAGGATAGAATGAGGTCATGACTTGAACAGGGCTAACACCATCAAGAACACGAGAGGGCAATCTATTGATTAAATATGTGGCAGTGAGAACAGCTTCCCTCCAGTAAGACTTAGGGATAGACATTTGGAAGATAAATGCTCTAGTAACCTTAAGGAGATGACGATTTTTTCTTTTTGCAATCCCATTTTGTTGGGGGGTGTCCACACTGGTTAACTCATGAATAACTCTTTTTTCTTTAAGGAAATTAGAGAGATTTTGATTTACATATTCTCTCCCATTATCAGAACGCAATCTCTTAATAGGACTCCCAAACTGTGTTTGAACCATTTGGTAAAAATTAACAAACAGCTGGAAAACTTCAGACTTATCTTTCATGAGGAAAATCCAGGTAACCCGTGTACAATCATCAATAAAAGAAACAAACCACTTGGCACTAGAAATATTAGGAGTAGATGCAGGCCCCCACACATCCAAATGAACAAGATCAAAAGGTTTTGAACTTTTATTATTACTGAGAAGAAAAATTGTTCGATGATGTTTAGCAAATTGACAGACATCATAATGAAAGGACTCAACTAACACTTTTGTAAACAAAAAAGGAAATAATGACTTAAGAACACTAAAAGGAGGATGCCCAAGACGCCTGTGCTGAAGCCATATCTGGGAGGAAGACCAAGATTCTAAACTCATTTGATTGCTGGATGTGAGTGCTTGCTGTTTGGTGCACTCTTTACTGTCTTCATGCTATAGGTAATATAACTTGCCCTGCTCTTTAGCAATTCCAATCGTCCTCCCCGTGGCAAGATCCTGAAAAACACAATGAGAGTAGAAAAAAGTGACTGCACAGTTTAAGTCTTGGGTGATCTTATGAATAGACAAGAGGTTATTAGATAGTTGTGGAACATGAAGCACATTTTTAAAAAGAAGGGAAGATTGAAGTTGAATGTTGCCACAACCAGTAACAGGGGTATGAGAACCATTAGCAACAGTGATATGTTGGTTACCAGATGAAATGGAATAGGATGAAAAATAAGGAGAATGAGGTGTCATATGATCAGTAGCACCAGAGTCTATAATTCATATATTCTCAGTATCAGAACCCTTAAAGGATAAGAAGCTAGAACTCTTACCAGTCATGGTTAAGGAACAAGAACTAGATGTCTTACTAAGAGAGTCCATAAGAGCCCTTAGGTGTTCCAACTCTACTTTGCTAAGAGCTAGTACCTCATTTTCTGCTGTTTGGGCAGATGGGGCAGTTTCATAGTCAGATGTCACCTGATTAGCACGTCATTGTGTAAGCCCTTTGAACCCTCTAGTTCGCTCAAGAACCTTCTCCTTGCCATGGAGCCTAAAACATGTCTCCTTAGTGTGGCCCATCTTCCTACAATAATTACACTACCTATCTTCATGACTAGCTTTTATTGGTGGCCTTCCAAATGAAGAGCCTTTTACAGGACCCTTGCCACTAGCTAAGGCTGAACCATCCATAGAGCTCTTGTTCGTAGCCAAGGCTGAACCATCAATAGAACTGCTTCCTTCCAGCATGACTGACCTCCGAGTTTCTTCACCTTATACAATCTGAAACACCTCTGAGAGAGAAGGAAGTTTACTCCTGCCCAAAATCTGAACCCAAATTGGATCAAACTCTGAGTTTAGTCCATGCAGGAACTTAAAGATTCACACCTTTTCTAGGAATGTTGTTAGTGTGTTTGAATCAGCTGTATACTCCATTTTCAAATTCTGATACTGGTCCAATTCAATCCAAAAACCATTCAATGTTCCGTAGTAATCTGTTACTGTAAGACTCCCTTATTTGGTATTAAAGATCTTGCTCTCTATTTCATAACATGCTGCAGTATCCTTCTTCATAGAATACGTCTTTCTAAGGTTCTCCCAAATTTCCTTTGCATTTGAGAAAAACATGCAATTCCGACTGATCTCCGGTGTCATAGAATGCCACAGCCAAGTTATGATCAGAGAGTCTTCATCATCACAAGCTTCATATTTTGGGTCCGTTTTGGCTGGAGGGTCTCTTTCAATATGACTCAACTTCTTCCGTCCCTTGAGGGTTGTGCGAACCAACTAAGCCCACTGTAAATAGTTTTGCCCATCAAGGCGATAAGAGCCTTGCAAAACCTGTAGATCGTTGGTACTCAAAACAGGGACTGTCTTGTCTTCAGACATATTGGGAGAATGAAAAAATGCAGAAACAGAAATTTGATGAACAGTACCGCATTTGAACAGTATCGAGTTTGAACAATAACCCTTTTGAACAGTAACCGCTTAATGTAGAATCTTCTAATAGTACTTAAAAGAGGTTGTATTAAGATGAAATGACCCCTGGAACAGAATCAGGGATGGTTTGCGACCAAGTTTGTGGTGTTTCGGTCAAAAATGGCGTCTGGGAAGGCAGCGCGTGATGTACACATGCCAGAGACAGAACCAGTGATTGACGGAGAAATTTTGGGGGTAGGCCGACCTTGAAGAGACGCTCCACCTGGTGTGTTTTTTTGGTTGGGTCCATAGTGGTTGGTAGCGGACTGTGACGAACGGTGCTAACGTGCGCAGATTCGTAGCAATGAAGGCTGCCTAGAAGATGCGGAAGCAGAGCCCCCTAGATCAGGAACTCTGATACCAACTTGAAAAAAGGGAACCTAATATTATGTGAATAATATTAGAATTTCTTGATTAATTGAGAGCCTATACAAAATACATTTATATAAACTACTAGTCTCCTAATTAAGGAAATAAGAACTGTACAAATCAAATCAGCCAAATCTATCCTTAATTACAGAACAAATCTCCTAATTATATTTTACAACAGCAAGTGTTCATAATCTTAAAGTTGTAAGACATTGAGAAATCTAGGATAGACCTTCCTTCCTCATTTAACTCTCCAAAACTAAAACCACCATGAGCCCTTGCAAATTGTCTTGAATTAACTCCTCCAAATCCTCCCAAGTCTTTGCTTTCAAATGGATTTTCAAGCCAACTTGTGGAGCATAAGCACTAATGAATCTAATAGTGTCTTGTGCAACTAATAACTTCATGGACATAATCCTATCTCCAGTCCTTTTGATCTTTAATACGATCTTTCCTTTGACTTTTTTGTGTACTAGAGTTTGAAACCAGTAGTATCAAGCTTCTTAACCTTATTTCTAACATTTTATTTCCTGAAGGCATATGATGTTAATCTTTCTACGAATCATAGTGTCTACCATTTCTAGTGACTCTCTTATCAAAGTACTAATATTCCATGAAGTATATTAAGCCACTTAATCGTCCAATGATTTCAACATACATATTTGTTCTATTATGGTTATTCCCTATACAAGTTTGACTGAGTTTAGTAAAGTCATACAATGAAGTATATTCAGGAAATTCCAAGAAATCTCTTTTGTTTTTTTAAAATTAGCGATTAGAATTCTGTGATCATATTAAATTTCTATTCAAAGTGGTACAGTCCTCACACATACTTTATCCCACATACTTACCCAACCTGTTACATATGTTTTTCCTTCCATTCAACCCCAAAATTTAAGAAAATCCTCGGTTTCGTGAATTAAAAGAGTTGGTAGTTTTTAATAAGATGTGTCTTGCATCTTTGGTTGAAAAGGTGGCTAGCATACTTTTCAACATGTTGCATAGAAGAAAGAAACTTAAGTCCATTTCATAAATATTTGATCTAATGTCCACAAATAAAGTCATCCGCCATTGAACAACAAACTATTTGTGGTACCTAATTTAATTGTATATATTAATTTGAAAACACCTGGGATCGTATTCCTTAAATTGAGGAGAATTGGGAATGCATTTATAAACACGTTTCTACTCTGCTTAGATTACGCCATTCCTGGTACTCTTCTCTAGACTCTAATAATCCGAATAATCGTGGTTTAATGTAATATTAGTGTCATTTTGAGGTCTTATGTTTGAGATATGGTTTCAGCGATGTAAAGCTGAAGGTTGACTGGTTCTCGTGTTTTGTTTGTTAGAAAGATTTCTACCAAGTTATTTTTCATTAATTTTAAAAATTACAATTCCTTGGTGTCAGATGGCAATGTCACATGTGTTACTACTGATGATTCGAGAGGTGCCTTGGGAGTAGCTGGTGGTGGACAGTTGTTCCTTTATCTACACCTTCCTGAGCTAGATTCAAATTAACTAGTAGACAAGAATAGTGTTATTTACTCAACGATTTACACGAGCTTGAATGGAAAATTCGAAAACAAAGAGTGTTCACATCTTGAATTACAAGATAATGCTTCGTATCATTCGCCATATTAGTGTTGCGAATTTGTTTGATCGACTATAGATTCAACCTATTTTGTGTGTATATCAGCAGGGGTTGTCATCTAGTAGATCCACACAACTTTATATTTGCTGAAGGCACTGTAACGGTAAAGCTTCATGATTGATTAAATTAATTGGTTCAGCAAATATGTTAAATATGATAAAAATATAAAAACCTTATTTAAATTTCAAAATGTAATTTATATCTATCTATCTTTTATATCTATATATCTATGTAAAATAAAAAACGTAGAGTCATTTTTATGATTTCAACTACTAATTACTCTGCATTAAAATTTAGAATATATAAAGTTACGTATAAAGTCATTTTTATATGTATTATTTTACATATTTATTACTCTTATGCATTAAAATTTGAAATATAAAGTCATTTTTATTGATTTGTAACAAAATGTATGAGATTTATGGTTGTATATGTTGCACATACCCATTACTCTATGTATTTATAAAATAATTTATATTTATTAAAATTAAAAATTTTTATAGTTACCCCTATATATAAATAATTAATCAATATGTTATTTTATATATTTATAAAATTAATTAAATTGTATTAAATAAAAATTAATTAAAATTATTTATAATATTTTTTATATTAAAATTATATTCATATTTATTATTTTTAAATTGTATTTAAAAAGTGTTTATTAGAATTAATAGTTATATTATGTCATAAACGGCAACATAAATATTCATACTATAAATTGTCTTAAATTATTGTTTATTAAAATTAATTATAATATTTTTTATAATTTACAAATTAAAATTATATCTAATTCATATTTATTATCTTTGAATTATATTTAAAAAAATTTCATTAAAATTGATAATTATATTATGTTAAAAACAGTAATAATAATATTGTTGTGAATGATGTTTTATAAAATTTTATTAAATTTTTAAATATAAAAATTTTATTGTCAAGTAAAATTATATCTAATAAATAAAAATAATTAAATAGAAAAAAGAAATATCTATGAATTTTTTGAGTTAAATTTTAATTAAAAATAAAATTATATCTTTATTTTAGGTTATATTTAAATTTGAGTAGTATTAATTTAAATTATTTTATTAATTAGTTTAATATAATTCATATTTTAATATGTACTTCAAATACTAAAATGTATTTTGAATTAAAAAATTACACTTATAAAATTATTAGTTTATATTATATATTGTTAAGTTAAATTTATAATAAAAAAATAAGTTTACATATTTAAACTAGTAAATATGTTCTTGCATTATACGAGTTTGTTTTATTTTTATTAAATTAATTTATTTTAAAATATAAAATATATAATTTAAATATAAAAATATATCAATATGATAAAAAAAATTATTATATTAAATATAATTACAGTAAGAAAGATTATAAAATATTTTTTTTTATATAATATTTTTTGTATATCTTATATACTTGTTTATCTTCTTTAATAATAAATATTTTTATTTTTTTTATTGACATTATTTTAGACAATGCAACATATAATTGACTATACTTAAATATAAGTTTTGACAAATATAATTGAACATAATTTAATGATTATTCTTATAAGGAGTATTGTTCTATTGTACATTTTTAATGTTGGATTGATGTTTCTAAGTAGTATAATTGGCATTCCTTCTTTGAGTTGCAAGCAATAGAGAATAAATTTATTAAAATTTAAAGTATTCAATAATTTTACAGGACACATAAGCTCTTGTTTAATGATTTAATTTGATTTATCACTAACAATTTTAAAAGATTATAAATAAATAAGTAAATATAATTTTAATTTATAATTTGTATGATAAAATATTAATTATAAGAGTAGTTATGATAAACTCTATACATGTATAATTGAATTATATTAATAAATAAATAAGTAAATATTATCACAGTTTATAATATTAATACTAATACATGCATGAATAAATTTTTATAATTATTCTCTAATTAAAATAAAGAAGCAAATTAATTTTAGAATATGAAATAATTTTAAATAATTATTTGTTAATGTAATAATAATAGACTTAATAAAATTTAGATAATATTTATTAAGATAATAATAGATTTAATAATATGTTGCATCTTACAAAAGACTAATAAATAAATAAATAAAATTTTAATTTAAATATATATTATACCGTCATTAAAATATTTATTAGGTCTGTAATTATTTTAAAAATATAAATATAAATTTAATATATACATATTAAAATATTATATCATCATTAAAAAAATAAATGTATTCTAACAATTTTAACGTAGATTCGGTGTATTTGAGATTTGATGATCGCTTTCAGATATAATTTTTGTCTGATGTCCTTGTGTCTATCTCTATAGTCTAATATGTGATATATCACATGATCTTATAAAAACAAAAAGTCAATATTTAGTGAAACTGATTTAAATATTTTTTAAAATTAAAAAATATATAATTTTAAAAATATAACATAATAAACATATATTAATAAAAAAAATATTTGTATTGAATTAATATTTTTATGTATAATACCTGTATTTTGATTTATATCTTGGGAACTAACTTTAAGTCTACAAAATAAATATATTTTTTCATTAGAAAGTATGATTCTCTGCATTTGTAATTAAATACTCTTAGTAAAATTTTCAAATACATTAGAACTTGTATTCTAATTTAAAAATTTTGAATAATCATACAGTGAGAATATATAATTCTAATAAATAAATATAATTTGATATATTAATATAAAGAATATTTTTATAATATTTTAAACACTAACCTCAATCTTTCTTAGATTGTAAGTCTTTTTATAGTTGTGAAGATTTAAACTTTATACTCATAAAATTTTAGAAGTACATAAAATGATTTGTTTGTTAACTTTTGAAACAATATATATATATATATATATATATATATATATATATAAATTAAATCTAAAATTTGAACTTAATTTAGAGTTAAAACGTTATATTTTCTTTACATATTCGTTCATTACAATATAAAATTATTAAATATACAAAACCAACGGTTACCTACAGATTTAAATATCAAATCATACTCATTTTTATTGTTATGATATTTAATAATATTTGATTTATTTTAATTATTATAATTAATTAGTTTTAATTTGAGATTTTTAAATTTATCATCATCATTATAACATTTTATAAAAAAATTGTAACAAAATTATTAAGTAAAAATATTGTTAATTTTTTAATTTAAAAAAATTAGATTTGCCATCGTAATTATTATAATATAAAATACAAATAAAATAATTATGATAAGTCAATTTCTATTAAATTATTTTTTAAAAAAATTAAAATAATAGAAGTTGAGAAAAAGAAGAGTAGTTAAAAAAATTTCAATTAAGATTTTGATAGAAACTAAAAGAGAATAATGATTTTATTTAATATAAAAAGTAATCTTTATATCAATTAGAAATACAGATGTTGATATATTATAAAATTTATGAGTCCTATATAAAATTTAAACAAATTTTATTTTAAGAACAAAGTCAATACATAATATATATAATAATAAAATAAGATAAAATTATTTTATAAAAGGCAAAAATATTTGGCGATATTTTTACTTTTCAAATTTCATACAATATTAAAAGTATTTATACAATATCATAATAAAAATGGATCAATCTTCTAAATCCTCTATTGTTGTCTTTTGTTCACCATTTTTTGTTTCATCTTTCTCAAGTTGCGACCTAATAAAAAATAGAAAATATAAATTATTGTATGATCTAAGAAATTTGAATAATATATTACAAATTTATAATTTATACATTAATTCTCTCGTTCTTTTATCTTGCTTTAAGCAGTTATTTTTTCTTTGATAGAAGTTGTGTGCATGGCCACTTTAATCACATTTATTCATAAAATAAATAAATTTAGAAAACTAATTGATAAATTAAATACAAATTATATAATAATTTTAGTAAAATTTTATAGCAAAATACCTGTTTAGATGTTATTTTCACGACGAATTTTCAAATCTTCAAAATTCACAAACTCAATGATACTGTAAGAAATTATGTTATCATCATTTAATTTCTTAATAATAATTAGTGACATAAAATTATAAAATGAAAGAATTATTTTCAACAACAGTAAATCTATCTTTCTTCTTTGTCATTGAAAAATTTGTTATGAAATATTTTTTCTTACTTTAATATACCTTTGAATTGGTAACAAATACTTCATATTATGGAATCATGTATGTAATTGCTTTGTAGAAAGAAAAAATTAATCAATTAGAAAATTTTTAAAAAAATTAAGTTAGTTAATTATTATACAACAACATATAAAAACAACATAATTATAATTTATTAAAAATAATAAATTTTTAATTAGAAAAATACAAATACTAATACATTTTTATCAATTAGTATTGTATTAGTACTAATTAACCCTTTTTTGTTATATATTTAGTGTATCTTACAACGGTAATCTATTTATCTTTATTAGAACTTGTTATTCTCTATAAAAACGTGAAAAACATAAAAGTAAATAATTACCTATGATGTATTAAAGAAAATAATAATAGATTTGATACAAATTAATGTTAAAAATAAAATTCAATACATGATTTAAATTATATTAAACTAATAATTTTGTAAATGTAATTTTTTTAATTCAAAGTATATTTTAATGTTTGAAGTACATGATAAAATATGAATTATATTAAACTAATTTTTAAAATAATTTAAATTAATATCATTTAAATTTAAATATAACTGAAAGTAAATAAACAATGTTATTAATAGATATTTTTCTTATTAATTATTTTTATCATGCAAAATATTATAACTTATTTTACCAATTTTAATTTTATTTTATATATAGTATTTTAATTTATGAAGTTATTTTTTATTAGAAATTTAATTTAACAATATATGATATAAAATAATATTTTTGTAAGTATAAATTTTTTAGTACAAAAGTAAATTTTAGAATTTAAAGTACATATCAAACTATAGATTATTCTAAACTAATTAATAAAATAATTTAAATATATAAATTTACCTATTCATCATAAATTTAACTTAACAACATGTAATATAAACTACTATATTTGTAAATGTAGTTTTCTTTTAATTCAGAGTATATTTTAGTATTTGAATTACAAATTAAAATATAGATTGTATTTATAGTATTTAATAAAATAATTTAAATTAATATCAATTAAAATGTTACTTAAAAAATTAATAAATTTTTTTTACTATTTAATTATTTTCGTTCATTAGGTATAATTTTACTTCACAATGAAATTTTCAAAATTTTTTACATTTAAAAATTTAATAATTTTTTATCAAGCATCATGTCATTCACAACAATATTGTTATAACCATTTTTAACATAATATAATTATTATTTTTAATAAATTTTTCTTAATTACAATTCATCAATTATTATCATCATAATTATTATAATATAAAATATAAATAAAATATTGTCTACATTAATAAGTTACACATAATTATAATTATCAATTTCTATTAAATTATTTTTAAAAAAATTAAAATAATAGAAGAAGAAAAAAAATAGTAGTTAAAATTTTTTTAATTAAGATTTAGGTAGAAACTAAAAGAGAATAATGATTTTATTTAATATAAATATTAATCTTTATATCAATTAAAATTATAGAAGTTGATATAATATAAAGTTTATGAGTCACATAAAATCTAGGCAAATTTTATGTTAAAAATAAAGTCAATACATAATAATAATAATAATAATAATAATAATAAAGTAAGAGAAATGTATATAATAAGATAACAAAATTATTAAGCATGAAAAATAATGATAAATTTGATACAAATTAATCAGTTAAAAATAAAATTTAATACATGATATCATTTTTAAAAAATACAGCTTTATGCTTACTCAAAAAATTAAATTGAAATATATAATACAATTTAGTGAAACAAAATAAAAAAATATCAAACTCAAAAATATATGTACTTATGTAGGTAGGTAATTTTTGACAGCTGACATGATTGCAAAATACAAAAAAAAAAAATGACAATAGAAACAACCGTGGACAAATTTTTAAAAGTTATGTAAACATAACTTATATAAGTAGAAATGAAGTCCTATTCGATGATATATGAAAAGTCAAAAAATAAAAAAATAATATCATAAAAGTTGTCTTTTCATTTGTATTATAGTTTACTTGTCTTTTCATTAAAAATTTAATTTAATAATATATAATATAAAACAAAAATTAACATTCAAATGTTAAATAAAAGTTAAAAATAAAGATACATTTTTATTTATAATTAAAGGATAACTCGAGAACTTCATAAAATTTTTTTAAAAGTTTTTGTATAATTTAATCAATATTTTTTTTTCTATTTTCAACATTTAACGTAGAAAATTTTAAAATTTATTTAAATTATTTATAATAAATTTTAAATTTTTTTATTAAATATTATTTATAGTAATTTTGTTATTGTCATTTTTAATATTATATAATTATTAATTTTAATAAATTTTTTTTAAATATAATTCAAAAATAATAAGTATGAATTAATTATGATTATAATTCATAAATTATGCAAATTACAAAAGTAATTTTAAATTATTTTATTTGATCTTAACAATATATAATATAAACTAATAATTAGGTAAGTATAATTTTTTTTTAATTTCAAAGTTAGTTTTAATTTTTGAAATATATATTATATTAAAATATTTAATAAAATAATTTAAATATGTAAGCTTGTATTTTTATTAGAAATTTAATTTAACAATATATACTATAAATAAATAATTTTATAAATGTATTTTTTTATTCAAATTATATTTTAATATTTGAAGTACATATTAAAATATAGATTATTTTATTTAATCTTAATAATATATAATATAAACTAATAATTAAGTAAGTATAATTTTTTTAATTTTAAAGTAAGTTTTAGTTTTTGAAATATATATTAAACTATATATTATATTAAAATAATTAATAAAATGTTTTAAATTTGTAAACTTGTCTTTCCATTAAAAATTTAATTTAACAATATATATTATAAACTAATAATTTGATAAATGTAGTATTTTTAAACTAAATTACAATTTAGTATTGTTATAAATATTGAAATATAGATTATATAAAAATATTTAATAAAATAATTTAAATATGTAAAATTATATTTTTATTAGAAATTTAATTTAACAACATATAATATAAATAAATAATTTTATATATGTGTTTTTTTATTCAAATTATATTTTAATATTTGAACTACATATTAAAGTATAGATTATGTTAAACTAATTAATAAAATAATTTAAATATGTAAATTTATCTTTTATTATAAATTTAATTTAACAACATATATTATAAACTAGTAATTTTGTAAGTTTAATTTTTTTAATTCAAAATATATTTTAGTGTTTGAAGTACATAATAAAATATAGATTATATTAAAATACAATAATAATTTTAATTCGTAAATTATGAAAAATATTATAATTAATTTTAATAACAATAATTTAAGCTAATTTATAGTATAAATATTAATGTTGCCGTTTGTAACATAATATTGTAACACTTTAGTTTCAATTTCAATTAAATAATAATTTTGCAAATCAAATAGCCAAATTTTTATAAAAGATTTCAAAATAAGTGAAGGGTTACAAATTAATATCAAATAATTGTTACATGACTAGTTCAATTATAACAATTTCAAAATAAAATTTAAGTCCTATAATAGTCCATCCATCCTTTCACTGAGTCTGGTGCTGATTGTCTTGATTACTTGAAAAATGAATGTAAGGGTGAGTACTCTACACTACTCAAAAACACACAATCAACATAGAGTCTCACCTCCAAAACATTTCCAACACATTAAACAAACACAATCAGCAGCCACATTGTACAGGTGTTCTTATGAAAATTTGTCATTATTGCTCTTGTCGTCCAACTCCTCCATGCTGGGATTCTCTAACCTTAACAAGTGATCAGCAGCCAAATTTTCTGAACCCATTTTATCCTTGATTTCTAGGTTGAATTCCTGCAGTAATAAGACCCATCTCATTAGTCTAGGCTTTGCATCACTTTTTAGAAAGAATTAAATATTGGCGAAATTTATCAAACGCAAACACCACAGCCAATAATTCTTTCTCTGTTGTAGTGTAATTTTGTTGGGCACATGTTAGGGTCTTGCTGGCGTAATAAATAGGCTAGAAATGCTTTTCTTTTCTCTGGCCAAGTACAGCTCCCACAACATAGTCACTTGCATCGCACATCAATTCAAATGAATAGTTCCAATCCAGACCACACAAAATAGGAGCTTGGGTCAGTTTTCCTTTTAGTAGCTCAAAAGCAATTAAGCACTCCTCATCAAAATTAAAGGAATTTTCCTTTTCCAAAAGTTTGGTCAGAGGTTTGGTGATCTTGGAGAAACCCTTAATAAATCTCCTTTAGAATCTCGAGTGGCCTAAGAAGCTCCAAATTGCCTTGACAGAAGTAGGAGGCGGTAGCTTTTTGATTGCGTCAATTTTTGCTTTATCCACCTCAATTCCCTTACAGGAAATTTTATGACCAAGTACAATGCCCTCTTGTACCATAAAATGACACTTCTCCCAATTAAGCACCAAATTAGTTTCTTCATATCTTTGAAGTACTCTTGACAAATTCTTTAGGCAATGGGAGAACAAATCACCAAACACTGAGAAGTCGTCCATGAATACCTCCATTATATTCTCTACCATCTCATCGAATATAGCCATCATACACCGCTGAAAAGTTGTCGGTGCATTGCATAACCCAAATGGCATCTGACAATAGGCAAACGTTTTGTATGGGCATATGAAGGTAATTTTCTCTTGGTCTTCTGATGCTATTGGAATTTGAAAGTATCCTGAGAGGTCGTCCAGGAAACAGTAAAACATGTGGCCCAAAAGACGCCCCAGCATTTGGTCAATAAATGGGAGAGGGAAGTGGTCTTTCCTTGTCATATCATTCAGTTTTTGATAATCAATACAAACCCTTCATCCAGTGACAGTTCTAGTAGGGACCAAGTCATTCTTCTCATTGGGAACCACAGTCATCCCGCCCTTCTTTGGAACGACTTGCACTGGGCTCACCCAAGGACTGTTCGAGATGGGATAGATCATTCCGACATCCAGCAGCTTAATCACTTTAGCCTTCACCACTTCCTTCATGTTTTGGTTTAGCCTTCTTTGTGGTTGCACGACAATTTTAAAATCAGACTCCATCAAGATCTTGTGAGTGCCAAAGGAAGGACTAATCCCCCTTATGTTAGAGATCTTCCAGGCTATTGCTTTCCTGTGTTCCCGAAGTACATTTAGTAGCTGGCCTTTTTGTTCTTGTGTTAGCTTTGAAGCAATGATGACGGGTAACTTGCAACCATCTTCCAAGAAAGCATACTCCAGATGTTTAGGTAGAACTTTCAATTCTACATCTAGTGATTTATCAGTGGATGTGTTGGGCTGCTTCTCTGAATTCTATTCCAGAACTTCAAAGTTCCTCTTTCTTAACAATGGCTTAGTGGCTTCTAGATGACACCACTGTTCTTGAGTTAGAAGGCCCATATCATCTGTTCCTTCTTCATGCACTAAGCTTCTTTCAAATGGATCTGACATCAAGAATTCTTGTGCATAGTCAAAAACAAAGTCATCAATTACATTAAGGAAGAAAAAAGAATCATCTTGTTTTAAGGACTTTTTCATTACTTCAGGAATTTTGAAAGTAACTTTTTCATCTCCAACTCTCAAAGTTAACTTCCCATCACTTACATCAATTATGGCTTTTGCAATAGCTAAAAATGACGACCTAGGATTAAGGGGACTTTAGTGTCCTCATCCATATCAAGAATCACAAAATCAACATGAAAAATAAATTTGTCCACTTTCACAAGCACATCCTCAATGATACCCCTAGAATATTTAATTGACCTATTAGCTAGTTGAATACTCATTCTAGTTGGCCTAGGTTCTCCCAAACCTAATTTCTTAAAAATAGAATATGGCATCAAATTAATGCTAGCACCATTAATTTGATGATAAATAACTTTAATTTTATTGTTTAATATTTATATATTGAGAAAAAAGGTGTAGACAATATAATATGAAAACAAAAGAAAATGACTTGGCAATAGGTTCTTCACCTATATCTCCAACTGTGGGAACATCAAATTTACCACAAAGAAAGAAGACGATGATTTACCAAATTCACCAAATTTCTTAGATTATGCAATAATTTATATATTTTATTTTCTTTTAGGTTGTATGTAACACTCCGAATTTGGTAATAATAATTGATTGTTAATATAAGTATATTGCTAATTGGATGTGCATCTTGATTTATGTTGGTGATGTGGATGTGTGTATATAAATAAATATATGTGAGTGTTAACTTGGATTGGCTTAAGTTGATTAAAAATCTAGAATGAGGGTGAACTGCAGGGGTATTCTCACTGTAGCGATATTCTTGCTGTAGTGAGAAGGTCCTGGGCAAGTAGTGTGCATATGTTGTATTCTCTTTGTAGCGAGAGGGCAACAGAGAGAGGGTGCTTTCTAGGTATAGTCTCGCTGTAGCGAGAATATGCAAAAACTAGGGTGCAGTTTGGTCTGATATATTCGTTGTAGCGAAAAGTATAACATCACGAGTTTTGTATTATTAATTAAACGTGTATTTATATATATATATATATATATATATATATATATTGATATTTTTATTTTGTGGTGTGTTGATTGATTTTGATAGTGATATGGATGTGCCTTAGTTTTAATGGGAATGCGTGTATGAATACATATATATGCAAATGTATGTATATATGTGTGTGTGTGTGTGATTGGAATTTGGAATGGAAGGTATAGGTTAAGTCCTGGTGCAGGGCATTCTCACTGTAGCGGGATAATTCTCGCTGTATGTTTTGTGTGGAATGGCATGGTAGAAGTGTGAATGGGTAGATTGTGGTGTAGAATGATTGAATACTAGGTGGATTGTATTGGAATCGTATGTGAAATGAAATGTGTGTGTTTGTAAGTATGATGTATGGTGGAATGGTTAAGTACTATGTGGTTGTGAAGGGGTTATGTGCCATGGGTAATTAAATGAATGATGATATGTTTGGGTGTTGGAACTATGAATGGTTCAGAGATACACTAGGGGTGTGGAAGATAGGGGCAGTAGTAATACCTTGGGGAAGAGAGGGTGGTGGTGACACTAACAGTGAGCGTGGGTGCACCACAGGTCACACACTCTCCTCCTGACTCTGCCTCTGAGTAACACCTTTGCTTGGGGGGCTTAATACTGCACATGTTGTATCCGTGCAGCGGGAGCTATTCGGGCGACCATCTATAGCATAACTAAGTCCCTGAGGTTGAGTGCATCAGAAATCTATGATCACAGTGCCACAGTGAGCGTGGCTACGTGCAGTGAGTGCACGTGTGTTTGTGTAAATGCATGTATTTGTAATTGGTTGTCGGTGTAGTGAGCGCACCTGCCTGTGATTGTTGTGTGTGCCTTGAGTGAGATAGTTCAGGTGAGTCTTATGCTTATTTGTGTGCTTATGCTAAAAGTATAGAACTCACCCTTACGCTTATTTTTCAGGTAATCAAGACGATCAGCACCGGCCTCCCTGAAGGAAGGATGGATGACACTGCTATAGGACTTAGAAGTTTATTTTGGAAGTTTTAATGTATATTTGAGTCCTGTAGCAAGCTATGAAACAAACTTGTAATCATTTCCTTTTAAGAACCACTTTATGAAATTGAGTTTTTGAATTACTATTGAATGAAAACTTCTATTTTGTTAACATTTTACGAAATTTATTTTATTTAGAAATTACAATTTTAAGGTGTTACAAGAAGGGGTCTTACTACAACGAGAATGTCTCGCTGTAGCGAGAATGTCATGACTCTTAGGGTATTTAAGGGGTATAAGATTGGGGAAGACACATTTCCTACCTTCCCTATCGTTTCTCTCTCGATTCTCTCAATCCCTATTCCTTTTTCACCAATTGAATAGCCTTCGGAGCCATTTGTGCCCTAGATTGAAGGTTGGAATCATATTTGGAATGTTTGGAAGTAAGTATTATGAGTTAGGGTTTTCAATTTTTATTTTACTCTTTCTTCATTCTTCTTGATTTCTCATGGATTATTCCACGTATTTAGGGCAAAAATTTGTGTAGGGAGCATTTCTACCGTTGATTTCATGATGGGTCTTCATTTCAAGGTAAGGGGAGTTGATCTCAAACCCTAACTTCTCTTGGGTAGTTTGAATTGAAAAACACTTACTTTCATAACTATCTAAATATAACTTGTAGTAAAAGCCTCGATAAAACTATTTTGAGGAATATTATGATTTTTCTAAGCAATCATTGTTTAGGAGTAGTTAGGATTTGCTATTTGATGCTTTTGGAATAGTGGACATGTTATTAATAATGGATTATGCCAAACTTTAGGATAGACGACTTTTTATCCATGAGAAAATATGTATGTTAGATTGTACTATTGGGCTGAGCTCGAAGGTGTCTGACCTTTGGCACATTATATTGATTTGTGTGATGTATGGACTTGTTTGAAGATTTTTTGTGTTGAATGTATGTTTTTTTATGATTGAAGTATGTGGAAATGGGGTGAATGAGGTTGTTAATGAAAAGTATTACATTATTCTTGAATGAAGATATAGTTTGATATAGGAAATGCAATAATGTGACATGATGGTGGAGTTGTTAGAAAAGTGATTATAATATGGGAGTCAAAATGATTGATGGAAGTAATTATAATACAAATATTGTGCTACATCCAAAGGGTGTATTCATAATACATGAATTGTAATTATGTGGTCAAGACTCGTATTATGACACGTTGACTTGTGAGAAGAATATGAAAAAGAATGAGAAATGTTAGTGGTAAGTATAGATAGCTACAGAGATACACTGGCGGTATAGAGTCTAGAGAAGATTTGGAAAATCTTGGAAAAATGAGGGTGGTAAATGCTAAGTGTAAACGAGTGTACAATGATTTGCTGAAAGTGTAACATCCTCATTTGAAGTGAGATATGCCTCGTTCAGGCGAGATTGCACGCCTAGGATTATACCTTTCTAGAGCATTCTCGCTCAAGCAAGACTATATTAGGTTGTCTTAACTGCCACTTCGCTCAGGCAAGATAGAGCTCGCCCAAGCGTGGAATCGCAGGGAAATTGATCGCAAGTGTCGCGCTCGGACAAATTAATAAAAACTGAATTGCATAAAAATTATGTAGTAAGAGGTGCAATTCAAGTCGTCTCCCAATGATGATAATGTTATACGATTATAAAAAGTTAACAAGAATTTAGAAGAACTATGACCATTCTATCACCAGATTCCAATAAGATGCATCAGCCAACAAATTAATGATTAACATTAAATTTGAATGAAACCTTAATTCAAATTAAGTATTCACATGAAAATCTTCATGCATTCGATTAACACACAATCGCTCAAAGTTCATAAACTCCTAGAACCTAATCGATTTGTATTAATTTAATTCACCAATGCCATTAATCTTAGATCTTAAACCTGAAAATCCAATTCACTTTCCTTCAAATATTAATTACATACATCAACTGAATAATATGCAATCAAACACCTACACAATTATCAATCCAAACGAATAACTTCAATTCGAAATCATAATTAGCAAAAGGGAAAGAAGAAAGAGATGAAACTAGATTTGTTGTTGAATGAATTATGAAATCAATCCTCAAGAATGTCGTAGCCCTTTTTCAATCCTTGGATTAGATGGAAGTCTAAGCCTTCATTAATGGAGGAAAACGGAAGGTAAAAATGTGAGAGAAGAGAAGAGACAAAGAAGAAGAGACAAAAATCCTAAAACTTGTATTTTCCTAAAGAAAAACAACCTACTACCTAACTTAATGTCCCTCGTCGTAACCTGCTGCCCTAGTTTAAATACAGGCTCCTAAGGGTCAAAACGTAAAACTCAATTAATAATTATTCAATTACATTAATCCTCTACTCAATAGCTGTCTTTGGAATCCTTATTTTTTTAAATTCGAATTCTGGAGGGAAAGTTATGCTTGTAATTGCTACTCAGTATCCATGATGAATCTGCGAAGATATTTAGTGGTATTTTTGGCAATTAAGATCTGTCTGTTTTGATTTTTGATATGAAGAGAAATCGTAGTCCTAGATGTTAGCTTCAAAACGCAACTAGAAAATGCTTAAACAGACATCCGTGGACTAAAATATGGCCCAAATACTACACCAAGGTTAGAAATTGCGAATGCAGTGCTCTAGCTTCTCCCAGGCCGAGTTTCAACTTCTTATCATCAGAATTGGGTTCTGACCTTTTATAAGAATTGTGCGCCTTCTCTTAACTTTCCTACAAATCAAGAATCACAATGAAATGATTTCTACAACTCAAGATATGGTCCAGAAACCAAAACAGTATCAGAATTTGCCAAATACTGGAAAAATTAAATAAAGCCCAAATAAAATTCAAACATCATAAAATGATCCAATTCAAATCAATTAGGCACAAAAGAGGATTAATGAACTAAGAATGAGAGGAAATAAGGTTATAAAAATCTAATTGATTAGAAATCTAGAACTCTCTGGACACCTAACTCGCTCAAGCGAGATGTGTCTCGCCCAAGCGAGGTACTCGTCGCTTAAGCAAGAATCTCTCGTTTAAGTGAAAGCGCGTGAGATCAAGGTTATTTAAGGAATCTCAAACATAAAATTTTCATTTCTCTCAATCTCTGTCTCAACTTCTCTTGTTCTCTCTGAGTTCTCACTCCCTTTTCTTCTAAAAATCCCCTCTAAACTATGATTGTTAGTTGCATCCAAGTTTGGGTATTCGATCTAAGTAGCTCTAAGTAAGTTTTCTTGAGTCTATATCTTGATTTACCGATCGTTTCTACTCAAATTCTATTTTTAAAGGTTATCTTGTATTGTATAGGAAGAACTTTCATTCTAAACGGTTTTTTTCATCAGACTCCTTCTAGATCTTTATATTAAGGTAAGGAGAGTTCAGTTTTATCATTAAAACATAAAAATATTTATACTCTTGAAACTCTAGTAGTGTTTGTTTCTATTGTGAAATTTTATATATATATATATATATATATATATATATATATAAAGATGAAATTTTTAAATATTATGATAGGTTGATGATGTATATTTCTCTGAATTTAGGAGGTTCAATGGATGATAACTGATTATTTTGAGATATTATGAAGTATAATTAATTGTAGTACAAGATTTGGATTGAGTCCAGAGATATTCGATCTCTAGAAAAATTGTTTAATTGATAGTCGAACTATATGTACGAATCGTATGATGATGTGGCTGTTGAATTTGATTGAAAGTTGAATATATGTGAAAATGAGTTAAATGATGAATAGTGTGTATGAAAAGTATATGATATGTATAATATGTATTGTTGTGAAAATATTTGAATAGAATTGAATCTAAGAAGTATGGAATTTTGAGGAGATTGTGAAGTTATGAGATGTGTATTTACAAATGCAAGAATTGTAGCCAGCAAATTGATGTGATTATGATCCAAGTATTGTGACACATCGATGGGTGTATTCATAATATAGGTATCTACATTGAATTAGATGGTTATAATACATGTATTGTAATATGCTGATCTGTGGATGATATATGAAATGATGAAAAAGGAATTAATGTGAATAGCCACAGTGATATACTGGGAGTATAGATAGAGAACCAACTATGGAAGCCTGGGGGAAACGTAGGTGATGGATGACATTTGCTAAATGTGCACAATTTATAAAGTTACGAATGCATCGTAAGACCACACATGCTTTTCCTGACTAACACTCCTAACTGTACTTTTGCTAACTATAAGTGTGTACATTGTATTCGTATGCATGGGTTAACCGGTAGACATCATGAAATGTTGGAGGCAACTATGGAATGTGATCACATTGTATATGAAATTGTTGAGTGGGAAATGTAATAAATTGAACATGATATTGATATGCATATGAGCAATGTTGTGAATGGATTATGATGAATAATGTGGTGTTTTATTTGAATTCGATATAAGCCTTATCATATAAATTGATGTATTTGGAATATAATAATGATCGTGTATTTTATTAATTTTATGTAAATATGATATGGAAATTTTTATAGGAACTAATGTATTCATTTTGCATATGGATTGTAAAAATATATTTTCTAATATAGAAATGATACTTGTTGTTATGATTTAATGATAAGAAAGGAACCCATCCCTACAAAATATTTAAGGTAACAAGAATGATGGTTAGGGACAAATTCTCAACGTCTGGGCATGGATTCTGCTCGTAGAAAATTTGTTCTTGATGATATTATAACTAAGTATTCTAAATTATATATATATTTTGGTTATTAGTTTATAAAAAGTATGCTTTCATATGTATACAATTTAAATTCAGTGCCTATGCACTTTATGTTATTTGAATTTGGTAATATTATCAAATTACATTTAGATTTTGATTCTTTTACTGTTTAAATTAATGGTAAATATGTTTGAAAGAGAAAAATTTGGATTTCTCACATATTGAAAATACCCAATTTGGACAAGAACCAATTTATTCTTTTGATTTGAAGTTGGAAAAGATTTAAATGATTAGTTTTAATTAAGAAATCAACTTGTTGAGTTAATTTGTTATAAATTATTATTTATTTTCCAGAATTTAAAATGTACGATGTTACAAAAAGCATCTACAGGCTACACACTCATTTCCTGACGAGATTCTTGACTATACCTTTGCTAAAAGGGGTCGGGTCAACACACGTGTTGTTGTGGCTAACCAACAGCTATCTATGTTATGAAGTCCTCAAGGGATCCCAAGGGCAATGAATATGAAAGTGTAATGAATGTGAAATTGTGATAGGAATCCCCTTGCTGGAATTCTGGAAGAGGACTTTTCTTGGATAACAAAAATGCACAAGGGTTGGAGAACGTCGTTTACGAACTCGGAACTATATCTCAAGTTATAGAACTCGAAATTGAACGAGACCAAAACAAGGTGAATCCTCACGTTTTGGGAAGCAATTTTGACTCAAGAATCATTGAAAAAGGATTTGTAGAATGGAAGTTATGAACATGACTTGTTTTGGACGAAAATTGGGAAATTTAGGGTTTTAAGGGAAATATGGTGGTGATAATGGGTGGCACCACTTTCAGGGAGAAAGATAACCCACAAAGACGCCACAAGGGAGGTGGAAAGCCCTTGAGAAGACTTGGTTCAGCCAAGAACCCAGAAGAATCACTCTCACACAAAGTTTTGTTTGATAATCCAAATATGCTTTCTTTGATGTAAATGTGAATATATATAGGGCCTGCCACTTAGCAGTCACAAAATCCTAAAAGTTATTATGGGCCAGGTAGCCCATTAAAACATAATGAAAATAAAAGAAATAACAATAACTAGAATTTATTGGGCTAAATTCGTATGCCCATATGGCAACCTACTTAAACTTATGACAAACTTTATTTAGTAGCATACAATGCTTTTAAAATCTTAAAAATAAAATAAAAATACTAGCAGCTCTTCTTACATCAAGGGTATTCAATTGAAACAATGCAATGAACTAATTTAGGCTCTAAGTCCTCCAACTTAGGAGCAACTTCAAGAATTGTTGCTACCACTTGGTTTAGAGTCTTCTTAGCCTTCTTAGCTCTTGCTCTAGTCATAGGTCTCCCAAGTCCTTCAAGTGCGTTGTTCCTTTTGTCCTTAACCATATCCTCATCAAATTGTGATGAATATGAAGTAGTATAGAAATTGTATGATTATAATATATGCATTGTAACATATCAGTTAATGTTGTTATGATATATGTGTTATAATACATCGACGGGTGAGATTAGGACACATGTATTATGACAGATTGATTGATGTGGTATAATACATGATCATGACATACAAATTAGTGTGAAATGCTTGCCTTAGATATTTACAAAGATGATTGATTGGTTGTTATGTATATGCTCACCTGTGATGATGATTTGTATGCCCTGAGTGTTATTGTTAATCTAATACATATACATTAAATAATACTTTGTGTTATATTTATACATATCCCTTTTCTTATATCGAAAAAAGAGATTTAGCAGAGTGAGAGATGCTTACCCTTACTAATATTTTTAGGTAATAAAAGTGAAGGAATAAAGATAGTTGATCTGTTCTAGAATCATAATCTAGTGGGATTGGAAGGAAGATTGCTTTATAGGGATTGAAATAATTTGAGAAATTGTTGATGAATCCATATTTTATTGAATTTTTACTAGTCTTTTTAGTGTTATTTAGTAGAAAAAGCAAACTTAGAAAGTGTAAATAAGATGAAAATTCCATTTAGGTCAAATATCATAGGTTTCTTAATTTTTGGTTAATTTACATTGATTTACATAGAAAAAATTTGTAATTTTGATCATTTGAACAATTGTGCAGAAATTTCTAGACTTATTCCATAGATTTTTAGCCTTTGAGAAAATTTGAGTTGAAAGTGGTCACTTTCAAAAGTGAAAATTGACACTACTATGAACGATGACAACTTCACTATAAATTGATTTTTGGAAATTGGGGTTAGAGTGTAACGCCCCAATTTTTGTTAGTTGGCTATTAGCTCTTGAATTTTAATTATTTGCTGATTTTGACTTGCTAGTATCGAAATAATTGGATAGATGCTGATTTTTATTTTAGAATATTGATTTATTTCTAAATTTGGCATTTTAGGGTAACGGCATGCAATATATTTGGTTTTATTATCGTCCAAGAATTTCTCTAATTATGTCTAGCTATATTGTCTAAAATACCCCTGAAAATTTTATCCAAAAAGTTAATTTTTGTCTTATTTAAATAATTGTCAAATCATAATTATTCGCCTAAAAAAATGTAAGATTTAGTAATCATTGCATTAGATTCTTAATTATTTCTTAGTCGTCAAAATTCTTGCACAAAATCTCACAAAATCTAGTAATCATTACTTCTAAGATTTCCAAATCTAGCATCGACCACTAGATTTTCATGCAACTAAATCTTGTCTCCCAATTTACAAATATCGTGATTACCCGAATCTTCCAAAATCTAGTACTTGTCACTAGAAATACATACAAGAGATTTTGTCTCCCAATTTGCAAACATAATTATTTTGAAAAATTCTTTTCTTGCATTTCAAAATGCCAACATCATGATTGCTTTAATCAATTGCCTTTTCTTGAATTTAGCACCACATCAAATGTCTTGTCCACATGTCAACCTAGTCATGTCGCATTCTTTTCAGGCCAATCAAATTACATGCAATTGCTGCCCAAAATCTCGTCTTTGGAATTTTGTGGCAACTTTTTGGAAATTGGGATATCCATAACTGTTTGCATGCAACCCAAAATTTTTCCATGCAATTGCTTGCTGAAATTGTACTAACTTTGCTTGCAAGTTTCCCTAAAAATCACTATTCCTACAAAAAAAAAAAATTATGGCACCCTTTCTTATCTTATTTTTCACCAATTTCACCCAAATTTTACCCAAATGAAACCATGTGCAGTTCTTAAACTTTAGAGCCTTGCCAAGTAAGCCAAATCGTAAGTGTTTAGTGGCAATTGGCCAATCTAAACTTAACCCTCCATATAAATAAGCTTGCCAAACTAAATTGCACCTTTTGGAAGCCAAAAACAAAAAACTCTCTCTTTTTCTCTCACTTTGCTCTCACACTTCTCATTCTCTCAAAGTCTAAAAATCTCTCAAGAAATCGAGAGGTTCCAGTCCATAAATCTCACCAAATCTTCATCCAAATTACCCAAATACTTTACCTTTCCATCACCAACTTCTTCCTCCATCATCCCTCTAATTTTTGTGTTGAAAGAACTTACCTAAGAGGAAGAACTTGAAGGTCTTGGTTGCTGTTTTCTCAGTCCAGCAAGCACTCCTTGGAGATCCACCATTTCCAGCCCTTCCTTCTTCAATTTCATGCCCAAAAAACTCAAAGGCAAGGGGGAGTTCTCATCCTTCTATCTTTTACTTGCTTTCCTTGGTTGAAATTGTGTAAAATCTTGGAAAGGTTTCATTTTTATCTTCAACAATTTTGAACAAGCTCATTGTACCATTTGCATGTTGAGTTTCACTTGATTTCTTCACTTTTATTACCTCTAAATTTTTGGTTTTATGTGTGAATGAGGTAATCCGTTTGAAAGCTTGCATTTTTGACATTTGCATGTTGTTTCCTCCTTGTGCATGTCTCGGTTTTACACTTCTCTTGTTGAAATTCTTGTTCAAATGATGATCCACCCTTGTAATCATGAAACCATGAACTTGGATGACAATTTCCTTCAATTGCATGTTGAGTTTTCACTTTGTAAATTACTTCCTAGTTCCCCTAACACTCATCTCGACATTTTCCAAAACACTACATGCAGAACACAACTCAGTAGATAATTTCAGACTTCAAATTCAATATCTCTCAATCAAAACTCAAATTGAATCTCTTTTTTTAGGTCAAGGTAATTTTTTGCAGAATTTTGTTAATGTGAAAGATGCAATGCAGAATTTTTTGCATCCTTGCCCTATTTTGCTGCATTATTCTGTAGAATTCGTAGTTTAATACTCCATATTTCTTCACACCTGCTTGCAATTTTTCTGCTATGTATTACTTAGCATCTTTGCCTCATTTTACTTCACTTAGACATCAATTTTTTTTTTTGCATAATTGTCATCTGCACATTCTACATTTTTGTTACTCCATATAGTTTACTTCTTTTCACTTCTCATAGTTAATTTCTAATGCATGACTAGATCAAATCCTGAAGACTTGTATCCACTAGATCCAGAGATTGATAGGACATTTCATAGTAACATTAGAATACATAGACATAATTCTAAACACACTGAGGAACTTTCATCTCCTTCATCTATCCACTCTTCATCACATTCTTTAGATTTTGAACTTGAAAAAATGGCTGACAATGAAAGAACATTAAAGGAATTGAAAAAGACTTAACTTCGTGCAAAAGCTTGAGTTGAAGATGTTTGAGTTGAAGATTGAACTAAAGGAAGTAGAGGACATGAGCTTAAAAGATGAAAAATCAAGTGTTATGTGTTGGGCGTAGCCACTTTGGGTGCATAGAGTTAATACTTTGAAGAGGAAAACCCATGAAGATCAAATAGAGTGTCCATTCTAAGTGCTGAGAGTAGCCACGTGCAGAAGAGAGTGTCTACTCTAAGTGCTGAGAGTAGCCATGGGCAGAATTACACTCTAATTGCTGAGAGTAGCCACGTGCAGAGAGTGTCTACTCTAAGTGCTGAGAGTAACCACGCGCAGAAGAGAATGTCTACTCAAAGTACTGAAAGTAGCCACTCAAAGCTGCGTGTGGACACTCTGGTCACTTAAAGTAACCACGCACAAGGCTTATTTGCACAAAACACATGCGCATGGACCCTTTAAGTGCTGAGAGAGGCTACGCAAAATAACAGAATTTTGAAAATCACTTCTAATTGTCAACTTTGGATGATTTGAGTTCTTATTTTAGTTGTAGAAGCTTCTAGAAGACCTTTCATGCTATAATCCTCAAAGGTTAAAGTGTGGAAGTGGAAAAGGAGAGAAAAACATTGGAAATAAAAGTTAAGAGTTCAAAATTGGAAGCCTTTTGCCATTTTTTGTTTTCTTTTTATTTCCACACCTTAGGAGAGTAAGAGAGGGAGATTGGGGGCGACTTGATGAATCCATATTTTTACTAGTATTTTACTGTAGTTTTAATACATTTGATAAAGAAAATATATGGAAAAAAATAGAAAAACTCATAAAAATAGAATGATTAAAGGTTTTCTTTAAGTACATAGTTATTTTAGCATTTATGAATTTTCTATGTAGAAATTAATAATTCAATCATGTTTTTGTAGGAAACTTTGAGCAAAATTCATGAAGATGGAAAATCAACAGAAGGATAGAAGAAAACTAGCAAAACTGGATGCAAGGAACAAGGTTTAATGGAGTTTGACTTGGGCGTGATCACTATTGCTAGTGAAAGTGATTGATCCAGAGCTTAAAAGTGAAGGGGAATCTGTGCGTGATCACTCTTGTCAACAAGAGTGATTGTTCCAGAGAGTTTCTCAGCAGAGCACAGATGCGCGTGACCACTTTCGCTGGTGAGAGTGAATGTTCCAGAGAAGCTCTAATCATAGCTAAATGTGTGTTGTCACTTTCACTAATGAAAGTGAACGTTCCAGAAGAACTTTATTCACATTAGAGATGCACGTTACCACTTTCACTGATGAAAGTGAATGGTCTAGAGAAGCTTCAATCAGAGCGAGGAGTGCTTTATCACTCTCGTCAACAAGAGTGATTGTTCCAGAGAGACATGAAGCAATGTATGTTGCGCGTGGCCACTTTTGCTCATGAAAATGAACACGCGCATATCTCAACTCCCAGCGTTGCCACTTTTATGAAGGAAAGTAATTGTTCCAGTCTCAGAGAACACTAGATAAGCTTCTGCGTTGCTATTTTAGTGAAGAAGAGTAGTAACGCGTAGATGGCGAGAAATCTATAAATTGCAGAAAAGCTCAAAAATTTGGATCTTTTGTTCATTTTTCATTTCTATTTAGTTTTCTGGTGTGGAGAGAGTCTGAGAGAGCGATTGGGGATGAACATCGAACTTCAACCTAGAGGAATCAGATTGAAGATCGGTTGAAGATTCTTCTTCTGCGTTCATTCTTCTCTTCTTTCTTTTTCTCTTGTAATGGCTGCTTGAAACTTTTTTAGTTAGAGATTATGAATCCAAAACGAATGTGTTGAATTGATTCTGGATCTGGATTTTGAGTATTTGAATGGATTAAGTGATTGATTCTGCATTTTACGTAGTGATTGAATGGAAGTTTGATTACCTAATTATAGAGAAACTCTTATCAATGGAAATTGAACTTGTTTCTCATATCTAAATCAATCACTAGGATTATAGATTTTTTAGGGATAAGATAACTTAATCTTGCAATCTTCTGGTTTCTAACACTTAAAGTAACATTTAATTGAACCAGATCTAAGAAATTAGAGTGAGTGTACCCAAATGAACACGAACAAGAAATTATTCATTCGACATTAGTGTGGAACTAAACAACAATTTCACAATTTAATTCATAGGTGAGGGTACATTATCCTTCATTTCATTATTCAACCTATTCGTTACCAAGTCATGCATATTGTGTTATGTTTTACTAGTGTACTTGAAATTTCTTCAAATTAATTTCTTTTTATGAAAAAGATAAAGGTGAGTGTTCAACATCACATGCTTCGTAGGATGGAATTCTAAAATCATAACGAGAGATATATAAATAGAGAGAAAATTTTGATTTTGTGCATATACGTCCCTAGTTTAAGCAATTCAAGGTAAACCATCGTGAAATGAACAAAAGAGAAGACCTCATAGTTCAGTATTTCAAAATTCATTATAAACAGCCCCCCAAAAAAAAGAAAGTATAAAACTTAAGAGCAGTGTTCACCCATGACACAAAAAAAAATAAAACATCTACATATAAAACTCTGGTGGAAAGGAATTCTCACTAGGATCAGATTCCATTCCATCAGAATCAAGTGAAGCATCCACAGGCTGAGGGCAAGGAGAGGATGGCAGGTCGTCCGGGTCTCTGTCAATCCAACCGATGGTAGGTGGTGGCGATCTCGAGGTAGATGGCAGTGGTGGAGAAGGGTGTCGGGTGGAAGGTCCAGCTTCGTCGGGAGGTGGCGCCTGAATATCGAGTGGTTGACGAGGGACTGGCCTAATGGAAGATGCAACCACTTCAATGTCCTTCCATTCAGGTGCAGGCGCAGGAGTAGGGCTAGGACAGGGGCTGGGTTCAGGGTCAAGGTCAATGATAGTTTTACCTTTATCCACAAAAGTCTTAAGACGTTTGGTAGGAGGGTCATGATACGATGGAGAAGAGGGAGGTGTATGAATGATGATACTCCGTTCGGGTGGTAGGGGCACGAAGATTTCTGCAAAAATGTGGTCCATCCAGTTGGGCTTCCATTCGCCTTCAGTGAGAGGCCCCATGGACATGGAGACCATTCCCTGGTATGCCAGGCGGCGCGTTGCTGGGTCGTAGATCCATCCCTCCTTTCCTCCCGAATCCTCTCCCTAAATCCTCACTTGGAGTAGGTCCATCTGCCATGCATTCATGCAACACACAACAACAGCAAGACAAGACGCAACACCAGACAAAAAAAAAAAAGAACAGAAAGGGTGAGCTCAATACATTCAATTATCAGAAATCGAATAAGTAAGAAAATCAGCATAATAGTAACGAACCTACTGACTCATAATTCAATAATCACATTATCATAACATAATATTCATCAAACAGCCACAACGCAAATAAAATGAATAAGTTCGTCATAACATAATTATTCTCAAGGTAATTGAAACGTCACTACTTCTTCAGTTTGTTCCCACTATTCCTCCAGTCAAGGTGATCGGAGGCCCTCGTTCCCTACAAGCACACATTGCATGTAATCCATCAAGAATATTCTCCCAATTTAACCATTTCGGTTCCTCAGGAACGAGTCCTTCCACGATCCTCGGTAATGCTTGCTCGCGTCAGGATTAGTGGAGGTTTCGATGGCGACGTGTCCCGGCCGCGGTGAGCTATTCCGCGCCATTGGGGCAACCCCCCTCCACTACCCCCAAGGTTCTTCCCTCAAACCTGAACACTCACATCCCTCAGCTGTGCTAGACTGTGACCTTGACTCTCCATCCTCCATATCATGCACATAAAGAGTTTCGTAACCGCATCCTCCTCACACCCTTTTTGAACGCACATTAAATTCCCAAAGGTCACAAACCACATATTCAAATGCATTCTCATAAGAGCTGGTACGTTCAAAGAATAAAAGAACCATCCGTTCACGGTCCAAGAATAAAAGAAAAAGAAGAGAAGATGGAGATAGTCATAAAAATTTTGTTTAAATATCATAGTCGAAATGTACCTTAACAAACAAAATGATCATCAAAGAATCATGGAAATAACCACAAGTTTAATCACACATGCAACTCATTTTTACCATAAATTTTTTGTAAAATAGTGATTAGGTGGTAGGAAAATTCTTTCATTGTTAAGAAAAAGGGTTCCTTGGTCATACAGAATCAAACCGAGAGAAAAAGGTGAGTAATTTCTTAGCTAAAACAAAAGGAAGAAGGGTAGTCGATGAAAACCAAAAAGAACACAAGGATTCATAGAGTTACTTTAACATGCAATCGGATATTCATCAAAGTTACCAACTTTATTCAATAATAAAGATACACAACTGAGACTCATACAAGGATTTCAATATTATCAACATGCAAAACTATTTCAACCTCAATCAAGTTCACGCAAGTCACAAAACATGGATTTTTAAAACACCATCCAAATAGAATCGCCACAAGATGAAGGAAAATGGTTTGCATGTAAATTTTCGTTGATGAAGAACAGATATGAAAACAAGAAGAGAGTGCATGCAAAGTTTACAAGTTAACGGACAATCACATGCATTCAAGCGCAAACAAGAGCTCCCCTAACCTTGTTTGGTATGAGAAAGAGAGATAGAGTGGAAGGCTTGGTCTTGGTACTAGCAGGATCTTGATCACAACTTGAGTCCTTGGTGTTTTGTCGCCTCCTTGAGGTTGGTGACGGAGTGTGTTGTCTACCAGAGAAAAAGGGCATAGAGGTTTGGTGAGAGGGTGGGGATGTGTCGAGAGAGAAAAGAAGTGGTGAGGTTGAGAGTGTTTTTGAAAATAAGGGAAAAAGGACGCGTGAGGATTAGAAGGTGTTCTTATATAGTGTGGCTTAAAGCTCTGCCTATTCGTCTTCCAAATGCTGGCCGTGAGTGCACAAGAAGGGTTTTTAGGGTTAGGTTAGGCGAAGTGACACACCCTTTCGCCTTCTCACTTGAAGAGTCACGTCTCATGGTGTCCAGGTGCAGGTGAGGCGCCTTCTCAAGAGCATTCAATGCACAGAGTGTAAAAGAAGCAAGCCATAGGTGATCCACACACCTCCACACGCCATTCATCATGATGGAGTAACCGAAATGGAGGTTTGACCTAGGTAAGAGTGGGTAATTAATGCACATTGGCGGCTAGGGTTTGTTGTGGAGGGAAGCGGGTTCAAACCTTTCGTGTCCCACAATTTGAAAAGGGTGATGTTATTTTGATTGGTTAGTGAAAAGGTGATGCCTTTCTCTCTGCCTTGGACGTGTGGCTAGTGCCATAAAACAGGAAATAATTGCATGAAATCAATGGAGTATAATTTCCATAAATACGTTGCTAAGTTTTTGGCTGTACATTAAGTGCAGGCTGGCGGCTAGGTCAACTCCAGAAGGAAGTTGAGTAGATTTTTCCTTTGTTTTTCTCATAAGGTTAAATGCGGTTAAGAGGTAAATCAGGTAACTTTAATGATGGTTTAAATGAGGCAGAGAGGCCCCTCGGTTTTAAACAATTTAAAACGTGGTTATTAAAAGAATTGAATGATTGATTGTTTTCGGTAATGCCATGCCATTAATGCAAAGTGGCTACTTAAATTTCTGATGGAAGGTGGCGCCACTTTTGGCCATGCATTCACACAAATCTCCCTAGGGTTTTTTTTTTTTGCCATAATTTCAAGGTAATTAAGGAAGGAATATATATAGTTTATATCGAGGCACGGTTACGGGAATTAATTGCCTCAGGTGGGACGTTTCAAGTTGATTGGCACGCCCACTAAATGCATGTAACCGATTGGATTAATGTGGAGGGAATCAAGCAGGCGCCTATTCACTCCCCTATGGTATTTAAGGTAGGTGGGTAATTGAGGGAGTTTAATGGTGGTTAAATGAGGAAATAGGGGTTTCTTCGAGTAAATGAAAAGGCAAGGGTATCTTCTCTAATTAACTACAAGATTCACGTTAATTTATGATTAATAACCTACCTTAATTAAATGTGTACGAGAATATGGAAAGTTTCCTTCTAGAAGAGGATTGAGGCTTTAAATTTTCAGTTGCACTATATAAAAAAAAAGAAAGTTACACGTGCAATTCACTCAAATTTAAGAAGCATATCACACAATCAAATAATAAGAATTAAAAGAACTATGTAACATTAATATCAATCATCAGGGGAATGAAAGAAATAGGGTCCATTCATCTAACTCAAAAGACTATCTCGCCCCTAGCCTAATCTCACTAACCTTGGGTTAAGTCAAGGTGACTTCATCACATAATCATATAGGCATGCACATACGAAATTTACTAAACACACCCTGGGAGAAATAATTATGCAAGCAGGGAACATAGTATGATTAAACAGTTGTAGCAAGAACTGAACTAGAGTAGTAAAAATCAAACAAATGTGTCACTAATTAATAATTAACACTCTCTGCCAGGTAGACCAAAATTTGGGATGTTACATATTTTCCTTTCTGATTTTAATATCTGTCACTTTTATCTCCAAAATCCATATGAGTCGTGAAGCTCAACTAATTGTGGACTTGTGAAGTGATAATTGAGTACTTTATTCCTTGAGGATGATATTTGGGACTCAAACACAGTTCTATCATTTTTTATAACTTGCTACAAAAATACTAGTACACTTGCTAGTCAAATTTACTTCTGTTTTGAAGGTGACAAGTTTTTGGCGCCGTTGTCGGGGAATATTGTTTTCAATATCATTAGTAACAAGAAAGTAATTAGATTGAGCATTTATTTTCTTTAAAGTTTCTTCTATTATTAGATTACATTTAGAATTTTTCTATTTGCAATCTATTGAATAGTTAATTCTATATTTTTTTGAATCTGATTTCTGATATATTTTGTATTTTATCAAGTAGTTATTTTGCATTTATACAAAATTCGTATTCTATTTTGCTGTAATTTTTAGATTTCTGCACTTTATTGCTCTTAGATTTCTGCCATGAAATCTAGTCAAATTCGTTTAGCTCAACTAGTTATTGATTTGTGAAGTGGTAATTGATAGACCTAATCCCTAAGGACGATACTTGGGACTCATTAATTTTCAAATTTTATTACTTGCTACAATTACCTAGTACACTTGCTAGTTAGTTCTCTAATTTTGTGACACTGCACCTAACATAACTTAGCAAACTCTATGCATACAGTATTCTAACATTGATGCTCCTTGGCTGCACCTAACATGGCCTTGCAGGTAATGATCCACACAAGCATATCAAGGAGTTCCACATAGTTTGTTCGACCATGAGTCCACAAAGTGTACCTAAAGAACATGTCAAATTGAAGGCCTTCCCATTCTCTTTGATGGATTCAGCCAAGGATTGGCTTTACTATCTCCCTCCTAGATCTATTACCAGTTGGGACAACTTGAAGAGACCTTTCCTGGAGAAATTCTTCCCAGCATCAAGAGTTGCATCTATAAAGAAAGAAATTTGTGGGATAAGACAGCTTGAAAGAGAAACACTATGAATATTGAGAAAGATTCAAGAGATTGTGTGTTAGTTGCCCTCACCATCAAATAAGTGATCAATTGCTCATCCAATATTTTTCTGAGAGATTGCACCCCATGGATAGAAGCATGATAAACGCTGCGAGTAGAGGGGCATTGGTAGATAAGACTCCAGTTACAGCCCCCAATTTGATTGACAACATGGCTACCAATTCTTAACAATTTGCAACAAGGCAAAATTCTTGTGTTACCAGAAGTGTAAGTGAAATCCAAGTTGCTGAATCTAGTAAGCTAGAACACAAGCTTGATGAATTAACATCCATGTTGAAGCAATCGACTTATATGCAGAAAGTGCTACTGTATCTTCAACTCCTTCACCAGCCATTCCAGCCATGCTGTGTGGCATTTGTTCAGATACATACTATTATACTGATAACTGCCCTACACTGCAAGAGTTTGACACTCTGGAAGGTAATCCTTAAGCTTGTGCTGCAAATATTTATACTCATAAGTTTCTTTTTCAGCATTCGCAGCAACAACCCAATTGGGATCTATCTTTCAATAGGTACAACTCAGGCTAGAGAAACCATCCAAATTTGAGATGGGGGAACAACTCACATCAGCATAATCATAATTTCTTTTAATGTATGCTCACTTGTTCTAAGGGCTCTACAACTTGTTTATTTAATTCAGAGATTGAAAGAATAGTTCGTAGACAAAGAAAAGAAGTGAAAGAGTAAAGAATGGCAGAGGGAAGAAGATCAATTCAAGATTATATGACACCTACTGCTAGAGGCACCCCTGGAAGCATGGCGGCCCCTAATGTGGAGGCAAACAATTTTGAATTGAAACCAGCACTCATAACCATGGTCCAGAACTCCATACAATTTGGAGGCATGCCTAATGAAGACCCCAATTTACATCTGACAAAGTTTCTCCAATTGACAGATACCATTAAATACAATTGAGTCTCCAATGATGCTATTCAACTCTGTCTTTTCCCCTTCTCAATATCTGAAAGGGTGAATGCATTGTTTTCCTCACTCCCAGCCAATTCCATCATAACTTGGGAGGATCTTACTCAACAATTATTGGGAAAGTACTTTCCCCTATCAAGGTCCTCTAAGCTTATGACGGAGATATATTGCTTCCAACAATATGAAGCAGAATCCTTATTCGAGGCACGGGAGCGATTTGGAGAGCTTTTAAGGAGATGTCCTCATCATGATTTTTCGACGTGGAGACAAGTGTAAATCTTTTACAGTGGCCTATCAATCACCACCAGGGCTACGATTGATGCTGCAGCAAGAGGTTCCCTCATAAGAAAAGATCCAAATGATGAATACAAACTAATAGATGAGATGACATCTTCTAACTTTCAGTGACACACTACTGACTTTGACAACATCAAGAGGAAAGAGACTGCCCCAATCTACCAAGCAGAGAGCAGCAACCCATTAATGAACCAAATGGCAGCCCTTGCAAAGTAAGTAGAATCTTTGATGAAGGCTCAAGACCAACCTATAAGAGCTTTTGTAAGCGTAGAATCTAAGCAAGAGGAGGCAAATTTTATGGGCAATCACAGTTCAAGGTGGAGGAGTAATCCTCCAAACTCTTGGGGGAATGGCTTTGGAAGTCAAAATTCAAGTGTTTATCACCGTCCTTATATGCAAAGTCAGGGAGCAAGACCAGACGGGAAAGAAGCCCCTAGATCCCAGTCTAACTTTCAAGAACAAATGATACAATATGTGCATTACTCTGATAAGAGGATGACAAAGCTTAAATCCAAGTTGGACCAACATATTGAGAGAACTGATAAGAGGTTAGCAGAGGTCAAATATGAAATACAAGCCAACTCTTCTAAGATGAGTGCACAATTGGAGCAAATTACGAACCTTTTGAGTCAAAGAGTGATGGGAACATTGCCATCTCAGCCTGAACCTAATCCAAGGGAGCAATGCAACGCCATCAAATTACAGGAATCGTAGAACAGAAGCACATGCACGCCCATGCTTGTTGAGAAGCATGCCTGTTACAAATTTGGAGAACTAACTAGCAAGTGTACTAGGTAGCTGTAGCAAGTAATAAAATTTGGAATTTAATATGAGCCCCAAGTATCATCCACAAGGATCTTATTTCAATTACCACTTTGTAATTTAACAATTATGGAGCAAAACAATTCATTTGAGAAGTTTGTAACATGTAAAAGTAAGAAATAAAAACAATAAAAGGTAATAAACTTGCTGTAAAAACAGAATATGAATTTTGTATTAAGAATGCTATATGGAAAATAGTTAGGAATCACTTCACCAGAATTTTAATTGCAATGTAATCATGTTCTGAACTCTTGAGAATTTTAATTGATTGCTAATCAATTTCACTTCTTTAACCAAAGGACAATTCCTTGCCTCATTGATCCTAATACCTAATTAAACCTCCCTAATTCCTTAGGTGAAATTCAATCAAATATTGCATTAAGTTCCAGAAATTATAGGATTACTAGATCATGATACTTATTCCTAAGACTCAATAACCTAGGCATATGATTCAGATTTGAGAAATAAACTCAATTTCCATTGATGAAAATTCTTCTAAATTCAATTGAATGAAGGATTAGTTCACAACTGTATTAAGAACATAATCATATACTCAATTCAATTAAAATCTCAAGATTCAATCCACAATTACATCACAACATCAAATCTGGATCTATAGATCCTTTACCAAAAAGGTTTAGAACAACATTACAATGGAGAAAGGAGAAGTAAGAGAAGAAAACAAGAAGTAGAAGAACATCTTCCAAGACCCAATCTTCACTCTGATTCCTCTAGAAATGAAGCTTGAAAGTCGCTGATGAATCCACATTTTACTAAATTTTTATACATCATTTATTACTTTTTATAGAAAAGAATATACTTAGATAGTGTAAATAAGATGAATATTCCAATTAGGCTAAATAATATAGGTTTCTTAGTTTTTGGTTAATTTACATTGATTTAGATAGTTTATTTTACTTGTTTTGATCATTTGAATAATGTGACAGGAATCCCCAAGCTTATTTTGAAGAATTATTGGATTTTGAGAAATTTGAGGTGAAAGTAACTACTTTCAAGATTGATAGTGACAACTACAACAAGCCACTTCCAGCAAAGGGACCAAAGTGATCACTTTCAAAGCTTAAAGTGACAACTACAGCAGTCCAGAATCCACTAAACCTGTGCGTGGTTACTATGAAAGTTCATAGTAATCACTCCAGAGCATGAAGAATTGAAGGTGCTGCGCGTAGTTACTATCAAAGTTTATAGTGACAACTCCAGAGAGTCCAAAATGTCCCAGTGCTGCGCGTGGTTACTATGAATCTTTCATAGTAATCACTCTAGAGAGGAAAAACTCAACTGATGCTGCGCGTGTTTACTATGAAAGACTGAAAGTAATTACTTTGGAGGGCGCCAGCTTTAGTATAAATAGATTTTTACCAAATTAGGCTAGCGAGTTCTTACACTTTTTGAACCTTTCCTCCTCTTTACTAAATTTAGGACATTTTCCAGAGCTTAGGGCAACCTTGGGTGACAGCCAAGGGTCCAACCTAGGGTTTGGTTTCTCATTTCTCTTGCTTTTACATTAATGTTAATGAGTTTTCTGCATTTTCCAACTGCATTTTTGACCCCCATTTCTATGGGGGGCTAAATTTTGTGTAATCCTTAGTAAGTTCATATGGATTCTTGAGTTCTTTGATTTTAATGATAATATAATTTCTTTCTTCTCATGAGTTACTTCTTCCTTGTCTCTTGAATTGAATTAATGGTGAATGAGGGGAATATTGCTTAATTAACCCTAATTCATTTTTAAGGAGATTCTAAATTAGGGATTGCTTAATCCTAGGTTTAATTCTAAGGTTGCATAACTTTGGGATGAGAGATTAGAGCCTAGCAAATTGCGTAATTTCGTTAGGATAATAAGGTTGATTTTCGCTTGTTAAATTAACCTAATTCATGGGAGAAAGGATGAATGTTAAATCTTGAGTGTAATGAGGATAGAATCTTTGTGGATGAACTAAGGATTGCTGCTTTCTATTATTTGAGTTAATTAAACTTGTTTGCTTTTTACTCTTTATATTGATTTGAAACCACAAAACCCCCCCATTTTAATTGCTTGTTCATTTAGTGCCTTCAACATGTTTAATGAAGATTAATAGTCAATGTTCATGGGAGACAATCTAGGGTAACCCTAGTACTACATTAATTTGTTTAAATTTTGATGAGAATTTGCAACAAATCTTTTAAACACTCAAACGGAAAAACACCATCATCATATTGGCACCGTTGTCGGGGGCATTGGTGTTGATTTTTCTTAAACATGTTATTTGCTCTGTTTTCATTTTCGTTTTCTGCATGTTTAGTAAATTCTCTTTTAACTTTTGCAATATGAATAGTTAGTATAGTTGTAGTTTCATAGGTAATGTAACGTCCCTAATACAGACTCAATGGCACCTCATGCTTCCGCTGCGCAAAGTGACATGTGACCCTCTCTTCACGCTTAGAAATGAGTTGGCAATCTCATTTTCATAAGAGGGAGTTAACATGTAGAGATACTTTTACATTTATAAATAAATTAATATATGTATATGTGGACTATAGCTCTGCTATGCGGACATACAACACCGAGTTGTTGTTTGCGAGTCATTCATATATAAATACTCAATAGCTTCCATCATTCATAGAAACACGTACATAAAACCTCTTCTTTTCTTTTCTTTTCTCAAAAGGAAACCATGGTTTGAAAATAACACTATAATGAGTAAATACATAGAAAATCATTTGTTACAAAATAATTCTGTTTCCAATAAAGATTACAGTAATTGAATACTTATAGAATCCATAATACAACTCAAAATAGTTATCACTCTATTTAAGCCTAAGAGCAGTCCCAACACTATATCTATACAAGAACAACAATCACAAAAAGAAAATAATTAGAGTAAGTACGCCCCTCTGAAGAATTAAACCATGCGTCTTTGAGGACTCAACAAGTTGTACTCAAGTCATCAGTACAAGAAAATGCATTGTCACGAGGCTGGATTGTATAACCACATGTCTTTCTTTGATACTAGGGCCCACACCTTGATTTAGTCTCAGCTCATCTACACACACACACACACACAACAAAACAAGCAAACAAAGAAAGACACAAAAACATACAAGAGGGTGAGTCCATGTAACAAATAGCACAAGTCAAGTCACACAACAATCCATACAATAATTTTATTCTCAATCACATCCATAACACCTAGTATCAATCAATCCAACAAATCCAACAGTTTTAACATAGCCAAACATATGTTGGATGATGAATGATGCAATTTCCTTATGAAATTCACTCTTTGTTTAGTCACATGATGCAATGCATGGGGATCCCAGTCACTCGAAACATCATCATCATTATCATCATCATCATAAAAAATTCTTTCTTCTAACGTCAGAGGCGGTCGGAGGACTCCATTCCCTACTCCACATCACATTACAGCACAAGTTTCATAAAAATAATTGTCGACAGCCCACGCTTCAAGAGCATTCTTCAAGAATGGACCTACCACGACCCTGGTAATGCTTGGTCATGTTAGGATTAGTGAAGGTTTGCTGGCGACATGTCCCGATCACGGTAGCTACTCTGCGCCATTGGGGCAACCCCTCTTCATTACCCCCAAGGTTCTCCTTGAACTTGAACACCCTACATCCCATAGTTGTGCCAAACTGTAGCCTCGATGACCTCCCCAACTCACGTCATGATGCATGGACAAATAATTTAATTAATTAGCCTTCCTCATTTCATCATCACCACTTCTTCATTCAACTTCCTCTTTCTTTCAGAGGATATCACATTCGAGCACACCATCACCCATTTGGGTATCAATCATCACATCATAATTTCAAAATTAAAGAACCTTTCATTTTAAACACCCCAGTGCATGAGCTTATATACAAAATTCAGAACTCATTCTAAAAGAGGCAATCATATACTACAAGATAGGGTTACATAAACCTATTCAAATCATCACGCTAACTTAATAAATTAGAGATAGATCAAATAATTACATTCTTTCAATCCAACTAAGAATCATCAATCGAGTAACATCAAAAGACATTCATTTTTTTCATGATGCAATGCAGAATTTAGATGTAATTAAGTGCAGAAACTGTCCCCTTTTTATGTGAAAATAGGTGGATGCAATAGCGTATTAAAATGTTTCTTTTAAGTGTAGAGTCTGGCATACAACGTGTATTAAAATGTATGTTCTTAGGGTAGAATTATTTGTGTACAGAATGCTGAAAAATAATAGAATAAGTCATTTGGTGCTAAGACAGGTAGGTAATAGGGTGCAGCACATGGAATGTTATAAAGTGTTGAATAACTCATCCCTTCATGCCAAAAATAGTTATGCAGCAAGGCGCAGCATGCATAGTACATTGATATGTTAATATTCATTCACTCATGTTAGAAATAATAAAGTAATAGGGTGTAACTAACATATTAGTATTTCTTGTGATATAGAAATAAGTGGGCAGGAGAATGTTGAATAATAACTTAGTGTAGAAAGTAGTAGTAAGTTCAAAGAATAATAATATAAAATTATGTAAAAAATTAATAGCAGCTTTAGAAAGTAAGGAGTGTATAATTTTTGTAGAAAAATAGTGACTAGTTTAGAGAATGAAAGTACAAAAACATTATTCCCACCCTTTTCAACTAATACATAGAAATATGCACAAAATCCCATGAATTTCTAAAAAGGAAAGAAGGTACAACCATTCTATCGATAGAAACAATTTAAAAGTTCACAGTAAGTAGAGAACACATATAGTGTAACATCCCAAATTTCGGCCTGCATGGCAGAGAGTGTTGATTATTAACCTGGGGCGAGATAGTCTTTTGAGTCATATGAATGGACCCCATTTTCTTTTACCCCCTGATTATTGTTATTAATATTACATGGTTCTTTTAATTCTTATTATTTGATTGTGTGATATGCTTTCTTAAATTTAAGTGGAACTACACGTGTAACTTTTTTTTATTTATATTGACTGTTTACTAGGTTTTAATAGTGGGTGTACTTAAGTCTTCCATTATTCTGGTCCCATGCACATTAAGTTAGATCATTAATGAGAGCCACCATCCTTTTTACCCTAGGACTCACGTGTACTACAAAGGATCCAAGAGGCAAGTTTCAATCTTTCCTCATTTAGTGCTAGTAACCGAAAAGTCATTCATGTCCAAGGGGGGATCGAATTTGATAGCCTAGGATTCTAGCCTAAATTAACTATACTTAATGCAATTCCATTGTTCCTAGTTACCTTAAATAAATACAGCCGCCACCTCTTGAACCGTTACACTTTAATTGACCATCATTTGAAAATTTCCATATATGGTGCAACCGAAAAATAGGACTTCAATTCTTTCCTCGAGTATAGAATTTCCATATTCTTGTACATTTAATTAGGATTTTATTCAATATGCCTCTCTTAATTAGAGCAGTCAATTTTTATTTAATGCCTGAGATAGAAAATAGAAAGACACCGGCCATAATGACCTAGATTCTGAGCCTAAATAATTGCACTTAATACGATTATCAATTCCCTAGTTACTTTAATTAGGTGTAGCCGTATGTCTCTTCCTAAATCGTTACATGTTAGATTTGCAATCAATTGAAATCCCTCATTTATGGTGTAGCCGAGGATGGAGTTTTATTCCTTTCCTTAATTATGAACCTTTCAAGTTCTCGTGCACATTTAATTAAGGTAGGTCATTAATCATAAATTAGCAAGAATCTTGTAGTTAATTATAAAGGATAACCTTGCCTTTCCATTTACTCGAAGAAACCCCTTATTTCCTCATTTAATCGCCATTAAACTCCCTTAATTATCCACCTACATTAAATACCATAGGGGAGTGAAGAGGCGCCTGCTTAATTCCCTCCACATTAATCCAATCAGTTACCTGCATTTAGTGGGCGTGCCAATCAGCTTGAAACGTTCCACCTGGGGCAATTAATTCCCCAGAACCGTGCCTGACATCAACCATATATATTCCTTCCTTAATTACCTTGCATTTATGGCCAAACCCTAAGGAGATTTGTGTGAACGCATGGCCAAAAGTGGCGCCACCCTCCATCAGAAAATGTAAATAGCCACCTTGCATTAATTGCATGGCATTACCGAAAACAATCAATCATTCACATTAATTTTTTTCCTAATAACCACGTTTTAATTGCTTAAAACCAAGGGGCCTCTCCTGCCTCATTTAAACCATCATTCAAGTTACCTAATTTACCTCTTAACCGCATTTAACCTCACGAGAAAAACAAAGGAAAAACCTACTCAACTTCCTTCTGGAGTTGACCTAGCCGCCACCCTGCACTTAATGTACAACCAAAAACTTAGCAACATTTATTCTGGAAATTATGCTCCATTAATCGCATGCAATTATTTCCTGTTTTATGGCACTGGCCACATGTCCAAGGCAAAGAGAAAGGCACCACCTTTTCACTAACCACTCAAAATAACATCACCCTTTTCAATTTGTGGGACACGAAGGGTTTGAACCCATTTCCCTTCACAACAAACCATAGCCGCCAACGTGCATTAATTACCCACTCTTACCTAGGTCAAACCCCATTCGGTTACTCCATCATGATGAATGGCGTGTGGAGGCGTGTGGATCACCAATGGCTTGCTTCTTTTGCACTTTGTGCATTGAATGCTCTTGACAAGGCGCATCACCTACACCTGGACACCATGAGACGTGACTATTCAAGTGAGAGGGCGAAAGGGTGTGTCATTTCGCCTAACCTAGCCCTAAAACCTTTCTTGTGCAACTCACCGCTAGCCTTTGGGAGACGAATGGGCAAAGCTTTAAGCCACACTATATAAGAACACCTTCTAATCCTCACGCGCCCTTTTTCCCTTATTTTCAAAAACACTCTCAACCTCACCACTTCTTTTCTCTCTCGACACATTGTCACCCTCTCACAAAACCTCTACGCCCTTTTTCTCTAGTGGACAACACACTCCATCACCAACCTCAAGGAGGCAACAAAACACTAAGGACTCAAGTTGTGATCAAGATCCTGCTAGTACCAAGACCAAGCCTTCCACTCTATCTCTCTTTCTCAAACCAAACAAGGTTAGGGGAGCTCTTGTTTGCGGTTGAATGCATGTGGTTGTTCATTAACTTGTAAACTCTGCATGCACTCTCTTCTTCTTGTTTTCGTCTTTGATCTTCATCAATGAAATTTACATGTAAACCATTTTCCTTCATCTCGTGGTGATTTTATTTGGATAGTGTTTAAAAAAAAAAAAATCAATGTTTTGTACTTGCGTGAACTTGATTGAGGTTGAAATAGTAGAAATCCTTGTATGAGTCTCGATTGTTTACCTTTGTTATTGAATAAAGTTGGTAACTTTGATGAATATCCGATTGCATGTTAAAATAACTCTATAAATCCTTGTATTCTTTGCGGTTTTCATCGACTACCTTCCTTCTTTTTTGTTTTAGCTGAGAAATTACTCACCTTTTTCTCTCGGTTTGATTCTGTATGACCAAGGAACCCTTTTTCTTAACTATGAAAGAATTCTCCTACCATCTAATCACTATTTTTAGAAAAAAATTTGTGGTAGAAATGAGTTGCATTGTTGATTAAACTTGCGGTTATTTTCATGATTCTTTGATGATTATTTTGTTTGCGAAGGTACATTTCAACTATGATATTTCAAAGAAATTTTATATCTATCTCCATCTCCTCTCTTTTTTTTTTATCCTTGGACCGTGGATGAATTGTTCTTCTTTTCCTTGAACGTGCTAGCTCTTATGAGCTTGAATTTGGTTATGTGGTTTGTGACCTTTGAGAATAAAATTCATGCTCTAAAAATGGTGTAAGGAGGATGCGGTTACAAAACTTTTATGTACATGATATGGAGGATGGAGAGTCAAGGTCACAGATTAGTACAACTGAGGGATGTGAGTGTTAAGGTTCGAGGGAAGGACCTTGGGGGTAGTGGAGGGGGGTTGCCCCAATGGTGCGGAATAGCTCACCGCGGCCAGGACACGTCGCCATCGAAACCTCCACTAATCCTGACACGAGCAAGCATTACCGAGGATCCTGGAAGGACTCATTTCTGAGGGACCGAAATGGTTAAATGGGAGAATATTCTTAATGGATTACATGCAATGTGTGCTTGTAGGGAACGAGGGCCTCCGATCACCTTGACTGGAGGAATGCTGGGAACAATCTAAGAAAGTAGTGACGTTTTAGGCGTTAAGGTTAAATTATGTTGCAATGAATCTCTGTGACTTTGTCTGCATCTTGTGATTATTTATTGAGCATTTTGTTATGACTGTGTGTGTATTAAGATGTGATTTCGCAAGTGCTTGATATTACTCTGATTTTCTTACTTACTCAATACTGATGACTGATTGTATTAGAGCTCACCCTTTCTGTTCGTGTTTTATTGTTGTGTGTTTGTATGTATTGCATGACTGTATGATAGATGGACCAAATCAGCGAGCAATGATATGGGGAGAGGACTCCGACAAGAAAGTAGTATGGAGATACAACCAGGCCACGCGCCGTCTCATGTACCAAGGGATGGTCTCCATGACCTTGGGGCCTCTCACTAAAGATGGCTGGAAGCCTAGCTGGAGCGACCACCTTTTTGCAGACGTCTCTGTACCCCTACCTTCAGAACGGAGTATTATCATCCACTCACCTCCTCCTTCTCCACCACAAGAACCCCCAGCCAAACGTCTTAAAATTTTCATTGATAAAGGTAAGACCATCATCGATCTTGACCCCGAGCCTACCCCTCCTCCCAGTCCTACCCCTTCTCCTGAGTTAAAAGACGTCGAGGTTATCGAGTCCTCCGTCAGGCCAGCATCTCGCCACCTCCCACAAATTCGAGTATCTCCTCCCGATGAAGCCGGAGCCTCTGTCCGACGCCCTTCACCACCACCACCTGCTTCTCGATCGCCCCCGCCCACTGTCGGCTGGATTGACAGCGACCCGGATGACCTGCCGCCTTCTCCTCGCCCTCAACCAGTGAATGACTCTCACGACTCTGACGGAATAGAGTCTGACCCCAGCGAGGATTCCTTTCCGTCAGAGTTTTATTTGTAGTTGTTTTTTTTTTTTTGTGTCATGGATGAATACTGCTCATAGGACTTGGGTTTTCTTTACCATTGTTGGAATACTGAACTTTGGGGTTACTTGACTTTGAATTTTGTTTTACCTTGAACATTTTGGTTGGATGGTTTATATATATATATATATATATATATATATATATATATATATATATATATGTTTTTCTTTCACCAACATACTTTTTATTATATTTCCATAACTTTATTTTATCTCTAACGGTATTGTCATTTTAAAGTCATCCTGCGAATAATTGGAGTTATTAACATAAATGACTTGTATGTTGTTGAGATGTAAGATAAATAAAATTATTAAATTATGATGAGTGAGTCTGATACAAGTACATTGTCATAATCGTTACCTTATCGTTAATTCGAGTTATTCCGATAAATTAAATATTTAAGTTGGAAGGTGAATACTATTTGATTGAGTTCTTTTATGTGTCTAATTTAGGTGTGCCATATTGTAGACTCTTGAGTCATATTATGAGTACATGGGGTTTCAGTAGAAATTAGGTGTTACATATAGCGATCACGTATTTAATCTCAAAGAAAATCACAACTACAATATCAGATCACACTCAAGAGAATTAACACGTTCAAGAAAAAGGGGTAGTCGTACACATATGGTCTAGGAGCCAAAGAAAAAGGGAAAAGATGGAAATAATTACAATAGCTTAAGTGGAATGCTAAAATCAAAAGTGTGTTTTCCATGTAAGCATAAAAGAAAAGTCATGAACCCAACCGCAGGCTTAACTCCACATGCAATCAGATTTTTAAGCCAAAAATTAGTGAAATTCATAGCTAGATAGTAAAATAATTCATGCACGATCAAGAAAAGGGTTCCTTGACTCTCAGCCAAATGAAAACCAAAAGAAGAATAAGTTCTTTCTTTCATAAGTACATTTTCATTTTTGAAGCAAGTGGATGGAAGAAAAATAAATAAGTGGTTTCACAACAAAATGGGTAAGAAAAGAGGTAGACAATAAGAACCGAGAAGAAAGTAAATGATTCATGTAAAAATCTATCATGCAATAACATATCCTTTCAAAGATATCATTTTTATAGTGAAGAAGCCAAGAACAATCAACGATCATGAGAATATCACCAATCAGCGACATGCAAGGATCTCATACTCATAATCACGCCCATTTAAGTTACAAAGTGTCACCCTTAAAACGTTATTCATTTAGAGTGATCTGGAGATGAAGAAAACCACTTTCATGTGAATGTTTTAACAAAAATCAGAGGGGAGAACAAGGGAGAAGAAGACAAACCATTTTCAACAATACGCACTTAGATTTACCATGCAATGATACATCCATTCAAAGTTATCATTTTTATTCAATAATAAGTATGGACAACTGAGAACCGAGTAAGGATTACGATATCAACGACATGCAAAAACATCCTAACCATGATCGAGTTCATGCAAATCATAAAAATGAAATCTTTACCACGTCATTCAAGAAAAATCATCAAGGGATGAGAGGAGGTCTTTTTACTTAGAATTTTTTCAGCGAGAACTTAGAGCGAGGGTGAGAAAAAGATTCATGCAATGTAGACCACCACACACAACCAAGCACAACATGAACTCCCCTAACCTTGTTAGGTTTGAGAATGAGAGAAGAGTGGAAGGCTCAGTCTTGGCGCTTGTAGGAACTCGCTCACGACTTGACTCTTTGGCGGCGACACAACCGTTTGGAAGAGGGGTGAGGCGGTGTTGAAAGCTCCTTGGTGTTCGTTGTCTCCTTGAGAGGGTGGTGATAGAGAGTGTGAATGTGAAAGGATGTCGAGAGAGAGAAGAAGTGATGAGGTTGAGAGTGTTTTGGAATGAAAGAGGGGGAAAGGGCGCATGAGAACAAAGAAGACCTTTATATAGTGTGAGTATAGAGCCTCTGTCCATTCATCTCCAGACGGTTGGCGGTCAAGAGCTGCACAAGGAAGGTTTAGGGTTAGGTTATGGTCACGCCTTTTGCCTTCCCCTAGAACGGTCACGCCTCCTGGTGCTCTGGTGCAGGTGAAATGTCCCATTAAGAGCATTAAATACATATAGTGCAAAAGAAGTAAATAATCATTGCCCCACACATTTCCAATAGTCAATCAATAGGGAAGAATGCCATAAGTGGTGGGTCGGTTTCGGTAAGGCCATGCAATTAAGGCAAGGTGGCTGTTTGAATTTTCTGATGGAAGGAATAGGCTTTAGAATTTTCACATTCCAAACATATGAAAGGTTGTGGCCCTCAGTCTACTCGTAGGAAAGGTGGCGCCTCTTTTTTTGGGCCATGTGCGCACACAAATCTCCATAAGGTTTTGCCATGAATGCGATGCAATTAAGAAGGAATATCTGATTAATGTCAGGCACAGTTTTGGGGAAGTAATTACTCTAAGTGTAACCTTCCAGGTTGATTGGCACGCCCCAATAAATGCAGACCGTGGTTTTGGGCAGCTATGGAGGGAATAAGGCAGGCATCTCTTCTCTTCCCCATGGTGTTTAATGCAAGTGGGGGCAATTAAGTCTGTCTAATGGTGCTTAAGCGGGAAAATGAAAGGTTTCTCGGGTAAGTGAAAAAGGCATGGGGCACCTTCAATAAACGTTGGCAAGATTCATGCTAATTTATGATAAAGTGGTTAGCCCTAACTAAATATGTATGAGAACCTGAAAAGTGAACAGTTAAGGGAGAGAATAAGGACTGTATCTCGGATGCACTATTAATGAGGAATTTTCAAATGATTGCCAATTAAAGTGTGACGGTTATGATGGGGAGGCTGCACTTAATTACGGTAATTAGGGAATCTCCCCATGATTGGCCATGGTTACAAAGAGTCATTAAGGAAAACGGCTGGCTTTATCATGGTCACCTAGGGATATGAAGAGTGAGCACTTAAAAGGGTAAAAATGTTTAAATCCTGATTATGGCTATTTTCTCTCTCTCTGCCCATTAATGAGTTTTTTGGTTGGGATCTAGGCCATTAACTCGATTCTCTACCCCCTCTCCCAAGCATGCATGCATTATGATTGGTCAAGAAAAGGGTGCAATTAGTGAGGGCGACTAGCATTAAATACCCACTGAGGTTCTATGTCTTCCACTTTCTCTCTCTTGCTAACTCGAGTGTCTTTTTATATTCCCAAGGCCATCACACATTTGTCTCTCCCCTCCAGATTAATGGCATGGAGATGAAAGGGTGTCATTAAAATGACATTAAATGAGGATAATGGTGCTTAATGGGGGTTCTATTCACGAGTTTCTCTCTCCTCTCTCTTCATAACTCAAGTTAGTAGGTCATTAAACATCCTTAATGCCTAGTGTTAAGGTGTCTCGAGCCACATTAATTAAGGAATAAATGTGTTCTAATGGCAATGCTAGTGGAATATTTAGAGGCAAAGAATCTCAAGAGTCTTCAAGGAAGATAAAAAGGCACACGTGCATAGCACCCACAAAAGACATAAATGCAATTAATGAAGTCTATATTAATGAGACAACAATGCATTTATGACGCACCAAGTCCAATCTTCTCTCTCTATGCTAATGTCTTTTCGTTTTCCAAATTCACTACATTTAATGTTTGCACAGCCAACTAGATATGACGTTTGAAATAACGAGAAAGGCTTTAATGCTCATTAAATAACTGGTTGGACACTAAGGGTTGTCTACAACTTCCACTAACCTCTTGGTTTCACGTGATAAGCTTTAAATGCATGGTTTAGCAGAATTTAAGAAAGGAAATTAATGTGTCTCTTAGTGGTCTCTAATGCATATTAATGAGATGCCAACTAATTATTAGTCCCCTTAATTAAAGGTAGTTAGAGAATCTGGCCAGCATAATAACTTGACACATGGAAGAGTTACATCCTTCTTTCTGGAAAGCCAACATGGCATTTAATGAAGAAAGAGAATGAGTGGAGTCTTAAGAAGGGTAGTCAAAAGGACACATGAGAAAGGTACAAATAATTTATGATGAAAGGTAATAAATAAGTCAAGGAAGGTCAAAATAGACTTTTAGTCTTCACATCCCACATGTTGCATTTTAGGTAAACAAAAGGTAATAAAATAAAAAAGGAAAAACAAGTCATGCATACATGGAAGGTAAAATATATTGATTGCAAGTTCATATGTCTACAACAAGTAAATTAAACAAAATAATTTTCAGCAAAGCAAAAATTCAAATAACAAAATGTCAAAGACTTAAAAAAAAATCCATTCTGACATATGACAACACATCAAAATAGTAGGTGGAAATAGAATATAGGAGAACAAAAGAAAAAAAAAATTTTCCTCCGTTTCTGAAATAGCGCACACTTGCAAACTAAGGTTTAGAAACTAAATAAAATTTTGAGGATGTTACAGGTAAGTAGAGATATCTTGAATTTAGGTACAACCAATTGCTGTTTTCTGCATTTTATGAATTCTGACTTCTGCAATTTAGTTTGGCAGACTGCATTTTTGTTTGCTGCACTCTACTCTTTTTTTGCTGCATAATTCTACAGAATTTGTGCTTGTGTGTTGCATATTTTCGTTTCATAGTTTGCAATTTCTTTCTATTTTTGCTGTTTGGTGTCAATACTTTATTTTACTGCACTTAGATGTTAGTTTTTTCTGCATAATTATCATATGAATTTTTCTGCATTTTTACTGCTTCATTAGTTTACTTCTTTTCAATTTTCCATAGCTAATTCCTAATGAATGACCAGATCAAATCCGAGAGATTTATATCCTCCAGATACTGAAATTGATAGGACATTTCATAGGAATCTTAGGAACCTTAATAGATAAAACTCTGCACATACTGAGAAACCATCTTCACCATTTTCTTCATCTTCCATATATTCTTCTCTGCATTCTTTAAATTCTGAAACTTTAGAAATGGCAAAAAAATGACCTGACACTTAAGGAGCTTGCTGCACTGGACGTGACTTACCAGACATTGTGTATCCAATGCCCAGATGTGGATGCCCCTTTTGTTCTTAAAACTGGTCTAATCCATCTTTTGCCTAAATTTCATGGTCTTGCAGGTGAAGATCCATATAAACACCTCAAGGAATTTCATATTGTTTGCTCTACAATGAGACCACAAGGTGTGCCTGAAGAGCATGTGAAATTGAAGGCTTTTCTGTTCTCTCTTATGGATTTGGCTAAAGATTGGCTGTATTATCTTCCACCTGGCTTTATTACAAGTTGGGACACCCTCAAGAGATTGTTCTTGGAAAAATTTTGCCCTGCCTCAAGGGCTGCCTCAATAAGAAAGGAAATATGTGGTATTAGGCAGCTGGAGAGGGAAAGTTTGTATGAATATTGGGAGCATTTTAAGAGACTTTGTGCCAGCTGCCCCCATCATTAGATAAGTGACCAGCTCTTAATTCAATACTTCTATGAGGGCTTACACCCAATGGATAGGAGCATGATCGACGCAGCTAGTGGAGGAGCCCTAGTTGACAAGACTCCCACTGCCACTAGAAACCTCATTGAGAATATGGCAGTTAACTCTCAACAGTTTGCTACAAGGCAAAATTCCATAATGTCTAGGAGTGTCAATGAAATTCAAACTTCAGATTCACACAAGCTGGAGCATAAGCTAGATGAGTTGGCTTCTATGGTAAAATAGTTGGCATCCATTCAAGAGAATTCTGTTGCATATACACCTCCACCTCCATCTATTCTAGCCATGCTTTGTGGAATTTGTTCATATACGGATCACTTCACTGATAGTTGCCCCACATTGCAAGAAACTGAATCTTCAGAAGGTAATCCTCAAGCTTATGCTGCTAATATTTATGCTAATAAATTTCCTTTTCAACAGCCGCAGCAACAACAAAGCTGGGATTTATCTTCCAATAGATATAATCCCGGTTGGAGGAACCATCCTAACTTAAGGTGGAGAGAAAATGCACAGCATCAAGGCTCTAACCAACCAACCAACTGCCATTTCCAACCGTATCAAGCTAGACAAAGCATATTCAGCCCAGCAACATCACCATCCATCATCTTCATCTCAACAGCACCATCAAGCATCCCCTTCACTAGCTCCTGCACCTCAAAAGAGTGAGTCATCTTTGGAAGACCTTGTGAAGCAACTCACTATGAATAATCTCAATTTCCAGCAACAAAGTCAGGCTTTCCAACAACAGACTCAAGCAAGTATCAAGACCTTGGAGAATCAAATGGGTCAACTTGCTTCATCCCTGAATCAACTTCAATCTCAAGGTTCAGGCAATCTCCCTGCACAAACTGTAACAAACCCAAAGAATGTGAGTGTCATTACCTTGAGATCTGGTAAGGTGATGGAAGAGCCCGAAATGCCTAAGGAGAAGGATCCTAGTTGCACTTTAGTTGCAGAAGGTGAAGGAGGAGAGGTTGGAAGCGAAGAGCAGCATGCACCTATGCCCACACCATGTCAACCAAAAGTGGTAGACAAAGAGGAGAGGTCCATTTCTATTTCCTTCCCTCAAAGAATGGTTCAGCCCAGCAAGAAACAAGAAGAGGTTGATAAAGAAATTCTGGATACTTTTAGAAAGGTTGAAGTCAATATTCCCTTGTTAGATGCTATCAAGCAAATCGCAAAGTACGCCAAATTCCTTAAGGACTTGTGCACTCATAGAAGGCGGCTAAAGGGCAATGAAAGAGTGAACATGGGGAGGAATGTATCAGCCCTTTTTGAGAGGCAAAAAACTTTCATGCCTGAGAAATGCAAAGATCCAGCGACGTTTTGAGACGTCCCTATTTTCAATAAGTATTTCTCAATGTCATCCCATTTCTTGTGGTGAATAAGGAATAAATTAAAGTGTTTAATAACTACTCAATTTCAAATGTATACACATCAACATGCATATTATATTTATGTCATCAAACACAATATTTAGAGTACATAATATAATATTACATACTGTCTAGATTACTCTCAAAATTATTTAACTATGGAACATTACAAGGAAGGATAACAGTCTAGGATAGTATACTGCACATAATACATAGATAAACTAAACTCCTCCTCTCCTCTTGACTTCTTCCTTATTCATCCAATCCCCCTGGAGGAGGGTCGAGATCAATGCCAAGGTATGCAGCTGCATGGCAGAGAGGAAAAAGGACCTCCACTCTAGCTTCTCCCGGTATAATAGTAGGACTAACATAAGGATTATTAACAGTAGATATAGTTAAGATAATAAAGCCTTGAAATATGATGGTCTGGTTGGAGTCATTGAAACTCCACTCTCCAGTCCCTATACTAAAGGTCATGGTACGCGCAGGAGTAATTGGTGCACCTTCATTCATTCTGCATCCATATACATTTTGGACACATCATAGAAAAAGATAGGGTGAGTACAAATATTCATAAACAATCTAATAGACAATACTCATGTTTAAACGAACAAAACATCAATTAGACATCAACAATACCAAGCATTACACAATATGTTTGATTAAATGAACAAAATAACATTCAAGCATTAAGCAATAATCATTTAGTATCTTTTATTTTCGAGTCCTCCATGGAGTAATTAATTTAATTATCCAACATTTTAATTTCAGGTTGAGATTGGGAGTTACGTATGCTGCAATCCAGTTAGTGTCATAGGTACATCTTCTCCCTTCACCGGAGACAGAACATAAGTGCATAATTCTCACTTTATGATCACTACCAGCAGCCCACACTCAAACCAATCTTGGTATGCTCTAGTGCCTATCAGGATAGGTTAGCAAAGTTCCCACTGCCTACGACACAAGTTAGCTAGACTTGGTCTCCTGTAAGTCTTGGGCACTCTCCTAACCCCTATGGTAAATACCAACACTATTTGCTCTTCGCCTGTACCGTGGCATATTCAACCTCTTTCACAATCATAAATAAAAATAATATCATAGCCATTGATTGTCCAACAGGCACATTATAACATTTCTCTTTTAAGAGAACAATCAATTACATGACATGGCTAACAATCAAAATTTTTCAGATTTCATGAACTAATTTGTAAAATTCATAATTAATTCGATACGAGTCCAAACATCATGAAATCACTAAGGTTTTCTTCCTTTAAATGTCTACTGTAATATAAAATTTCAGCCAAAATACAAAAGCTTCCAAAGAATTAATGAAGTCTCAGCTTACCTCTACTGTTCTCAGATCATTTCACTAAACAGTCAGCATATTGTAAAATTCATAATAAATTCAATTCTCATCTAAAACACATGAGGCTAGTAATATTATTCCCATTAGCATGTCTAGGTTCATGTAAAAATACTTCCAAAATAAAACTATTCCCAGACATCAATTTGTGCTTTAATTTCTCAGTACATGTCATAGAATAGCACAATTTAACAACAACATATTGGAAAAATCATAAATCATTCAATTCATCATCAAAACTCATGAAATTAGTGGGATACTTTTAATTTGTTTATCTAGTTTCACGGAAAAATATCATTAAAAATTTATAACTTCCAGATTAAGACCTAAACATTCTCTATTACTCACACTAATACACTTATTAGAATTAGCTAATTAGAAAAGTCATAACTATTTTATTTTAAGTCCAAAATTCATAAAACCAGTGAGGATATTTTTATTATAGTCTCTATTTTTACACAAAAATAACAATAAAATAATGCCACTTATACATTTTAAAACGAAAGGAGATTTCTAAGTAGCATGCACAAAATGTTACCCTTATACAACAGCACCTTGAGAAAATCATAAGTAATTCATTTTAATTCCAAATTGATCAAACTCAGTGAGCATATTTTCCTCATAAATTATAGTTTAAGAAACAAATATAAATAAAATACAATTACACTTGAATTATAAGAAGAAAATGATTTAAAGTATGCAGTTCTCAGAAAACATTTACACATAACCGAATATTCAATAATTCATAACTATTTTATTTCAATTCCAAATCAAGTGAAACCAGTGAGTATACTTCCATTGAGAAGTATATTTTCATAAAAAATGTCAATAAAATAATTCTCCAAATACACAGTGAGATGAAAATAAGTCAAGATATACTGCTCCAGAATACCATTTTCATGCAACAGAAATTTATAAAAATCATAACTAATTAAATATAAACCCAAATAAAATAAACCCAGCAGGAAAATGATATAAATTTTACTATCTTCATGAATAAAATACTAAAAAAAACACTTTTAAAGCTTTTCTCATATTTTACATTATTTACACTTTAATCCTTATATTTTATATTAATTGAGAAAAGGTCCTTGTCTCTAATTTGGTAAGCATCAAATTGTCCATTATGTCTTCCATGTGTTCAAGGTTATTAATTCATGTCCAAATATGGTCCAAATCATTCTCTTGGTCCTACCACACATGTGGACAAGGATCTTGCATATCTAAGGTATTTTTGGTCCAAGTCCATAGTATCTTCCTATTTTTTTAGGTTCAATCTTTCAAATTTATTATTTTAAAGCTTGTTCTCATCATTTGTTCATGTAGTCCATAGGTCCAAATATGTCCAAAAGTCCAAGGGTCTTCATCATGGTCACTTTCCATTTTTAATCCATTTCCTTTTAGAAGTTTCTTTCATAATTTTTTTCAAAAATATTTTAGAAATTTATTTTGACTCCAAAATAATTTTAATCAAAAGAAGATCATGAATCCAACTTAGATATCATCATAAGAATAAGTCACAAAATGAAACATGCAAGATTTTCATACAACCAACCACAGAACAAGCAAAGTCATCATCAAACACTTTGTGGTTCTTAGTAATTTCCATGCATCTATTTATTTCAATCAAAATTTTAATCATGGGTTCATCAAAACACACAACTTCAATCACAACCAAAAGGGTTAAGGCTCCCTTTGACTCAACCATTTAAACAAGGTATTCCCCTTGATTATGAAAAGTACCCTCCCCCCTTACTTGGTGTTTTTGGGTTGATCTTGCCTTGATCTTTGGGTGATCCTTCTCCTCTTTCCTTTTACTTTATTTCACCTCTTGGAAGTGAGTATCTCCTTCCTTGGCCTCCTACTTCCTCAAGTGCCAAGTTGGGGGCTTTATGGATCTAGTGGGGTATCTTGATGCTTTCGGTGGGGTTAAAGGCTTGATTCAAGATCCTTATGGTGGGGTATTAGGTGATCTAACTTGTGGGGTTCAAGTAAAGTGTTTGAGATGAACTTGGATGTGTATAGGGAGAATAGAGATGAAGAAGAAGTAAAGAGCTCTTTGTTGCATGAAAATTTGAATGAAGGGTCTTTTTCTCCTTTATGCATGGCTTTATATAGAAAATCTCTTCATGTTGGCCCACTCCCATGCATCTCACGGTTCCACCCTCTCTCACACAAGTCTTGATTTTCAATTTTGGTTCCTTTTTGGCTTTTTCTACAAGCTTACTCATGTGCACATTTGTAAATGTCCAAAATTGCCCCTTTCATGATAGTTTTGTAATTCTAGTTAGATTTTAACTTTTCTAGTTCCATTTCAACCATTCCAATTACTTTTTGAAACATATTTAGTTCAAATCCAATGGCCATGGTCATGGTCCAATTAGATCCATTGGATGAGGATTAGTCCTCAAGTTATTCATCATTAGCCTTATCTTCTAGAATACTTATCTTGTTGTTTTGGATTAATTTCATTGGTTCTTATGGAATATGCTCATCCAGCTGGGATTAAACCATAAATGACCTTATCCCTTAATCATGATTAGTCCCACATGGCTCTAAAGGGTCACATGGCTCCATACTACCATTCCTAGCCCACTTTCTTTCATACACTTAGTTTTTGGGCCTCTTTTTGGGTGATTTTTGGGTAATTTCTATACTTGCTCTTTTGGCTCCAAACTTGCACGTCCATAACCTCTACACATGAGCCATCTATCATAAAAATTTCATAATTTATCTCCTTCATTTGCTTGTCCAAAATGGGCCTCCATTCTAGGTGTTTCTAGGGGTATTTTGGTCATTTTAGTTAAATTTTTGAATTTTATTTATTTTCCATTTTTGGATCTTCCTACATTTCTTATAATTCATAAAAATATTTTAGATATTCTAAAATGTAAATAAAAATTTTATTTTCTTTTTATATTACTCAATTATTTACCGATCGAACTTGTTTCGGTAAATTTTACTAAGGAAAAATTATAGTTCTCAAGTCTTTTTGTACTACTTACTTTTAATTAAATGAGGTTAACATACTACAAAATTATTTATGAAATGAGAAAAATTTGGGGTGTTACACATTTACTATTCCCTGCATTATAGGCAACAATAGGATAGATAATGCCATGCTTGATTTAGGTGCATCTATTAATGTTATGCCTTTATCTATGTTCACATCTTTGTCTCTTGGACCATTGCAGCCCACAGGTGTCATCACCCAGTTAGCAAATAGGAGCACTACTAATCCAGCCGGCCTTGTGGAGGATGTTCTAGTGAGAGTGAATGACTTGATCTTTCCTGCTGACTTCTACATCTTAGACATACAAGAAGAAGAGCCAATAAAAGAAGCCGTACCAATCATCTTGGGGAGGCCATTCTTGAAGAATAAGTCTCTTGGACCATTGATGTGCATGCTGGAACTCTCACTATGGAGTTTGGAGAGAGTGTGGTTCACTTCAACATACTAGATGTTATGAAGCACTCGCCTGAGGAGTATTCAGTTTTCCACGTTGATATTCTTGATAGCTTGATAAATGATAGTTTTGTTGAATTTTTAGGAGACTCTTTCATTGATTTTTCTGATTGTGTAGATACCATAGATACTAAAATTTGTAAATATTATACTAATTCATCTTTGTGTGATATTTGTATTGCTGATTTTCTAGATTTAGATTCTACAACTTATGACATTAATGACATTGAAAAATAAAAACGGGATAGAATGTGGTTCATTGAGTATAGCAAGTATAATTGAATCTAACCCTTGTGTTTTAAATGTTGCAGAAATCATTTCAAATGAAAGTGCTAAAGCACTGCCTTCAGTTGAGCAACCTCCTACCTTGGAGCTTAAAACCCCTGCCTGAGCATTTAAAATATGCTTATTTGGAAGCAGGTGAGAAGCTCCCTGTGATCATATCCACTGAGCTTGATGAGGACCAAGAGGAGCAGTTGCTCGATGTGATTCGGAAGCATAGAAAGGCTATTGGATGGACCTTGGCTGACATCCCTAGAATCAGCCCTTCCCTTTGCATGCACCAAATTTTGTTGGAAGAAGGATCCAAGCCAGTGAGACAGCCCCAGAGGAGGGTAAATCCGATCATATTGGAGGTGGTGAAGAAGGAAATCACCAAACTACTCTAGGCAGGCATCATCTACCCGATATCAGATAGCACATGGGTGAGCCCAATGCAGGTGGTGCCTAAAAAGTAAGGATTACAATGGTGAAGACTGAGAAGGATGAGGTTTTGTCCACTAGAGTGCAGAATAGTTGGAGAGTCTGCATTGATTATAGGAGGCTCAACCAGGCGACCAAGAAAGACCACTTTCCTCTACCTTTCATAGATCAGATGCTGGAGCGCCTGGCAGGTAAATCTCACTACTGTTTCCTAGATGGATTCTCAGGTTATTTTCAAATATGCATAGCTCCTAAGGATCAGGAGAAGACCACTTTTACATGCCCATTTGGTACATTTGCATATAGGAGAATGCCATTCAGGCTTTGCAATGCTCCCGGTACATTTCAAAGATGCTTGTTGAGCATATTTTCTGATTTGGTTGAGCATTGTATTGAAGTATTCATGGATGACTTCACTGTATATGGGTCATCATTTTCTGCATGTTTAGGAAACTTGGATAAAGTTTTACAAAGATGTATAGAGACTAACCTTGTTCTGAACTTTGAGAAATGTCATTTTATGGTTAGGCAGGGGGTAGTCTTAGGTCATATAATATCTGAGAAGGGAATTAAGGTAGATCCTGCTAAGCTTAATGTCATTTCATAGCTTTCTTACCCCTCTTGTGTGCGAGAAGTGCGTACATTTCTTGGCCATGCAGGTTTCTACAGGCGCTTTATCAAGGATTTTTCCAAGATAGCCCTTCCTCTCTCTAAGTTACTGCAGAAAAATATTGATTTCGAGTTTGGAGCCAAGTGCAAAGATGCGTTTGATTGTCTTAAGACAACCTTGACCACAACTCCCATCATTCAGCCACCAATATGGACACTTCCACTTGAGCACATGTGTGACGCATCCAATTTTGTTGTGGGTGCTGTCTTTGCACAGCGGTTTGGTAAGGATCCACATGTCATTTATTATGCATCTAGGACTTTGGATCCTGCACAGTGTAACTATACCACAACTGAAAATGAACTATTGGCCATAGTATTTGCTTTGGATAAATTTAGATCATACTTGTTAGGGTCAAAAGTTGTGGTGTTTACTGATCATTCTGCTCTTAAGTTCCTTTTGAAAAAGACAAATTTAAAGCCAAGGCTAATAAGGTGGATGCTTCTACATCAAGAATTTGATATAAAGATAAATGATAGAAGTGGAGCACAAAATTTGGTGGCAGATAATTTAAGCAGGATAGAAGGATTCCCTGAACTCACTCCTCTAAAAGATGATTTCCCTAATGAGCAACTATTAGAATTATGTACTTCAAAGTTGCCGTGGTTTGCCGATATTGTAAATTTTTTAGTTGCAGGAGTTTTTCCAACAGATGCACCAAGGAGTAAAAAGGAAAAGATCAAGAATGATGCTAAGCATTACCTCTGGGATGATCCCTATTTGTGAAAGTTTTGTAGTGATCAAGTGATTAGGAGGTGCATTCTTGAGGAAGAAACTGCATCAGTTTTGCATTTCTGCCATGCATCCGTTGTAGAAGGCCACCTTGGACCCAAAGGATTGCAAGGAAAGTACTGGATGTAGGTTTTTATTGGCCTACAATCTTCAATGACTCTTGGTAAGTGTGTTCTACATGTGAGAAATGCCAAAGAACTGGAGGGGTAATCACCTTGAAGCATGAAATGCCTCAACAATCCATTTTATACTGTGATGTATTCGACGTTTGGGGTTTAGACTTCATAGGTCTTTTTCCTCCTTCCTTTGGTTTCTTATATATTTTGCTTGCTATAGACTATGTCTCTAAGTGGGTAGAGGCTAAGCCCACAAGAACTAATGATTCAAGAGTGGTTGCAGATTTTGTGCGTACTCATTTGTTTTGTAGGTTTGGAGTACCTTAAGCTTTGATTAGTGACCAGGGTGCCCACTTCTGTAATAGAACCATTGAGACTCTACTGAGAAAGTATGGAGTAGTGCACAAAATATCTACACCTTATCACCCCCAAACCAATGGGCAGGCTGAGCTCTCCAACAGAGAAATTAAGAAGATTTTGGAAAGGATTGTTCAGCCAAATAGGAAAGACTAGAGCAAGCAGCTTGATGATGCTCTTTGGGCTCATAGAACAGCATACAAGGCTCCTTTGGGAATGTCACCTTACAAAATTGTCTATGGAAAAGCCTACCACCTCCCAGTAGAACTAGAACATCGTGCTTATTGGGCAGTGCGAGCCTGTAATATGGACATAGACAAAGCTGGAGAATAAAGGAAATTGCACTTGCAAGAATTAGAAGAACTTCGCCCTGAATCATATGAAAACACCAGAATATATAAGGAGAAAACAAAGGCCTTTCATGATGGAAAAATAGCGAGGAAGGAGTTTTTCATAGGTCAAAAGGTTTTGTTATTCAATTCTTGTTTGAAGCTCATGCCTGGAAAACTCAGATCTAGGTGGATCGAACCTTTCATTGTGACTTCCATTTCTCCCTATGGAGCAGTGGAGGTAAAAAGTGAATCCACAAACAAGGTTTTTAAAGTGAATGGCCATCGCCTAAAGCCTTTCCATGGGAATCCTGCACTTAAGGCCAATGTGGAGGGAGTTTTCCTAGATCAACCTCCAGCTGTTCTTGATTCTTTAGTTATTTTGGAGTGAGAGCTCCATAAAACGTCAAGCTAGTGACGTTAAAGAAGCACTTTGTGAGAGGCAACTCACAGTTTTTATAGCACTTTCTAGTTCTCTTTTAATTTCAATAAGCATTCTTTCATTTGAGCTGTGTTACTAGTCATGCTGTTTAGTTCATGCTGCACAAACATTTTGTTCAACACTTGACTCATTATTTGATTGATGATTTGTTCATAATTTTTGTAGAGGAAAAATTGCTTTATTTGGACTCAATTTATGCATATATTCATGGAAGTCCAAGTAGAGAGGGAGGAATAATCATTTCCATGGCACCAAGCAGTCACTTTAGAAAGAATTTTGAAGTTTGCCATGAAGGTAATCACTTTCCCAAGCCATAGTGGTCACTTTCCACCAAGGTATGTGACGTTGCTCTCTGTAGTTCTCACTTTCAATTTTCAAAGTGACCACTTTGAAGGCTTTTAAATTCATTGGTCTGCGCGTAACTACTATGAAAGTTCATAGTAGCCACGCACAGCACTCTAGAAAATACACATGAAGGGCGCCTCTGTAGTGGTCACTTTAAACTTTCATAGTAACCACTATAGAAACCATTTTTGAACATTTGATGCGCGTAGTTACTATGAAAGTTCATAGTAACCACGCACAACCTCTTTTGAAATAGCTGAGAAAGGCACCTCTGGAGTGATTACTATGAAAGTTTATAGTAACCAGGCGCACCCCATTTTTGCTAAAACCCTTGCGCGTGGCTACTATGATTCTTGAGAGTAACCACGCCCAACATTTTTATATAAATAGGGTCCCTTTCATGTTCACTCTCAATCTTCATTTTTGAGAAATCTTCACTCTTCCAATTTCTTGAGCACCCACTCCCTCGAATTCAATTCCTTGCATTTGAACGTCAATTCCCTGCACTTTTGCACTTGATTTGAACTCCAATCTAGGTAATTTTCTCTTCCTCACTCTCTGCATTAGGGTTCTTTGTTTTTCAATTGGGGATTTTTTATTTGAACCAATTTTAGTTGAAATTACTGGTTAGAATCAGTTTCTGCAGAGATAATTACATGATTTTAAGTTAGTAGGTTGATTAATTGACTCTGTGTATGCAAATTGACGTGTTTGAACACTAGGGTAGCTACTGTCATAATTCGTAGTGATTACTCTGTATGTAATGCTGAAATTTTGCTTCCCCTAGGTTCGTTTTAGTCTGGAATGTGATTTCTATGCATTGAAATTCCAATTCTCATGATTAGAAATCAAATTGCATTTTTCCTTTCTGAATTTGAAGTGTTTTTGCTCTGGAGTAGTCACTATCAACATTCATAGTAACTACTCTCTATGAATATATTGTGTTCTGCTCATTTCATACACTCATTGCTGATCTGATTCAGTTGCACTACCATGTAATTACATTTTCACTCATTCCTTGTTCTGAATTCTAGAAATTTGATTTGAAATTAAACCCATATTAATGCACATGCTTTTTACCTTAGCTGATCTAGTGGAATTCATCCTATGCATAGCTGTTCTGTACATTTTACATGTCACAGGTTGATTCAGAAATTGGGAATTCGTTTGTTGGATCCAATGGTATTTAAATTTTCCAAACCATCAAATGAACCTCTTTTGCAAACCATAATTCACTATATAACATGTGCTTTTCTGCATTTTAAACACATGAATTATGAATTTCATTTTGAAATTGTTTTTGCTATCCTAATAGTTACCTGCCAACACATAATGATCACTTTGGGCTGAAAACTATTTCCTTCTACACTAGACCTAATTTGTTGCTTGAACTTGCAAGTGTTATGTGTCTACATGCTATTTTTATGCTGCTAAGCTTCATTGAAATCATAGTGGTCACTTTTATTATTTCAATATTGCAAAAACTGGCATAATTCACTTCATAGTGATCACTCTACATGTGCCTAATTGTCTGCTCTTTGACTGTCAAAGTAGTTACTATCAACTAGCATAGTAGTTACTTTTGTATGCAGAACTACTCTGATTTGCCTCAAATTTTCTCTGATTCATGCACATTTGTTGTGAAATTATGCACACACATTACCTCTGCATTCTATCATGCTTTAACGTCAAAGTAACTACTTTCATTCATCATAGTAGCTGCTTTCTTCTGCAACAATGCTGTAAATTGCTTGCATTTTCTATCTTTCATTTCCAAATGGTGTGCAATTCTTGCTACATGGTTAATTCTGCACCATCACTCATTTATCCCTTTTTCTATGTGCAGATTAATGGCAAACACTCCTAGAAAGAACACACCCAGGGCCAAGAGGGCCAAGACAGCTGCTGCTTCTTCCTCCAGGCCTCAGCCTTCCCATGATCCCAGATTTAGGTCCTTGGCTCATGAGAATTTCTTCAAAGCAAATATTCTTAGGTGACACATTGTGCAGGACCAGAATTTTGACCTGCAAAAAAGGGTTTAAGCAGGAAATCCAGAAAAGGGGATGGGATTTATTCACTACATGTGCTGGGCATGGGTGGAAGGACATCACCCAGGAGTTCTATGCCAATGCCTTTAGGGTTAAGGGAGATGATTTCCCTTACAGGCACTCCATGGTCAGAGGCAAGGTGGTAGACTTCAACCTTGCCAACATCCAGAGGATCCTCAATATTCTTTTTCTTGAAAAGAGGCCTGGACAACTGGACTACACTACTTTCAGCTACTTGGAGGAAAAGGACTATAAGCCAATCCTTCAAGCAATATGCAAGGCTGGAGAGAATTGGGAATTTGACATGAAGCTCTAGCCCAAGAATCTGACTACAAAGAACCTTCTTTCACCTGTCAAAGTCTGGAGCATCTTCATTCTTAGCTCCTTCATGCCAGTCATGCACTCATCTACCCTGGCAGTGAAGAGGGTAGAGCTAGTTTATGCCATCATAACAGGGATGCCCATCCATGTTGGCAATGTTATTAGCAATGCCATCATGGAGATCCTAGCTAGGAAGAAGGACTCCATGGATTTTTCCTCCATTATTACTATGCTCTGCCAGGATGCTGGAGTTGACTTTGGGGAGTATCAGTAGAAAATCAGAGCAGCTCCCTGCATCACCACAGCTATGGTGAAGGAATTGTTTAAAGCTAAGAAGAGCTCAGCCCCAGAGATGCCTCCCCAAGCTGCAGGGAAGAAAGGCTTCCAAAATGAACGACTAGCTGAAGGAAATAGCTCTGCGACAAGATGCTATACATGCTGGTCAGAAGGCTGCTCTGACCCTCACAGAGACTATGTTGCTCAACATAGGAAAGAAGATGGGGATGACTGTTGACAAGATCTACTATACCCCCACCTTTTCAGTCCCTTATCTTTGAGCAGCAGTTCAGAATGATCTTCTACCTTTCACACCTACAGCAGAAGAGGAGGAGGAAGAGGAAGATAGCAGCTCAGAGGGGGAGCCAGTACCAGACCCAGCAGAAGTAGTAGAGGAGCAGGATGATGAGGACACCGATACTGATGCAGTTGATGATGACCTCTCCTCCAGCTCTGATGAGGATGCAATTTAGCTTAAAATTTCTATTTCTATTATTTATTTACCCTTCTCTTTCATTGTACATATTTTTTCTGCTAATTTCCCTGTAATTAGTACACTTTTCCATTTATTTTCCTTGCCTTTAACTTTCCTTTATTGCTTCTACTCTAAACAACAACTTAACTCTTTTATGCTATATATATATATATATATATATATTATGTGAGTTTGAGTTATTTTGTTATGCTAGTGTTAAATTTATTATCTCTTTGTGCAGAGAATGCCCTCAGTTCCATCAAGAGGTGCATCATTTTTTTTGCCCATGAGTTGAGGCACTATCATTCATGAAAGGGGGGTGAAGTTCTTTGCCTCTATTTCATATACTCTTAACCTCATTTTTCCTGAACAATTATACATCAAAATACAAAAATATATCTTTGTTCTTTTTCTTTTTCATTGAATCTAATTTTGTAATTCCAATTCTAGACTCTTACTGTAATTTTCATTCAATTCATGAACACACTCTATATTTGTAAATAATTTTCTCTCAATGCCATGCTGAATATCTTTTCTTGCAAGGTGAATTATCCTTAGACGATGTTAAGTAATTATCACCATTTTTACCATGGTAGAGAATTGAGCCTCTAATTTGCTTTCTGTGTGTATGTTCCTTCTAGAACTTGCCCTATTTCTTAGTTGAATATGCATTATGCAATTTTTATCTAGATGATTGAGGCCTCCTTTACACACATACATCCACTCACCATTGCCCACCTTTGCACCTTATTGCATTACATCCCCTTCTTTTCCCAAACTTAGTTTGCCAAAACATTTTCTTTCCTTCCATCAAGAATGTATTTCTTTTGAGTAACATCAAGAGTGAATGCAAATACTAAGTTTAGGGTGTTGATTTTGACAGTAGTTGCTTGAGGACAAGCAACCTCTCAAGTTTGGGGTGGTGAACATCATACATGTTAAAATACATGTCAAAAAAAAAAAAGAGAGTGGTTGCCAAAGTCCAAGAAAGAATGAAAAAGGAAAGAAAATAAAATGAAGCAAGGTCCAAGAGATTGAAGAGATCTTCACATAATGAAAATTGATGAAAAACAAGGTGAAAAAAAAAATGGTTGAACCTCTTAGGCTACCTCATTTGATGCATTTCATTCTAATTGATGTATTCACTCACTCAAAAGGATTCCCTTATCTTGAAAACCCACTTGAGCTTTTGACCCTCCTTGATCAAATTGAACCTTACCTATCCCTATTTGTGACCAACCAAGTCCTTTTGATAGGTAAATCATTGTATTAAGACAAAGGAGATTGAGAATATGGGCAAGCATATGGTAGGGTAGAGCAATTTGCATGTATTGAGGGAAAATACCTAGCCTGAAACATTGACGAGTGAAGAGTAAAACACCACCTTGTGAGCTAGATAATTTCTTTGCATTGCGTGAACTATGATGAACCTTGTTGAATTTTTGTTTCACTTGTATGGGACTTTGCATAAAATTAATTGATATGAGTGCGCTTTCTTTGTTGAATGACTCCATGATTTTGAAATGGAGAAAGTGTATATTAGAGTTGAAAGATTGGAATAGAAAATTTTTAGAAATTTTTTTGGATAAGTCTAATCCTTTTTACTTAAGTCCTTGAATTTTAGTTTGCTTGAGGACAAGCAAAAGTTTAAGTTTGGAGTTGTGATGAATCCACATTTTACTAAATTTTTATACATCATTTATTACTTTTTATAGAAAAGAATAGACTTAGATAGTGTAAATAAGATGAATATTCCAATTAGGCTAAATAATATAGGTTTCTTAGTTTTCGGTTGATTTACATTGATTTAAATAGTTTATTTTACATGTTTTGATCATTTGAATAATGTGGCAGGAATCCCCAAGCTTATTTTGAAGAATTATTGGATTTTAAGGAATTTGAGGTGAAAGTAACTACTGTCAAGATTGATAGTGACAACTACAGCAAGCCACTTCCAGCAAAGGGACTAAGTGATCACTTTTAGAGCTTAAAGTGATAACTACAGTAGCCCAGAATCCACTAAACCTGCACGTGGTTACTATGAAAGTTTATAGTAATCACTCTAGAGCATGAAGAATTGAAGGTGCTGCGCGTAGTTACTATCAAGTTTATAGTGACAACTCCAGAGAATCCAAAATGTCCCACTGCTGCGCGTAGTTACTATGAATCTTTCATAGTAATCACTCCAGAGAGGAAGAACTCAACTGATGCTGCGCGTGTTTACTATGTAAGACTAAAAGTAATTACTTTGGAGGGCGCCAACTTTAGTATAAATAGATTTTTGCCAAATTAGGGTAGCGAGTTCTTACACTTTTTGAACCTTTCCTCTTCTTTACTGAATTTAGGACATTTTCTAGAGCTTAGGGCAACCTTGGGTGACACCCAAGGGTCCAACCTAGGGTTTGGATTCTCATTTCTCTTTCTTTTACATTAATGTTAATAAGTTTTCTGTATTTTCCAACTGCGTTTTTGACCCCCATTTCCATGGAAGGCTAAATTTTGTGTAATCCTTAATAAGTTCATATGGATTCTTGAGTTCCTTGATTTTAATGATAATATAATTTCTTTCTTCTCATGAATTACTTCTTCCTTGTCTCTTGAATTGAATTAATGGTGAATGAGGGGAATATTGCTTAATTAACCCTAATTCATTTTAAGGAGATTCTAAAATAGGGATTGCTTAACCCTAGGTTTAATTCTAAGGTTGCGTAACTTTAGAATGAGAGATTAGAGCCTAGCAAATTGTGTAATTTCGTTAGGATAATAAGGTTGATTTTCGCTTGTTAAATTAACCTAATTCATGGGAGAAAGGATGAATGTTAAATCTTGAGTGGAATGAGGATAAAATCTTTATGGATGAACTAAGGATTGTTGTTTTCTAGTTTTTGAATTAATTAAATTTGTTTGCTTGTTACTCTTTATATTGATTTGAAACCACAAAACCCTCCATTTTAATTACTTGTTCAATTAGTGCCTTCAAAATGTTTAACTAAGATTAATAGTCAATGTTCACGGGAGACAATCTAGGGTAAACCTAGTACTACATTAATTTGTTTAAATTTTGATGAGAATTTGCGACAAATCTTTTAAACACTCAAAAGGAAAAACACCATCATCAGTCGCTCCCAATCTCTCTCTCTCTGACTTCCCTTGGAAGTTAAAATAGTTACAAAGTGAAAAATAACAAAAATGAAGCAAAAGTCCTTTTTCTAAACCTCTAACTTCTATTTATATGGTTTTTCCTGCCTTTTGCTTTTCTACATGTTAATCTCTGAGAGTTCTAGCTTCAAAGGTCTTCTAGAAGCTTCTAAAACTGATTTAAGAACTCAAATCGTCCAAAGTTGACACTTAGAAATGATATTTAAAATTCTGTTATTTTTGCGTAGCTACTCTGAACACTTAGAGTAGCTACGCATTAACTGCGTAGCTACTCTAGGCGCTTGAAGTAGCTACGTGCTCAATTGCGTAGCTACTCTGATTACTTGAAGTAGCTACGCGCACTGTGCAGTTTTGAATTAGCCTTATGCGTAGCTACTCTAAACGCTTGAAGTGTCTACGCGCTCTGTGTAGCTACTCTGAGCACTTGAAGTGGCTACACACTCAATTGCATAGCTACTTTGAACACTTGAAGTAGCTACTCTCTTGATGTTCATGAATTTTCTTCTTCAAAGTGTTCACTCTATGTACTTAGAATGATTATGCCCTTCATAAAACACTTGATTCTTCATCTTTTAAGCTCAATTCCTCTACTTTCTTCACTTCAATCTTCAACTCAAATTCTCAGCTCAAGCTTCTGCACAAGGATTAAGTCACTTTTAAGTCAATTTGTTCAAAATTGGACTAAAAATCTAAAAATCAAAACTATTTACATAATTATGAATATTAATGCAATTTTTATGATATTTTTAAGTTTGCTTAGCACTTTAGTACTTATTTATTAACAAAAACTAGGCTAAAAATAATACAAAATGTGGATTTATCAACGCCCATGATAATTCTATATGCACACCCATGCTTACTTATGAGCATGCCCCTGCTACAATAGAAGCACGACCGTGCTTATACAACCACGCCCATGACAGTGATAAAAGCACGGTTATGCATCAGCATGAGCAAGACCGTGCTTCAAGTGAGGAGCTTGAAAAAGAAAAAAAAGGAAAAGCCTCTTGTTTAACCAAGGCCCTATGAGCCTAAATACCTTTCCCACATCAGCTGCAAGGTCACCTCCCTTATGATGAAGAGTTTCACAAGTTCTTAGACTTATTGGGCAAAGTGCACATCAATATGCCTTTCATTGATGCTATCTCCAAAATGCCCAAATATGCTAAATTTTTAAAGGAGATTTTGACCAATAAAAGAAAGTTAAGAGCACATGAAATTGTGAAACTCACCCAAGAGTGCTCATCTATAGTCCTTAAAAAGCTTCCACCTAAGCTTAAGGACCTAGGGAGTTTTACTATTCCTCAATTGGAAAAACTCATATTAATAAGGCTTTATGTCACTTCAGGAAGCTTGGAATGTATAAACCTAAGCCAACCTCCATGTCACTTCAGCTGGCAGATAGGTTGATCATATACCCCAAAGGCATAATGGAGAATATACTTGTAAAAGTTGGGGAGTTTATATTTCCTGCTGACTTTGTGGTACTTGACATGGAGGAAGATGATGATGTCCTCATCATACTAGAGAGACCGTTCTTGGCCACTGCTAAGGCCATCATAGACGTACAAGAAGGGAAGCTCACATTAAGGCTAGATGATGAGGAAATAGTATTTCAAGTTTTTAATTCTTTCAAGTACCCTTCTAGCCAAGAGTCTTGTCACTTTGTGAGCACTGTAGATGTTGCTTCTCCTTCTCCAATTTATGTGAAGCATGGAACCATAAGAAGAAGGCCAAGGAGGAAGCAATATAAGAAGAAAAAAGACAAAAGCTTAAATCATCCATTAATAAGCCTCCTAATTTGAAGCTTAAATTTTCTTCTCTTTATTCTAATCCCCATCTTATGTATAATTTTTTTGATGTAATAGGTGTTGGGAAGGCAAAGATAGTTGGAAGACAATTGCATATCAAGGGAGTCACCTCTAAGACTCATGCCTTCCTCCCACCATGATTTAACAGGAACGTCAGGCTCGTGACGTTAAACAAGAGCTCCCAGAAAGCAACCTGTGTCTTTTATTTTATTTAAATTTTTGTCTTTTTGTTTATTTTAATTTTGCTATTGTTATTTTATTTTTAGAATAAAGAAAAAGCATATTGAAAGATTGCAGGAACAGAGTGGATTGTTCCTGCACACACTTTTGAGCTCTAATATGAAAGCACGCCCGTGCTCATCCCATACACGGTCGTGCATTCAGTCGCAATTGTGAGAGAAGCTTTACATCATAAGAATAGACATGCTTAAAATTTCAGCATGGCCGTGCTCCCTCAAATGAAGCTGTCGTGCCAAGAATTATCAAGGAATCTCCTTCCTTTTTATTCAATTGCCCTCTTTGCATGCTTTTAATTTGATTACTTTCAAACATTGAGGACAATGTTTTGCTTTAAGTATGGGGGAGTAGTTCCTAATTATATAATTGCTATTGTATGTTCTTGAGTAAAGTGTCTATCCTATTTTTTAATGATAATTTAAAACTTTTTCCCTTATAGAACCCAATTTTTTCAGATAGAAGAGCATGTTGAGTTATTATTATTGGCATTATATTTTCATTTGGAAACTAATAATTAGTTAAGTTCCTTACTTTTATGCTCTATGATGAATCCATATTTTACTAAATTTTTATACATCATTTATTACTTTTTATAGAAAAAAATAGGCTTAGATAGTGTAAATAAGATGAATATTCCAATTAGGCTAAATAATATAGGTTTCTTAATTTTTGGTTAATTTACATTAATTTAGATAGTTTATTTTTCATGTTTTGATCATTTGAATAATATGGCAGGAATCTCCAAGCTTATTTTGAAGAATTATTGTATTTTGAGGAATTTGAGGTGAATGTAACTACTTTCAAGATTGATAGTAACCACTACAGCAAGCTACTTCCAGCAAAGGGATCAAAGTGTTCACTTTCAAAGTTAAAAGTGACGACTACAGTTGTCACGACCCCTTTTTATAAGGGACCGTGAACATTGTTTCTACACCACATACTTATTTAAAATAGGTAAATAGCAGAGAATATAAGTATAAAAATGAAGTTCCTTACAACAAATATCCAACAGATAACATAATATTACATTTAGTTTATAATATTCAAAATACCAAAAAAAATTATAATACGTGACTCCCTCGACATGAGGTCTCATATATAAAGAAAAAGGACTTTGATGCATTATTACTCAACTCCAGCTTCTAACTTTTCTTCACTGGCCCCTCAGCCTGTGAAGTAGATGCAACACCTGCTACATCTGCTCACGTAACACCGTACGATCATCGCAGTACACACGCACACAACGACATAGAAAGAAATGCAAGGGTGAGCTTACCAAACATAAAATAAAATTATATATATAGAGCAAAATATTTCTCACAGCAATAACCCCATGCATTTCCAGCCCATCTAATGCACAGCATGAAAATGGCTTCCAACTGGTTTCACACCTAAGTAATCCGAAGGAACCGAGCCGGTCAGGAGCGACCCATTCCGGTATCTCGGATCCAGACAGACCTGACAAAGCGGCTCAGCATGAACTTACCGTTACATGTCTACCCACCTAAACATGTAACTCGGCTCTATAATGATGCAAAACATATATCTCAGCATGATGCACACCACCAAAATTATTTTAACAGCTCAACTACGGCAAGTTTATAATAGATCAGCCAAAATCTAAGCATTTTAAACTAATTAACAACAGTTACAGCTTAGAAAATAGTTTTTATTCAATAGATCTAACAAAATCATATCAAAATATCTTGAAATAACATATTAAACCGTTCAAAACATAGTTCATAGGTTAAAGTAAACTCCCCTTACCTCAGAAAGATGATTCACACTAGATCTACCGAATATTACTTGATTATAACAAAATTCACCGAAGATTCAGCTTTAGAACGGAGTTTCTCCTAAGAACACCATGAATTTCTATAAGAAAGAGAAGGAGAAGAGAAACGAACGGTAAATCTAGCTTCAAACTTAAAGAAACTTACTTCCAACCCTTCAGAATAGATGTAGAATCTCAGATCTGGCGAGAAATCTAAGTTTAGGAAGGTTTAGTATGAGAGAAATGGTGGTTTACGGCCTTAGAACCTTTGAGAACCTTGGATAGAGGCGAAGAAATGAAAATTTCGTGTGAAGCCCCCTTTTTAGAGAAAATTTTCGAAATTTACTGTTCACGCCGGAATTTACTGTTCATCGCCGGAACACTGTTCATGCACTGTACACGCACTGTACGCGTATGTGACGTCACCGATGACGTCAGCAGTCACTGTACATACGCGGTTGGCACTGTTCATACACGGTTTGTACGCAGTTTGCACTGTTCAGACGCGGTTTGCACTGTTCATACGGTACTGTTCACTTTTTTTTTTAAAAAAAAAAATAATTTCAACTCCATCTAAATATATTCCAATACCAAATAATCCTTCAATTAACATTGAACAAGTATAAAATATTATAGATTACTCAATAATAAATTAGAAGCCTGACAATTCTCCCCCCGAAAATAAATTTTCGTCCTCGAAAATTTCATTCCCCAGAGAAAAGATGAGGATACAACTCTCTCATTCTTTCTTCTAACTCCCATGTGGCATCACCAGTTATTTGGTCCCAAACAACCTTTACTAACCGAATAGACTTACCTTTAAGTTTCTTAACTCTAGTTTCCTCGATACGAGCAGCTGGGACCTCCACAGATAAGTCATCTCATAACTCCACAACATCAGGCTCAATTACATGAGACAAATCTGGAACATATTTCTTTAGCTGCGACACATGGAAAACATTATGTATTCCAGACAACTGAGGTGGTAACGCTAATTCATAGGCTACTTGTCCTCGACGATGTAATATCTGATACGGTCCTATGAACTTAGGTGTTAACTTCTTGGCTCTTAAGGCTCGCCCCACACCTGTAGTGCGTGATACTCTTAAGAATACATGATCACCAACCTCAAATTCTAGGGATCTTCTGCGTCGGTCAGCATAAGATTTCTGTCGACTTTGGGTAGCTCTTAGCTTTTCTCTAATAAGTTCAACTTTCTCCTTAGTTTCTTGCAGCATTTCAGGTCCAACCATCAAATGTACTCCATCTTGGAACCAACAGATAGGGGTTCTACACCTTCTACCATACATAGCTTCAAATGGTGCCATATCTATACTCGAATGATAGCTATTATTATAAGTGAATTCTACCAAAGGAAGCATATCCTCCCAATTACTCCTCTGCTCTACAATGCAAGTCCGCAATAAGTCTTCTAAGGTCTGAATAGTACGCTCAGATTGACCATCTGTTTGCGGATGGTATGCAGAACTCAACCTCAACTGTGTGCCCATAGATTCTTGGAAACTCTGCCAAAACTGGGAAGTGAATCGAGGATCCCTATCAGAGATAATACTAGAAGGTACTCCATGCAACCTGACAATCTCTCTAATGTACAATTCTGCTAATTTCTCCAAGCTAAAGGTCATGTTAATTGGCAAGAAATGTGCACTCTTGGTTAGCCTATCAACTATGACCCACATTGCATTATGATTCCTAACTGTTCTAGGTAGATGGGACACAAAGTCCATAGTCACATGGTCCCACTTCCACTCTGGAATTTCCATCGTTTGTAACTCTCCTGGAGGGCTTTGGTACTGTTCATCGCTGGAAACACTGTTCACCGCCTTACTGTTCATGCCGGAAAATACTGTTTAGGGCACTATTCACGCCGGAAAACACTGTACACGCGTACTGTACACGCACTGTACGCGTATGTGACGTCACCGATGACGTCAGCAGTCACTGTACATACGCGGTTGGCACTGTTCATACACGGTTTGTACGCGGTTTGCACTGTTCAGACGCGGTTTACACTGTTCACACGCAGTTTGCACTGTTCATACGGTACTGTTCACTTTTTTTTTTTTTTAAATAACTTCAACTCCATCTAAATATATTCCAATACCAAATAATCCTTCAATTAACATTGAACAAGTATAAAATATTATAGATTACTCAATAATAAATTAGAAGCCTGACAACAGTAGCCGAGAATCCACTAAGCCTACACGTGGCCACTATGAAAGTTCATAGTAATGACTCCAGAGCGTGCAGAATTAAAGGTGCTGCGCGTAGCTACTATCAAAGTTCATAGTAGTCACTCTAGAGAGCCCAAAATGTACCAGTGCTGCCCATGTCAACTATCAAAGTATGAAAGTAATCACTTTGGAGGGCGTTAGCCTTAGTATAAATAGATTTTTGCCAAATTAGGGTAGAGAGTTATTACACTTTTCGTACCTTTTCTCTTCTTTACTAAATTTAGGACATTTTCCAGAGCTTAGGGCAACCTTGGGTGACACCCAAGGGTCCAACCTAGGGTTTGGTTTCTCATTTCTCTTACTTTTACATTAATGCTAATGAGTTTTCTGCATTTTCAAACTGTGTTTTTGACCCCCATTTCCATGGAGGGATATGTTTTATGTAATCCTTAGTGAGTTCACATGGATTCTTGAGTTCCTTGATTTTAATGATAATATAACTCCTTTCTTTTCATGAATTACTTCTTCCTTGCCTCTTGAATTGAATTAATGGTGAATAAGGGGGACATTGCTTAATTAACCCTAATTTATTTTAAGGAGATTCTAAAGTAGGGATTGCTTAATCCTAGGTTTAATTCTAAGGTTGCGTAATCTTGGGATGAGGGATTAGAGTCTAACAAATTACGTAATTTCGTTGGGACCATAAGGTTGATTTCGCTTGTTAAATTAACCTAATTCATGGGAGAGAAGATGAGTGTTAAATCTTGAGTGGAATGAGGATAGAATCTATGTGGATGAACTAAGGATTGCTACTTTCTATTGTTTGAATTAATTAAACTTGTTTGCTTGTTGCTCCTTATATTGTTTTGAAACCACAAAACCCCCCGTATTTTAATTGCTTGTTCAATTAATGCCTTCAATATGTTTAATGAAGATTAATAGCCAATGTTCACGGGAGACAATCTAGGGTAACCCTAATACTACATTAATTTTGTTTAAATTTTGATGAGGATTTGCGATAAATCTTTTAAACACCTCAAGAATAAAGTAATCATCACTCTACATTGAACTTTATCCCACAGATGTGAGTTGAGTCTTAAAGATGATTCTTATCTTAATCTAATTAATTGTACCCCTTTTTCCTCATTGTTTTGTGTGATTATCTCCTTAGGATTTGTGCTCTAGAACTTGACTTGGAACCGACTTAAGACTTCTCTTTTTAATTGCATGTTTTTAATGTGATTGAGGCATAATAGGATTTTTATTCTTGGCCATCAGCATGTTTGAGATACATCTAGTTGCCCAGTTTGAGTTTTATTGATCTTTTTGCTCCCTTGAGTTTATGAATGGAGCAATTGAGTTGTTGAATTGTTTGATAAAATTTTCACTATATTTCTCATATGCGAAAGGAAAGAAAGAAAAGTATGAAAAAGAAAATGAAAAATAGAAAAAAGAAAAGAAAAGAAAAAGGGTTATATATGATTGAAATGAGAAAGGAGGAAAGATACTGTTTATATACAAAAATATAAAAATTACTCTAAGAGCTTTATTTGTAAACTTAAGGTATGTTTATAATTTTTATAATTTATTACCCCTTTGTATATCCCCTTCCTTTTATTTATCTCACCTCAATTATTATAACCCCTTGGCCACATTATAACCTGAAAAAGACCTCATGATTTTTCACTTGCATTTAATTTATTTAGTGGAGAGTCAGTTCATAGTCAAGCCTATGATAGTACACTTTTCTCTAGGAGAACTGAGTGATATCTTATTTTGTCATTTAGTGAGAGAAGAAAGTAGAGTACCTCAGTTTGATGTTTGAGTGAAATGTATGGAAATATAAGATTCTAATTAGGAATCCTTTTGATTGCTTATGCTCAGTGATATTACTCTTGTTGCTCTCTTTACCCCCTTCATCTCGGGTTCCTTGTGTGGTATTATGTTTCAAGTTATTATGTTATTCACTTAACCAGCACTTTACTGGAGGACAAGCAAATAGATAAGTATGGGAGAGTTGATAAGTTTGTAATTAGGCCCTATTTTACAGCCCATATATTCATATTTGACCTTTATTTTATTTGGGTTTTATATTAATTTATATATTAATTGTACAATTTGGTATAAAAAGGCCGTAAGTGGATGTTGGGTGCATTTTGGGCCCAAATTATTGGAAGATTAGAGATTCACAGCAGTTAGCATGCCCAAACCCTTTCAACAAGCACGGGGGTGCTGCAAGCCCATGCATGGTCTTGCTTAAGGCCTTGTACGACCATGTTTATCTGCGGAAAGCCCAATTATGAAGAGTCTTTAGGGTTTTCAAACCTTATTAAAGAGGGAAACCTCAGGACACTATTTTTACATCTAGTCTTTATCTTTCGGATACACTTCTCGTCTCTTTTCTCTTGCACAGGATCCTTGGCACATGCTTGGCGAGACTTGGAGCTTCAAGCAATCATACTCTAGTTTGCTATTTCTTTCGATTATGGCTTTGTTTATGATTGTTTTAGTTCTTTTCTTTAGCATGAGTAACTAAGTCCATAGCTAGGGCTATGGGAACTATTTTGATGTTGAAGAGATTGAAAAATTAGTAGGGGTAGAATGTGATTTATTGAGTTCAGGAAGTACAGTTGAATTTAACTCCTTTGATTTGAATGTTGCAGAAATTTTTTCTACTGAAAGTGTTAAATCACTTCCCTTTGTAGAGCAACCTGATGAATCTACAATTTATAGATATTTTTTTGGCTTTTTATAGATTTTTAATAGAAAAATAAACATAGAGATTGTAAATAACATAAAAATCTCATTTAGGTCAAATATTATAGCTTTCTTAATATTTACCTTATTTACACTAATTTTTGTGAATATATTTTGCAATTTTGATCATTTGAATAATTGTGCAGAACATTCTAGACAAATTTCATCAATTTTTTTCTCTTGGGGAAAATATGATGTGAGAGTAATCACTCTCAAGTACCATAGTGATCACTCCAGGGAGCTAATTCCAAAGGTTAGGCCAGAGTAACCACTTTCAGAAGCAGCAGTGATCACTCCAGAGCTAAAGAGAACCACCATGCTTGCGTGTAATCACTGTCCTGAGTGATAGTAATCACTCCAGAAAGCCTCAGGATGAAGGACCTTGCGTGTAACCAATTTCAGAAGTGAAAGTAATCACTCTAGTGAAGCCTAAACTAGAGCACTCTGCGTATCTTTACTCTTATAAGTGAAAGTAACTATGCACACCCAAAGTGACTACTATTATACATAAGAGTGATCACTACAGAAAGGGAGAAGCCTAAGGAATGCTACGCGTGTTCACTCTTATAAACAAGAGTGATCACTGTGAAGTGGAGTCACACTTAGTATATATAGATTTTTGGAAAATAGGTTATGAATAATTTTATACTTTTAGATTTTTGCCATTTTGGGGACACTTGTAGAGCATAGGTCAGCCTTGGGTGATAGCCAAGGACCCAACCTAGGGTTTGATTTCTATATTCTTCCTACTTTTCTTTGAATTCTGCATTAATGTTGTTGATTTCTCTTTATTTTCATTTGATAATTGTAAGACCCATCCTTATGGAGGGCTAAATGTAACATCCTATGCTTTGTGTCATGCCTGTAGTATATTATTGAGAAAAAGCTATAGTACTTTGTGAGCAGAAAGAAGCCGTGTATGTACAGTAACCCCTGATGTCAACAGTGACATAACGCTGATGTCATCGATGACATCATGCTTATGTCATTAGTGACATCATGCTGACATCATCGCTTATGTCATCGGTGATCTCACGCTGACATCATCGCTTACATCATCGGTGACATCATGCTGATGTCATCACTTGCATCATGCTGACATTATCGCTTACATCACATTGACGCTGACATCATCGCTTGCATCATGCTGACATCATTGCTTGCATCACAATTGACATTGACATCATCACTTGCATCATGCTGACATCATCGCTTACATCATATTGACGCTGACATCTTCAAAAAATTTTTCTATAAATAGAGGGGCTTCACATGAAATTTTCATTCCCATCCAAGGTTCTCGAAGGTTCTAAGGTCATATCTTGCCATTTTCTCCCATACTAAACCTCCTAAACTTAGATTTCTCTTCAGAATATACGTTCTAAAGGATTTCAAGTAAGTTTCTCTAAGTTTGAAGTTAGATTTACCGTTCGTTTCTCTTCTTCTTCTTGTTCTTATAGATGTTCATGATGTTCTTAGGAAAACCTCCGTTCTAGAGTTAAATCTTTGGTTAAATCTTTGTAAAAGCTCTATTTTGAGGTAAGGCGGCTCTACTTTATCATTTTGTTATGTTTATTACTTGTATTCTCATAGATCTTGTCATGTATGTGATTATATGTGGAATAATCCTTGTTTTATGAGAAATAATCGGTGAAAAGTGAGAATAATTGGCTGTTTATGTGATTTTATGATGAATACATAGTGAAAATGTGATATTATGTTCAAATAAGGCATGATAAGGTATATTGAGGATGGTTGATATGATTTCTATGATTTTGTGATATGAAATATACAAAGAGATGGATGTTTCATGTTTGAATATATTGTGTTTCATGTTAAAATGATGTGTATTGTGAATATGCCATGGTTTGATGGATATGATGAAAAGTATGTGGAAATATAATGAAAAATATGTGTGAACATGATAAATGGCATATGTGAACATGTGAATATGCTCGAAAGAGTATGAAATGGAAAAGGATATGATGTAAATAGTTACAGAGATACACTGGGGAGTGGAAGATGGAGACGATATGGGATATCTTGGAAAAATGTAGGGTGGTGAATGACATTCGGGATTGTGCACGGAATATTGTGTTCGAATGCACCACATGGCCACACACTTATTTCTTGACTTGACTCCTGACTATTACCTTTGCTAAGGGGCCGTCTATTGCATACGTTGTATCCATATTGCATTGGGCCATCCGGCGACTATTTACATAGATGTGTAAGACCTCGGGATAGAGGCATCGGATAACTGTGGCCACAGGGCGCGGTAAACGCAGATGAAAGTAAAAGAAATTGTGAATCTATGGAATATAATATGTGTTGAGATGAGAATATGCTTTATATGATACTGTGATATGTAATGCCATGATGTTTTCTTTAATTGTAATAAGATGTGTTTAGTGATGAATATGTGTTATGTATGAGTGGTAGGGTAGAGACTCACCCTTACATAACATTTTTCAGGAAAACAGGATGAATAGTACCAGACTCACAGTGCATGGATGGATGAGAACTGCTATAGGACTTAGTTACTTTGAGTTATGTAATGGATAATTTCAGTTCTATAGTATTCTTTTGAAAACGTTTTAAAACTACTATTTCTTTTTGTTACTGATGAAAATTTTAGAATCTTTGTTTTTTCAAAGTACTTATGAATTAATGAAATTTTACTCTATGAACCTTATATCATTTCCATGTCTGTTTCTATTTAGAGAGTTTTTGAAAGAAAAATTTACTCTACTATTTAACTTTTTATGAAAATTTATTATATATTGAGAAAAGAAATATAAGGCGTTACACTAAACCTTTTGTAATCCCTAGTGAGTTCACTTAGACTCTTGAATTCCTGGTGTTCCTATTCGGAAAACACTAAACTTCTGACATCTACCTGGGTAGGATGACGTCCTTCTGTACGTTGCTAATATGGGGAGAGTACCTGCAAAAGGCACTCCGATGCTAAAGTCAGATTTCAGTTCTGAGCACCAAATACTATTTTTATAATTAAAAGTCAATCCTTTACATGTACTTCATACCTTTCTTTTATAGGCATTGTTATGGACTAATGGGATTGCTGAGTCAGCCTTGGTTTTGGCTCTTTAATTAAAGTAAATAATATTATGATTATTACTCTCAATTGGGTTAATTACCTCCTAATTTGACAAGGAGTGTTCGATTATATTAGGCTGAAGGGGTACTTGATTACCTTTTTCTACAAGTAGGACCGAGTAAGGCCCTATCAGGTACACCTGGGTTTTGAATGTTGATATAATTCTTTTCTTCCATGAATTTTTTCCTCCCAAACTCTTAAATTGAATTGATGGTTGAATGAGGGGCGCATTGCGTAATGAACCGTAATTCATTTTAATGAAATTCTGAACTTGAATTGCTTAATTCTGGGTTTAATTCTAAAATTACGTAATTTTGGAATGAGAGATTAGAGTTCATTGAGTTGCTTAATTCATATGAAAATATAAGGTTGATTTTCGCTTGTTAAATTAACCTAAATTCTGATAGGAAAGGAAGAGTATTAAATCTTAAGAGGAATAGGGATAGAGTCTACATGGATGAACTTTGGGTTACCACTTTTTATTGATTGGACTTTATAATTCTATTTCTTTCTCTTTATATTAACTTTGGAATTACACAAATCCCCTCAATTAATTACTTTTTTAGTTAATTTTTATAACATGTTTGATGCATATTCTCAACCATTGTCATCAAAGTTGACCTAGGTTAGCACTCTAGTATTAAATTAATTTCTATTTAAATTTTGATGAGGATTCGCGACAAATCTCTTTTCATCATAACCTCCCACATTGGAGCTAAAACCCTTGTTAGACCATTTGAAGTATACCTATCTAGAGGCAGATGAAAAGCTTCCAGTGATAATCTCCACCAAGTTGGATGTTGATAAGGAGGAGAGACTCCTCGAAGTGATAAAAAAGGTACAAGAAAGCCATAGGCTGGACACTCGCTGATATTCCTAGAATTAGCCCCTCCTTATGCACGCACAGAATATTGTTGGAGAAGGGTGTTAAACCAGAGAGACAGCCTTAAAGGAGGGTGAATCTCATTATTCTGGATGTGGTGTGATAGTCATATTTTAGTACATCTTTCTTTCTATGTTTTTGGTTTAATTGAGCTTCATTAATGCATTATTTTGATGTTAGTTTAGATTTGTGTTGGTAAGTAATTTAGGATTTAAATATAAATATTTCCTAATTCTCGCCATAATTTCTTACTTGACACAGTTTCTTGAAAAGACCATATCTGAAGCTACACTACTCGGAATTGGGCACAATTGGTGTCCCTGGAAAGATAAGACAGAGATCTACAACTTCTCTGTTGGGAGAAAAACTTATTTTGAGCATCTTCAGGTCCAAACTTGCGTCACAATGTTGTGGCCCTGCACTAAAATTTTCAGAATTTGATTGTATTGTTGATTTTACTTAGTTAGGGAGTTGGCTCTTAATTAAGCCCAATTATGTCTTTACTTAGTTAGGTGTTTAGGAAGCTCATTAGGGAGTTGGGCCTTAATTAAGCCCAATTATTTTGTCTTTAAATAGATGTTATGACTCCATGTATGAATCCTTGTTTTTCTTTTCCCGCAATTTTTTTAAGAATCAAAAAGTCTCTATTTTAAATTCTTTCTTCTTTTATTTTCGTCTACCTACCTTCCATCTTTTCATATTTTTTGGAGTGGGACATTTTGGATTCTCTGGAGTTGTCACTATAAACTTGATAGTAACTACGCGCAGCACCTTCAATTCTTCATGCTCTGGAGTGATTACTATGAACTTTCATAGTAACCACGTGCGGGTTGAGTGGATTCTGGGCTACTGTAGTTATCACTTTAAGCTCTGAAAGTGATCACTTAGTCCTTTTGCTGGAAGTGGCTTGCTGTAGTTGTCACTATCAATCTTGACAGTAGTTACTTTCACCTCAAATTCCTCAAAATCCAATAATTCTTCAAAATAAGCTTGGGGATTCCTGCCACATTATTCAAAATAAACTATCTAAATCAATGTAAATTAACCAAAAACTAAGAAACCTATATTATTTAGCCTAATTGGAATATTCATCTTATTTTCACTATCTAAGTCTATTCTTTTCTATAAAAAGTAATAAATGATGTATAAAAATTTAGTAAAATGTGGATTCATCACAACCCCAAACTTAAACTTTTGCTTGTCCTCAAGCAAACCAAAATTTAAGGACTTAACCAAAAAGGGTTAGACTTATCCAAAAAAAAATTTTTTTTTCTCAAAATTTTTCTGTTCCAATCTTTCAACTCTAATATGCACTTTCTCCATTTCAAAATTATGGAGTCATTCAACAAAGAAATCACACTCATATCAATCAATTTTATGCAAAGTCCCATGCAAGTGAAACAAAAATTCAAAAAGGCACATCATGCTTCACGCAATGTAAAGAAATTATCTAGCTCACAAGGTAGTGTTTCACTCTTCACTCGTCAGTGTTTCAAGCTAGGTATTTTCCCTCAATACATGCAAATTGCTCTACCCTACCATATACTTGCTCATATTCTCAATCTCCTTTGCCTTAATACAATGATTTACCTATCAAAAGGACTTGGTTGGTCACAGATAGGGATAGGTAAGGTTTAATTTGATCAAGGAGGGTCAAAAGCTCAAGTGGGTTTTCAAGATAAGGGAATCCTTTTGAGTGAGTGAATACATCAATTAGAATGAAATGCATCAAATGAGGTAGCCTAAGAGGTTTAAGCATTTTTCACCTTGCTTTTCATCATTTTTCATTATGTGAAGATCTCTTCAATCTCTTGGACCTTGCTTCATTTTATTTTATTTCCTTTTTCATTCTTTCTTTTATGATTTCTTGGACTTTGGCAACCACTCTTTCTTTTTTTTTTGACATGTATTAGTAACATGTATGATGTCCACCACCCCAAACTTGAGAGGTTGCTTGTCCTCAAGCAACTACCATCAAAATTAACAGCCCAAACTTAGTATTTGCATTCACTCTTGATGTCACTAAAAAAATACGTTCTTAATGGAAGAACAAATGTTTGGCAGACTAAGTTTAACAAAAGAAAAGGATGTAATATATGAAGGTGCAAAGGTGGGCAAGGGTGAGTGGCTGTGTGTGTGTGTAAAGGAGGCCTCAATCATCTAGATAAAAATTGCATAATGCAGATTCAATTAAGAAACAGGGCAAGTTCTAGAAGATAGATGCAAAATTACATGGAACATACATACAGAAAGGAAATTAGGGGCTCAATTCTCTACCATGGTAAAAAATGGTGATAATTACTTAACATCATGTGAGGATAATTCACCTTGCAAGAAAAGATATTCAGCATGCCATGGAGAGAAAATTATTTACAAAAGTAGAGTGTGTTCATGGATTGAATGAAAATTGCAGTAAGAGTCTAAGATTGGAATTACAAAATTGGATTCAATCAAAAAGAAAAAGAATAAAGATATATTTTTGTATTTTGATGTATAAATGTGCAGGAAAAATAATGTTAAGAGTATGTGAAATAGAGGCCAAGAACTTCACCCCCTTTCATGAATGATAGTGCCTCAACTCATGGGCAAAAAAAAAAAATGATGCTCTCTTGATGGAACTGAGGGCATTCTCTACACAAAGAGACAATAAATTCAGCACCAGCAGAACAAAATAACCCAAACTCAGATAATATATATATATAGCATAAAAGAGTTAAGTTGTTGTTCAGAGTAAAAGCAATAAAGAAAAATTAAAGGCAGGGAAAATAAAAGGAAAAGTGTACTAATTACAGGGAAATTAGCAGAAAAAATATGTACAATGAAAGAGAAAGGTAAATAAATAACAGAAATAGAAATTTAAAGCTATATTGCATCCTCATCAGAGCTGGAGGAGAGGTCATCATCATCAGTTGCATCAGTATCGGTATCCTCATCATCCTGCACCTCTGCTGCTGCTGCTGCTGGATCTGGTACTGGCTCACCCTCAGATCTGCTATCTTGCTCTTCCTCCTCCTCTTCTGCTGTAGGTGTAAAAGGCAGAAGATCATTTTGAACTGCTGCTCGAAGATAAGGAGCTGAGAAGGTGGGGGCATAGTAGATCTGGTCAGCAGACATCCCCACCTTCTTCCCTATGTTGAGTAACATAGTCTCTGTGAGGGTTAGAGCAACCTTCTGACCAGCATGTATAGCATCTTGTCGCAGCGCTATTACCTTTAGCTGGTCCTTCATTTTAAAAGGGAGGCCTTTCTTCCCTGCAGCTTGGGGAGGCATCTCTGGGGCTGAGATCTCCTTAGCTTTAAACAGCTCCTTCACCATAGCTGTGGTGATGCAGGGAGCTGCTCTGATTTTCTGCTGATACTCCCCAAAGTCAACTCCAGCATCCTGGCAGAGCATAGTAATGATGGAGGGAAAACCCATGGAGTCCTTCTTCCTAGCTAGGATCTCCATGATGGCATTGCTAATAACATCACTAATATGGATGGGAATCCCTGTTATGATGGCATAAACTAGCTCTGCCCTCTTCACTGCCAGGGTAGATGAGTACATGACTTGTATGAAGGAGCTAAGAATGAAGATGCTCCAGATTTTGACAGGTGAAAGGAGGTGCTTTGTAGTTAGATTCTTAGGCTGGAGCTTTATGTCAAACTCCCAATTCTCTCCAGCCTTGCATATTGTTTGAAGGATTGGCTTGTAGTCCTTTTCCTCCAAGTAGCTGAAAGTAGTGTAGTCCAGCTATCCAGGCCTCTTTTCAGGAAGAGGGATGTTGAGGATCCTCTGGATGTTGGCAGGATTGAAGTCTACCACCTTGCCTCTGACAATGGAGTGTCGGTAGGGGAAATCATCTCCCTTAACCCTTAAGGCATTGGCATAGAACTCCTAGGTGATGTCCTTCCACCCATGCCCAGCACATGTAGTGAACAAATCCCACCCCCTTTTCTGGATTTACTGCTCAAATTGGGGGTAAGTCCCTTTTTGCAGGTCAAAATTCCTATCCTGCACAATGTGTCGCCTAAGAATATTGGCTTTGAAGAAATTCTCATGAGCCAGGGACTGAAATCTGGGATCATGTGCAGGCTGAGGCCTAGATGAAGAGGCAGCAACTGTCTTGGCCATCTTGTTCCTAGGTGTGTTCTTTCTGGGAGTGTTTGCCATTGATTTGCACATAGAAAAAGGAATAAATGAGTGATAGTGCAGAATTAACCATATAGCAAGAATTTTACACCATTTGGAAATGAAAGAGAGAAAATGCAGGAAATTTACAGCATTGTTGCAGCAGAAAGTAGCTACTATGATGAATGAAAGTAGTTACTTTGGCAATAAAGCATGACAGAATGCAGAGGTAATATGTGGACATAATTTCACAGCAAATGTGTAGAAAATTAGAGAAAATTGAGACAAATCAGAGTAGTTCTGCATGCAAAAGTAACTACTATGCTAGTTGGTAGTAACTACTTTGACAGTGAAAGATTAGACAGTTAGAGCAGAGTGATCACCATGTAGTGAATTATGCTAGTTTTTGCAATATTGAAATGATAAAAGTGACCACTATGAAAGTGGACACTTTCAGTGAAGTTCAGCAGCAAGAAAATAACATATAGACACATACACTTACAAATTCAAGCAACAAATTAGGTTCAGTAAAGTGATCACTATATGTGAGCAGGTAGCTACTGTGACAACGATAACAGTTTCAAAATGAAATCCATAGTTCATATGTTTAAAATGCAGAAAAACACATGTCATATAGTGAATCATGGTCTGCAAAAGAGGTTCATTTGATGGTCTGGAAAACTTAAATATAGTGTGCATTTGGATCCAATCAAATGAATTCTCGACTTCTGAATTAGGCTGTGACATGTAGAATGCAGAGAACGGCTATGCACAGGATGAATTCCACTAGATCAGCTAAGGTAAAAAGCATATGCGGCAATATGGGTATAATTTCAAATCAAATTTCCAGAATTCAGAGCAAGCAGGGAGTGAAAATGTAATTACATGGTAGTGCAACTAAATCAGATCAGCAATGAGTGTATGAAATGTGTAGAACACAGTATATTCACAGAGAGTAGTTACTATGAATGTTGATAGTGACTACTCTAGAGCAAAAACACTTCAAATTCAGAAAGGAAAAATGCAATTTGATTTCTAATCATGAGAATTGGAATTTCAATGCATAGAAATCACATTCGAGACTAAAACGAACCCAGGGGAAGCAGAGTTTCAACATTACATACAGAGTAATCACTACGAATTATGAAAGTAGCTACCCTAGGGTTCAAACATGGCAATTTGCACACACAGAATCAAATTAATCACCCTACTAACTAAAAATCATGTAATTATCCCTGCAGAAACTGATCCTAACCAATAATTTCAACTAAAATTAGTTCTAATAAAAAATCCCCAATTGAAAAATGAAGAACCCTAACACAGAGAGTGAGGAAGAGAAATTTACCTGGATTGGAGTTCAAATGCAGTGCAAAAGTGTAGGGAATTAACGTTCAGATGCAAGGAATTAAATTCGAGGGAGTGGGTGCTTAGGAAATTGGAAGAAGAGTGAAAATTTCTCAGAAATGAACAGTGAGAGTGAACGTGAAAGGGGTCCTATTTATATTAAAATATTGGATATGGTTACTCTCAATAATCATAGTAGCCACGCGCAACGGTTTTAGCAAAAATGGGGTGTACGTGGTTACTATGAATTTTCATAGTAATCACTCCAGAGGCGCCTTTCTCATTTGTTTTAAAAGAGGTTGCGCGTGGTTAGTATGAATATTCATCGTAACTAGGCGCATCAAATGTTCAAAAATTGGTTTCTGTAGTGGTTACTATGAATATTCAATGTAATCACTGCAGAGGCGTCCTTCATGTGTATTTTCCCAGAGTGTTGCGCGTGGTTACTATGAATTTTCATAGTAGTTACGCGTAGACCAATGAATTCAAAAGCCTTCAAAGTGGTCACTATGAAAATTGAAAGTGGGAACTACAAAGAGCAAAGTCACATACCTTGGTGAAAAGTGACCACTATGGCTTGGGAAAGTGATTACCTTCATGGCAAACCTCAAAATTCTTTCTAAAGTGAATGCTTGGTGCCATGGAAATGATTATTCCTCCCTCTCTACTTGGACTCCCATGAATATATGCACAAATTGAGTCCAAATACAACAATTTTTCCTCTACAAAAATTATGAATAAATCATTAATCAAATAATGAGTCAAGTGTTAAACAAAATGTTTGTGCAGCATGAACTAAGCAACATGAATAGTAACACAGCTCAAATGAAAGAATGCTTATTGAAATTAAAACAGAACTAGAAAGTGCTATGAAAAATGTGAGTTGCCTCTCACAAAGCGCTTCTTTAACGTCACTAGCTTGACGTTCTATGGAGCTCTCACTCCAAATTAACTAAAGAATCAAGATTAGCTAGAGGTTGATCTAGGAAAACTTCCTCCACATTGGCCTCAAGTGTAGGATTCCCATGGAAAGGCTTTAGGCGATGTCCATTCACTTTAAAAACCTTGTTTGTGGATTCACTTTTTACCTCCACTGCTCCATAGGGAGAAATGGAAGTCATAATGAAAGGTCCGATCCGCCTAGATTTGAGTTTTCCAAGCATGAGCTTCAAATGGAAATTGAACAACAAAACCTTTTGACCTGTGAAAAACTCCTTCCTTGCTATTTTTCCATCATGAAAGGCCTTTGTTTTCTCCTTATAAATTTTGGAGTTTTCATGATTCAAGGCGAAGTTCTTCTAATTCTTGCAAGTGCAATTTCCTTTGTTCTCCAGCTTTGTCTATGTCCTTATTGCAGGCTTGAACTGCCCAATAAGCACGATGTTCTACTTCTACTGGAAGGTGGCAGGCTTTTCCATAGACAATTCTGTAAGGTGACATTCCCAAAGGAGCCTTGTATGCTATTCTATGGGCCCAAAGAGCATCATCAAGATGCTTGCTCTAGTCTTTCCTATTTGGCTGAACAATCCTTTCTAAAATCTTCTTAATTTCTCTGTTAGAGAGCTCAGCCTGCCCATTGGTTTGGGGGTGATAAGGTGTAGATACTTTGTGCACTTCTCTATACTTTCTCAGTAGAGTCTCAATGGTTCTATTGCAGAAGTGGGTACCTTGGTCACTAATCAAAGCTTGAGGTACTCCAAACCTACAAAACAAATGAGTACATACAAAATCTGCAACCACTCTTGAATCATTAGTTCTTGTGGGCTTAGCCTCTACCCACTTAGAGGCATAGTCCATAGTAAGAAAAATATATAAGAAACCAAAGGAAGGAGGAAAAGGACCCATGAAGTCTATACCCCAAACGTCGAATACATCACAATATAAAATGGATTGTTGAGGCATTTCATGCTTCAAGGTGATGACCCCTGCAGTTCTTTAGCATTTCTCGCATGTAGAACACACTTGCCAAGAGTCCTTGAAGATTGTAGGCCAATAAAAACCTGCATCCAGTACTTTCGTTGCAGTCCTTTGGGGCCCAAGGTGGCCTCCTATAGTGGATACATGGCAAAAATGCAAAACTGATGCAGTTTCTTCCTCGGGAATGCACCTCCTAATCACTTGATCACTACAAAACTTCCACAAATAGGGGTCATCCCAGAGGTAATGCTTGGCATCATTCTTGATCTTTTCCCTTTTACTCCTTGGTGCATTTGATGGAAAAACTCCTGCAACTAAAAAATTTACAATATCAGCAAACTAAGGCAACTTTAAAGTACATAACTCTAATAGTTGCTCATCAGGAAAATCATCTTTTAGAGGAGTGAGTTGAGGAACTCCCTCTATCCTGCTCAAATGATCTGCCACCAAATTTTATGCTTCACTTCTATCCTTTATCTCTACATCAAATTCTTGAAGTAGAAGCATCCACCTTATTAACCTTGGCTTCGAATCTGTCTTTTTCAAAAGAAACTTAAGAGCAGAATGATGATCAGTAAACACCACAACTTTTGAACCTAGCAAGTATGATATAAATTTATCCAAAGCAAATACTATAGCCAATAATTCCTTTTTAGTTGTGGTATAGTTACACTGTGCAGGATCTAAAGTCCTAGATGCATAATAAATGACATGTGGATCTTTACCAAACCGCTGTGCTAAGACAGCACCCACAGCAAAATTGGATGCGTCACACATGAGCTCAAATGGAAGTGTCCAGTTTGGTGGCTGAATGATGGGGGTTATGGTCAAAATCAAAATCAATATCTTTCTGCAGTAACTTGGAGAGAGGAAGGGCTATCTTGAAAAAATCCTTGATAAAGTGCCTATAGAAACCTGCATGGCCAAGAAATGCACGCACCTTTCATACACAATAGGGGTAAGAAAGCTGTGAAATGACATTAAGCTTAGCAGGATCTACCTCAATTCCCTTCTCAGATATTATATGACCTAAGACTACCCCCTGCCTAACCATAAAATGACATTTCTCAAAGTTCAGAACAAGGTTCATCTCTATACATCTTTGTAAAACTCTATCCAAGTTTCCTAAACATGCAGAAAATGATGACCCATATACAGTGAAGTCATCCATGAATACTTCAATACAATGCTCAACCAAATCAGAAAATATGGTCAACATGCATCTTTGAAATGTACCAGGAGCATTGCACAGCCCGAATGGCATTCTCCTATATGCAAATGTACCAAATGGGCATGTAAAAGTGGTCTTCTCCTGATCCTCAGGAGCTATGCATATTTGAAAATAACCTGAGAATCCATCTAGGAAACAGTAGTGAGACTTACCTGCCAGGCGCTCCAGCATCTGATCTATGAAAGGTAGTGGAAAGTGGTCTTTCCTGGTTGCCTGGTTGAGCCTGCTGTAATCAATGCAAACTCTTCAGCTGTTCTGCACTCTAGTGGACAGGAGCTCATCCTTCTTAGTCTTCACCACTGTAATCCCTGACTTTTTGGGCACCACCTGCACTGGGCTCACCCATGTGCAATCTAATATCGGCCAGATGATGCCTGCCTGGAGTAGCTTGGTGATCGTCTTCTTCACCACCTCCAATATGATCGGATTTACCATCCTCTGGGGCTGTCTCACTAGCTTGGATCCTTCTTCCAACAAAATCTAGTGCATGCACAAGGAAGGGTTGATTCTAGGGATGTCAGCCAAGGTCCACCCAATAGCCTTTCTATGCTTCCGAATCACATCGAGCAACTGCTCCTCTTGGTCCTCATCAAGCTCAGTGGATATGATCACAGGGAGCTTCTCACCTGCTTCCAAATAAGTATATTTTAAATGCTCAGGCAGGGGTTTAAGCTCCAAGGTAGGAGGCTGCTCAATTGAAGGTATTGCTTTAGCACTTTCATTTGAAATAATTTCTGCAACATTTAAACCACAAGGGTTAGACTCAATTATACTTGTTGTACTCAATGAACCACATTCTAACCCTTTTGATTTTTCAATGTCATTAATGTCAGAAGTTGCAGAATCTAAATCCATAAAATCAGCAATACAAATATCACACAAAGATGAATTAGTACAATATTCATAAATTTTAGTATCTATGGTATCTACACAATTAGTACAGTCAGCACCCCCAGACCCATTCAATAAGCATGAGAGTGCTTCGAGCCCATGCACTGTCGTGCTTAAGTCCTTGCACGGCCGTGCTCATCTGCAGGAAACCCAATTATGAAGAGTTTTTAGGGTTTTCAAACCCTATTAAAGGAAGACCTGAGGCACCATTGGAAAATCGTTTTTACACTGGCTTTTGCTCTGGGATACATTTCATCTCATTTCTCTTACACGGAATCTTTGGCACACTCTTGGCAGGACTTGGAGCCTGAAGCGACCATACTTGAAGACTGGGAACTCATCACACTCTAGTTTTGCTATTTCTTTTCTTTATGACTTTGTTTATGATTGTTTTAGTTCTTTTCTTTAGCATGAAGCGACCATTGTGTTTTATTTTATTTTGTTTTGTTTATTGTTAACTTTTTCTTTTATATTTTATAATTTTCTTTTTTATTTTACCTTAATTCTTAATTATTATTTCACAATTTCTTTTAATGTATGCTCACTCATTCTAAGTGCTCTATAACTTGTTTATTTGATCCAGAGATTGAAAGAACAGTTCGTAGACAAAGAAAAGAAGTGAGAGAGCAAAGAATGGCAGAGGGAAGGAGATCGATCCAAGATTACATGACACCCACTGCTAGAGGCACTCTTGGAAGCATTGCAGCACCAAATGTGGAGGCCAACAATTTTGAATTAAAACCAGCACTTATAACCATGGTCTAGAACTCGATACAGTTTGGAGGCATGCCTAATGAAGACCCCAATCTGCATCTAACTCAGTTTCTCCGATTGACGGACACCATAAAGTACAATGGAGTCTCTAACGATGCTATTCGACTTCAACTTTTTGCCTTCTCAGTATCTGAAAGGGTGAATGCATGGTTTTTCTCACTCCCAGAAAATTCCATCAGAACTTGGGAGGATCTTACTCAACAATTCTTGGGAAAGTACTTTCCTCCATCAAGGTGCTCTAAGCTTATGACAGAGATATGTTGCTTCCAACAGCATAAAGCTGAATCTTTATTTGAGACATGGGAGTGATTTGGAGAGCTTTTGAGGAGATGTCCTCATTATGATTTTCCGAAGTAGAGACAGGTACAAATTTTTTTAAGTGGCCTATCAATCATTGCTAGGGCTACATTTGATGTCGCAGTAGGAGGGTCCGTCATAAGAAAAGATCTAGATGATGCATACAAACTAATAGATGAGATGACATCTTCTAGCTTTCAGTGGCACACCGCTGACTTTTACGACATCAAAAGGAAAGAGACCGCTTCGGTCTATCAAGCAGAGAGCAGTAGCCTACTAATGAACCAAATGGCAGCCCTTGCAAAGTAACTAGAATCTTTAATAAAGGCTCAAGAACAACCTGTAAGAGCTCCTGCAAGCCTAGAATTTAAGCAAGAGAAGGCAAACTTCATGGGCAATCATAGTTCAAGGTGGAGGAGTAATACTCCTAACTCTTGGGGAAATGGCTTTGGAAGTCAAAATTCGAGTGTTTATCGCCCTCCCTATATGCAAAATCAAGGAGAAAGACCAGAAGGGAAAGAAGCCCCCAAATCTCAGTCCAACTTTCAAGATCAGATGACGCAATATGTGCATTACTCTGATAAGAGGATGGTCGAGCTTGAATCCAAGTTGGACCAACATATTGAGAGAACTAATAAGATGTTCACAGAGGTTAAATCTAAAATACAAGCCAGCTCTTCTAAGATGAGTGCATAATTGGAGTAGATTACAAACCTTCTGAGTCAAAGAATGATGGGAACATTGCCATCTCAGCCTGAACCTAATCCAAGGGAGGAATGCAATTCCATCACTCTTAGAAGTGGGAAGAAATTACAAGAATTGTAGAACAGAGGCACAAGCACGCCCATGCTGATTCTACATGCACTCCCGTGCTTACTGATGAGCACGCCCCTGCTAAAATAGAAGCACGACCGTGCTTATACAAGCACGCCCATGACAGTGATCAAAGCACGGCCGTACATCACTATGAGCAAAACCATGCTTCAAGTGAAGAGCCTGAAAAAGAAAAGAACAACGAGCCTCTTGTTCAACTATGGCCCTATGAGCCTAAGATACCTTTTCCATACTAGCTGTAAGGTCACCCTCCTTATGATGAAGAGTTCCACAAGTTCTTAGACTTATTGGGCAAAGTTCATATCAATATGCCTTTCATTGATGCTATCTCCAAAATGCCCAAATATGCTAAATTTTTAAAGGAGATTTTGACCAATAAAAGAAAGCTGAAAGCACATCAAACTGTGAAGCTCACCTAGGAGTGCTCAGCTATAGTCCTTAAAAAGCTTCCACCTAAGCTTAAGGACCCAGAGAGTTTTACTATTCCTTGCACAATTGGAAAAACTCATATTGATAAGGCTTTATGTGATTTAGGAGCAAGTATTAATCTTATGCCTTATTCTGTTTTTAGGAAGCTTGGAATGCATAAACCTAAGCCGACCTCCATGTCACTTTAGCTGGCAGATAGGTCGATCACATACCCCAAAGGCATAATAGAGAACGTATTTGTAAAAGTTGAAGAGTTTATATTTCTTGCTGACTTTGTGGTACTTAACATGGAGGAAGATGATGATGTCCCCATCATATTAGGGAGACCATTCTTGGCCACTGCTAGGGCCATCATAGACGTACAGAAAGGGAAGCTCACACTGAGGCTAGATGATGAGGAAGATATATTTCAAGTTTTCAATTCTTTCATGTACCCTTCTAGCCAAGAGTCCTGTCACTTTGTGAGCATTGTCAATGTTGTTTCTCCTCCTCCAATTTATGGGAAACATGGAACCACAAGAAGAAGGCTAAGGAGGAAGCAATATAAGATGAAGAAAAGACAAAAGTTTAAACCATCCATTAATTAGCCTCCTAATTTAGAGCTTAAATTTTCTTCTCTTTATTCTAATCCCCATCTTATGAATACTTTTTCTGATGTACTAGGTGTTGGGGAGGCAAAGCTATTGGGAAGACGATTACATATCAAGGGAGTCACCTCTGAGACTCTTACCTTTTTTCCACCATGATTTAATAGGAACATCAGGCTCGTGACGTTAAACAAGCGCTCCCAGGAGGCAACCTGTGTCTTTTATTTATTTATTTTATTTTAATTTTTCTATTGTTCTTTTATTTGCAGAATAAAGAATAGGCATATTGAAAGACTGCAAGAACTGAGTTGATTGTTCTCGCACACACTTTTGAGCTCTGATCTTAAAGCACGCCCATGCTCGTACCATACACGATCACGCATTAAGTCGCAAGGGCGTGCTTACGTTTTCAGCATGGCCGTGCTCCCTCACCCCAAGCTATCACACCAAGAACTATCAGGGAACCTCTTTCCTTTTTATTTAATTGCCCTCTTTGCATGCTTTTAATTTGATTGCTTTTAAACATTAAGGACAATGTTTCGCTTTAAGTATGGGGGAGTAGTTCCTAATTATATGATTGATATTGCATGTTATTGAGTAAAGTGCCTATGCTATTTTTTATGATAATTTAAAAAATTTTCCCTCATGGAACCTAATTTTTCCAGATAGAAGAGTATGTTGAGTGATTATTATTGGCATTATACTTTCATTTGGAAACTAATAATTAGCTAAGCTCTTTACTTTTATGCTCTACATTAAACTTTAACCCACAGATGTGAGTTTTGAGCCTTAAAGGAGATTTTTATCTTAATTTAATTAATTGTACCCCTTTCCTCATTGTTTTGTGTGATTATCTCCTTAGGATTCGTGCTCTAGAACTTGACTTGTAACTGACTTAAGACTTCTCTTTTTAATTGCATGTTTTAATGTGATTGAGGCATAATAGGATTTTTATTCTTGGCCTTTAGCATGTTTGAGATACAATTAGTTGCCCACTTTGAGCTTAATTGATTTTCTTGGTCCCTTACATTAAATTTATAAAATATTTTGATGACCTTGAGTTTATGAATGGAGTAATTAAGTTGTTGAATTGCTTGATAAATTCTCCTCCATATCTCTAATAGGCAAAAAGAAAGAAAGAAAGAAAGTATGAAAAAGAAAATAAAAATAATAGTAATAATAGAAAACAAAAGAAAAGAAAAAGAGTTATGTATGATTGAAAGGAGAGAGGAGTAAATATATTGTTTATATACAAAAATATAAAAATTACTCCAAAAGCTTCATTTGTAAACTTAGGGGATGTTTATAATTGTTATAATTTATTATCCCTTTGTATATTCCTTTCCTTTCATTTATCTTACCTCAATTATTATAACCCCTTGGCCACATTATAACCTGAAAAAAACCTCATGATTTTTACTTGCATTTAATTTATTTAGCAGAGAGTTGGTTTATAGTCAAGCCTATGGTAGTATACTTTTCTTTGGGAGAACTGAGTGATATCTCATTTTGTCCCTTAGTGAGAAAGGAAAGTAGAGTACCTAAGTCTAATGTTTGAGTGAAAAGTATGGAAATATAAGATTCTAATTGGGAATCCTTTTGATTGCTTATGCTCAGTGATATTACTTTTGTTGCTCTATTTATTTTCTTTATCTCGGGTTCCTTGTGTGGTATTATGTTTTAAGTTATTATGTTATTCTCTTAACTACCACTTTGCTTAAGGACAAACAAATAGATAAGTATGGGAGAGTTGATAAGTCTGTAATTAGGCCCTTTTTTACAGCCCATATATTCATATTTGACCTTTATTTTATGTGAGTTTTACATTAATCTATATATTAATTGTGCAGTTTGATATAAAGAGGCTGCAAGTGGATTTTGGGTGCATTTTGGGCCCAAATTGATGCAAGATTAAAGCTTTTACAGCAGTCAGCACGCCCAGACCCATTCAATAAGCACGAGAGTGCTTCGAGCCCATGCACGGTCGTGGTTAAGGCCTTGCACGACTGTGCTCATCTGCGGGAAGCCTAATTATGAAGAGTTTTTAGGATTTTCAAACCCTATTAAAGGGAAGACCTGAGGCACCATTGGAAAACCGTTTTTACACTGGCCTTTGCTCTGGGATACATTTCATCTCGTCTCTCTTGCACAAGATCTTTGGCACACTCTTGGCGAGACTTGGAGCTTCAAGTGACCATACTTGAAGACTGGGAACTCATCACACTCTAGTTTTGCTATTTCTTTTCTTTATGACTTTGTTTATAATTGTTTTAGTTCTTTTCTTTAGCATGAGTAACTAAGTCCATAGCTAGGGCTATGGGAACTATATTGTTCATAAATTTATGGGATTTTGATGTTTGAATCTAAATTTGATTTTCGCTTTGTGATTTGATTTTATCCTATTGCACTTCTTTCTTAATCTTAATTAATTATATCGTAAGGCAATCGTACCTCAATTCATTAATAGATCTATAGGATAAAACGGGACAAAGGATTAGGTGGACCAAACCAATCTTTCTCTTCTAATCATTATTAAATTAACAAGTTCATAGGTTCCTTAAGCTTTCTTAAATTGATGTCTTGCATAACCATTGAGGATGTTAATTTAGAGAAAAGAATATTAATATTACATGACCATTGGGTATTAATAGTATTCGTATGAATGATTGGTAATCACAAGGAAATCAGATTTAGAGTTAAATAGAAAAATAACATAAAGTATTGGAAGAGAAAACCCATATGCCCTAGGTTCCTCTCCAATAAGTTTAACGAAGACGTGTATTGTATTCCTTGCTCTTAGTTTTATAATTGATTTTATAAATTCTTATTTTTAATTAATCTCGTATCTTTGAAGCTTAAACAATTAAATTAGGAAATTCTTAGTAATTGGAAAATAATCCTTGTGGGATGATATTTCGGGAACTTAATTTAAGAAACCTGTATTACTTCTCGATAGGTACACTTGCCCTCTGAACACTTTAGATAAATTTCGTTCATATTTGCTAGGCTCTAGGCTTATTGTATATTCTGACCATGCAGCTTTGAAATTCCTGTTGAAGAAGCTTGATGCTAAACTCAGATTGATTAGATGGATGCTTCTCCTTCAGGAGTTTGATATTGAGATCAGAGATAGGAGTGGTGCAGAGAATTTGGTAGCAGACCACTTGAGTAGGATTGAGGGGGGGAATGTTGATCCCTTTCCGATTAGAGATGATTTTCCTAAGGAGCAGTTGATGCAGTTACATAATATTACTCCTTGGTTTGCTGAAATTGTGAATTACTTGGTTGCAGGTGTCTTTCCTACAGATACGTCTAGAGCATAGATAGCCAAACTGAAAAGTGAGGGTAAATATTATGTTTGGGATGACCCTTATCTGTGGAGATTTTGCAGCGACCAGGTGATTCGAAGGTGCATTCCAGATCAGGAGATCTATTCTGTGCTTCAATTTTGTCATAGTTCACCTGTTGGAGGACATTATGGATCATATAGGACAACTAGGAAGGTGTTGGAGAGTGGATTTTACTGGCTTACCATTTTCAGAGATGCAAATCAAATCTCCAACACCTGTAAGCAATGTGAGAGGGCAAGGATGGCCATTACACAGAGACATGAGATGCCCCAGCATCCGATTATTTTCTGTGAGGTTTTTGATGTTTAGGGTATTGATTTTATGGGTCCATTTCCTGCATCTTTTGGTTACACATTTATTTTACTAGCTGTTGATTATGTTTGCAAATGGGTGGAGGCTAAGGCCACCAAAACTAATGATTTTAAAGTTCTTGTGGATTTTGTTAGATCTAACATTTTTTGCAGGTTTGGTGTGCCTAAAGCCATTATTAGTGATAGGGGAAACCATTTCTGTAATAGAAGCATGCAAGCTTTGCTTCATAAGTATGGGGTTGTGCATCGAGTGTCTACAGCTTATCATCCCCAAACTAATGGACAGGCCAAAGGTTTTAACAGGAAAATCAAGCAGATTTTGCAGAAGATAGTACACCCCAATAGAAAAGATTGGAGCAAATTTTCGGAGGATGCTCTTTAGGCCCATAGGACAGCTTATCAGACACCGATTGAGATGTCTCCTTACAGGATTGTGTTTGGTAAAGCATGTCATCTGCCTGTTGAGATTGAGCATAAAGCATATTGGGCAGTGAGACATTGTAACTTAGAGTTTGAACAAGCGGGTATGGAAAGGAAGCTTCAATTACAACAACTTGAGGAGCTTTGTTTGGAAGCCTATGTGAACTCAAAAATATACAAGGAAAAAGTCAAACGCTTTCATGATAGACATATTTTGAGAAAGGAGTTCAAAGTGGGCCAACAAGTACTTTTATTCAATTCCCACCTAAAACTTATAGCCGGTAAACTTAGATCTAGATGGGATGGTCTTTTTGTTGTTACTAATGTGTTTTCCCATGGTGCAGTTGAAATTAAGAATGAAGTCACCGATAGCATTTTCAAGGTTAATGGACATCAACTCAAGGAATTTCATCAAAGTCCAAAGTTGGAGGAGGAAATTGTAGAAAACATGTCTTTGGAAGCACCAACTATTGAACGTTGAGGGAGTTCTTTCCCCATTCTTTGAAATTGTCTTTGTTGTTTGGCTGCATGAAAAATTGTGTTGCTGTTTTCATTTTCTGTTGTTTTTCTGTTTTCAGTTTTTCATTTTCTGCTGTTTACAATTTTCGTTTTTCTCTGCTGCAGTTTTTGTTTTCTGTTTTCTGTTTTTCATTTTCTGCTGTTTTTCAAATTCTGCACTTTTTTGTATTGAATTTTTGCTGTTTTTGTGCTTCTATTTTTCTGTTTTGATGATGTTTTGTTGGAGTAGTTACAAAAATTTTCATCCTTTCTTTTCAATTTCTAGATGTAGGAATTGTGAAAGTTGTTACACCATTTTTAGTTGATAGGTTGCAATACTTGATGAGTCATTTTTACATTTTTAGTTGAGCAAGTTGCTTGAAAAAAATTTCAGTTTGACTCATTAATGATAGAATATGAATCTTGTGAGAATTTTGAGCATATTTTACTTCTTTCTTGTGTGATTTCACTCATGTTGCTAGATTACCTTTGGTTTTGCCTTCTATCTTTTTGAAGTTTCTTGTCACAAGCATTATCGATATAATTTAGGCCTTTCTTCAAATTGTAGCTACTTTGTCAAATTAACTTACCCTGCATTGATTCCTCTTGTTTACCCCTTTTGGGCCTTTATAACCCTTCCTTTATAACACGAATTTGAAGTGAAAAGGTGCAAGAGAAGAATACGAATGGGTAAAAAAAAATGAGAGTTTATTGGAAGCGGGAAAGTTCTACAAAATTGGAAAAACAAAAAAATGAATAATAGGTGCTTCTAAATCATCCATTGGCCTCTATAAATACTAGTCCTAAAAGAATAAGATAAATGGGCCAAGGCTAGGTTGAAAATAAATTCAACAAAATCGAAAAAAGAAGGACAAAATAAAATCAATACAAAAAGTCAAACTTAAAGTCTAAACTTCTAAAAATCATAGAAAATAGCTCCAAACTCCAAACATCATGATCCAAATCTCTAAATTGAAGCCCCAGAAGTAAGGAATCAAATGCAAAAAGAATCAGCCAAAAAGGATATCTATAGAAAAAATTATGGTAAAATTAGTAACCAAAGGTCAGAATAGAAAACATGAACAAAAGTTAAGTATTTACAAGAAATTCCTAATTACAGTGAAAAATGCAAAAACACACTAAATGGAAGAAATCAAGAAATCAAAAGACATATAAAGGATGCACAAAGACAATAAATATAGAAACAAAATATGAGCCATCAAAGATCAATGGAAAGATAGAAGAAAAGTAGCAAATCTGGACTGAAAGAACAAGGTTTATGGAGTTCGTGCTAGGCGTGATCACTATTGTCAATGAAAGTGAGTGATCCAGAGCTTAAATGAGAAGTAAAGTCTGTGTGTTGTCACTTTCACTGGTGAAAGTGAGTGTTCCATTTAGACATAGCAAGTAGCACGTTGTCACTTTCACTGGTGAAAGTAAGCATTCCAGAGAGACTTCAAACTTAGCAAGTAGCGCATTGTCACTTTTGCTAGCGAAATTGAGCATTCCAGAAGAATCTCATTCACAACAAAGAGCGCGTTACCACTTTTATTGACGAAAGTGAGTGTTCCAGAGAGACTCCATAAGGAGAGGCTCGTGGTCACTCTCGCCAACAAGAGTGAGTGTTCCAGATAGACCTTCAGCTTTGCAAGTTGCGCATGGCCACTTTTCCTCATGAAAGTGAGCACGCACACAACTCAACTCCCAATGTTGCTACTTTTATGAATGAAAGTAATCACTCCAGTCTTCTAGAAGACCAGATAAGCCTGCACGTGGCTACTCTTGTGAAGTAAAGCAATAACGCGCTCATGGCGTGAAATTTATAAATTGAAGAAATGCTCAGATCTTTGGATCTTTTATTCATTTTTCATTTCTTCTTAGTTCTCTAGTGTGGAGAGAGTTTGAGAGAGAGATTGGGGATGAACACCGAGCTTCAACCTGGAGGAATCTGATTGAAGATTGATTGAAGATGGCTCTTTTGCGTTCCCTCTCCTTTTCTCTTTCTTTTTCTTTCTTTGTTGTAATGGCTATGTAATTTCTTCATAGTTAGGGATTATGGATCTAAAATGAATGTGTTGAATTGATTCTGGATCTAGATTTCAAGTATTGGAATGAATTAAGTGGTTGATTCTGCACTTTACATAGTAATTGAATGGAAATTTGATTAACTAATTACAGAAAAACTCTTATCAATGGAAACTAGATTTGTTACTCATATCTAAATCAATTACTAGGATTATAGCTTTCTTAGGGATAAGAGAACTTGATCTTGCAATCTTCTGGTTTCTCATACTTAAAGCAACATTGAATTGAACCAGATCTAAGGAATTAGAGTGATTTAATTGAATGTTAGGTTCACTGAGTTAACAAATTAACCTCTGAATAATAAAACGTGAAACTGATTATCATTCTTTCTAATTACTTGAAAGTTCAGATCCTTATTAATTCAACATTGATGTTTTGGTGAAACAACTCCCTAGCTATGTCTTTCACATCTGTTCATCACACATTTACATATTCATTGTTCTGTTTTTCTTCTGATTTCAATATTTGTCAATTTTAATTCCAAACACTCTTTGAAATTCATGAAGCTCAACTAATTGTGGGCTTGTGAAGTAGTAATTGGACACTTTTATTCCCTGAGATCAATACTTGGGACTCTAACACAGTTTTATCATTTTTATAACTTGCTACATCAAGACTAGTACACTTGCTAGTAAAATCAACTTCTCTTTAGAAGTGTGACAAGTTTTTGGCGCCGTTGTTGAGGAATAATTGTTTCCAATATCATTAGTAACAAGAAAGTAATTAGATTGAGCATTTCTTTTTCTTTAAAGTTTCTGCAATATTAGATTACATTAAAAAATTTTCTATTTGCAATTAGTTGAAATAGTTAATTTTGTAATTGTGTAGTTTTGATTTTTGATTGATTTTATACTGTTGTAAGTAGTTATTTTGCATCTGTATATTGTGAATTAGTGCAATTTTCTATTTTCTTTCTACTATATTTGTATTGTTGATTGTATATGTAACATCCCAAATTTCGGTCTACCTGGCAGAGAGTGTTAATTATTAATTTGTGACTCTTTTGTTTGATTTTTAGTACTCTAGTTCAGTTCTTGCTACAACTGTTTAATCATACTATGTTCCCTGCTTGCATAATTATTTCTCCCAGGGTGTGTTTAGTAAATTTCGTATGTGCATGCCTATATGATTATGTGATGAAGTCACCTTGACTTAACCTAAGGTTAGTGAGATTAGGCTAGGGGCGAGATAGTCTTTTGAGTTAGATGAATGGACCCTATTTCTTTCATTCCCCTGATGATTGATATTAATGTTACTTAGTTCTTTTAATTCTTATTATTTGATTGTGTGATATGCTTCTTAAATTTGAGTGAATTGCACGTGTAACTTTCTTTTTTTTATATATATAGTGCAACCGAAAATTTAAAGCCTCAATCCTCTTCTAGAAGGAAACTTTCCATATTCTCGGCACTTACACATAATTACCACCCTATTCATTAATGCACCTCATGATTTTATTTAATGCCCCTCTTTTAAATAAGGTAATTAGATTTTCGTTATTTATTTATGTAGGAAAGAGAAAGACACCAGCCATAATGACCTAGATTCTGAGCCTAAATAATTGCACTTAAATACGGTTATCAATTCCCTAGTTACTCTAATTAGGTGTAACCGAGGATGGAGTTTTATTCCTTTCCTTAATTATAAACTTTCCATATTCTCGTGCACATTTAATTAAGGTAGGTTATTAATCATAAATTAACGTGAATCTTGTAGTTAATTATAGAAGATACCCTTGCCTTTTCATTTACTTGAAGAAACCCCTATTTCCTCATTTAACCACCATTAAACTCCCTTAATTACCCACCTACCTTAAATACCATAGGGGAGTGAATAGGCGCCTGCTTGATTCCCTCCACATTAATCCAATCGGTTACATGCATTTAGTGGGCGTGCCAATCAACATGAAACGTCCCACCTGAGGCAATTAATTCCCTAGAACCCTGCCTGATATAAACTATATATATTCCTTCCTTAATTACCTTGAATTTATGGCATGGCATTACCGAAAACAATCAATCATTCAATTCTTTTCATAACCACGTTTTAAATTGTTTAAAACTGAGGGACCTCTCCTGCCTCATTTAAACCATCATTAAAGTTACCTGATTTACCTCTTAACCGCATTTAACCTTATGAGAAAAATAAAGGAAAAATCTACTCAACTTCCTTCTGGAAGTTGACCTAGCCGCCAGCCTGCACTTAATGTACAGCCAAAAACTTAGCAACGTATTTATGGAAATTATACTCCATTGATTTCATGCAATTATTTCCTGTTTTATGGCACTAGCCACACGTCCAAGCGTTGTGTGTTGTATGAATGTATGGCAGATGGACCCATTCCAAGCGAGGATTTGGAGAGAGGATTTGGGAGGAAAGGAGGGATGGATCTACGATCCAGCAACGCGCCGCCTGGCGTACCAGGGAATGGTCTCCATGTCCATGGAGCCTCTCACTGAAGGCAAATGGAAGCCCAACTGGATGGACCACATTTTTGCCGAAATCTCCGTGCCCCTACCTCCCGAACGGAGTATCATCATTCATACACCTCCCTCTTCTCCACCGTATCATAAACCTCCTACCAAACGTCTTAAGACTTTTGTGGATAAAGGTAAAACTATCATTGACCTTGACCCTACTCCTGCGCCTGCACCTGAATGGAAGGACATTGGAGTGGTTGCGTCTTCCATTAGGCCAGTCCCTCGTCAACCTCTCAATATTCAGGCGCCACCTCCCGACGAAGCTGGACCTTCCACCCGACACCCTTCTCCACCACTGCCATCCACCTCGAGATCGCCACCACCTACCATCGGTTGGATTGATAGCGACCCAGACGACCTGCCACCCTCTCCTCGCCCTCAGCCTGTGGATGCTTCACCTGATTCTGATGGAATGGAATCTGATCCTAGTGAGGATTCCTTTCCACCAGAGTTTTATATGTAGATGTTTTATTTTTTTTTTTTGTGTCATGGGTGAACACTGCTCTTAAGTTTTATGCTTTCTTTTTTTGGGGTGTTTATAATGAATTTTGAAATACGGAACTATGAGGTCTTCTCTTTTGTTCATTTCACGATGGTTTACCTTGAACCGCTTAAACTAGGGACGTATATGCACAAAATCAAAATTTTCTCTCTATTTATATATCTCTCGTTATGATTTTAGAATTCCATTCCACGAAGCATGTGATGTTGAACACTCACCTTTATCTTTTTCATAAAAAGAAATTAATTTGAAGAAATTTCAAGTACACTAGTAAAATGTAATACAATATGCATAACTTGGTAACGAATAGGTTGAATAATGAAATGAAGGATAATGTACCCTCACCTATGAATTAAATTGTGAAATTGTTGTTTAGTTCCACACTAATGTCGAATGAATAATTTCTTGTTCGTGTTCATTTGGGTACACTATCTTAGGGGAAGTATAAATACATATATTTTTAGGAGACAGGATCTTGGTAGTAATTTAGGTGTTACAGTATATGCGTAGCAAAAATAAAAATAAATCAACTCTGGTCTTTGATCCTGATATAGATATAACTTTGAGAAAATTAAGAAGAAAGGCTAGAGCAAAAAATTTCTTAGGAAGTGATAGGGAATTTGAGGTTATCCAATCTCTAGAGATTCAAAATACTCCTATCCAAAAAGGAAAACCTACACCTCTAAGACAGTTAACTCCAGAAAAAGAGATGGCAGAGCAACATAGGATGAGAACATTAGGAGACTAAGCAATTCCAAACATGCAGGGCTATAACTCTTCCATAGTTAGATCAGCCATCCAAGCTAATCACTTTGAAATTAAACTAGCTTTGCTATATTTAGTGAAACAGGACCAATTTTCTGGTGGAATTTCTAATGATCCTAATATGCATATTTCAAATTTTTTGCAGCTATGTGATACTATAAGAATGAATGAAGTAAGTGAAGATGCCATAAGACTAAGATTGTTTCCATTCTCTCTAAGAGACAAAGCAAAATGTTGGTTACAAGCTCAACTACAAGGAAGCATTACAACTTGGACAGAGCTTGTGAACAATTTTTTAACCATGTACTTCCCTCCATCCAAAGCTGCCAAGCTAAGAGAAGAAATTACATCCTTTGTGCAGTAAGGAGAGTCATTGTATGAAGCTTTGGAAAGATACAAGGAATTGTTGAAAAGGTGTCCACATCATTGTATTCCAGATTAGATGCAGTTGGAGACTTTCTACAATAGGATGAATGTAGCAACAAGAACCATGGTTGATGCAGCTGCAGGAGGCTCTTTAAACATGAAATCTTTAGAAGAAGCTTAGAGAATCATTGAGATGATGACATTATCAATGTAACAGAATGAAACTCAAGAAATGCAAGGAGAAGTACTGGATATAAAGCCAAGATGTTAGAAACTTTTCTTGCACAGAATCAGCTACAAAACCAGATGTTTTCAGAACAAATAGTTGCTTTGACTCAATAGATTAGCAATCTTTAAGCAGGAAGTGTGCAAACTAGTCAACTAAGCTGTGATTTTTGTGGAGGAAATCATGCCAATGGTGCATGCGATGCATCTACAAGTGAACCATAGGAACAAGTGAATTATATGAGCAATTTTCAAATAATAGAAATCAGTAGTATTCTAATTGGAATAATCAATATTCTGCTGTCAAGAATTCTAATTCTTATTTGCCTTTTTCAAATGCAGGTCCAGCAGCATAACAACGTTATTTCCAAAGGAATCCGGCTACTCAACCTCAAGGAAATCAGAAGTTTTTCAAGACTATGACTGAAAGGTTGACTGAGATGGAGGAAACCATGCTGCAGTTTATGAAAGTAACCCAAACAAGTTTCAAGAATCAAGAGGCTTCCATGAAGAAGTTGGAAACACAAATTGGATAGCTAGCTGAGCAACTGTCTAGCAAAGATGAAGGAAGATTTCCAAGTAGCATAGTAATAAATCCTAAAGACCAGTGTCATGCCATAACTACAAGGAGTGGAGCTGTGGTTGCAAGTCCTAAACCTGTAGAAAAGAAAGCAAGTAATGCAGCATAAGAAGGAAGAATTGAACAAGATCTGCAACAAGGAAATTTCAAATTATTGAAAAGAGATCATTCAGAAGAAAAGGTAGAAGTTCCTATAAATTCTGAGAGGAAGACCAAGAAGCAACTTTTTGAAGATGCTTGCAAGCCAATAGATCTAGAAAAATACAAGCTGCCCTATCCTCAAAGAGTGCAAAATCCTAAACAAGAGGAACAATTTGAGAGATTTCTGAATGTTTTAAAGAAATTACAAATTAATATTCCTTTTGTAGAAGCTTAGGAGCAGATGCCGTCATATGCAAAGTTTATGAAAGAACTACCCTTCAGAAAAAGGAAACTAGAACATGATAAGATAGTACCTTTGACAGGGGAATGCAGTGTCATTCTTAAAAGAAAGCTACCTCAAAAACTCAAAGATCCAGGATTCTTTAGCATAACATGCAAAATAGGACAATGTATTGTAGGAAGAGCATTGTGTGACTTGGGAGCAAGCATTAACTTGATGCCTTTAGCTATTGTTACACAATTGGAGAACTAACTAGCAAGTGTACTAGGTAGTTGTAGTAAGTAATAAAATTTGGAATTTGATATGAGCCCCAAGTATCGTCCATAAGGATCTTATTTCAATTACCACTTCACAATTCAACAATTAGTTGACCAAAACAATTCATTGAGAGGTTTGTAACATGTGAAAGTAAGAAATAAAGACAATAAAAGGTAATGGAATTGCTGTAAAAACAAAATACAAAATTTGTATTAAGAATACTATGTGGAAAATAGTTAGGAATAACTTCACCAGATTTTCAACTGCAATATAATCATGTTCTGAACTCTTGAGAATTTTAATTGATTGCTAATCAATTTCACTTCTTTAACCAAAGGACAATTCCTTGCCTCATTGATCCTAATACCTAATTAAACCTCCCTAATCCCTTAAGTGAAATTTAATCAAATACTACATTAAGTTCTTGAAATTATAGGATTATTAGATCATAATACTTATTCCTAAGATCTCAATAACCTAGGCATATGATTCAGATATGAGAAATAAACTCAATTTCCATTGATGAAAATTCCTCTAAATTCAATTGAATGAAGGATTAGTTCACAATTGTATTAAGAACAGAATCACATACTCAATTCAATTAAAATTTCAAGATTCAATCCACAATTACATCACAACATCAAATCTAGATCCATAGATCCCTAACCAAAAAAGTTTAGAACAACATTACAATGGAGAGAGGAGAAGTAAAAGAAGAAGAAGACAAGAAGCAGAAGAACATCTTTCAAGACCCAATCTTCGCTTTGATTCCTCTAGAAATGAAGCTTGAAAGTCGCTCCCAATCTCTCTCTCTGACTTCCCTTGGAAGTTAAAATAGTTACAAAGTGGAAAATAACAAAATGAACAAATCCCTTTTTTCTAAACCTTTAACTTCTATTTATATGGTATTTCCCTCCTCTTGCTTTCCTACATGTCAATCTCTGAGAATTCTAGCATCAAAGGTCTTCTAGAAGCTTCTAAAACTGATTTAAGAACTCAAATCGTCCAAAGTTGACACTTAGAAGTTTTATTTAAAATTCTATTTTTTTGCGTAGCTACTCTGATCACTTGAAGGAGCTACGCACTGACTGCGTAGCTACTCTGGGCACTTGAAGTGGCTACGTGCTGAATTGCGTAGCTATCACTTGAAGTAGCTACACGCACTGTGCAGTTCTGAATTAGCCTTGGGCGTAGCTACTCTGAACGCTTAAAGTGGCTACGCGCTCTGCGTAGCTACTCTAGGCACTTGAAGTGGCTACGCGCATGTTTGCGTCTGAACACTTGAAGTAGCTACTCTCTTGATCTTCATGAATTTTCTTCTTCAAAGTGTTCACTCTATGTACTCAGAGTGATTATGCCCTTCATATAACACTTAATTCTTCATCTTTTAAGCTCAATTCCTCTACTTTCTTCACTTCAATCTTCAACTTAAATTCTTAGCTCAAGCTTCTGCACAAGGATTAAGTCATTTTTTAAGTCAAATTGTTCAGAATTGGACTAAAAATCTAAAAATCAAAACTATTTACACAATTATGAATATTAATATAATTTTTATGATATTTTCAAGTTTACTTAGCACTTTACTACTTATTTATTGACAAAATTATATTAAAAACTATGGTAAAATGTGGATTTATCAGCTATCATGAAGAAACTAGGCATAGAAGAAGTGAAACCCACCAACATTACACTGCAGCTAGTTGATATATCATACACTTATCCATATGGAGTTGTTGAAGATTTATTAGTTAAATTATAAGTTCATTTTTCCTGCAAATTTTGTAATTCTGGACATGGAGGTGGATGCAAACATACCTTTGATTCTAGGCAGACCATTTCATGCAACTGGGGGAGCTCTTATTGATGTGCAAAAAAGAGAGCTAATGCTTAGAGTTCAAAATGAAAAGGTTGTGTTTAATGTTTTTGAAGCATTGAAATATCCAGTTGAAGATAATTCATGCATGAGAGTAAATATATTGGATTCTGTTATTACACATTATCCTATTGATAAGCTTGATGAAAATTCTATGTTGAGAGAAACCATAATTGCAGGGAGTACCAAATCTGAGATTTATAGAGCAGAATACATTATGGAAATTGAGCACTAATTGGAAGTTCTACCAATTCTAACCCCTGCAGAAAACTCAGTCAAAGAAGAGTTGAGAAAGGAAGTGAAAGAAGATCAAAATCAGAAGCTAGAACTCCAGCAGCTGCCCTCTCACTTAAGATATGCTTTCTTGGATAAGAATCACAAAAATTCAGTCATCATCAACAATGAACTCAAGGAGGAAGAAGAGGAAAAGTTGCTGAGAATTTTGAGAGAGCACAAATCAGCAATAAGCTGGATCATTTTAGACTTGAAAGGTATAAATCCTTCTTTTTGTAAACATAGAATTTTATTTGAAGAGAAATTTAAACTAGTTGTGCAGCCACAAAGAAGGTTGAACCCAGCCATGAAAGAAGTGGTCAAGAAAGAAGTTATGAAATTGCTAGATAGGATCATTTATCCAATTTTGGACAGCCAATGGGTGAGTCCAGTCCAAGTTGTCCCTAAGAAAGGAGGGATGACAGTTATGCCTAATGAGAAGAATGAACTCATACCTACTAGGACTGTCACTGGTTTGCGCATGTGTATTGACTATAGAAAGTTGAATGATGCAACTAGAAAGGATCATTTCCCACTTCTATTTGCTGACCAAATGCTACAAAGACTTGTTGGACATGCATTCTATTGTTTCCTTGATGGATATTTAGGTTACAACCAAATAGTAGTGGACCCTATGGATCAAGAAAAGACTGCATTTACATTTCTATTTGGAGTTTTTGCATATAGAAGAATGCCATTTGGATTATGCAATGCTCCTGCTACATTTTAAAGGTGTATGCTATCCATCTTTTCTGATTTGGTAGAGAAAATAATTGAAGTGCTTATGGATGACTTCTCTATTTTTGGTAACTCATTTGATGATTGTTTAGCTAATCTATCCACTATTTTGCAGAGATATCAAGATACTAACCTTGTGTTGAACTAAGAAAAGTGTCATTTCATGGTCCAAGAGGGCATTATCCTTGGCCATAAATTTTCAGAAAAAGGAATAGAGGTGGATCAAGCAAAAATAGAAGTTATTAGTAAATTGCCTCCACCAATTAATGTTAAGAGAGTTAAGAGTTGTCTAGGACATTGATAGTCATATTTTAATACATCTTTCTCTCTATGTTTTCGATTTAATTGAGTCTTTTTAGTATATTATTTTGATGTGTTAGTTTAGATTTGTGTTGGTAAGTCATTTAGGATTTAAATTTAAATCTTTCTTAATTCCCGCCATAAATTCTTGTTTTGACACAGTTTCTTGAAAAGACCATATCTGGAGCTACACTACTTGGAATTGGACCAAATTGGTGTCCCTGGAAAGATAAGAGAGAGATCTACAACTTCTCTGTTGCAAGAAAAGCCCAGTTCGAACATCTTCAGGCCCAAAACTACGTCACAATGTTGCGGTCCTGCAATGAATTTTTCAAAATTTGGTTTTATTGTTGACATTGCTTAATTAGGGTTTTAGGAACCTCGTTAGGAAGTTGGGCCTTAATTAAGCCCAATTATTTTGTCTTTAAATAGGGTTTATGATTTTGCGTGGGGAATCTTTTTCCCTCTTTTTTGCCTTAATTTTCAGAATTTGAAATAAAAAAGCTTTCGTAAGGATTCCTCTCGTCTCCCTCTCTTTTATTTTCGGAAACTTCATCCCCTTCTCTAATTGGTCGAGCAACATGATTATGAAGCAAGGCTAATCCATCAATCAGTTCAAGGTTTCAAGAACTACATTGCATTTGTGAATTAGGTTCTATCGAATTCTCTCTCTTCCATCTCTTTTCTGATTAGAATAATTATGTTTTTCATGATATTGAATTTTCATTTGCATTCTAAACAAAGAATGAGAATTTCAGATTTGAAATAAAGGAATTCACCTAATTCAATCAATCAATTATTCTGAATTTCGTTAGAGCATTGGGTTTACGATTGCAATTCTTGTTCTGATGGAATTCATAATCTAGATTTAGATTTTAGGGTTGTTAATGCGCATTGAATTAGTGTGATTGGAAATTCGTTGGGATTATATTTGTGTGAACGACGAGAATTGCATTGTAGGGATTGATATCTTGAATTGGTTAAATTTCATAATCCTTAATTTTTGTTTTTGTTATTTTGTCGTTTAAATTCAAAACAAATCCTCCCCAATCTAATTTGAAATTGCATGATGGAACTAAAAATAAAATGCATTTTATGTCCTTGAGAGATGACCTAGGTTTGCTTCTTGTATTGCATAATTTTTGAGAAAATCTAGCTTGTTTGATACCATTGCGACGTGGTTATCAGACATGCAAGCTTTTATAGGAGGTTTATCAAAGACTTTTAAAAAATTGCAAAACCTCTTAGTGATTTACTTGTGAAAGATGTCGATTTTGTATTTGATGATGCTTGTTTGCATGCATTTTCTATTTTAAAAGAAAGACTTATTTCTACACCTATTCTTGCAAAACCTTATTAGAATTTACCTTTTGAGTTGATGTGTGATGCAAGTGATTGTGCAGTAGGTGCTGTGCTAGGACAGAAAAAGGATAGGAAATTGCATGTCATCTATTATTCTAGCAAGGTTTTGAATTCTGCACAAGTAAATTACAAAGTATAGAAAAAGAACTCCTGACTATTGTGTTTGCCTTTGACAAATTTAGATAATATTTAATGGGATCAAAAGTCATAGTGTATACTGACCATTCTGCACTTAAATATTTGTTGTCCAAGCAGGATGCCAAGCCAAGATTGTTGAGATGGATTCTCTTGCTGCAGGAATTAGAATTGGAAATTATAGACAAAAAGGGAAAGGAAAATGGGGTAGCTGATCACTTGTCCAGACTTCATTAGAAAGTCTAACCACTAACTCTTTAGATATCAATGAAGAATTTCCAGATGAAAGGCTACTTGCAGTAGAAGACATGCCTTGGTTTGCTGATATTGCAAATTTTAAGGCCACTCAACTCATTCCAAAGAGGTTTACTTGGCAGCAAAAGAAGATATTCTTCCATGACAGCAAATTTTACATGTAGGAAGACCCTTATTTGTTCAAGATTGGGGTGGATGGTTTAATTAAGAGGTGTATCCCATAAAGTGAGCAAGCTAAGATATTATGACATTGCCACAACTCAGAATATGGAGGCCATCATGCAAGTTCAAGGACTGCTGCAAAAGTCTTGCAAGCAGGTTTCTTTTGGCCAACACTCTTCAAGGATGCCAAGAAATATGTTGAAAGTTGTGATAAGTGTCAAAGAACAGGCAACATCTCTAGGAAGCATGAGCTGCCATTGATAATCATCATAGAAGTGGAATTATTTGATGTATGGGGAATTGACTTCATGGGACCTTTTCCCATATCATTTTCTCATGAATACATTTTAGTGGCAGTCGACTATGTTTCTAAGTGGGTGGAAGTCATTCCTACAAGAACAAATGATGTCAAGGTTGTGATCTCTTTCATAAGAAGGAATATTTTTGCAAGGTTTGGAGTACCCAGATTTCTAATCAATGATGGAGGTACTCATTTCTACAACAAACACCTTGAAGCAGTACTAATGAAGTATGGTGTGAAGCACAAGGTTGCTACTCCATATCATCCACAAACAAGTGGACAAGTTGAAGTATCAAACAGAGAAATCAAGCAAATTTTGGAGAAAGTAGTGAATAGTGCAAGGAAGGATTGGTCAAAGAAGCTAGATGACTCTCTATGGGCATATAGAACTGCCTTTAAGACTCCAATTGGTATGTCACCTTACCAATTAGTCTTTGGAAAGGCATGTCACTTACCTTTGGAACTGGAACATAAGGCTTATTAGACCACTAAATGGCTGAACTTTGATTTACCAAGTGCTGGAAAGAAGATAATTTTGTAGCTGTACGAATTAGAAAAGTTTAGACATCAAGCTTATAAAAATGCAAAGTTGTACAAAGAGAGAACCAAGAGAATTCATGACAAGTTTATTCTGCAAAGAGAATTCCTACTTGGACAGCAAGTGTTATTGTTTAATTCTAGGCTAAAACTATTTCCAGGAAAATTGAGATCAAGATGGTATGGACCTTTTCTAATCAAAGAAGCATTCCCTTTTGGAGCAATTCTGATTGAGGATCAAAAGACAGGGAGAGAATTCAAGGTCAATGGCCAAAGATTGACGGTTTATTATGGAGAGGAAATTGCAAGGAACATCTCATATGTCAAACTGGTTTCTCCTAAGTGAGAAACATTTAACGTCAAGCTAGTGACCTAAAAAGAGCCTTTGTGAGAGGCAACTCACATTTCTGAACCATTTTAAGCTTCTTGTATTGCATTTTGAGTTTTATCATTTAGTCTATTCAAATTCTGCAATTTTATTTCTATTAATTCTGCTATACTTGTTTTCTGATATTAATCTGCTGAATGAATTAAGATTTGATTTTGTGAGTGTGTATTGAAAGGATTAGAGTTTGATAAGTGAGGTAGTTGAGGTTTTAGAGAATTTAGATTGATGAAAGGAATCACTATTTTGCAGGAAAGGAGCCACGCAGAGACTGCATTTTGATGTTTCCCTCTAGAACAATCACTTTTGCTGATAAAAGTGATCACGCAGAGGCATGAAGGACAACACACTCCTCTGGAACAATCACTCTCACTGATGAGAGTGATCACGCAGAGGCTGACTGCAAAACATACCTTTTGGAACTTTCACTCTTGCTTATAAGAGTAACCACGTAGAAGTCTGAAGGAGACACCCTTCTCTACAACGCTTACTTTCCCTGGAAAAAGTGACCACGCACAGGTAAGTACAAGAAATTTTGTGTGCATACCTCCTTTCATTGATAAAAGTAGTCACGCTAAGGAAATAAGCCTGCGCGTTGTCACTTTGCCCAATAATAGTGACAACGCGCTCTTCATTTATAAAAATCAACCTCTCTGGAACACTCACTTTTTTTAAAAAGAGTAACCATGTTGAATGCTTTTAATGTTGTAATGTTCACTTTTCATTTTGAAAGTGGTCACGTGCTAAGCATAGCTATAAATATTGAGTAAAGTGAACACGCACACACTCTCATCCCTAACGAAATCACATTTCTCTCTGAACAATCTCTGATTTTCGCCTCTGTGTGTGTCGACCTAGAAGCAATATCTATTTCCACACATTTCTGCATCTTTCTTTAAGTTACGCTTCTCCTCATTTATATGAATCTGTGGTTAGGGTTATCTGTATTTGAAGTTTTTGGGAAAATGTCGAATAGGGCAAATGGGGTAATGTTCTGAGTTACTTGATTCAATAATGGAACTGAAAATACAGTAACTAAGTTTTCACTATAGTTTATGCTTTTATTAGAAGATTCGAATCTGCATTGTGCCATTTATCTGAATAAATTTGTGCAGAAATTGAGTGACCTACACAGACTTCAGTGAAAATGTTTGAATTAAAATTGTTAAAAATGATTATCTACAAGTATCTATTCTTCTGAAATATAATTGAATGCTTGAAAAATGTTATGGTAATCATCTTTGCATTATTATGATAAAATAGATTTTTGCTGAAAATGATTGGATTGCAAAACTGTGTTTAAAAATTGGTTGAACCCTGAAAATAGCCCTCTATGTTACCCTATTTTTCTATGATAGTGAATGTATTCTAAACTAGCCATTTAGGGATATAAATTAGAAATCTCTCTGAGTATTGATTGTTCAATGTTGTGCATCTGTACTTCTGCATTTGTATATTACATTGTCCTCACAACAGACTGCATGTTATGTTGTTATCAAAAAATGAATTTCTGTAACTTGTTCAATTGATTTTTCATCATAGTAGCAAGCTGTACTTTTACTTTTGTGCATTGTAATTTTAACCTGTTAAATTGATTTTTCATTGCAACAAACTGAAAATGGCAAGAACATCAAACAATACTCCAGTTGGATCTTCCAGGGGCACTTCCAGATCAAAGAGGGGCAGAATGGATGAAGCTTCAGCCTCCAGACCAATTGAAATGCATGACCCTAGATTTAGGAGTCTGGCCTATGAAGAAAAATCGTCCCAGACAAAGCATTTGAGATTGCTGGTGAAAATTACCTTGAGTACAAGGAGGAGATCCAGAAGAGGGAATGAGACTCCTTCTGCTCATTGGCTGGCATGGGCTGGAGAGAAATCACACAGGAATTTTATGCCAACACCATGAGATTCAAGGGAGATCAAATCCCCAAATTCCACACAATGGTCAAGGGGATGAGAGTGGATTTTACAGCTGCCAACATCAACAGAGTGCTGAACATCAACACTGAGAAGCAACTTGGGCAGCTGGAGTTCAACATTTTCAAGAACAGCCCTGACAAAGTTTATGAGATTTTGCAGAAGATTGGAAGACCAGGAACAACTTGGCAGCTGAACCAAGCTAAGAAGCCCAAGTGCATCACCACCAAGAATTTGCTGCCTTTTGCCAAAGTTTGGAGCACATTTATTCTGAATTCTTTTATGCCAGTCAAGCACAGCTCAATATTGGCAGTAAAAAGGGCAAAACTTCTTTTTGCCATTATTAATGACATGAATATTGATGTGGGAGAGGTCATCAGTGAAAGTATCCTAAATATTTTGAAAATAAAGAGAGATTCACTAGCCTTTCCTTCATTAATAACTTTACTTTGTGAGGATGCAGGGGTAGAGTTTAGAGACTATCAAGAGAGGATAAGATTTGTTCCCCCTATCTCTATATCCATGGTGAAAGAGATCTATACCACCACCTCCTGCACCTTAGCAGCCCCCATCCCCTCTCAATTCAAGAAAGACAAGCCAATAAAGATGAAGGATGTAACGCCTAGAAAATGTAATATTGTTTGAATATATATATATATATATATATATATTCTATTTTGTAGTATGATGTTTGACTTGATGGTGATAGGGATGTATGGATGTGCCTTAGTTTAATGGGAATATGTGTGTGAATGCATATATTTGAAAATGTATGTATATGTGTGTGTATGATTGGAATTTGGATTGAAAGAAATAGGTTAAGTTCTAAAGCAGAGCATTCTCGCTGTAGCGACAGAGCAACAGTTTAGGGTGCATTTCTGAGTGCAGTCTCGTTGTAGCGAGAAGGTCTCGCTGTAGCGAGATTCTGCAGAAACCAGAGTGTAGTTTTCTCTGGTTTTTTCACTGTAGCGAGAGGGTGTGTCGCTACAGCAAGGTTCGAGTATCTCGCTGTAGCGAGAGTGTCGCGATTAGAGGGGTATTTGAAGGGTTAGGGTTCAAGGAGAGGGATATTTTTCATGATTTCCCTCTCTATCCTTCAGAATTATCTCTACCCAAACCCATCCCTACCAATTAAAAGCCGTCCAAGGACGTTTGGATGCTTGATTGAAGGTTGAAATACGTTTGGAGTCTTTGGGGGTAAGTTATATGGTTAGGGTTTTCAGTTTTTGTCCCTCTTTTTTAATTTCTGAGGTTTCCCCTAAGTTTCCTTGGACTTTTTGTGTGCTTTAGGGATGAAATCCGTGTGAGAAGGCGATTCCATCAATGTTTCGTGCCGGGTCTTTGTTCTTTTAGGTAAGGGGAGTACTTTATTCTTGTTATCTTCGTTAGGAATGAGTTTATTTGAATGAATGCAGTAATGTGATAGAAATAGGAGATAAGGTTATGTGTATTGATGAATTGTACGAATTGGGTTGAGTCCAGAGGTGTCTGACCTCCGACATATTGTGTGAAATTGAGTGATGAGATTGTGTTGACATGCCCTTGATTGCAATTTGGATAATGTGAATGGTTGAAAATGAGTGTGGATGGAATGTTGAATGAATGATGATGTGTTTGGGTGTTGGAACTATGCATGGTTCAGATATACACTGGGGGTATAGAAGATGGGGGCGGTAGTAATACCTTAGGGAAAAGAGGGTGGTGGTGACACCAAAGTGAGTGTGGGTGCACCACAGGCCACACACTCTCCTCCTGACTTGGCCTCTGACTGACACCTTTTCCTGGGGGGCTCAATACCGCACATGTTGTATTCGTGGAGTGGGAGCTATTCGGGCGACCATTCATGGTATAATTGAGTAAGTCCCTGGAGGTTGAGGGCATCAGGAATCTGTGATCACAGTGCCACAGTGAGCGTCGCTACGTGCAGTGAGCACATGTGTGTTTGTGCAAATGCATGGATTCGTAATTGGTATAGTGAGTGAACCTATTATAATTGAGAATTTGGATGTACGATGATCATTGATGTATGCTCCTAATATGATTAGAATTTATGTACAATGGGTCAGGTTAGTCTAATACTACGCTTATTTTTCAGGTAACCAAGACGATCAGCACCGGGCCCCCTGAAGAAAGGATGGATGACACTGCTATAGGACTTAGAAGTTTATTTTGAAAATTTAATGTATATTTGAGTCCTGTAGCAAGCTATGAAACGAACTTGTAATCATTTCCTGTTAAGAACCATTTTATGAAATTGAGTTTTTGAACTACTGTTTGAATGAAAACCTCTATTTTGTTAACATTTTTATGAAATTCATTTTATTTAGAAATTCATTTTACAAAGGACACACTATCATTGATGGCTAAAAGGTAGAACCAGCTGGCTGAGAGACAGACTAAACTTCAAAGCAGTGTTAAAGCTGGAATCATGCTACTAGAGTGTGTTCTGCTGAACCTTGGTCAGAAGATGGGAATGACCAAGGATGAGATGTACCATACTTCAGATTTGGCAGAAAATGCTCAATGCCTGCGCTCCTCAATTTTGAAAGACATGTCAATCTATAAAACTCATTTCCCAAAGCCAGCTGAAGTGGAAGAGGAGGCAGAAGAAGAAGAGGAAGATGAAGAATCAGAAGAAGAGGACACCTAAGATGAAGAAGAAGCAGATGAATAGAATAGGACTTTTAATTTCTATCATTTAGAATTTTTGTAATTAAATTTCAAACTTTTGGGATTGTAATTACATTTTGGTTTAATGTTAGTTATGAATATTTTTGTTTTGTAGCTAATTGCCTCTTTACTTGCTAATTGAGAAAATTTTGGTGTTTTGTGCAGAATTTGTCACTATCACACAACACTCAAACATAGGGATGTTGACACCTACACAAGTTACCATGAAAGGGGGGTTAATTCTTTACCTCTTGTTCATGTGTTAGCTTCACAATACACTGAAAAATTTTCAAAAAAACATAAAAATAGTAGTATAGATATTGAACTGCTTTTTGTGAAATAATTGCATTTTAATTGACAATTCTATGCATTCTGATTTAATTTTTCTTTTTAAGTTGTTTTTTCCATTCTCAAAATGAGATCACACTTGTAATTTTCAAAATGAGGTAGTCATGCTACTGTGTGCATATAATTCTGAAAAAGTGAATTGTGAGCCTCATTGATTAACATGTTCACTTAAATATTGTTGTTAGCATTCTACACTAGCAAGTATACTAGCATTGTAGCAAGTGATAAGTAAATTTAAGATCCAAATATCGTCTCCACAGGGAATTTAGGTTCAAGTACCACTTCACAGAAAAATAACCATTTGAGCCATACGAATTTGGGAAGAGATTTGTATCATATAACAACACTAAACCAAAGCAATTAAAGATAAAGAACTTGTAGACAAACAGAGTATAAAATTGTGATGAAATGAAATAGCAATGAAGGATAATTAGGAATTTATTTCACAAGAATATCAATATCAATCCAATTAAATCCTCTGAACATTCAAGCAATTGAATAATTGACAATTAGTTCACATATACCTAGCCAAAGGTTAATTCCTTAACTCATTGACCCTAACAATCCACTAAACCTCCCTAATCCCTTAGGTGAGATTCAATTTCAGGTTGCATTAAGAATTAGAACTATAAGATTGCAGAATTAGGTCTCCTTATCCCTAAGAAATCCCTAAACACTGGTTGCCAATTCAGATTAGAGCAAACAATCCAATTCCCATTGGTAAAGATTCCTCTTGATTAATCAAATGAATTTCCATTCAAAGATTGCATGAAAAGCAGAATTAACAACTCAATTAATCCAAGAACTTAAAGTTCAGAAGATAAAGTCGAATCAATACATCAATTCGAGTTCCATAAATCCCTAACTATGGGAAATTAAGCACACATTGCAACAAAAACAGAGAAAGAAGAAGAAGAAGATGAAGAAGAATGCAGAGCAGCCATGGCCACGAACTCCAATCCAATCCCTCTTCTTGGAGCTTCAAGCTTCGACCCCAATCTTCTCTCCACTCTCTCTCAACGACAATCTAACTAACAAAACAGAAAATGAGCCAAAGATTTTAGTTTTCGCGCTTCAATCATGTATATATAGAAACCCCAGTTCTGTGCGTTGTCACTTTTCTTCACAAGAGTAACCACGCAGAAGCTTTATGTAGTGCGCGTGTTCACTTTCAAGAGCAAGAGTAACCACGCGCAACTTGCAGAGTTGAAGGCTTCTCTGGATCATTCACTTTTATTCATAATAGTGGCAACGCAGGAGGTCAAAGGGCTGCGCGTGATCACTTTCGTGAGTAATAGTAATCACACGCAAGCTGTCCTGATACAAGTGCCTCTGGAACGCTCACTTTCGTTGGCGAAAGTGACAACGCGCAGCTCATCAGGAATGGAGTCTTCTCTGGAACGCTCACTTTCGTTGGCGAAAGTGATAACGCACACTGGCAACGCTCACTCTTGTAACTAAAAGTGATTACGCACAGGCTCCTCTTCTCCTTTAGGCTCTGGAATGATCACTTTCGCTAACAATAGTGATCACGCCCAGGCTGCATCCCATAATTCTTGTATTTTGGAATCCAACATTGCCATTCTTTCTCTTCCTTTCCATTGATAATCCATTTCCATGACTTTTGCTCAGATTATTCCTTCAAAAACAAGATAAATTTCTTAAGAACTAAGCATAAATTCTACAAATGTGAAAATAACTACAAATTGAAATAGAACTTTCAATCATTCTCTTTTTCCGAGTTTTTCTACTTTCTTCATATATTTTCCTTATGAAATGAGCTAGAATTATGCTAAAATATCAGTAAAAATATGGATTCATCACCACCCCAAACTTGAATTTTTGCTTGTCCTCAAGCAAATCAAACTAAACCAAGGGTAAGTTCCTCCATTTTCAATTTCAGTTCATAAACTGCTTATTTCAGATTTTTCTAATTTCTAATTCTGTGTTTTCTGCAAAATTTTCAATCAAGCTGTTCATCCAAATACTCATCATGATATTCCTACTGCATAATCATCATTGAGTAAGAATTGCTACCTAAGTTCATATATTTCATCAAAATTCATGTGAGTACAATTAATCAACATGATCACAGCTCACTTGGAAGTGTTTCTCTCATCACTCAACAGTGTTTAGGTGCTGTTTTCACTCTAGATCATCAATTTCACTGCACCCTACCATATGCTTGCCCAATTTCTCCATCTCCTCTGCTTAGTACAATTAATCACACATCTAGAGGACTTTTTCAGGTTATAACAAGGCTAAGGTTAGGGTAGGTATCAAAGAAAATGGAAAACAATACATGCTATTTCAAAAGATCAGAAGCATTTTGAGTGATTTGTTTTAAAACTAGCCTGGATCTGCATTATTCCTCCTTAATTCTCTCACTTATACAGCAAACAGAATTTTTCTACAGCAGAGTTTTCATCTCTTTTCTTGCTTTCAGTCATTATCTTCTTTTCTTTGATATTCTTTTTCTTTTTCTGCAGCACTTTGCTGCACTTCTTTTCTTTCGAACTCACATTTTTGTTCTTTTCACAGCTTTGCTTCATAAATTTTTCATTTTGCTGCAGCACTTTTGTTCTTTCTTTCTGGTTTGTTGAACTCAAACTTAGATATTTCCTACCCCAAACTTAGAACATTGCTTGTCCTCAAGCAATTAAAATCTGGATGCCACCCCAAACTTAGTTTTAAAACTCGTTCTTGATTAAACTCATTATGCCTTTGATCTTTTGAATGGTAAAAATTGGTTTTTCAGCAAGGCTTATAATGAGGTAATTTCAAGAAAAGGGATATTAAGCTCAAAAGGGTGAACTAAGACATTCAATCATAAGGGAAGGTATTTTAGGCAAACTAAGTATATCAAACATGGCCTCTATCATGTGTGTGAGGACTGTAACATGCATATTCAATTTAAGAACAAGGGCAAGTTCTAGAGAATGCAGCCAATTATGATTAATCACACAAGAAAAAGAATTAGACAGCTCAAATCTCACTAGGTATTTATAAGTGATCATGTGGGTTAATGAAAACACAATGCACTTTTCAGAAATCTATGCACCTAGTGGCAACTGCCTCATTTTTGAAGATACAAGTGTGATCTCATTTTGAGAATGGGAAAAACAACTTAAAAAAAAATTCACACAGAATTCACAAAATTGTCAATAATTTTTATTTGATTAACAGCCAGCAATTTATTATCTATTCTAGTATTTTGGTGTTTTTCAAAAGCAATTCAGTGTAATGTGAAGCCAACACATGAACAAGAGGTAGAGAATGAAACCTCCCTTTCATGGTAGCTTGTGCAAGTGTCACCATCCAATGTGTGTGAGTGTTGTGTGTGTGACATTCTCTGCACAAAACACCAAAATTCCATCCATTAGCAAGTAAAAGGTAATTAATAAGAAAGCTAACATAAATGCAGAAACAGATATGTGAAAATTAACCCAAATTGTACCAAATTGTAATTACAACCGAAAAAGTTTGAAACCTAACTACATCAATTTACAAAACTCCTAATGACAGAAAAATAAATTCCTAAACTAGTCTTCTTGGACATCCTCTTCATCGAAATTTCATCTTCATCTTCTTCCTCATCCTCCTCATCTTCCTCTTCCTCCACCACTTCTTCGGTTGGTCGTGGAAATTGAGTCTTGTAGATTGGCAAGTCTTTAAAGACCGATGAGCGTAGACATTGAGTATTCTCGGCCAAATCTGGTGTGTGATAAAGTTCATCTTTAGTCATTCCCATTTTCGACCAATATTCATCAACACACATTCCACTAGCATAGTTCCCGCCTTCAAACCGTCGTGGAGCTCGGTTTGTCTTTCAGCCAATTGATTTTGCTTTTCAACCAAAAGATGTAGGATGTCCTTCATCTTCATTGGTTTCTCCTTTCTGAACTGGGTGGGGATAGGTGCAGTTGAAGTGCAGGAGGTAGTGGCATAGATTTCCTTTACCATTGAGACAGAGATAGAGGGACCAGATCTGATTTTCTCTTGGTAGTCTCCAACTTTAACCCCTGCATCCTCACAAAGTAAAGTGATTAATGAGGGAAAGGCTAGTGAATCTCTTTTTGTTTTCAGAATATTTAAGATACATTCACTAATTACTTCCCCCACATCAATGTACATATTATTAACGATAGCAAATAATAATTCATCCCTCTTTACTGCCAGGGTTGAACTATGCTTGACTGGCATGAAATAGTTCAACGAAAAGTACTCAGGACTTTAGCAAATGGTAACATTCTTGGTGGTGATACACTTGGGTTTCGGGCGAGGTTCAGCTGCCAAGTTGTGCCTGGCTTTCCAATTACGTGCGGGATTTCAATATAATCCTTATCTGGACTATTCTTAAAGTCAGTGAAGTCCATCTGCCCAGGTTGCCTTTCAGTGTAAATTTCCAACACTCGATTGATGTTGGCAGCAGTGAAATCCACCCTCATACCCTTGACCATTGTGTGAAATTTGGGAATTTGGTCTCCCTTGAACCGCATTGCATTTGCATAAAACTCCTGTGTAATTTCTCTCCAACCATTATCAGCTAAGGAGCAGAAGTTGTCCCATCCCCTTTTCTGAATTTCTTCTGAGTACTCAAGGTAGTTTCCTTCAGCAATTTCAAAGGCTCTATCAGGGACAATCTTCCTCCTCAGAATATTTGCCTTGAAATAATTTTCGTGAGCAATACTCCTGAACCTTGGATCATGATCAGTAGGGGTAGAGGTAGAAGGAGCATTTCTTCTGGTCGGCTGAGGTGGTGAAGAGGTTGCATGTGTGGTTACTCTTGGCTGAGGAGGGTCAGCAATTTCAATGGGTGAGGACGGTGAGACACCAGCAGTTCTTGCTCTTTTTGTGGTTGGAGAATTCCTGGCTGTTCCAGCTTGCATATTCCTGATAGATCTCCTTCTTGGAGTGTTGCTGGCAGATTTAGCTTTGGTCTTCTTAGCAGGTCCAACTGGTGTATTCAACGAAGTTCTGACCATTTTGAAACAGCTGCAAAAACAAGCAAGTAATTTGACAGTTTAAAATTCATGACACAAAATTGTGACATTATACATCTCTTTACTAGATAAATTCAATCAATCAATGTGCAGAATTCCAATTTGTCTTTTTACAATCAGTTGCTGTCATGAGAATTTTAATCATATAAACACACAAGCACTATTGCAAATTACTAAGCAATCACAGTCAAAATTGGTTAAACCTTTAAATTTGTAGTTGAGAGTGCACACTTTCAAAGCACATCAGGTTAGCACATAGATGCAAAAAGAATCACAATGTTCAACCAGATTTCAACTACTAATGGTTCCTAAAAGAAATTATCTTCTGACAGTAAAATTCCATCCAGAATATTGCCTATTGTTTCTTTGAATTACATACAATTAGAACAGTGCACTCATTCATTGTCATCAAAGACCAAATATCAGCTTAATGCAGGACCATTAGTATGCTATCTGTACAATCAGGCAGTGCAATATACAGCAGTAATTCGTTCCATACAACTCAGTTCAGACATCAACATTCAAATATTTCATGCAAAGAGTATTTTCGTTGATGGCAACTGGAATATTTCTATTTCTTTCAAAGTCATGTTTAGATTTTTCGCATAATGCAGATGTGAATATGTTATCAGAGGAGATTGAATGACTTTGAAAACCTATTCACAGTATTTAAAGGAAATTAAATCGAATACGCTCAAGATATTTCCCCATTTGCCATTTTTGATCTTTTTCCAGAGTTGCAGCAAAGAAAACCCTAAATACAATTTCAGAGAATGCAGAGAACGTACCTTGAGTTTCAAAAATGTGAATGACAGTGAAAAAGAGGGAGAAATTGCTTGCTGGTTGCTTCACGAAAGATTGAAAGTCAGAGAAATTTCAGAGGGAAATGGGATTTAGGTTTAAATGAATGTTAGCGCGGTTCCTTTATATTGAATCTGGGGTCACGCGTGTGCACGTGCCCACTTTTTAAGTGAAAAGTGAACGTTCCCTTATTAATAATATTCTGCGTTATCACTCTTGTCGAACAGAGTGAGTGTTCCAGAGAGCTTGGAAATTTTGAATGCAATGCGCGTTATCACTATTTACGGGCAAAGTGATAACGCGCAAGCTTATTGCTTGAGCGTGGTTACTTTTATCAAGAAAGGAGTAACGCGCTATGAAATATTCTATACTTACCTGCGCGTGATCACTCTTGACAAGGAAAGGAAGTGATCCAGAGAGTGTGTTTTTCTCATCTGCTGCGTTATCACTCTCATCACGAGAGTGATTGTTCCCAGAGCTGTGTTTCCCGATCGATTTCTGCGTTATCACTCTCATCGGCGAGAGTGATTGTTTCGTAGGGAAATCTCGTAATTCCATCTCTACGTGATTGCTTTCCTGCAAAAGAGTGATTCCTTTCATCAATCCAAGTTCTCCAAACTTTAATTGGCTCACTTAACAAATCATAATCATTCCGATACACACTCACCATATAAAATACCTATTTCTCTCATCATGTTCACCTTTAATTACATATGCAACATTTATCCAAGGCTGAATTCTGCAGAATTTCTACTTAACATATTCACAATGCAATTCTGACTTTTCCATAACACATTATAGTATGAAGTCTAATTGCATTTATCGATTCACTACAAATGACAGATTTAGCAGAATTTTATTGCGTAATTACGTAAATTTAACTAACATGATCAATGAAAATTCTAAAACAAAATAGGAAGCTTAAAATGGGTTAGAAAGTGGATGTTCCAGCAATTATAACAGTTCTTGCAGACCACTTTCGGCTTATGCTTAACCACATTTTTAGGCTCAAAGTGGAAGTTCCAAAGAAACGACCGGTTTCACTGTCAAAACAATTGCAAAACAACCGAACTCAGATCATGCAGAAAAATAAAACTAAAAACCAGAAATTAACAAAATCTAAAGGGAAAGAAGTGTGAGTTGCCTCTCACAAAGCGCTTCTTTAATGTCACTAGCTTGACATTAGTTGTTTCTCACTCAAGAGGAACCAATTTCAAGCACACTTGGGCTTTCTCAAATTGACCTCCATGATAGATTTTTAGTCTTTGTCCATTCACCTTGAACTCTCTCCCATCCTTTGGATCTGCTATTAGTACGGACCATATGGAAATACTTCTTTCACCACAAAAGGTCCAGACCACTTAGATTTTAATTTCCCTGGAAACAATCTCAACCTTGAATTAAAAAGCAAAACAGACTGCCCAGGTTTTATATCTCTTTTCAGAATAAACTTGTCATGCAGCTTCTTGGTCCTTTCCTTATACATTTTGGCATTTTCATATGCATTGAGTCTAAACTCGTCTAATTCATGCAGCTGTAACAATCTTTTATTTCCTGCACTAACTTGATCAAAATTCAACCATTTCTCAGCCAAAAAGCTTTATGTTCTAGTTCCACTGGTAAATGGCAGGCTTTTCCATATACTAACTGATAAGGAGACATGCCAATTGGTGTCTTGAAAGCTGTTCTGTATGCCCACAAAGCATCATCCACTTTCTTAGACCAGTCCTTCCTTGAACTACTAACTATTTTCTCCAAAATCTGTTTTATTTCTCTGTTGGAAACCTCCACTTGACCACTTGTTTGAGGGTGATAAGGTGTAGCTATTCTATGCTTTACTCCATACTTCTCTAGGACTGATTCTAGATATTTGTTGCAGAAATGGCTTCCTCCATCACTTATCGAATCTGGGCACTCCAAATCTTGAGAAAATGTTCTTTTTAATGAATGCAACAACAGTCTTAGCATCATTGGTTCTGGTAGGAATTGCTTCCACCCATTTCGAAACATAGTCCACTGCTACAAGCATGTACTCATTCGAGAATGAGGTAGGGAAAGGACCCATGAAGTCTATTCCCACATGTCAAATAGTTCTACTTCAAGTATATTTTGTAATGGCATCTCATGTTTTCTAGATATATTCCCCATTCTTTGGCATCTATCACACCTTTCCACATAGTTCTTAGCATCTTTTAACAAAGTTGGCCAGAAAAGTCCAGATTGCAAAACTTTTGCTGCTGTTCTTGAACTTCCATGATGTCCTCCATATTCTGAACTCTGACAATGCCACAAAACATCTTGCTGCTCTTCCTCTGGTATACACCTTCTCAGCAATCCATCTATTCCAATTTTGAACAGCAGTGGATCTTCCCAAACATAATATTTCTTTGTCATGGAAGAATTTTTTCTCTGCTGCCAATTCATCCAATTTGGAACATGATGTGTAGCTTTAAAGTTGGCTATATCAGCAAACCAGGGCTGTGATTCAATCTTGAATAGGCTTTCATCTGGAAATTCTTCTTTAATTTGTTCCACTCCAAATGGTATGACTTCAAGTGGTAATCTTGACAAGTGGTCGGCAACACTGTTTTCTTTGCCTTTTTTGTCTTTGATCTCTAGCTCAAATTCTTGGAGGAGTAGAATCCATCTTAATAATCTGGGCTTTGCATCCTGCTTTGTCAAAAGATACTTAAGAGCAGCATGATCAGTGTATACAATTACTTTTGAACCCATTAAATATGATCTGAACTTATCAAAAGCATGTACAACAGCTAAAAGTTCTTTTTCTGTTGTTGTGTAATTCACTTATGCAGGATTTAACACTTTGCTTGAATAATAGATAGCATGTAATTTCCTATCTTTCCTCTGTCCTAACACAGCACCCACTGCACTATCACTTGCATCACACATGAGTTCAAAAGGTAGTGTCCAATCTGGTTTTGCAAGAATAGGTGCAGAAATCAGCTTCTCTTTTAGAACAGAAAATGCATGCAATCAATCTTGGAAAAATCCTTTATGAATCTTCTATAAAAACCAGCATGTCCTAAAACACTTCTAACACCTTTAACATTGATAGGTGGAGGCAATTTATTAATGACTTCTATTTTAGCTTGGTCCACCTCCATTCCTTTCTCTGAAATTTTGTGACCAAGGACAATGCCTTCTTGTACCATGAAATGGCACTTTTCCCAATTTAACACAAGATTAGTGTCTTGACATCTCTGCAAAACAGTGGATAGATTAGTTAAACAATCATCAAAAGAATCACCAAAAACAGAGAAATCATCCATGAATACTTCTATGATGTCTTCTACCAAATCAGAAAAAATGGAAAGCATGCATCTTTGGAAAGTAGCAGGGGCATTACATAGACCAAATGGCATTCTCCTGTATGCAAAGACTCCAAATGGACATGTAAATGCAGTTTTCTCTTGATCTAAAGGATCTACAGCTATTTGATTATATCCTGAATACCCATCAAGAAAACAATAAAATGAATGTCCAGCAAGTCTTTCTAACATTTGATCGGCAAATGGTAGTGGGAAATGATCTTTTCTGGTTGCATCATTTAATTTTCTATAGTCTATGCACATTCTCCATCCAGTCACAGTCCTAGTAGGGACAAGTTCATTCTTTTCATTAGGTACCACTGTCATACCACCTTTCTTTGGAACAACTTGGACTGGACTTACCCAATTGCTTTGTCAGAATTGGGTATATTATTCCTGCATCTAACAGTTTTATAACCTCTTTTTTTACTACCTCTTTCATGGCTGGATTTAACCTCCTTTGTGGCTGCACAACAGGTTTGAAATTCTCTTCAAATAAAATTCTGTGCTTACAAAATGAAGGATTTATACCTTTCAAGTCTGCAATACTCCATCCAATTACAGATTTGTGTTTTCTCAAAATTCTGAGCAATTTTTCCTCTTGTTCTTCCTTAAGTTCATTATTGATGATAACTGGATTTTCATGTTTCTCATCCAGAAATGCATACCTCAGGTGTGAAGGAAGTTGTTTCAGTTCTAGCCTTTGCTTTTCCTCTTCTTTATCATCCTTTTCTAGCTTCTCCTTCACTGAATTTTCTACAGATTTTCGAATTGGCAGAGCTTCTAGTTGCTGCTGCACTTCCATACTGTATTCCCCATGCAGAAGTTCCGATTTATTGCTCCCTGCAGATATTATTTCTTCTAACACCGCAAGTTCATCAGTTTCATTAATATGGTGTTGTGTAATGAAAGCATTCAGTATATCTACCTTCATACATGTGCTATCTTCAATTGGATATTTTAAAGCTTCAAACACATTAAATACTACCTTCTCATCTTGAACTCGAAGCATAAGTTCACCTTTACGCACATCTATTAAAGCTCTCCCCTGTTGCAAGAAATGGCCTCCCTAGGATCAAAGGAATGTTAGAATCCACCTCCATGTCCAGAATTACAAAATCTGCAGGAAAAATGAACTTGTCAACTTTAACTAATAAATCTTCAACAACTCCATATGGATAAGTGTATGATCTATCGGCTAGCTGCAGTGTAATGTTGGTGGGCTTCACTTCCTCTATGCCAAGTTTCTGCAGAACAGCCAATGGCATCAGATTTATACTTGCTCCCAAGTCACACAATGCTCTTCCCACAGTGCAGTTTCCTATTTCACAAGGAATGCTAAATGATCCAGGATCTTTCAGCTTTTGAGGAAGTTTTCTCTTGAGAATGGCACTGCACTCCTCTGTCAAAGGTACTGTTTTATCATGCTCTAGCTTTCTTTTTCTAGAAAGTAGTTCTTTCATAAACTTTGCATATGAGGGCATTTGCTCCAAAGCTTCTGCAAAAGGAATGTTAATTTGTAATTTCTTAAAGACATTCATAAACCTTTCAAATTGTTCCTCTTGTTTAGGATTTTGGACTCTTTGAGGATAGGGCAGCCTCTTGTATTTTTCTGGGTCTATTGGCTTACAAGCTTCCTCAAAGAGTTGCTTTTTGGTTTTCCTTTCAGAATTCATAGGAACATCTACTTTTTCTTCTGAATAGTCTTTCATCAATAGCTTAAAATTTCCTTCCTGCAGATCTTGTTCAATATTTCTTTCTGCTGCAGCGTTCACTTTCTTCTCGCTGGTTTAGGGCTTGCAACTACAGCTCCACTCCTTGTAGTTATGGCTTGACATTGCTCTTTAGGATTGATTACTGTATTGCTTGGAAATCTTCCTTCATCCCTGCTAGATAATTGTTCAGCTAATTGTCCGATCTGTGTCTCTAGTTTCTTCATGGAGGCTTCTTGGTTTTTGAAGCTTGTTTGAGTCACCTTCATGAATTGCAGCATAGTCTCTTCCATCTCGGTCAACTTCTCATTCATAGGTCTGGAAAATTTTTGATTTCCTTGAGATTGAGTGGATGAATTCCTCTGAAAATAAGGCTGTTGTGTTGCTGGACCTGCATTAGAAAAAGGCAAATTTGAGTTAGAATTCTTTGCAGTAGAATATTGATTATTCCAATTAGAATACTGCTGAGTTCTATTATTTGAAAATTGAAATCCAGGGGGATATGATGGCTGTTGTCTCTGAAAATTATTCATATAATTCACTTGCTCTTGTGGTTCACTTGTGGATGCCTCACATGCACCATTTGCATGGTTTCCTCCACAAAAATCACAACTTAGCTGACTGGTAGCCATACTCCCTGTTTGCAGATTGTTGATTTGTTGTGTTAAGGCAGCTAATTGTTCTAAAACATTTGATTTTGTAGCTGATTTTGTGCAAGAAAAGTTTCCTAACCTTAGCTTCATGACCAGAATTTCTTCCTTGATTCCTTGAGCTTGAATTCTGATACATTGAAGATGCCATCATGTCAATAATCCTTTGAGCTTCTTCTAAGGACTTTGTATTTAATGAACCTCCCGCAGAAGATCAACCATTGTTCTTGTTACCGCATTCATCCCATTATAAAAAGTTTCCAATTGCATCCAATCGGAATACAATGATGTGGACACCTCCTAAGCAATTCTTTATATCTTTCCCAAGCTTCATACAATGATTCTCCATCTTGCTGCACAAAGGATGTAATTTCTCCTCTCAACTTAGCAGCTTTGGATGGAGGGAAGTACTTAGTTAAAAACTTATTCACGAGTTCTGTCCAGGTTGTGATGCTTCCTTGTGGTTGAGCTTGTAACCAGCATTTTGCTCTATCTCTCAAGGAAAAAGGAAATAGTCTTAATCTGATAGCTTCTTCACTAACTCCATTCATTCTTATAGTGTCACATAGCTGCAGAAAATTTGAAATATGCAGTTAGGATCGTCGAATTTCCTCCGTAAAACTGATCCTGTTGGACTAAATGTAATAGGGCAGGTTTAATCTCAAAATGATTGGCTTGAATAGTTGGCCTAATTATAGAAGAGTTAAAACCTTGCATGTTAGGAATTGCATAGTCCCCTAATGTTCTAATTCTATTTTGTTCTGCCATATCTATTTCTGAATTTAGTTGTCTCAAAGATGTAGGTGTTCGTTTACTCTAGGATTGTTCTCAAATTGGAGAATGGACAGCTTCTAATTCACTATCACTCCCTATGACTTTTTCTACTCTAGATTCTTTTCTCAATCTCCTTAAAGTTATGTCTATGTCAGGATCAAAGACTAGAGTTGATTTGTTTTTGTTTTTGCCACGCATATACAAATCAAAATGAAACAAAAGTAAACTACAAGTAAGTATTCAGAACTGCACCACAAAAATTATGCAACAAATATCAGTAAAAGTAATTAAAGCACAAGTTTGAAAGCTGCAGAATTACGCAGAATGGACAAAATGTCTAACTACAGACTAATACTACAGAAATTCAGAGAAACAAAATACTCAATCTAGCTATTCTTATGTTACTAATGATATTGAAACTCAAATTCCCCGGCAACGGCGCCAAAAACTTGTTGTTAGCAATCTACACTAGCAAGTATACTAGCATTGCAGCAAGTGATAAGTAAATTTAAGATCCAAATATCGTCTCCACAGGGAATTTAGGTTCAAGTACCACTTCACAGAAAAATAACCATTTGAGCCATACGAATTTGGGAAGAGATTTGTATCATATAACAACACTAAACCAAAGCAATTAAAGATAAAGAACTTGTAGACAAACAGAGTATAAAATTGTGATGAAATGAAATAGCAATGAAGGATAGTTAGGAATTTATTTCACAAGAATATCAATATCAATCCAATTAAATCCTCTGAACATTCAAGCAATTGAATAATTGACAATCAGTTCACATATACCTAGCCAAAGGTTAATTCCTTAACTCATTGACCCTAACAATCCACTAAACCTCCCTAATCCCTTAGGTGAGATTCAATTTCAGGTTGCATTAAGAATTAGAACTATAAGATTGCAGAATTAGGTCTCCTTATCCCTAAGAAATCCCTAAACACTGGTTGCCAATTCAGATCGGAGCAAACAATCCAATTCCCATTGGTAAAGATTCCTCTTGATTAATCAAATGAATTTCCATTCAAAGATTGCATGAAAAGCAGAATTAACAACTCAATTAATCCAAGAACTTAAAGTTCAGAAGATAAAGTCGAATCAATACATCAATTCGAGTTCCATAAATCCCTAACTATGGGAAATTAAGCACACATTGCAACAAAAACAGAGAAAGAAGAAGAAGAAGATGAAGAAGAATGCAGAGCAGCCATGGCCACGAACTCCAATCCAATCCCTCTTCTTGGAGCTTCAAGCTTCGACCCCAATCTTCTCTCCACTCTCTCTCAACGACAATCTAACTAACAAAACAGAAAATGAGCCAAAGATTTTAGTTTTCGCGCTTCAATCATGTATATATAGAAACCCCAGTTCTGCGCGTTGTCACTTTTCTTCACAAGAGTAACCACGCAGAAGCTTTATATAGTGCGCGTGTTCACTTTCAAGAGCAAGAGTAACCACGCGCAACTTGCAGAGTTGAAGGCTTCTCTGGATCATTCACTTTTATTCATAATAGTGGCAACGCAGGAGGTCAAAGGGCTGCGCGTGATCACTTTCGTGAGTAATAGTAATCACGCGCAAGCTGTCCTGATACAAGTGCCTCTGAAACGCTCACTTTCGTTGGCGAAAGTGACAACGCGCAGCTCATCAGGAATGGAGTCTTCTCTGGAACGCTCACTTTCGTTGGCGAAAGTGATAACGCACACTGGCAATGCTCACTCTTGTAACTAAAAGTGATTACGCACAGGCTCCTCTTCTCCTTTAGGCTCTGGAATGATCACTTTCGCTAACAATAGTGATCACGCCCAGGCTGGGATTGCCATTCTTTCTCTTCCTTTCCATTGATAATCCATTTCCATGACTTTTGCTCAGATTATTCCTTCAAAAACAAGATAAATTTCTTAAGAACTAAGCATAAATTCTACAAATGTGAAAATAACTACAAATTGAAATAGAACTTTCAATCATTCTCTTTTTCCGAGTTTTTCTACTTTCTTCATATATTTTCCTTATGAAATGAGCTAGAATTATGCTAAAATATCAGTAAAAATAAGGATTCATCACCACCCCAAACTTGAATTTTTGCTTGTCCTCAAGCAAATCAAACTAAACCAAGGGTAAGTTCCTCCATTTTCAATTTCAGTTCATAAACTGCTTATTTCAGATTTTTCTAATTTCTAATTCTGTGTTTTCTGCAAAATTTTCAATCAAGCTGTTCATCCAAATACTCATCATGATATTCCTACTGCATAATCATCATTGAGTAAGAATTGCTACCTAAGTTCATATATTTCATCAAAATTCATGTGAGTACAATTAATCAACATGATCACAGCTCACTTGGAAGTGTTTCTCTCATCACTCAACAGTGTTTAGGTGCTGTTTTCACTCTAGATCATCAATTTCACTGCACCCTACCATATGCTTGCCCAATTTCTCCATCTCCTCTCGCTTAGTACAATTAATCACACATCTAGAGGACTTTTTCAGGTTATAACAAGGCTAAGGTTAGGGTAGGTATCAAAGAAAATGGAAAACAATACATGCTATTTCAAAAGATCGAAGCATTTTGAGTGATTTGTTTTAAAACTAGCCTCGGATCTGCATTATTCCTCCTTAATTCTCTCACTTATACAGCAAACAGAATTTTTCTACTGCAGAGTTTTCATCTCTTTTCTTGCTTTCAGTCATTATCTTCTTTTCTTTGATATTCTTTTTCTTTTTCTGCAGCACTTTGCTGCACTTCTTTTCTTTCGAACTCACATTTTTGTTCTTTTCACAGCTTTGCTTCATAAATTTTTCATTTTGCTGCAGCACTTTTGTTCTTTCTTTCTGGTTTGTTGAACTCAAACTTAGATATTTCCTACCCCAAACTTAGAACATTGCTTGTCCTCAAGCAATTAAAATCTGGATGCCACCCCAAACTTAGTTTTAAAACTCGTTCTTGATTAAACTCATTATGCCTTTGATCTTTTGAATGGTAAAAATTGGTTTTTCAGCAAGGCTTATAATGAGGTAATTTCAAGAAAAGGGATATTAAGCTCAAAAGGGTGAACTAAGACATTCAATCATAAGGGAAGGTATTTTAGGCAAACTAAGTATATCAAACATGGCCTCTATCATGTGTGTGAGGACTGTAACATGCATATTCAATTTAAGAACAAGGGCAAGTTCTAGAGAATGCAGCCAATTATGATTAATCACACAAGAAAAAGAATTAGACAGCTCAAATCTCACTAGGTATTTATAAGTGATCATGTGGGTTAATGAAAACACAATGCACTTTTCGTAAATCTATGCACCTAGTGGCAAATCGCCTCATTTTTGAAGATACAAGTGTGATCTCATTTTGAGAATGGGAAAAACAACTTAAAAAAAAATTCACACAGAATTCACAAAATTGTCAATAATTTTTATTTGATTAACAGCCAGCAATTTATTATCTATTCTAGTATTTTGGTGTTTTTCAAAAGCAATTCAGTGTAATGTGAAGCCAACACATGAACAAGAGGTAGAGAATGAAACCTCCCTTTCATGGTAGCTTGTGCAAGTGTCACCATCCAATGTGTGTGAGTGTTGTGTGTGTGACATTCTCTGCACAAAACACCAAAATTCCATCCATTAGCAAGTAAAAGGTAATTAATAAGAAAGCTAACATAAATGCAGAACAGATATGTGAAAATTAACCCAAATTGTACCAAATTGTAATTACAACCGAAAAAGTTTGAAACCTAACTACATCAATTTACAAAACTCCTAATGACAGAAAAATAAATTCCTAAACTAGTCTTCTTGGACATCCTCTTCATAAGAATTTTCATCTTCATCTTCTTCCTCATCCTCCTCATCTTCCTCTTCCTCCACCACTTCTTCAGTTGGCTGTGGAAATTGAGTCTTGTAGATTGGCAAGTCTTTAAAGACTGATGAGCGTAGACATTGAGTATTCTCGGCCAAATCTGGTGTGTGATAAAGTTCATCTTTAGTCATTCCCATTTTCTGACCAATATTCATCAACACACATTCCACTAGCATAGTTCCTGCCTTCAAACTGCTGTGGAGCTCAGTTTGTCTTTCAGCCAATTGATTTTGCTTTTCAACCAAAAGATGTAGGATGTCCTTCATCTTCATTGGTTTCTCCTTTCTGAACTGGGTGGGGATAGGTGCAGCTGAAGTGCAGGAGGTAGTGGCATAGATTTCCTTTACCATTGAGACAGAGATAGAGGGACCAGATCTGATTTTCTCTTGGTAGTCTCCAACTTTAACCCCTGCATCCTCACAAAGTAAAGTGATTAATGAGGGAAAGGCTAGTGAATCTCTTTTTGTTTTCAGAATATTTAAGATACATTCACTAATTACTTCCCCCACATCAATGTACATATTATTAACGATAGCAAATAATAATTCAGCCCTCTTTACTGCCAGGGTTGAACTATGCTTGACTGGCATGAAATAGTTCAACAGAAAAGTACTCCAGACTTTAGCAAATGGTAACAGATTCTTGGTGGTGATACACTTGGGTTTCTGGGCGAGGTTCAGCTGCCAAGTTGTGCCTGGCTTTCCAATTCTGTGCAGGATTTCAATATAATCCTTATCTGGACTATTCTTAAAGTCAGTGAAGTCCATCTGCCCAGGTTGCCTTTCAGTGTAAATTTCCAACACTCGATTGATGTTGGCAGCAGTGAAATCCACCCTCATACCCTTGACCATTGTGTGAAATTTGGGAATTTGGTCTCCCTTGAACCGCATTGCATTTGCATAAAACTCCTGTGTAATTTCTCTCCAACCATTATCAGCTAAGGAGCAGAAGTTGTCCCATCCCCTTTTCTGAATTTCTTCTGAGTACTCAAGGTAGTTTCCTTCAGCAATTTCAAAGGCTCTATCAGGGACAATCTTCCTCCTCAGAATATTTGCCTTGAAATAATTTTCGTGAGCAATACTCCTGAACCTTGGATCATGATCAGTAGGGGTAGAGGTAGAAGGAGCATTTCTTCTGGTCGGCTGAGGTGGTGAAGAGGTTGCATGTGTGGTTACTCTTGGCTGAGGAGGGTCAGCAATTTCAATGGGTGAGGACGGTGAGACACCAGCAGTTCTTGCTCTTTTTGTGGTTGGAGAATTCCTGGCTGTTCCAGCTTGCATATTCCTGATAGATCTCCTTCTTGGAGTGTTCTTTGTGCGATTTAGCTTTGGTCTTCTTAGCAGTCCAATCGGTGTATTCAACGAAGTTCGACCATTTTGAAACAATGCAAAAACAAGCAAGTAATTTGACAGCTTTAAAATTCATGACACAAAATTGTGACATTATACATCTCTTTACTAGATAAATTCAATCAATCAATGTGCGAATTCCAATTTGTCATTTTACAATCGATTCTTTGTCATGAGAATTTTAATCATATAAACACACAAGCACTATTGCAAATTACTAAGCAATCACAGTCAAAATTGGTTAAACCTTTAAATTTGTAGTTGAGAGTGCACACTTTCAAAGCACATCAGGTTAGCACATAGATGCAAAAAGAATCACAATGTTCAACCAGATTTCAACTACTAATGGTTCCTAAAAGAAATTATCTTCTGACAGTAAAATTCCATCCAGAATATTGCCTATTGTTTCTTTGAATTACATACAATTAGAACAGTGCACTCATTCATTGTCATCAGAGACCAAATATCAGCTTAATGCAAGACCATTAGTATGCTATCTGTACAATCAGGCAGTGCAATATACAGCAGTAATTCGTTCCATACAACTCAGTTCAGACATCAACATTCAAATATTTCATGCAAAGAGTATTTTCGTTGATGGCAACTGGAATATTTCTATTTCTTTCAAAGTCATGTTTAGATTTTTCGCATAATGCAGATGTGAATATGTTATCAGAGGAGATTGAATGACTTTGAAAACCTATTCACAGTATTTAAAGGAAATTAAATCGAATACGCTCAAGATATTTCCCCATTTGCCATTTTTGATCTTTTTCCAGAGTTGCAGCAAAGAAAACCCTAAATACAATTTCAGAGAATGCAGAGAACGTACCTTGAGTTTCAAAAATGTGAATGACAGTGAAAAAGAGGGAGAAATTGCTTGCTGGTTGCTTCACGAAAGATTGAAAGTTAGAGAAATTTCAGAGGGAAATGGGATTTAGGTTTAAATGAATGTGAGCGTGGTTCCTTTATATTGAATCTGGGGTCACGCGTGTGCACGTGCCCACTTTTTAAGTGAAAAGTGAACGTTCCCTTATTAATAATATTCTGCGTTATCACTCTTGTCGAACGAGTGAGTGTTCCAGAGAGCTTGGAAATTTTGAATGCAATGCGCGTTATCACTATTTCTGGGCAAAGTGATAACGCGCAAGCTTATTGCTTGAGCGTGGTTACTTTTATCAGTAAAAGGAGTAACGCGCTATGAAATATTCTATACTTACCTGCGCGTGATCACTCTTGACAAGGAAAGGAAGTGATCCAGAGAGTGTGTTTTTCTCATCTGCTTCTGCGTTATCACTCTCATCGGCGAGAGTGATTGTTCCGTAGAGTCAGTGTTTCCCGATCGATTCTGCGTTATCACTCTCATCAGCGAGAGTGATTGTTTCAGAGGGGAAATCTCAGAATTCCATCTCTACGTGATTGCTTTCCTGCAAAAGAGTGATTCCTTTCATCAATCCAAGTTCTCCAAACTTTAATTGGCTCACTTAACAAATCATAATCATTCCGATACACACTCACCATATAAAATACCTATTTCTCTCATCATGTTCACCTTTAATTACATATGCAACATTTATCCAAGGCTGAATTCTGCAGAATTTCTACTTAACATATTCACAATGCAATTCTGACTTTTCCATAACACATTATAGTATGAAGTCTAATTGCATTTATCAGATTCACTACAAATGACAGATTTAGCAGAATTTTATTGCAGAATTACAGAAATTTAACTAACATGATCAATGAAAATTCTAAAACAAAATAGGAAGCTTAAAATGGGTTAGAAAGTGGATGTTCCAGCAATTATAACAGTTCTTGCAGACCCTTTCAGCTTATGCTTAACCACATTTTTAGGCTCAAAGTGGAAGTTCCAGCAAACGACCAGTTTCACTGTCAAAACAATTGCAAAACAACCTTAACTCAGATCATGCAGAAAAATAAAACTAAAAACCAGAAATTAACAAAATCTAAAGGGAAAGAAGTGTGAGTTGCCTCTCACAAAGCGCTTCTTTAATGTCACTAGCTTGACATTAGTTGTTTCTCACTCAAGAGGAACCAATTTCAAGCACACTTGGGCTTTCTCAAATTGACCTCCATGATAGATTTTTAGTCTTTGTCCATTCACCTTGAACTCTCTCCCATCCTTTGGATCTGCTATTAGTACAACACCATATGGAAATACTTCTTTCACCACAAAAGGTCCAGACCACTTAGATTTTAATTTCCCTGGAAACAATCTCAACCTTGAATTAAAAAGCAAAACAGACTGCCCAGGTTTTATATCTCTTTTCAGAATAAACTTGTCATGCAGCTTCTTGGTCCTTTCCTTATACATTTTGGCATTTTCATATGCATTGAGTCTAAACTCGTCTAATTCATGCAGCTGTAACAATCTTTTATTTCCTGCACTAACTTGATCAAAATTCAACCATTTCACAGCCCAAAAAGCTTTATGTTCTAGTTCCACTGGTAAATGGCAGGCTTTTCCATATACTAACTGATAAGGAGACATGCCAATTGGTGTCTTGAAAGCTGTTCTGTATGCCCACAAAGCATCATCCACTTTCTTAGACCAGTCCTTCCTTGAACTACTAACTATTTTCTCCAAAATCTATTTTATTTCTCTGTTGGAAACCTCCACTTGACCACTTGTTTGAGGGTGATAAGGTGTAGCTATTCTATGCTTTACTCCATACTTCTCTAGGACTGATTCTAGATATTTGTTGCAGAAATGGCTTCCTCCATCACTTATCAGAATTCTGGGCACTCCAAATCTTGAGAAAATGTTCTTTTTAATGAATGCAACAACAGTCTTAGCATCATTGGTTCTGGTAGGAATTGCTTCCACCCATTTCGAAACATAGTCCACTGCTACAAGCATGTACTCATTCGAGAATGAGGTAGGGAAAGGACCCATGAAGTCTATTCCCACATGTCAAATAGTTCTACTTCAAGTATATTTTGTAATGGCATCTCATGTTTTCTAGATATATTCCCCATTCTTTGGCATCTATCACACCTTTCCACATAGTTCTTAGCATCTTTTAACAAAGTTGGCCAGAAAAGTCCAGATTGCAAAACTTTTGCTGCTGTTCTTGAACTTCCATGATGTCCTCCATATTCGAACTCGACAATGCCACAAAACATCTTGCTGCTCTTCCTCTGGTATACACCTTCTCAGAATCCATCTATTCCAATTTTGAACAAGCAGTGGATCTTCCCAAACATAATATTTGCTGTCATGGAAGAATTTTTTTCTCTGCTGCCAATTCATCCAATTTGGAACATGATGTGTAGCTTTAAAGTTGGCTATATCAGCAAACCAGGGCTGTGATTCAATCTTGAATAGGCTTTCATCTGGAAATTCTTCTTTAATTTGTTCCACTCCAAATGGTATGACTTCAAGTGGTAATCTTGACAAGTGGTCAGCAACACTGTTTTCTTTGCCTTTTTTGTCTTTGATCTCTAGCTCAAATTCTTGGAGGAGTAGAATCCATCTTAATAATCTGGGCTTTGCATCCTGCTTTGTCAAAAGATACTTAAGAGCAGCATGATCAGTGTATACAATTACTTTTGAACCCATTAAATATGATCTCGAACTTATCAAAAGCATGTACAACAAACTAAAAGTTCTTTTTCTCGTTGTTGTGTAATTCACTTGTGCAGGATTTAACACTTTGCTTGAATAATAGATAGCATGTAATTTCCTATCTTTCCTCTGTCCTAACACAGCACCCACTGCACTATCACTTGCATCACACATGAGTTCAAAAGGTAGTGTCCAATCTGGTTTTGCAAGAATAGGTGCAGAAATCAGCTTCTCTTTTAGAACAGAAAATGCATGCAATCAATCTTGGAAAAATCCTTTATGAATCTTCTATAAAAACCAGCATGTCCTAAAACACTTCTAACACCTTTAACATTGATAGGTGGAGGCAATTTATTAATGACTTCTATTTTAGCTTGGTCCACCTCCATTCCTTTCTCTGAAATTTTGTGACCAAGGACAATGCCTTCTTGTACCATGAAATGGCACTTTTCCCAATTTAACACAAGATTAGTGTCTTGACATCTCTGCAAAACAGTGGATAGATTAGTTAAACAATCATCAAAAGAATCACCAAAAACAGAGAAATCATCCATGAATACTTCTATGATGTCTTCTACCAAATCGAAAAATGGAAAGCATGCATCTTTGGAAAGTAGCAGGGCATTACATAAACCAAATGGCATTCTCCTGTATGCAAAGACTCCAAATGGACATGTAAATGCAGTTTTCTCTTGATCTAAAGGATCTACAGCTATTTGATTATATCCTGAATACCCATCAAGAAAACAATAAAATGAATGTCCAAAGAAGTCTTTCTAACATTTGATCGGCAAATGGTAGTGGGAAATGATCTTTTCTGGTTGCATCATTTAATTTTCTATAGTCTATGCACATTCTCCATCCAGTCACAGTCCTAGTAGGGACAAGTTCATTCTTTTCATTAGGTACCACTGTCATACCACCTTTCTTTGGAACAACTTGGATCGACTTACCCAATTCTTTGTCGTAAATTGGGTATATTATTCCCGCATCTAACAGCTTTATAACCTCTTTTTTTTACTACCTCTTTCATGGCTGGATTTAACCTCCTTTGTGGCTGCACAACAGGTTTGAAATTCTCTTCAAATAAAATTCTGTGCTTACAAAATAAAGGATTTATACCTTTCAAGTCTGCAATACTCCATCCAATTGCAGATTTGTGTTTTCTCAAAATTCTGAGCAATTTTTCCTCTTGTTCTTCCTTAAGTTCATTATTGATGATAACTGGATTTTCATGTTTCTCATCCAGAAATGCATACCTCAGGTGTGAAGGAAGTTGTTTCAGTTCTAGCCTTTGCTTTTCCTCTTCTTTATCATCCTTTTCTAGCTTCTCCTTCACTGAATTTTCTACAGATTTTCGAATTGGCAGAGCTTCTAGTTGCTGCTGCACTTCCATACTGTATTCCCCATGCAGAAGTTCCGATTTATTGCTCCCTGCAGATATTATTTCTTCTAACACCGCAAGTTCATCAGTTTCATTAATATGGTGTTGTGTAATGAAAGCATCCAGTATATCTACCTTCATACATGTGCTATCTTCAATTGGATATTTTAAAGCTTCAAACACATTAAATACTACCTTCTCATCTTGAACTCGAAGCATAACTTCACCTTTCTGCACATCTATTAAAGCTCTCCCTGTTGCAAGAAATGGCCTCCCTAGGATCAAAGGAATGTTAGAATCCACCTCCATGTCCAGAATTACAAAATCTGCAGGAAAAATGAACTTGTCAACTTTAACTAATAAATCTTCAACAACTCCATATGGATAAGTGTATGATCTATCGCCTAGTCTGCAGTGTAATGTTGGTGGGCTTCACTTCCTCTATGCCAAGTTTCTGCAGAACAGCCAATGGCATCAGATTTATACTTGCTCCCAAGTCACACAATGCTCTTCCCACAGTGCAGTTTCCTATTTCACAAGGAATGCTAAATGATCCAGGATCTTTCAGCTTTTGAGGAAGTTTTCTCTTGAGAATGGCACTGCACTCCTCTGTCAAAGGTACTGTTTTATCATGCTCTAGCTTTCTTTTTCTAGAAAGTAGTTCTTTCATAAACTTTGCATATGAGGGCATTTGCTCCAAAGCTTCGCAAAAGGAATGTTAATTTGTAATTTCTTAAAGACATTCATAAACCTTTCAAATTGTTCCTCTTGTTTAGGATTTTGGACTCTTTGAGGATAGGGCAGCCTCTTGTATTTTTCTCGGGTCTATTGGCTTACAAGCTTCCTCAAAGAGTTGCTTTTTGGTTTTCCTTTCTAATTCATAGGAACATCTACTTTTTCTTCTCGAATGGTCTTTCATCAATAGCTTAAAATTTCCTTCCTGCAGATCTTGTTCAATATTTCTTTCTGCTGCAGCATTCACTTTCTTTTCTGCTGGTTTAGGGCTTGCAACTACAGCTCCACTCCTTGTAGTTATGGCTTGACATTGCTCTTTAGGATTGATTACTGTATTGCTTGGAAATCTTCCTTCATCCCTGCTAGATAATTGTTCAGCTAATTGTCCGATCTGTGTCTCTAGTTTCTTCATGGAGGCTTCTTGGTTTTTGAAGCTTGTTTGAGTCACCTTCATGAATTGCAGCATAGTCTCTTCCATCTCGGTCAACTTCTCATTCATAGGTCTAGAAAATTTTTGATTTCCTTGAGATTGAGTGGATGAATTCCTCTGAAAATAAGGCTGTTGTGTTGTTGGACCTGCATTAGAAAAAGGCAAATTCGAGTTAGAATTCTTTGCAGCAGAATATTGATTATTCCAATTAGAATACTGCTGAGTTCTATTATTTGAAAATTGAAATCCAGGGGGATATGATGGCTGTTGTCTCTGAAAATTATTCATATAATTCACTTGCTCTTGTGGTTCACTTGTGGATGCCTCACATGCACCATTTGCATGGTTTCCTCCACAAAAATCACAACTTAGCTGACTGGTAGCCATACTCCCTGTTTGCAGATTGTTGATTTGTTGTGTTAAGGCAGCTAATTGTTCTGAAAACATTTGATTTTGTAGCTGATTTTGTGCAAGAAAAGTTTCCAGAACCTTAGCTTCATGACCAGAATTTCTTCCTTGATTCCTTGAGCTTGAATTCTGATACATTGAAGATGCCATCATGTCAATAATCCTTTGAGCTTCTTCTAAGGACTTTGTATTTAATGAACCTCCCGCAGCGGATCAACCATTGTTCTTGTTACTGCATTCATCCCATTATAAAAAGTTTCCAATTGCATCCAATCTGGAATATAATGATGTGGACACCTCCTAAGCAATTCTTTATATCTTTCCCAAGCTTCATACAATGATTCTCCATCTTGCTGCACAAAGGATGTAATTTCTCCTCTCAACTTAGCAGCTTTGGATGGAGGGAAGTACTTAGTTAAAAACTTATTCACGAGTTCTCGTCCGAGTTGTGATGCTTCCTTGTGGTTGAGCTTGTAACCAGCATTTTGCTCTATCTCTCAAGGAAAAAGGAAATAGTCTTAATCTGATAGCTTCTTCACTAACTCCATTCATTCTTATAGTGTCACATAGCTGCAGAAAATTTGAAATATGCAGGTTAGGATCGTCAGAATTTCCTCCAGAAAACTGATCCTGTTGGACTAAATGTAATAGGGCAGGTTTAATCTCAAAATGATTGGCTTGAATAGTTGGCCTAATTATAGAAGAGTTAAAACCTTGCATGTTAGGAATTGCATAGTCCCCTAATGTTCTAATTCTATTTTGTTCTGCCATATCTATTTCTGAATTTAGTTGTCTCAAAGATGTAGGTGTTCTGTTTACTCTAGGATTGTTCTGAAATTCTGGAGAATGGACAGCTTCTAATTCACTATCACTCCCTATGACTTTTTCTACTCTAGATTCTTTTCTCAATCTCCTTAAAGTTATGTCTATGTCAGGATCAAAGACTAGAGTTGATTTGTTTTTGTTTTTGCCACGCATATACAAATCAAAATGAAACAAAAGTAAACTACAAGTAAGTATTCAGAACTGCACCACAAAAATTATGCAACAAATATCAGTAAAAGTAATTAAAGCACAAGTTTGAAAGCTGCAGAATTACGCAGAATGGACAAAATGTCTAACTACAGACTAATACTACAGAAATTCAAAGAAACAAAATACTCAATCTAGCTATTCTTATGTTACTAATGATATTGAAACTCAAATTCCCCGGCAACGGCGCCAAAAACTTGTTGTTAGCAATCTACACTAGCAAGTATACTAGCATTGCAGCAAGTGATAAGTAAATTTAAGATCCAAATATCGTCTCCACAGGGAATTTAGGTTCAAGTACCACTTCACAGAAAAATAACCATTTGAGCCATACGAATTTGGGAAGAGATTTGTATCATATAACAACACTAAACCAAAGCAATTAAAGATAAAGAACTTGTAGACAAACAGAGTATAAAATTGTGATGAAATGAAATAGCAATGAAGGATAGTTAGGAATTTATTTCACAAGAATATCAATATCAATCCAATTAAATCCTCTGAACATTCAAGCAATTGAATAATTGACAATCAGTTCACATATACCTAGCCAAAGGTTAATTCCTTAACTCATTGACCCTAACAATCCACTAAACCTCCCTAATCCCTTAGGTGAGATTCAATTTCAGGTTGCATTAAGAATTAGAACTATAAGATTGCAGAATTAGGTCTCCTTATCCCTAAGAAATCCCTAAACACTGGTTGCCAATTCAGATCGGAGCAAACAATCCAATTCCCATTGGTAAAGATTCCTCTTGATTAATCAAATGAATTTCCATTCAAAGATTGCATGAAAAGCAGAATTAACAACTCAATTAATCCAAGAACTTAAAGTTCAGAAGATAAAGTCGAATCAATACATCAATTCGAGTTCCATAAATCCCTAACTATGGGAAATTAAGCACACATTGCAACAAAAACAGAGAAAGAAGAAGAAGAAGATGAAGAAGAATGCAGAGCAGCCATGGCCACGAACTCCAATCCAATCCCTCTTCTTGGAGCTTCAAGCTTCGACCCCAATCTTCTCTCCACTCTCTCTCAACGACAATCTAACTAACAAAATAGAAAATGAGCCAAAGATTTTAGTTTTCGCGCTTCAATCATGTATATATAGAAACCCCAGTTCTGCGCGTTGTCACTTTTCTTCACAAGAGTAACCACGCAGAAGCTTTATGTAGTGCGCGTGTTCACTTTCAAGAGCAAGAGTAACCACGCGCAACTTGCAGAGTTGAAGGCTTCTCTGGATCATTCACTTTTATTCATAATAGTGGCAACGCAGGAGGTCAAAGGGCTGCGCGTGATCACTTTCGTGAGTAATAGTAATCACGCGCAAGCCGTCCCGATACAAGTGCCTCGAACGTTCACTTTCGTTGGCGAAAGTGACAACGCGCAGCTCATCAGGAATGGAGTCTTCTCTGGAACGCTCACTTTCGTTGGCGAAAGTGATAACGCACACTGGCAACGCTCACTCTTGTAACTAAAAGTGATTACGCACAGGCTCCTCTTCTCCTTTAGGCTCTGGAATGATCACTTTCGCTAACAATAGTGATCACGCCCAGGCTGCATCCCATAATTCTTGTATTTTGGAATCCAACATTGCCATTCTTTCTCTTCCTTTCCATTGATAATCCATTTCCATGACTTTTGCTCAGATTATTCCTTCAAAAACAAGATAAATTTCTTAAGAACTAAGCATAAATTCTACAAATGTGAAAATAACTACAAATTGAAATAGAACTTTCAATCATTCTCTTTTTCCGAGTTTTTCTACTTTCTTCATATATTTTCCTTATGAAATGAGCTAGAATTATGCTAAAATATCAGTAAAAATATGGATTCATCAAATATCCTTGGTGAGACTTAAACCTCATGCATTTCTTGCTGTGTGTTGATTGATCTCATATTTTGCTGCACCTCTAGAACTTGCATTGTTTCTTGATTGAATTTCTAAAATGTACAATTCACATATATGATGGAGGCCTTCTTTGTTCATGCTTAAAGCCTAAATAAACCTCTCTTGTGCTGAAATTCTTAGTTCACCCTGTTGAGCCTTTAACCTTTCTTTTGGTAAACTTCAATACAAGCCCTACTGAAAAACCATGAGTCTTATCCAAATAAGAAAGAGGCAATTTAAGTTTAACCAAAGATGATTTTCAGAATTAAGTTTGGGGTGACATGTTGTGATATTGTATGACTTTGCTTGAGGACAAGCAAAGTTTTAAGTTTGGGGTGGGTAACAGCAAAGTTATGAGTTATTTGAAAAGAAAAGTAACAACAAAAATTTGAAGAGAAAAGTGAAAAGCAAAGTATTGAAAAGAAAAATAGAAAAGAAATTCGTGCATAAATGCATAAATTGATACATGAAAAGCAATTGAAATGTTGCAAAAATCAGAAAATGTTGTGCAGAATTAAATGGAAGAAAAGGGAATGCAATCTCATTCTAAATTCTGAATCTCATGATGTGTAAAAATCAAATTACTGGGCAAATGTACCCGTTGTCAAAGTAATATTATGAAAAATTAAAGTACCAAGTGTCATATCCACAGGGACTGTTTTTAAGAAATTCTTCCTTAATTGCGTAATTGTTAATAAATATGAAAAAATAAATTTTGTTGATAAAATTGCTAAAAGTAAATGAATAATAAATTAAAAGAAACATATATTCTTATGAAAATAAATTATAGAAAATTATGGCTAAAGGTATTCAAGGGAAATAGGCAAGTATCTGGACTGTAAATCCCCCTAAGTGTTCAAATAACTGAAATTCTTCTTCAACTACTTAGTTCCAAACCCTTATCACTGCAGGAAATTCTAAATTAAATCAATACCTTTCTCAAGGATAATGATTCTTAACCCTCAGTTGATCAATAGGAATCTCTTCCTTAATTAATACCCCGAGGTTGCATTAGGTTAATTATGAATTCCATAATTAGGGTTAATCCTAATACAGAAAACTCACGTCTTTCTATCTCTAGAAATACATTTAAGTCTTTTTAATTGAGCAATGTTAATTTCATGCAGGAATTTTACTCAAATTCAAACAAGAAAACAAGATAGGAGAAAATTGATACTACTTAATTAAACCCAAGAGAAAAGAACATGAAATAGCATTAGAAGAATTCCAGAAAATTTAGTCAATTAGGATTCATTACGTCTAGATACTCAAAGGAAAGTTAGAACCTAAACATCTTGAAACTAAAATTACAAAAGAGATGAATTAAAACGCTTGATCCCATCCTCCTGCCGTCTCTGAGTCTTTCGTCTCCAAAAAAGCCCCCCTTAGGTTTGAGTCCAGTTTTCCTTTTATAGGAATTGTCCTAGGGTTTATTTTCTCGCAAAAGTTTAATTTTTGACGTATGTAAAAGTACACGTCCAAGTACACAGCCATGTACTTTGGCTGTGTACATCTCTATTTTCTAATAGGTGCCCTTCAAACCTTTCCTGACAAGTACACACTCATGTACATGGCCGTGTACATATCTGTTCTCTGATACTTGGCCTTCACAATCTTTATAGGCAGTACACGCTTATATACACGGCCATGCACCTTGACCGTGTATATCTCTGGTTCAGATGATGCATTTTTTGACGCCACCAGTGATGTACACGTTCATATACACGGGGGTGTATCTACCCGTGTATATCTCTGGTTTGATTATTTACATGTTCTCTGCATTCCAGTGAGATACACGACCATATACACGGGCGTGTATCTGCCCGTGTATATCTCTGGGTTCTTCTTTCTTCTATTCTCGACATCTTTAAGGTTTTCACATCCTTGATCCTTTTTCCTGAAATATAAATAAAATGAGATTAATTATAGTAATTTCTATCAATGAATAGCTTAAAAACTCTCAATTATCATAATGTAGGATTAAGTATTTAGAGCATTTATCAAATTCTCCCGAACTTGAACGATTGCTTGTCCCCAAGCAAAGGAATGGATCAATTTTACCTTCAATAATAAAGAATCAAATTCCTAAAATTTATCATTCGTATTTTATTATCAAAAAAATTTTTTAGAGAGAGTAATTCTTAACATCAAATTGTGCCTTCTTTTGCTCTCAACCTCTGTAACTTTAGACAGAACTGAATTAAGGACCTCTCTACTATTAACTTTTAAAATTTTAATTCAAAACTTTGAATTCTTCCACAAGGTGTTATTTAATTTTCTTCACTTTGAGCCATGATCAGCTAATAGGGTGCATTTTATGCTCCATCCCAATTAGCACAAGGTATTAATGGAAATTCCACCCCTTGCTTTCCACATCGGTACCTCAAACAATTTTAGGGTTCTAGATGTAGTATCCGGACATTGCCTGCAATCCACATTCAACTAGATATGCTTCTATGGCATGCTCTTTTATTTCTGAGCAGAGCCCCAATTTTTTTTTTCAGATTTTGCTGGTTTTATTAATTTCAAACATGTTTAAACAATTTGGCATAGATTCAAGGTCCTCAATTCAGAAAAAATCTATTGATACTTCGATCGAGAACAATCAAAAACACAATTCTAATATCTAGAATAACTGCATATGAACTTTATTTTTGTTTTGTTTTTATTTTCAGGAATATCATCTCTAATGCAATAGTAAAATTAACTCAGTATTGCTCAAGAATAAAACAAAAATTCAGTTCAAATATCTATAATTATCCACCCCACAGTGTAAGATTTGCATTGTCCTCAATCAAATATAAGAAATAGAGTACAACTGAATCTTCCCTGAAAAGTAAGTAAATAAGCAAAGAGTCTTGGGAAGCAAAGCTAATCTGAGATTGAATTGGAAAGGGAACCTGATCAAAATTGATTTATCAGGAAATTGAACTCAGTTCAGAATGATAAGAGGAAAGAACTATCAAAATAATGCAATAAAGAACAGAAGTAATAAAAAGACAAAAGCAGTTTAAGTCCTAAAAATAACATAAGTAAAAGGAAATTCAACAACTTTGCTATCCTAATTTCAAGCTAAACTAAACTGCAGCACTAGCATCGCTCAAGTCTTCATCATCTGTATTGAAGAAGTGATCAGAAGGGGGTGGAGATGGATAGGTTATCATCGGTACTAAGATGCCAAAGTGATTAAACAGAGCAACAAAGTTGGCTTCAACTGTGGATTCCAGTTTAGCAAAACGATGAATACAATCTCGGTGGCTGCTCCTCAAAGATCGTTGGGATGCAACGATCTCCTACAGGTGATGGTGAATGGGGCTGGGAGCTTCAGTAGGTGCAGGGGGGCTGTTGACCCTAGGTGGTTGTGAGGGGAGCTCATCAAGGGGGTTGTCTTGGGCACCAGTGGGGGTATCAGCTACTAGTTCAAAATGCATGGCTCTCATTGTGTCATGCAGGATAAGGGCCATGTTATTCACTAGTGTTAAACTAGAATTGTCACTCAGAATTTCTAACCTTTTAGCCAAGCGAGTGGCATAAGGACCCGCACAAATACTTCTAACCCATCATCATTGGCTTGAGAGAACAGAAATTTTGCTAAACAAATACCTAGGTGGATTGGCATTTTATCAATCATGCTACGCAGATATTCTAGGTCCTTTGTACCCACAACCCTGAAACTGTGACCTCTCCCAGTGAGAATGTGGGCTAACAGGGCATGTACATATCTCCAAGCTGGGTTCATCAATGTGGAGGCCTTCGATCGAGCAGGGTTCCAATCTTTCTCAGCAGCGCTAATCCTTCTCCAGAATTCTCTATTCGAGCAACCGAAAAGGAGAATATGAGCAAGGTTGCAGTACTCTTCAGTGAGTACAAAATCAGTTGTGTAAAGCCCCATTCGGAAAGAGAATTCAGAATAGCTCATCTTGTACATGGTCTTCATCATCCTAAATTGAATGGATTCTTCATAGTCCCAACCAGAAAATTTTCGTTCAACAACTAAGGTGGTGAGGAATTCTAGAGTGAGTTCTTTATAAGTAGGCTTAATGATAGAAAACAGAACTTCCCAATGTCCTACTCCTATCAATTCTCTCACTTCATCAACCAATTTGTAATGTTGTAGAACCTCCCAATCTATATATTTGCTCTGGCTCCAAACCCTTGTTTTCAACTTATCGTACCTTGTGAGTTGAGCAGGGGCGTTGAATCGAAGTAGCTGGAATGGAGGAGGTTGTGGTGGTCGCTCAGTTTGAAAATGAGGGCGCTTTCTCACTGGCTCCTTGCCTCTTTTTTGCATTCTGGAAGATGACCCGTCAGCCATGGTGGTTGCAGAGAAGGAAGACTGGGTGTGAGGGAAAGAAGAAGTAGTTGCAGAAATTTTCTGCGCAGAGGGAAAAGAGAAAAAGTGGGAATGTGGGGCTTTGCAACCAAAAATTTTTGGGGTTTGAGAGGGTGGAGTTTGCAGAGAAGAAGTAATAGTGAACCAGAAACAGAGGAGGAGGAGAAGGAAACCTAGATTTTGAAAAGGGATTTAAAACAAGGTTTATAAAAATAGAGGTGTAGCGCAGGATTTAAAATAGGGGAGATTATCGTGCCAGATACATGGTCGTGTATCTGGGCGTGTAAATCGCGGTCCAAGTATTTTAAAATAGATCACGAAATTGGGCATGTACACGGTTAGATACACGGCCGTGTATCTGACCGTGTACATCTCTAAACCATAGAAAATAGAACTTCATGGGCGTGTAATAGAGCGTGTACATCCCTGCCCAACTTTGCCTAAGTACAATAGAAGTACACGGCCGTGTATCTGGCCGTGTACATCTCTACACAACAGAAATATCATGAAACAAAAGTACACGGCCATGTACATGGCCGTGTAGTTGACCGTGTATCTCACTGCCCTCTCTCTCTTATTATTTCCTTCAATTAATTTTTATTTTTATTATTATGATTATGAATAATTGAAACAATTGAACCAAACACCAACTAAATTATAATAAACTAAAACTTCCTAACCTAAACAAATAATTAACCAGATTAAAATAAACTAAACCTACCTAACCTAAACTACTCAATGTGATTCAGCATTCAGCATGGAGGAGTTTGAACTCCTCATTCTCAGAAGTTTGAATTTGACCTCCCTGGTATAGTTTTAGCCTGTGTCCATTTACCTTAGAGTTTCCTTTTTTCTGATGTGTTAATTCTACTGTACCATAAAGGAATACTTCATGCATCGTAAACGGCCCAGACCAACAAGATTTGAGTTACCTGGGAATAATTTGAGGCGAGAATTGTATAATAGTACTAAATCACCCTTTTGGAATTGTTTACCTCCCTTGATTTTTCTATCATGATATACTTTCATCCTCTCCTTGTAGATCCTGGAGTTTTCGTAGGCCTCCATGTGCCACTCTTCCAGCTCATTCAATTGCATCAATTGCTTGTTTCCTGCATGATCAAGATCCATATTCAGAGATTTAATTTCCCATAATGCCTTATGTTGTAATTCAACTGGGAGATGACAGGCTTTCCCAAATACAAGTCTATATGGTGTAGTGCCTATGGGAGTTTTAAAAGCTATCCTGATAGCCCACAAGGCATCATCTAATTTGTCAGCCTAGTCCTTCCTATTCCTCTCTACTGTCTTTTATAATACTCTTTTCAACTCCCTATTAGCTACCTCAACTTGGCCACTCATTTGAGGATGGTATGGGGTAGCAATTCTATGGGTGACTCCATATTTATTCAAAACTTTTTCTAGTTGTGTATTGTAGAAATGTGTACCCCTATCACTAATTAAAGCTCTTGGTGTGCCAAATCGTGAAAACAGCTTTTTTAGAAACCTAGTGACTACTCTTGCATCGTTAGTAGCTAATGCTTGTGCTTCTACCCATTTTGACAAATAATCAATAGCTACTAAAATATACTTATTCCCTTTTGAACTAGGAAATGGTACCATAAAATCTATCCCCCAAACATCAAAGATTTCACAAGTTAGGATGTAATTCTGAGGCATTTCATTCCTGTGAGAGATATTACCTGACCTCTGGCAATTATCGCACAACTCGACATACCTGTGAGCATCCTTAAAGATAAAGGGCCAGTAAAATCCAGAATCTAGCACCTTTTTAGCTATCCTAGTCTCAGAATGATGTCCTCCAGCAGGCCAGTATGACAGTGTCCTAGAATTTTCTATCCTTCGGAGTGTGGCACACATCTTCTAATGACTTGGTCTGCACAAATTCGAAACAAATATGGATCTTACCAAAAGTAGTATTTCAAGTCAGAAAAGAATTTCTTCTTTTGTTGACTTAGAAACTATTGTGGTAGAACCTTAGCAACCAAATAGTTAGCAAAATCCGCAGACCATGATAAATAAAAATCGGAAGTAGTTACCACATTGTACAGATATTCCTCTGGAAATTTGTCATTGATGCTTCCCTCTTCCAATTCCTCCATGCTAGGATTCTCCAACCTTGACAAGTGATTAGCAGTTAAATTTTTTGACTCCTTTTTATCCTTGATTTCCAAGTCAAATTCCTACAGTAACAAGACCAATCTCATTAGTCTCGGCTTTACATCACTTTTACTTAGAAAATAACGTAATGCAGAATGATCTGTATATACTATCACTTTAGACAGAATTAAATATTGGCAAAATTTATCAAACGCAAACACCACAACTAATAGTTCTTTTTCTGTCGTAGTGTAATTCTCTTGGGAACTTGTTAGGGTCTTGCTAGCATAATAAATAGGTTGAAAATGCTTGTCTTTTCTCTGGCCAAGCATAGCTCCCACAGCATAGTCGCTTGCATCGCACATTAATTCGAATGGATAATTCCAATCCGGACCGCATAAAATAGGGGCTTGGATCAGCTTTCATTTCAGTAGCTCAAAAGCACTTAAGCACTCCTCATCAAAATTAAAGGAATTCTCCTTTTCTAAAAGCTTGGTTAGAGGTTTGATGATTTTGAAAAAGTCCTTGATAAACCTGCATGGCTTAAGAAGCTCCGAATTGCTTTGACAGATGTAGGGGGTGGTAGCTTTTTTATTGTGTCAATTTTTGCTTTATCCACCTCAATTCCCTTGTAGGAGATTTTATGACCAAGTACAATGCCCTCTTGTATCATAAAATAACATATCTCCCAATTAAGCACTCTTGATAAATTCTGTAGGCAATATGAGAACGAATCACTGAAGACTGAGAAGTCATCCATGAATATCTCCATTATATCCTCTACCATATCGTCAAATATAGCCATCATACACCATTGAAAAGTTGTCGATGCATTACATAATCTGAATGGCATCCAGCGATAAGCAAATGTTCCGTATGGGCATGTGAAGGTAGTTTTCTCTTGATCTTCCAGTGCTATTGGAATTTGAAAGTATCCTGAGAGGCCATCCAGGAAGCAGTAAAACATATGGCCTGAGAGACGCTTGAGCATCTGGTCAATGAATGGGAGAGGGAAGTGGTCTTTCCTTGTCGCATCATTAAGCTTCTGGTAATCAATACAAACCCTCCATCCAGTGATAGATCTAGTAGGGACCAACTCATCCTTCTCATTGGGAACTACAGTCATCCCCTTTTTCTTTGGAACGACTTGCACTGGGCTCACCCACAGACTGTCCGAGATGGGATAGATCATTCCAGCATCCAGTAGCTTGATCACTTCTGCTTTCACCACTTCTTTCGTGTTTGGGTTTAGTCTTCTTTGTGGTTGCACCACCGCCTTAAAGTCAGATTCCATCAAAATTTTGTGAGTACAAAAAGAAGGACTAATCCCTCTAATGTCAGAGATCCTCCATGCTATTGCTTTCTTGTGCTCTCGGAGCACATTCCGTAGCTGGCCTCTTTGTTCTTGTGTTAGTTTTGAAGCGATGATGACAGGTAACTTGCAACCGTCTTCCAAGAAAGCATACTTTAGATGTTCAAGTAGAACTTTCAATTCTACATCTGGTGGTTTCTCAGTGGATAGGCTGGGCTGCTTCTCTGAATTTTGTTCCAGAGCTTCAAAGTTCCTCTTTCTCAATAATGGTTTAATGGCTTTTAGATGATACCACTGTTCTTGAGTTAGCAGGCCTATATTATCTGTTCCTTCTTCATGCATCAAGCTTCTTTCCAACAGGTCTGAGATCAAGAATTCCTGTGTAAAGTCAGAAACAAAGTTATCAATTTCATTAATGAAGAAACATAAATAATCTTGTTTCAGGGATTTTTTCATTACTTCAGGAATTTTGAAAGTTACTTCCTTGTCTCCAACTCTCAAAATTAACTTCCCATCACTCACATCAATTATGGCTTTTGCAGTAGCTAAAAATGGATGACCTAAGATTAAGTTGACCTCAGTGTCCTCATCCATATCAAGAATCACAAAATCGACAGGAAAAATAAATTTGTCCACTTTTACAAGCACATCCTCAATGATACCCCTAGGATATTTAATTGATCTATCAGCTAGTTGAATACTCATTCTAGTTGGCCTAGGCTCTCCCAAACCTAATTTCTTAAAAATAGAATATGGTATCAAATTAATGCTAGCACCTAAATCAACTAAAGTCCTATCAACTATCAATCTACCAATGAGACAAGGAAGAGTAAAACTCTCTGGATCCTTTAATTTCTTGGGCATCTTGTTTTGCAAGATTGCTGAGCATTCTTCATTAAGTGTTACCATGGCTAACTCCTCCAGCTTCTTCTTGTTCGATAGTAAATCCTTCAGAAATTTGGCGTATTTGGGCATTTGTGCTAAAGCATCAGCAAACAGTAAATTTATATGAAGCTGACGAAATAAGGAAAGAAATTTACCAAACTATTCATCGTCCCTATCCTTCTTCAATCTAGCTGGGTAGGGGAGTAGAGGTATGAATTCTTTCACTACAGGGGTTTTTCCACAGTCTCCTCTTGAACTTAACCCTCCTCTTCAACTGTAGCTTTTTCTGCTTTTTGCTTCCTTTTTTCTTGCAATGTTTTGCCGCTTCTTAATGTTACTACCTTCACCTGCTCCTTAGGATTTGTTTCAGTGTTGCTAGGTAGGCTCGCTTGGGGTCTTTCTGAGAGAAGTCTAGAGATTTGACCCAACTGATTTTCCAGATTATGGATTGAGGCTTATTGATTTCTTAGTACTGTCTCGGTGGATAGAAACCGAGATTCTGAAGTTTGAATGAATTTGGTCATCAGCTCCTCAAGGTTTGACTTCTTTTCAGCTGGGGGTGGTGTTACTTTTACAACTACTGTTGCACTAAAAGTAAACTGACTAGCAAGTGTACTAGTGTTGTTGTAGCAAGCTATAAAAAATCATAGAATCAAATTGAGTTCCAAGTATCATCCTCAGGGAATAAAGTTCTCAATTACCACTTCACAAGATCACAATTAGTTGAGCTTTACAAATTTCAGATGAATTTGGTATGAATGTATCAAAAACAAAATTAGAAAATAAAATATAACAGTTAGCATAAAAGTATATAGTAAACAGATGTAGAAAGAGTAGTTAGGAAATTGTTTCATCAAAACTTCAACATTGAATCAATAAAGTTCTGAACTTTCAAGCATTTAGATAGAATGACAATCAGTTTCATGTTATATTAATCAAAGGACAATCCCTTGCCTCAATGAATCTAACATCTAATCAAATCATTCTAATCCCTTAGATCTAATCCAATCAAATGCTGCATTAAGTTTGAGAAACCAAAAGATTGCAAGATTAAGATATCTTATCCCTAAGAAACCAATAACCTTGGCAATTAATTCAGATCTGAGAAACAAATTCAATTCCCATTGATAAGAGTTCCTCTATGATTAGTTGATTAAATTTCCATTCAATCACTACTTTAACAGCAGAATCATTCACTCAATCCAATCCAAAACTCAAAGTTCAAATCCAAAATCAATTCAACATTTCTATTTCACATTCACAGTTCCTAACCACAAAGAGTTTAAGCAAACATTACAAAAAGAAAAGAGAAGAAAAGAGAAGAAGAGAATGAACAAAGAAGAAACATCTTCAAGCCAATCTCCAATCTGATCCCTCAAGAAATGAAGCTTGGTGTTCGTCCTCAATCTCCCTCTCTGACTCTCTCAAAAACAAAAACAAATGGAAAATGGAAAATCAACAAAAAACTCTAAATTCCTGAGCTAACTATCTTTTATAGAATTCCCACTTTGCTGGCATGATCACTTTTGCCAGCAATAGTAATCACGCAGAGACTAATTCTTCATTTCCACTTGCACGTGTTCACTTTTACCGGTGATAGTAGCCACGCGCACTTCAAAGTGTTCACTTTTGTTGAAAATAGTAGCCACGCAAAAGCTTCCCTTACTAATGTCATGCGCGTGTTCACTTCTACTAGAAATAGTGAACACGCAGCGGCTACCTTCTTGCACGTGTTCACTTTTGTGGATAATAGTGAACTTGCACAGCAACTCTTCTTAGAGGACTCTTTGGAATGCTCACTTTTTCCAGAAAAAATGATTATGCAGAAGCTCTTCTCAATGCAACCTTTCTGGAACGATCACTTTTGCCAGCAAAAGTGATTACACAGAAGCTCTTCTTCATTTTATGGTTCTAGAGTGATCACTTTCACCAGCAAAAGTGGTCACTCAGAGGCTGTTCTTCAATTATCAACTTCTTTCCTCCAATTTTTGCTACTTTTCTTCTATTTTTCCTTTGATCATCCAATCCTCATGAACTTAGCTCTGAATTCCCTACAAAAGCATACTTGAATTGTCACTTTTTACATAGAAAATCAATGAATTTTAAAATAACTATGTTTAAAAGAGAAATGCAACATTTTATTATTTTTTAAGGATTTTCTACTATTTCTAGCATGTTTTCTTTATTAATTGTACTAAAAACTATTGTAAAATACTAGTAAAATATGGATTCATCACTACTCTAAACTTGAATTTTTGCTTGTCCTCAAGCAAATTAGAACATATCAAGGGTGTAAATTCTTATTAATTGGAATCCAAAAACTTTTTACATTTTTCAGAAAAATTCAGATTAAAAATCCATTTTACTTCAATGCATTCTAATTGTTTTCTCACTAAGTCATTCACCAATTCTTCATCATGATAGTCACACTTGAATTATCTGTTTGCTGCACAATCTGATTCATTTCAATCAAGCAAATCATTAAAGCTACATGCAAACAGGGTTGAGAAATATTATCACAGCTCTCAGAAAGTGTTTCTCTAACTCAATCAGTGTTTAAGCTTGTATTTGCTCTTAGCATCACCAAATTCATCAAACTCTGTCATAAGCTTGCCTATATTCTTTACCTCCTTTGCAAATTACAATTAATCACATATCAAGAGGACTTTTTAGGTAATATTAAGGCTGAGGAACAAGTATGATTTCAATGAATTCAGGATATCAATGCAGCTAATTTCAAATAGAAAAAGATGCAAATTGACTAGATAAGCTTTTATACTTAGTAAGGGCTGCATCAACTATTTTTATTCTTAATCAACTTTCAATCACAGTTTAAATTTTTGCAGAATTATCTACCAATTTTCTTTTCCTTTTTTTTTTATTTGCTAATTTCTTTTTATTTCATTTTCATTTTTCTATTTTTACTTGCAGCATTTTACTTCTTTTTCATATTTTCTCTGCATGACTTTTTCTTACTTTCTTATTTCATTTCAATCCTTTTCTACCCCAAACTTAGAACATTGCTTGACCTCAAGTAATGCACTAGAAACATGATATTACCCCAAACTTAGTTTTAAAACTTATCTTTGATTCAACTCAATTTGCCTCTTTTCTATTTGAATAGGTAAAATGGTTTTTCTAGAAAAGCTTGTATTGAGGTTGATCAAAGAAAGGCTATCAGCTCAAAGAGGCTAACTAGGACATTCAAGAATGAAAGGCAGTCTATTTGGCTCAATAAGTAAATCTGAATAACGGCCTCCATCCTTTATGTGATTAGTACAAAACAGCATATTCAATTAAGAAACAAAGCAAGTTCTAGAGAGTGAATCAGAATTTGACATTAGTCACACATCAATGAATGAAAAGGTTCAAGTCTCACCAAGGAAGTAAATGGATAATATTCATCAATTCAGTTCACTATTTACTTCAAAAATTTGCATGAATAAAATGGCAAGACTGCTCTATTTTTTTAAAATACAAATATGAAAATCATGTTAAGAATGGGAAAAATAACTTATGTAATTCATCAATCACAATTTCAATTAGGTGAAAATCAGGTTTATTTATCAAGAAAACAAAATCTAATGCAGTTTAATATTTTTCTAACTTGTGAATATTTTATGCAAAATGTAAGCTGTACACATAAAAATAGAGGTACAGAATTAAACCCCCCTTTCATGGTAGCTGTGCATATTTCAATCATTCCATGCGCTCCTTGTTCAGAGTTTGAGAGCATAGTCTACACAAAAACATCACAAGTTGTTCATCAATTATCAGATAAAAATTCAATAAAATTCAAAGCTAGTAGATATTTAAAACAGAATTGTTTATAACTAAAATAAAACTAAAATGTAATTACAGCACTCAAAAGTCTGAAATTTTAATTACAATCTTTTGACAAAAATTAAACTAATGACAGAAATTTAAATTACTAATCTACTCTTCATCTTCATCCACATCCTCATCTTCCAAATCATCCTCTTCTTCATCATCTTCTTCCTCTTCTGCAGTAGCTGCTGGTGGAGGAAAATGAGTTCTGTAGATGGGGAGGTCTTTGAAAACAGTTGACCTCAGGCACTGGGCATTCTCTACTTGATCTGGAGTGTGGTACAAGTCTTCTTTGGTCATGCCCATCTTTTGACCAATGTTCATGAGAACACCTTCCAGGAGCATGATGCCAGCCTTCAGATTGCGGTGCAACTCATTCTGTCTCTCAGCTAAGGAGTTTTGTCTTTCAGCCATGAAGGCTATCTTCTTTTTCATTGTGGTTGGATTCTCTCTTTTATACTAGGAGGGAATTGCGGCTGCTAATGTGCAAGAGACAGTAGCATAAATATCCTTCACTATAGCTACTGTAATTGGAGGTGCAGCTCTAATTTTGATTTGATAATCTCCAATTTCAATACCTACATCCTCACAAAGAACAGTTATTAATGAAGTGAAGGATAGAGAATCTCTTTTTCTCTTGAGGATGTCCAGAATGCATCCACTAATCACTTCTCCTACATCTATATAAAAATCATTAACTATAGCATATAGGAGTTCAGCTCTCTTCACTGCTAGAGTGGAGTTATGCTTAACAGGCATGAATGAACTCAAAATAAAGGTGCTCCACACTTTTGCAAAGGGCAAAAGGTTCTTGGTTGTGATGCATTTGGGCTTTTCTGATAGATTCAGTTCCCAAGTAGTCCCTGGTTTCCCAATCCTCTCAAGGACTTGAACATAGTCCTTGTGTTCAGCATCCCTGAACGCTTTAAAGTCCTGCTGCCCAGGTTGTTTTTGAGTCTTAATGTTGAGGACTCTATTGATGTTAGCAGCAGAAAAATCAACTGTCGTCCCCTTGACCATTGAATGGTATTTAGGCAGCTGATCTCTCTTGAATCTCATGGAATTGGCATAAAAGTCCTATGTAATATCTCTCTAACCAATGCCAGCCATTATGCAGAAGGATTCCCATTCTCTTTTCTGAATTTCCTCCTTGTATTCTGGATAATGGTCTTCAGCTATTTCAATTGCTATATCTTGGACAATCTTTCTTCTCAAGATATTAGCTCTAAAATAATTCTCATTAGCTATGCTCCTAAACCTTCGATCATGTTGAGGATTTGGCCTTGATGAAGAGGCTCCTGCTAATCTTCCTCTCTTTGTTCTAGGAGTACCTCTAGAAGATCCAACTAGAGTGTTGTCTGATGTCCTTACCATTTTTTAAAAATTTCCTGCATAAAAAGAGTATTTCAATACACTGAAAGACATGAATGCAATGCAATAAAAATTCTGTAGGACATTTTCAATTTCAGAATAGCAGAATATGAACAATGCAAAACATAAGAATATCATAACAATGCAGAATATGGTTCCTTGAAGCATTTAAACTTAGATATTCATGATTTTGAATGCAAAATGCTAGAGTTCAAGAGTTACATTTATGCAGAAATTTCTTTCTAACTATTTTTCACTTTAAGTCCTAAGGTTAACTCATGCAATCTGTCAATGTAGGTTTCTTTCATCTAATAAATTTATCAATTGAAGTGAGAATTACTCTACATTGCCTTGTAATTGCATTACTCAGTGTTTTCCACAATTCTGCAAAATGAAGAACCCTAATTTCTAAATCAAAGAAGTAAAATACTGACCTAGAATTGGAGAAATGTGCAGAATGAACTTCAATTGATTTCTTAGAAATAAATTTTGTTCAGCAAAGGGTCAGAAAAACCAAGAAATTGAGAAATATGATGAAGAAATGAAGATTTGAGATTCTGAAAATGGCTCTGCGTGGTTCCTTTTATGGATTTTAATGGACATGCTTACTGCACATGGCCACTTTTTTCAGAAAAAATGGAAGCTATAGAGATGATGCTGTGTGTGTGTTCATTATTACTAGCAAGAGTGAACACTTTAAGGGTAAATAGTATACGCGTGTTCCCTATTGCTAGAAATAGTGAACGTTCCAGAGAGCTTTGCATTTAGTAATTTAAAATAAGCTGCGCGTGTTCACTTTTTCTGGAAAAAATGATCATGCGCAGGTAGTATCCTTCTGCATGATTACTATTCTTAGGAAAAGTGGTATCGCACATCAACCTTGACTTGTAACTACACATTACTCATTCGCGTGATCACTATTATTGGAATAAGTAACTACGCACATCACATTACCTATATTTAAGCCTAGGCGTGGTTACTTTCACTGGGAAAAGTTATTGTTCTAGAGAAGGGTGTCTTCCAAAGGGTTCTGCGTGTTCAGTTTCATCAGCAAAAGTGATTGTTCCAGAGAAGGGTGTCTTCCTTGCTCCTCTGCGTGATTACTTTCATCAGCAAAAGTGATTGTTCAGAATGGAACCCTGTAATTGAAGCTCTGCGTGATCACTTTTTTGCAAAATGGTGACTCCTTTTGTTATTCAAAGCTCCTTAGAAACTTAATTGCCTCATGCATTCAATTTCAATTAGCTCATTTATGCATCCACAATATGAACCTTCATTGAATTAACACATTATTCCTAAAACACATATAAAACAGATTCTAAAATCAGAAAATTGCAGAAATTGAAATAAAGAATTAACAAAAGTTTAAGTAAAATGCAAATAGAGTATAAATGGTTTAGAAATGTGAGTTGCCTCTCACAAAGCGCTCTTTTAACGTCACTAGCTTGACGTTAAATGTTCCTCACTGCTGAGAAACCAAGTTAATGTAAAAGGTGTTACTATTGAATTCTCCTCCATTGTAAATCTTCAGTCTTTGGCCATTGACTTTAAATTTTTTCCCTTCTCTCTGATCTTCAAGTAACACAGCACCAAAGGGAGATACTTCCTTTACCATAAAAGGTCCTGATCATCTAGACATGAGTTTTCCAGGGAATAACTTCAATCTAGAGTTGAATAGTAGAACTAGCTGCCCTGGTTTGAATTCTCTCTGCAGGATGAATCTGTCATGTATTCTTTTAGTCCTTTCTTTATACAGTTTTGCATTTTCATATGCAAATTGTCTGAATTCCTCCAGTTCATGTAGCTGTAGCACTGTCTTTTCTCCAGCCTTGGTTGAATCAAAATTTAGCCATTTAGTAGCTCAATATGCTCTATGTTCAAGTTCTATAGGAAGATGACATGATTTCCCAAACACTAGTTGATATGGTGATATACCAATTGGGGTTTTGAATGCAGTTCTGTATGCCCATAATGTATCATCAAGCTTCCTTGACCAATCTTTTCTTGAGTTATTGACTACTTTCTCTAAGATCTTCTTGATTTCTCTGTTTGAAATTTCCACTTGTCCACTTGTTTGAGGATGATAAGGAGTTGTTACTCTGTGTTTTACTCCATACTTATCCAGAACATTATCAAGGTATTTATTGCAGAAGTGTGATCCTCCATCACTAATCAGAATTCTTGGCACTCCAAATCTTGAAAAAAATGTTTTTCTTTATGAAGGAAATCACCACTTTGGCTTCATTTGTTCTAGTTGGTATAGCTTCCACCCATTTAGACACATAATCCACTGCCACAAGTATGTATTCATGAGAAAAAGAAGTTGGAAAGGGTCCCATAAAGTCTATTCCCCATACATAAAATAGTTGCACCTCCAAGATATTGTTCAAAGGCATCTCATGTCTTCTAGAAATGTTACCAACTCTTTGTCATTTATCACAGTTGTCTACATAAATTTTTGCATCTCTGAACAATGTAGGCCAGAAAAAACTAGCTTGTAATACTTTGGCAGCTGTTCTTGATCCACCATGATGGCCTCCATAATCTGAATTGTGGCAATGCCATAGGATATCAGCTTATTCTTTCTGTGGAATACATCTTTTTAAAATGCCATAGGATATCAGCTTATTCTTTCTGTGGAATACATCTTTTTAAAATGCCATCTACTCCAACTTTGAATAGATGAGGATCTTCCCAAATATAGAACTTGCTATCATGAAGAAATTTCTTTCTTTGCTGCCAATTCATTCTCTTTGGAATGTGCTGAATGGCCATAAAATTTGCTATATCTGTAAACCAAGGTAATTCATCCACAGTTAGCAGCTTTTCATCAGGAAATTCTTCATTAATATCCAAATAATCTGATGGCAATGTGTCCAATGGAATTCTGGATAGATGGTCTGCAACATCATTCTCTTTTCCTTTCTTATCTCGAATTTCTAACTCAAATTCTTGAAGTAGTAGAATCCATCTCAGCAGTCTTGGTTTAGCATCCTGCTTAGAAAACAAATATTTCAGAGCAGCATGGTCAGTATATACCACAACTTTGGACCCTACTAAATAAGACCTGAACTTATCAAAAGCAAAAACTATCGCAAGCAACTCTTTTTCAGTGGTTGTGTAATTAATCTGTGTAGAGTTTTGGACTCTACTAGCATAGTAAATCACATGTAGTCTTTTATCTTTTCTTTGTCCTAATACAGCACCCACTGCATTGTCACTTGCATCACACATTAGCTCAAATGGTACAGTCCAGTCAGGTTTAACAAGAATTGGAGCAGAAATTAGTTTTTCTTTTAAAACAGTAAAAGCATGCATACAAGATTCATCGAATACAAATGTTGCATCCTTTACAAGCAAGTCACTAAGAGGTTTGGCAATTTTAGAAAAATCTTTAATGAACCTCCTATAAAACCTAGCATGGCCTAAGAAACTTCTAATTCCTTTCATATTCATAGGTGGAGGTAATTTACTAATCACTTCTATTTTAGCTTGATCAACCTCCACCCCTCTAATTGAAATTATATGGCCAAGCACTATTCCTTCTTGCACCATAAAGTGACATTTCTCCCAATTCAACATCAAGTTGGTGTCTTGACATCTCTACAAGAACAATGGACAAATTAGATAAACAATCATCAAATGAATTTCCAAAAACAGAAAAATCGTCCATGAATACCTCAATTATTTTCTCAACCAAGTTATAAAAAATAGCTAACATGCACCTTTGAAATGTAGCTGGAGCATTACACAGCCCGAAAGGCATTCTTCTATATGTAAATATTCCAAAGGGACAAGTAAAAGCAGTTTTTTCTTGATCAATTGGATCTACAGCAATTTGGTTATAGCCAGAATATCCATCTAAAAAGCTGTAAAATGCATGTCCAACTAACCTTTCTAGCATTTGGTCTGCAAAAGGTAGAGGAAAATGACCTTTTCTGGTTGCATCATTCAACTTTCTATAATCTATACACATCCTCCATTCTGTGACAGTCCTTGTGGGTATCAACTCATTGTTTTCATTTGGTACTACAGTCATTCCACCCTCTTTAGGTATCACTTGCACAGGACTTACCCAATTGCTGTCTGAAATAGGATATATGATCCCTGCATCTAATAGTTTAATGACTTCCTTCCTTACCGCTTCCTTCATGACAGGGTTTAATCTTCTTTGAGGCTGCACAACTGGTTTAAAATTTTCTTCAAATAAAATTTTGTGCTTACAAAAAAGGCTGGATTTATACCTTTTAAATATGAGATGTTCCACCCTATTGTTGATTTATGGGTTCTCAAAATTCTCAGCAACTTCTCCTCCTCTTCTTCCTTGAGTTCATTGCTTATGATAACTGGATTCTCATGTTTATGATCCAATAATGCATATCTCAAGTGAGATGGAAGTTGCTTTAATTCCAGCTTCTGACTTTTCTCTTCTTCTCCTTCATTTTTCAACTCCTCTTTGATCAAATTTTCTGCAGGTATTAAAATAGGTAGAGCTTCCAATTGCTGCTCTATTTCAAATACGTTTTCATCTTCAAAATGCATTCAAAGAATAAGGAGTGATCATAGAATCCAATGTATCTAATCTTATACATGTGTTATCATCAATTGGATATTTTAAAGCTTTAAATACATTAAATATTACCTTTTCCTCTTGAACTCTAAGCATTAATTCTCCTTTTTGCACATCAATGAGAGCTTGTCCAGTTACAAGGAAAGGTCTGCCCAAGATTAATGGTATGTTTGCATCTACTTCCATGTCCAATATGACAAAATCTGCAGGAAAAATAAATTTGTCAACCTTAACCAACAAATCCTCTACTACTCCATATGGATAAGTATATGATCTATCAGCTAATTACAATGTAATGTTGGTTGGTTTCACTTCTTCTATCCCCAATTTCTTCATAATGGCTAATGGCATCAAATTAATGCTTGCCCCCAAGTCACACAATGCTTTTCCCATAGTACAATTTCCTATTTCACAAGGTATGCTAAAGGATCCTGGGTCTTTTAATTTTTGAGGAAGTTTTCTTCTAAGAATAGCACTGCACTCCTTTGTCAAGGGTACAGTCTTATCATGTTCTAACTTCCTTTTCTTGGAGAGTAGTTCCTTCATGAATTTGGCATAAGATGGCATTTGCTCCAAAGCTTCAGCAAATGGGATGTTAATTTGCAGCTTTTTGAACATGTTTAGAAACCTCTCAAACTGTTCCTCTTGCTTAGGATTTTGCACTCTTTGAGGATAAGGCAGTCTCTTATATTTTTTTGGATCAATTGGCTTGTAAGTATCCTCAAATAATTGCTTCTTTGTCTTTCTTTCAGGACTTTTATGAACTTCTTCATTTTTTTCTGAATGTTCTCTCTTTAGTAGCTTGAAGTTCCCTTGCTGCAATTCTTCTTTTAAATCTCTTTTCTCTGCTGTATTTTCTACTTGCTTTTCTGCTGCAACATTATTCAGTTTCTTTTCAGCTGGTTTTGGACTGGCTACAACAGCTCCACTTCTTGTAACTATAACTTGACATTGTTCCTTTGGATTCACCACTGTGTTGCTTGGAAATCTTCCTTCATCTCTGCTTGTTAATTGTTTAGCTAGCTGTCCAATTTGAGTTTCTAACTTCTTCATAGAAGCTTCTTGATTCTTGATGTTGGATTGAGTGACTTTCATGAATTGTAACATTATTTCCTCAATCTCGTTCATTCTTTCACTCATTGGTCTAGCTGAATGTTGACTCCTTTGAGGTTAAGTAAAAGAATTTCCTTGAAAGTACTGCTATTGTTGGTGATTTCCTGCATTTGAAAATGGAAGAGATGTATTAGTGCTTTTCATTGCAGAATTCTGAGGATTCCATTTATAAAATTGTTGATTCCTATTATTAGAATACTAAAATCCAGGAAGAAATGATTGTTGAGGATAAGATTGTTGCTATCTTTGATAATTCTCCATATAATTGACTTGCTCTTGTGGTTCAGGTGTAGGTACATCACATGCACCATTAGCATGATTCCCTCCACAAAAATCGTATGTCAACTGACTTGTTGCCACATTTCCAGTCTGCAAATTATTAATCTGCTGAGTCAAAGCTGCTACTTGATCAGAAAAAAATTGGTTCTGCAGCTGATTCTGTGCAAGAAAAGTTTCCATCATCTTTGCTTCATATTCATTGCCTCTTTTTGTATTCCTCAAGTTAGAATTTTGATACATGGATGAAGCCATCATCTCAATGATTCTTTGGGCTTCTTCCAAGGATTTCATGCTCAAAGATCCTCCTGCAGCTGCATCAATCATAGTTCTAGTTACTACATTCATTCCATTATAAAAAGTTTCCAATTGCATCCATTCTGGAATACAATGATGTGGACATCTTCTTAACAACTCTTTATATCTTTCCTATGCTTCATAAAGTGATTCTCCTTCCTGCTACACAAAAGATGTTATTTCTCCTCTCAGTTTAGCAGCTTTTGAGGGAGGAAAATATTTTGTTAGAAATTTATTCACAAGGTCAGTCCATGTGGTGATACTTCCCTGAGGCTATGCTCACAATTACCACTTCACAAGATCACAATTAGTTGAGCTTTACAAATTTCAGATGAATTTGGTATGAATGTATCAAAAATAAAATTAGAAAATAAAACAGAATAGTTAGCATAAAAGTATATAGTAAACAGATGTAGAAAGAGTAGTTAGGAAATTGTTTCATCAAAACTTCAACATTGAATCAATAAAGTTCTGAACTTTCAAGCATTTAGATGGAATGACAATCAGTTTCACGTATATTAATCAAAGGACAATCCCTTGCCTCAATGAATCTAACATCTAATCAAATCATTCTAATCCCTTAGATCTAATCCAATCAAATGCTGCATTAAGTTTGAGAAACCAAAAGATTGCAAGATTAAGATATCTTATCCCTAAGAAACCAATAACCTTGGCAATTAATTCAGATCTGAGAAACAAATTCAATTCCCATTGATAAGAGTTCCTCTATGATTAGTTGATCAAATTTCCATTCAATCACTACTTTAATAGCAGAATCATTCACTCAATCCAATCCAAAACTCAAAGTTCAGATCCAAAATCAATTCAACATTTCTATTTCAGATTCATAGTTCCTAACCACAAAGAGTTTAAGCAAACATTACAAAAAGAGAAGAGAAGAAGAGAATAAACAAAGAAGAAACATCTTTAAGCCAATCTCCAATCCGATCCCTCAAGAAATGAAGCTTGGTGTTCGTCCTCAATCTCCCTCTCTGACTCTCTCAACAACAAAATCAAATGGAAAATGAAAAATGAACAAAAAACTCTAAATTCCTGAGCTAACTGTCTTTTAGAGAATTCCCGCTTTGCTGGCGTGATCACTTTTGCCAGCAATAGTAATCACGCAGAGGCTAATTCTTCATTTCTACTTGAACGTGTTCACTTTTGCTGGTGATAGTAGCTACGCGAACTTCAAAGTGTTCACTTTTGTTCAAAATAGTAGCCACGCAGAAAACTTCCCTTACTAATGTCATGCGCGTGTTCACTTCTGCTAGAAATAGTGAACACGCAGAGGCTACCTTCTTGCGTGTGTTCACTTTTGTGGATAATAGTGAACACGCGCAGACTTCTTGGAGGACTCTTTGGAACGCTCAATTTTTCCAGAAAAAGTGATTACGCAGAAGCTCTTCTCAATGCAACCTCTCTGGAATGATCACTTTTGCCAGCAAAAGTGATTACGCAGAAGCTCTTCTTCATTTTATGGTTCCGGAGTGATCACTTTCACCAGCGAAAGCGATCACTCAGAGGCTGTTCTTCAATTATCAACTTCTTTCCTCCAATTTTTGCTACCTTTCTTTTATTTTTCCTTTGATCATCCAATCCTCATGAACTTAGCTCTGAATTCCCTACAAAAGTATACTTGAATTGTCACTTTTTACATAAAAAATCAATGAATTTTAAAATAACTATGTTTAAAAGTGACATGCAACATTTTATTATTTTTAAGGATTTTCTACTATTTCTAGCATGTTTTCTTTATTAGTTGCACTAAAAACTATTGTAAAATACTAGTAAAATATGGATTCATCAGGTGGTGGTTGATGTGGAGCTTGTTGAAACCTTGAGGGTGTGTTGTTCAGCATTGGCTGTTGGTTGTTGTTCCATGGTAAGTTTGCATAGTTCCCCAGCCTGGATTATTCATGCCATTATAATTTTGGTACAGTGGTCTGTTTCCTATCACATTGGCATGTTCTTCTTGAGTAGCTCGACATTCATGATTAGGGTGGCCTCCTCCACAAACTTCGCATCTCATCACTGGAGCAACTGGATGGTTAACAGATAAACCATCAATCTTCTTCCCTAAGGCTTCAACTTGCATTGCCAAGGATGTTACTACATCAAGACTATAAATCCCAGCAGATTTTGCAGGTTTGGATCGAGTGGAGCTCCACTGATAGCTATTCATTACCATTTCTTCAAACAGTTCTTGTGTAGCCCTTGGTGTCTTGCTATTCAGAGTGCCCCTAGCTACAACATCTATCAATTGTCTTGTGGCTGGGTTCAACCCATTGTCGAAGGTTTGCACTTAAAGCCAGTCAGGAATCTCATGAAGTGGGCATTTCGGCAGCAATTCCTTGAACCTCTCCCATGTGTCGTATAACATCTCTGACTCCAACTGGTAGAAGGAAGAGATATCGTTCCTCATTTTGGTAGTTTTCGCAGGAGAAAAATATTTCACCAAGAATTTTTCTGCCATAGCCTCCCATGAAGTGATTGATCCTCGTGGGAGAGAATTCAACCACTGCTTTGCTCTGCTCCTGAGAGAAAATGGGAATAGCCTCAAGCGGATTGCATCATCAGTAGCTCCATTCATCTTGAACGTATCACAAATCTCTAGAAAGTTAGCGATGTGAGTGTTGGGGTCTTCATCTTGCAACCCATCAAACTGGATAAATTGCTGAACCATCTGAATAACATTGGGCTTTATTTCAAAATTCCCTTGCACATCTGGACGGACAATGCTAGACTCTGTCCCCGTTAATGATGGACGAGCATAATCGGACATGGTCCTTGGTTGATCTTCGTTGTTTGTCATTCCTTCCATGTGGGTTTGTGTGTTTTCTCTCTGTACTAGCAGTCGTCTCTCTTTTCAAATTTTTCGCAAAGTTCTTTTGATTTCTAGGTCAAATTCGAATAGTTCTTCAGACAGTGCAGTAGAATGGGTTCTGATCATACACCAGAGAAATCAGCTCCTAAAAAGAATGAAAGCAAAATAGAAAAGTTAATTCAAGACTAAAGAAATAAAGAAAATTAATAAATACGTAATCAAGGGAATCCTAATTAATTCGTTCCTCGGTAACGGTGCCAAAAACTTGATGTGTAAAAATTGAATTACTGGGCAAGTGTACCCATTGTCAGGGTAATATTATGAAAAATTAAAGTACCAAGTTTTGTATCCACATGGACTGTTATTAAGAAATTCTTCCTTAATTGCGTAATTGTTAATAAATATGAAAAAATAAATTTTGTCGATGAAATTGCTAAAAGTAAAAGGATAATAAATTAAAAGGAACAAATATTCTTATGAAAATAAATTATAGAAAATTATGGCAAAAACTATTCAAGGGAAATAGGCAAGTAATTGGACTGTAAATCCTCCTAAGTGTCCTAATAACTGAAATTCTTCTTCAACTACTTAGTTCCAAACCCTTATCGCTGCAGGAAATTCTAAATTAAATCAATATCTTTCTCAAGGATAATGATTCCTAACCCTCAGTTGATCAATCGGAATCTCTTCCTTAATTAACTCACGTCTTTCTATCTCTAGAAATACATTCAAGTCTTTTTAATTGAGCAATGTTAATTTCAAGCAGGAATTTTACTCAAATTCAAACAAGAAAACAAGATAGGAGAAAATTGATACTACTCAATTAAACCCAAGAGAAAAGAACATGAAATAGCATTAGAAGAATTCCAAAAAATTTAGTCAATTAGGATTCATTACGTCTAGATACTTAAAGGAAAGTTATAACCTAAACATCTTGAAATTAAAATTACAAAAGAGATGAATTAAAACACTTGATCCCATCCTCTTGCCATCTCTGAGTCTTTCATCTCCAAAAAAGCCCCCTTTAGGTTTGAGTCCAGTTTTCCTTTTATTGGAATTGTCCTAGGGTTTACTTTCTCACAAAAGTTTAATTTCTGACGTATGTAAAAGTACACGCCCAAGTACATGGCCATGTACTTTGGCCGTGTACATCTCTGTTTTCTAATAGGCGCCCTTCAAACCTTTCCTGACAAGTACACGCTTATGTACATGGTCGTGTATCTGGCCGTGTACATCTCTGTTCTTTGATACTTGGCCTTCACAATCTTTATAGGTAGTACACGCTTATATACATGGTCGTGCACCTTGACCGTGTATATGTCTGGTTTAGATGATGCTTTTTTTGACGACACCAAGGATGTACACGTTCATATACACGGGCGTGTATCTACCCATGTATATCTCTGGTTTGATTATTTACATATTCTCTGCATTCCAGTGAGATACACGACCATATACACGGGCGTGTATCTGCCCGTGTATATCTCTGGGTTCTTTTTTCTTCAATTCTTGACATCTTTAAGGTTTTCACATCCTTGATCCTTTTTCCTGAAATATCAATAAAATGAGATTAATTATAGTAATTTCTATCAATGAATAGCTTAAAAACTCTCAATTATCAAGTATTTAGAGCATTTATCATCTCATCTACTTGAATTGCATCTTTTCTGTTTGGCATAACCTACATTGTTTCCTAATTGATTGAACACCTACCTGTCCCTTAACCTCAATTTTACCTGAAAAGTCCTCTTGATATGAGATTTGTTACAAATTTTTATAATGGAGATTGAGAATATATGCAAGCCTATGGTAGAGTGTGGTAAAAATGATGATTTAGAAAGAAAATAGTAGCCTAAACACTATTGAGTGATGGGGGAAACACTTCTAGTGAGTTGTGATCATGTTTCTTAGTTTTGCTCACATGAACTTTGCTGAAATACATGAACTCAAATAGCAATTCTTACTTATAGTATGATTAATGCAGTGTGATTATCATGATGAGTGATTGGATGAATAACTTGATTGAATTAGGAAATCAAAAAATTCAGAATTGGAAATTGGAATTTTTGAGAAAAGCAATCTGTTCATTGAATTTGGAAAGTGGAGGAACTTACCTTTTGTTTGGTTTGACTTGCTTAAAGACAAGAAAAAATTCAAGTTTAGGGTGGTGATAAATCCATATTTTTACTAGTATTTTAATGTAGTTTTAATCCATTCGATAAGGAAAATATGTTGAAAAAAGCAGAAAAACTCATAAAAATAGAATGATTAAAGGTTTTCTTTAAATACATAGTTATTTTAGCATTTGTGAATTTTCTGTGTAGAAATTAATAATTCAAGCATGTTTTTCTAGAAAATTATGAGCAAAGTTCATGAAGATGGAAAATCAATGGAAAGATAGAAGAAAAGTAGCAAGTCTGGACTCAATGAACAAGGTTTATGAAGTTTGGGCTAGGCGTGATCACTATTGTCAATGAAAGTGAATGATCCAGAACTGACATGAGAAGTGAAGTCTGTGCATTGTCACTTTCACTGGTGAAAGTGAGAGTTCCAGAGAGACTTCAGACTTAGCAAGTAGGGTGTTGTTTGGAATCTAACACTAGCAAGTGCACTAGTATTGCAGCAAGTAATGAGTGATTTTTAAGAACAGGATATCGTCTGTAACATCCTCAAAATTTTATTTAGTTTCTAAACCTTAGTTTGCAAGTGTGCGCTATCTCAGAAACAGAGAAATTTTTTTTTTCTTTTGTTCTCTTATATTCTATTTCCACCTACTATTTTGATGTGTTGTCATATGTCAGAATGGATTTATTTTTTTTTTAAGTCTTTGACATTTTGTTATTTGAATTTTTGCTCTGCTGAAAATTATTTTGTTTAATTTACTTGTTGTAGACATATGAACTTGCAATCAATATATTTTACCTTCCATGTATGCATGACTTGTTTTTCCCTTTTTATTCTATTACCTTTTGTTTACCTAAAATGCAACATGTGGGATGTGAAGACTAAAAGTCTATTTTGACCTCCCTTGACTTATTTATTACCTTTCATCATAAATTATTTGTACCTTTCTCATGTGTCCTTTTGACTACCCTTCTTAAGACTCCACTCATTCTCTTTCTTCATTAAATGCCATGTTGGCTTTCCAGAAAGAGGGAATTAACTCTTCCATGTGTCAAGTTATTATGCTGGCCGGATTCTCTAACTACCTTTAATTAAGGGGACTAATAATTAGTTGGCATCTCATTAATGTGCATTAGAGACCACTAAGAGACACATTAATTTCCTTTCTTAAATTCTGCTAAACCATGCATTTAAAGCTTATCACGTGAAACCAAGAGGTTAGTGGAAGTTGTAGACAACCCTTAGTGTCCAACCAGTTATTTAATGAGCATTAAGCCTTTCTCGTTATTTCAAACGTCATATCTAGTTGGCTGTGCAAACATTAAATGTAGTGAATTTGGAAAATGAATAGACATTAGCATAGAGAGAGAAGATTGGACTTGGTGCATCATAAATGCATTGTTGTCTCATTAATATAGACTTCATTAATTGCATTTATGTCTTTTGTGGGTGCTATGCACGTGTGCCTTTTTATCTTCCTTGAAGACTCTTGAGATTCTTTGCCTCTAAGTATTCCACTAGCATTGCCATTAGAACACATTTGTTCCTTAATTAATGTGGCTCAAGACACCTTAACACTAGGCATTAAGGATGTTTAATGACCTTCTAACTTGAGTTATGAAGAGAGAGGAGAGAGAAACTCGTGAATAGAACCCCGATTAAGCACCATTATCCTCATTTAATGTCATTTTAATGACACCCTTTCATCTCCATGCCATTAATCTGGAGGGGAGAGACAAATGTGTGATGGCCTTGGGAATATAAAAAGACACTCGAGTTAGCAAGAGAGAGAAAGTGGAAGACATAGAACCTCAGTGGGTATTTAATGCTAGTCGCCCTCATTAATTGCACCCTTTTCTTTACCAATCATAATGCATGCATGCTTGGGAGAGGGGGGAGAGAATCGAGTTAATGGCCTAGATCCCAACCGAAAAACTCATTAATGGGCAGAGAAAGAGAAAATAGCCATAATCAGGATTTAAAACATTTTTACCCTTTTAAGTGCTCACTTTTCATATCCCTAGGCGACCATGATAAAGCCAGCCGTTTTCCTTAATGACTCGTTGTAACCGTGGCCAATCATGGGGAGATTCCCTAATTACCGTAATTAAGTGCAGCCGCCCCATTATAACCGTCACACTTTAATTGGCAATCATTTGAAAATTCCTTATTAATAGTGCAGCCGAGATAGAGTCCTTATTCTCTCCCTTAACTGCTGACTTTTCAAGTTCTCATACATATTTAGTTAGGGCTGACCACTTTATCATAAATTAGCATGAATCTTGCCAACGTTTATTAAAGGTGCCCCATGCCTTTTTCACTTACCCGAGAAACCTTTCATTTTCCCGCTTAAGCGCCATTAGACACACTTAATTGCCCCCACCTGCATTAAACACCATGGGGAAGAGAAGAGATGCCTGCCTTATTCCCTCCATAGCTGCCCAAAACTACGGCCTGCATTTATTGGGGGCGTACCAATCCGTGCCTGACATTAATCAGATATTCCTTCTTAATTGCATCGCATTCATGGCAAAACCTTATGGAGATTTGTGTGCGCACATGGCCCAAAAAAAGAGGTGCCACATTTCCTACGAGTAGACTGAGGGCCACAACCTTTCATATGTTTGGAATGTGAAAAGTCTAAAGCCTATTCCCTCCATCAGAAAATTCAAACAGCCACCTTGCCTTAATTGCATGGCCTTACCGAAACCGACCCACCACTCGTGGCATTCTTCCCTAATGATTGACTATCGAAAATGTGTGAGGCATTGATTATTTACTTCTTTTGCACTATGTGTATTTAATGCTCTTAATGGGACATTTCACCTGCACCAGAGCACCAGGAGGCGTGACCATTCTAGGGGAAGGTAAAAGGTCGTGTCACTTCACTTAACCTAACCCTAAACCTTCCTTGTGCAGCTCTTGACCGCCAACCCTCTAGAGATGAATGGACAGAGGCTCTATACTCACACTATATAAAGGTCCTCTTTGTTCTCACGCGCCCTTTCCCCCTCTTTCATTCCAAAACACTCTCAACCTCATCACTACTTCTCTTTCTTGACATCCTTTCACATTCACACTAAACCTTCTACTCTTTTTCTCTCGTGAGCAACACTCTCTATCACCACCCTCTCAAGGAGACAATGAACACCAAGGAGCTTTCAACACCGCCTGCACCCCTCTTCCAAACGGTTGTGCCGCCGCCAAAGAGTCAAGTCGTGACCAAGTTCCTACAAGCACCAAGACCGAGCCTTCCACTCTTCTCTCATTCTCAAACCGAACAAGGTTAGGGGAGTTCATGCTTGTGCTTGGTTGTGTGTGGTAGTCTACATTGCATGAATATTTTTCTCACCCTCGCTCTAAGTTCTCGCTGAAAAACTTCTAAGTAAAAAGACCTCCTCTCATCCCTTGATGATTTTTCTTGAATGACGTGGTAAAGATTTCATTTATATGGTTTGCATGAACTCGATCATGGTTAGGATGTTTTTACATGTCGTTGATATCGTAATCCTTACTTGGTTCTCAGTTGTCCATACTTATTATTGAATAAAAATGATAACTTTGAATGGATGTATCATTGCATGGTAAATCTAAGTGCGTATTGTTGAAAATGGTTTGTCTTCTTCTCCCTCGTCCTCCCCTCTGATTTTTGTTAAAACATTCACATGAAAATGGTTTTCTTCATCTCCTGATCACTCTAAATGAATAACGTTTTAAGGGCGACACTTTGTAACTTAAATGGGCGTGATTATGAGTGTGAGATCCTTGCATGTCGCTGATTTGGTGATATTCTCATGATCGTTGATTGTTCTTGGCTTCTTCACTATAAAAATGATATCTTTGAAAGGATATGTTATTGGATGATAGATTTTTACATGAATCATTTACTTTCTTCTCGGTTCTTATCGTCTACCTCTTTTCTTACCCATTTTGTTGTGAAACCGCTTATTTATTTTTCTTCCATCCACTTGCTTCAAAAATGAAAATGTACTTATGAAAGAAAGAACTTATTCTTCTTTTGGTTTTCATTTGGCCGAGAGTCAAGGAACCCTTTTCTTGATCATGCATGAATTATTTTACTATCTAACTATGAATTTCACTAATTTTTGGCTTAAAAATCTGATTGCATGTGGAGTTGAGCCTGTAATTATTTCACTAACTATGAATTTGATTTTAGCATTCCACTTAAGCTATTGTAATTATTTCCATCTTCTCCCTTTTTCTTTCGCTTCTAGACCGTGTGTGTACGACTACCCCTTTTTCTTGAACGTGTTAATTCTCTTGAATGTGATCTGATATTGTAGTTGTGATTTTCTTTGAGATTAAATATGTGATCGCTATATGTGTTCTCTACTTACTGTGAACTTTTAAATTGTTTCTATCGGCAGAATGGTTGTACCTTCTTTCCTTTTTAGAAATTCATGGGATTTTGTGCATATTTCTATGTATTAGTTGAAAAGGGTGGGAATAATGTTTTTGTACTTCATTCTCTAAACTATTCGCTATTTTTCTGCAAAATTCTACACTCCTTACTTTCTAAAGCTGCTATTAATTTTCTACATAATTTTATATTATTATTCTTTCCACTTATTTCTACATCACAAGAAATACTAATATTTTAGTTACACCCTATTGCTTTATTATTTTTAACATGAGTGAATGAATATTAACATATCAATGTACTTTGCATGATGTGCCTTGCTGCATAACTATTTTTGGCATGAAGGGATGAGTTATTCAACACTTTATAACAATCTATGTGCTACACCCTATTACCTAACTGTCTTAGCACTAAATGACTTATTCTATTATTTTTCAGCATTCTGTACACAAATAATTCTACCCTAAGAACATACGTTTTAATACACGTTGTATGCCAGACTCTTCACTTTAAAGAAACATTTTAATACGCTATTGCATCCACCTATTTTCACATAAAAAGGGGATAGTTTCTGCACTTAATTACATCTAAATTCTGCATTGCATCATGAAAAAAATGAATGTCTTTTGATGTTACTTGATTGATGATTCTTAGTTGGATTGAAAGAATGTAATTATTTGATCTATCTCTAATTTATTAAGTTAGCGTGATGATTTGAATAGGTTTATGCAACCCTATCTTGTAGTATATGATTGCCTCTTTTAGAATAAGTTCTGATTTTTGTATATAAGCTCATGCACTGGTGTGTTTAAAATGAAAGGTCCTCTAATTTTGAAATTATGATGTGATGATTGATACCCAAATGGGTGATGGTGTGCCCGAATGTGATATCCTCTGAAAGAAAGAGGAAGTTGAATGAAGAAGTAGTGATGATGAAATGAGGAAGGCTAATTAATTAAATTGTTTGTCCATGCATCATGACGTGAGTTAGGGAGGTCATCGAGGCTACAATTTGGCACAACTGTGGGATGTAGGGTGTTCAGGTTCAAGGAGAACCTTGGGGGTAGTGAAGGGGGGTTGCCCCAATGGCGCGGAGTAGCTACTGTGACCGGGACACGTCGCCAGCAAACCTTCACTAATCCTGACGTGAGCAAGCATTACCAGGGTCGTGGTAGGTCCATTCCTGAAGAATGCTCTTGAAGCGTGGGTTGTCAACAATTATTTTTATGAAACTTGTGTTGTAATGTGATGTGGAGTAGGGAATGGAGTCCTCCGACCGCCTCTGACGTTAGAAGAAAGAATTTTTGATGATGATGATGATGATGATGTTTCGAGTGACTGGGATCCCCATGCATTGCATCATGTGACTAAACAAAGAGTGAATTTCATAAGGAAATTGCATCATGCATCATCCAACATATGTTTGGCTATGTTAAAACTATTGGATTTGTTGGATTGATTGATACTAGGTGTTATGGATGTGATTGAGAATAAAATTATTGTATGGATTGTTGTGCAACTTGACTTGTGCTATTTGTTACATGGACTCACCCTCTTGTATGTTTTTGTGTCTTTCTTTGTTTGCTTGTTTTGTAGTGTGTGCCTATGTAGATGAGCTGAGACTAAATCAAGGTGTGGGCCCTAGTATCAAAGAAAGATATGTGGTTCTACAATCCAGCCTCGCGACAATGCATTTTCTTGTACTGATGACTTGAGTACAACTTGTTGAGTCCTCAAAGACGCATGGTTGAATTCTTCAGAGGGGCGTACTTACTCTAATTATTTTCTTTTTATGATTGTTGTTCTTGTATAGATATAGTGTTGGGACTGCTCTTAGGCTCAAATAGAGTGATAACTATTTTGAGTTGTATCATGGATTCTATAAGTATTCAATTACTGTAATCTTTATTGGAAACAGAATTATTTTGTTACAAATGATTTTCTATGTATTTACTCATTATAGTGTTATTTTCAAACCATGGTTTACTTTTGAGAAAAGAAAAGAAAAGAAGAGGTTTTATGTACGTGTTTCTATGAATGATGGAAGCTATTGAGTATTTATATATGAATGACTCGCAAATAACAACTCGGTGTTGTATGTCCGCATAGCAGAGCTATAGTCCACATATGCATATATTAATTTGTTTATAGAATGTAAAAGTATCTCTAGATGTTAACTCCTTCTTATGAAAATGAGATTGCCAACTCATTTCTAAGCATGAAGAGAGGGTCACATGTCACTTTGTGCAGCGGAAGCACGATGTGCCATTGAGTCTGTATTAGGGACGTTACATCGTCTCCACAGGGAATTTAGATTTCAAGTATCAATTCACAGAATTATAACTATTTGAGCCATACAAATTTGGAAGGAGAGATGTAACATGCAATAGCAATAAACCAGAGCAATTAAAAGTAAAGAACTTTCAGAAAAATAGAGTATAAGATTTGTGATGAAATGAGATAGAAATGAAGAATAGTTAGGAATTTACTTCACAAGAATATCAATATTGATTCAATTATGCCTCTGAACATTCAAGAACTTGGTTAATTGACAATCAATTTTGCATATTAATAGCCAAGGGTTAATCTCTTAACTCATTGACCCTAACAAGCAACTAAACCACCCTAATTCCTTAGGTGAAGTTCAATTTCAAGTTGCATTAAGACTTAGAACCTTAGGATTGCAGAATTAGGTCTCCTTATCCCTAAGAAATCCCCAAATTCTGATTGCTAACTCAGATCAAAGAAGCAAATCCAACTTCCATTGGTAATTGTTCCTCTTTGATGAATCATACGAATTTCCATTCATAGATTGCAATAACAGCAAAATTCACAATTCAATTAATCCAAGAACTCAAAATTCAGAAACAAGAGTCAAATTAATACATCAATTCAAGTTCCATAAACTCCTAACTACAAAGAATTAAGCAAACATTGAAACAAAGGAAGAGAAAGAAGGAGCAGAAGAGAAGAAGTGCAGAGAAGCCATCTCCATGAGCTCCAATCCAATGCCTCTTCTTGGAGCTTCGAAATTTGACCCCACTCCTTTCTCTCACTCTCTCCCAACGAGAATCTAACAGAAAAAATGGAAAATGAGCAAAAGATCCTGAGTTCTGAGCTTAAGACATGTATTTATAGAAATCCCCGATTCTGTGCGTTGTCACTTTGTTTCATAAAAGTGACCACGCAGAGGCTTATTCTATTTCTGGAAGACTGGAACATTCACTTTTGTTGATAAGAGTAGCAACGCAGGAAGTCGAGGAGTGCGCGTGATCACTTTCAAGAGCAAGAGTGATCACGCGCAACTTGCCTTGTTTCACTCCTCTCTGGAACTTCCACTTTCGCTGGCAAGAGTGGTAATGCGGAGCTTGTAAAAATCTTGCCTTCTCTGGAACGTTCACTTTTGTTGGTGAAAGTCACAACACGCAGTTTTGCTGAGATTGAACCTCTCTGGAACTTTCACTTTCAGTGATAATGGTGATCACGCCCACACTCAACTTCTTATTTAAGCTATGAATCACTCACTTTCGCTGACAAGAGTAACCACGCCCAGCTTAAACTCCATGAGCCATGTTCTTCGAGTCCAGACTTGCTACTTTTCTGCTATTTCTCTATTGATCTACCAACATCATGGTCTTTGCTCAGAATTTTCTACAAAAACATATCTCAATTATTAATTTCTACACAGAAAATTCATAAATGCTAAATTAACTATGTATTTAAAGGAATTTTTCAATCATTCTATTTTTATGATTTTTCTACTTTTTCTAACACATTTTCCTTATCAAATAGATTAAAACTATAGTAAAATACTAGTAAAAATATGGATTCATCATAGGGCGTTGTCACTTTTGCTAGTGAAAGTGAGCGTTCCAGAGAAACTTGACACATAGCAAATAGCGCGTTGTCACTTTCGTTAGCAAAAGTGAGCGTTCCAGAAGAATCTCATTCACAACAAAGAGCACGTTACCACTTTTATTAGCAAAAGTAAGTGTTCCAGAGAGACTCCATACATAGCGAGAAGCTCATGGTCACTCTCGCCAGCAAGAGTGAATGTTCCAGAGAGACCTTCAGCTTTGCAAGTTGCGCATGGCCACTTTTCCCTATGAAAGTGAGTACGAGCACAACTCAACTCCCAGCGTTGCTACTTTTATGAATGAAAGTGATTACCCCAGTCTTCCAGAGCACAAGAAAAGCCTGCGCGTGGCTACTCTTGTGAAGTAAAGTGATAACGCGCTCATGCAGGAAATTTATAAATTGAAGAAATGCTCAAATCTTTGGACATTTTATTCATTTTTCATTTCCACTTAGTTCTCTGGTGCGGAGAGAGACTGAGAAGAGATTGGGGATGTACACCGAGCTTTAACCTAGAGGAATCAGATTGAAGATCGATTGAAGATGGCTCTTCTGCGTTCCTTGATGAATCCACTTTTTATTATATTCTTACTTGCCTTTTTGGTGCTCCTTGGTAGAAAAAAATGGACTTGATAGTGTAAATAATACAGAAATCACATTTTGAGTAAATATCATAGGTTTATTAATTTTTGGTTAATTTACATTTAATTACATAGATATATATTACAATTTTAATTATCTTAATAATTTTGCAGAGTCCCCAAGCTAATTTTGAGAAATCTTGGCCCTTGGATGAAAGTTGACCCCAAAGTAGCCACTTTCAGGAGCAAAAGTAGCAACTACAGCAAGTCTGGGCATTAAAGGGTCCAAAGTAGCCACTTTCAACCTTCATAGTAGCAACTCCAAAAAGCTCCAGGGACGCCGTTTAGGAAGCAATATGCGCGTGGACACTATTGCCTTTCATAGTGGCTATGCGCGTCCAAAGTAGCTACTTTCAGCATGAAAAGTGGCAACTCCAGAGAATTTGCAAGCCAAAATAGATACGCGTGGACACTCTCAAGAGCCAAAGTGGACACTTTCAAAGGAAAAAGTGGGCATTTTGCTGACATGTCCTCCACTATAAATAGATTTTAGGAAATAGGGTATGGGGGCTTAGACTTTTAATTTTCTTTCATTTCCTTTGCCAAATTAGGACATTTTTCTTTCTAGAGCTTTGGAGCCCTGGGTGACAGCCAAGGGTCCATTATAGGTTTTAATTTCAAATTTTCCTTTGATTCTTATTGATTTTACATTAATGTTGTTTACGTTTCTACATTCCCTTCTTTCATTTGTGAAGCCCATCCATATGGAGGGCTAAATTCTCTTGTAATTCCTAGTCAACTCACATAGTTCTTGAATTCTTGGGTTTAATGGCAATATTACTCTTTCTTTCCTTGGATTTATTAACCCCAACCTCTGAATGAAATGAAATTTGCATGAGGGGAACATTGTATAATGAACCCTAAATTACCTAAACGAAATTCTAATCCAAAATTGCTTAAGTTTGATTAATCTTTGAGATTGCTTAATCTTAGGGATAGAGATTGGAGCCCATTAAGATGCTTAATTTTAATTGGGATGCTAAAGTTAATTTTTGCTTGTTAGATTAACTTAATTCAAGGGGAAAAAAAAGGGATTATTGAATCATTTGAAAGAATAGGGATAGAACTCATTGATTGACTAGGGATTACTCTTCTTAATTGATTGAATTTCACTAGTTTACATTTTTCTCTTGATTAAAATCTGGAAATTGACAAACCTCCCCCCCAATTTACTTGCTTTAAAATATATGTTTACACTTGTTCAATGTATGTTCCCAACCAAAAATTCCTTGGAGACGACCTAGGACAACACCCTAGTATTGCATTCATTTCTTTGCATATTTGATGAGGATTAATGACAATCTTTGTGCATAACAAGTAGCAAAGCTCATTTCATCAAATTGGCGCCGTTGCTAGGGAGTTTTTGGTGCTGAACTTATGTTGAACATGATTGGTGCTCTGTTTTTATGTTTTGCATGTTAGTGTGTTTGTTTCATTTTTGAGTTTTTGTATTGTGTTGATAGACATACGAATTTTGTGGTCTGTTTCTGCATTGTTGTTGCAAGATTTTCAACATCATTTCCTTCATTCGAGTGATGCAATTTTTCAATTACTCACTTTCAATTTTTTGCACTCATTTTGCTGCATATTACTCTATTTTTCTGCACTTTTGCTGCATAATTCTGCAGAATTCTACAGAGAGATTTCAAAGTGTTCTTGGCATTTCATTTACTCAATTTGCTTTCAATTTAGTTAGTTGATATCTAGTGCATGACCTGATCAAACCCTGGAGATTTGTATCCATTAGACCAGGAGATTGATAGGACTTTTCATAGGAACATTAGGACACATAGGGATCACTCTGATCACTCTGAACCATCATCATCTCCTAGTGACACCAATTTCTGTTTACTCTTCTATATTTTCACTTGACTCTAGTTTTGGAGTAATAGCAGGTGATGAGAGGACTCTTAAGAAGCTACCTGCACCGGATGTCATATACCAAACATTGTGCATCCAATATCCAGATGTGGATGCCCTTTTTGTTTTGAAAACTGGATTAATTCACCTTCTACCTAAATTTCATGGTTTTGCAAGTGAAGACCCTCACAAACACTTGAAGGAGTTTCACATTATATGTTCCACCATGAGACCTCAAGGTGTTCTGGAGGAGCATGTCAAATTTAAGGCTTTCCCTTTCTTATTAATGGACACCGCTCTACTACCTTCCTCCCGGATCTATTACAAGTTGGGACAACCTCAAAAGACTCTTTCTAGAGAAGTTCTTTCTAGCCTCCCAAGCTGCATCCATAAGAAAGGAAATTTGTGGAATTAGATAGCTAGAAAGAGAAACTCTCTATGAATACTGGGAGAGGTTCAAAAGACTATGTGCCAGTTGCCCCTACCACCAAATCAGTGATCAATTGCTGATCCAGTACTTCTATGCGGGATTACACCCGATGGATAGAAGTATGATCGATGCAGCAAGTGGAGGAGCCTTGGTAGACAAGACCCCTGTGGCAGCCAGGAACTTGATAGAAAACATGGCTGCCAATTCCCAGCAATTTGCAACTAGACAGAATTCCTGTGTTACTAGAGGTGTGCATGAAGTTCAAGCTGTAGAACCAAACAAATTAGAGCATAAGATTGATGAGCTTGCCTCCATGGTAAAGCAATTGGCTGCAATGCAAAAGAGTGTTGTCTCTTCAACACCTTCACCACCAGTTCCAGCTACGCTTTGCAGAATATGCTCAGATGTGGATCATTACACAGACAACTGCCCTACATTGTAGGAGTCAGACACTCCTGAAGGTAACCCCGAAGCCTATACTGCAAATATTTAAACTAACAAATTTCCTTTTCAGCAGTCGCAGCAACAACCAAGCTAGGATTTTTCTTCAAACTGGTATAACCCGAGCTGGAGAAATCATCCAAACTTGAGATGGGGAGGAAATTCCAACCAGCAAAATCAGCAAATCAACAACTACTAAGCTGGTCAAAGCAGGCCACATCAGCCACGCCAATGGAATGATCAACAACATGGGCAATAGCCTCACCAACAGCAGCAAGCGTCCTCATCCCAAGCCTCTTTCTATCAGAAGAATGAGCCTTCATTGGAGGAGCTTGTGAAGCAGATGGCCATGAGCAACATTAACTTTCAACAGCAAATAGAGGCCAGTATCAAAACAATTGAGAACCAGATAGGACAGTTGGCTTCTTCTATAAATCAGATTTAGTCCCAAGGTTCAGGCAACCTCCCAGCACAGACAGTCACAAACCCAAAGAATGTCAGTACAATTACTCTGCGGTCTGGGAAGGTAATGCAAGAGCCTGAAATGCTTAGGGAGAAAGAGATCCCATGCCCCTTTGTTGATGAAAGGGAGGAAGAAAATGCACCCACCACTCAAGAAGTGGTAGAAGAAGCTGAAAGGGAGATTCCACCACCTTTTCCTCAAAGGGTTATGGTCACCAAACCAAGTAAGAAAGCTAAGGAGAGTGGCAAAGAAATCTTGGACACCTTCAGAAAGGTTGAGGTGAATATACCCTTGCTGGAGGCAATTAAACAAATACCCAAGTACGCCAAGTTCTTGAAAGATTTGTGTACACATAGAAGGCATCTGAAGGGTAATAAGAGGGTCAACATGGGTAGGAATGTTTATGCACTTTTTGAGAAACAGAGAACCACAATGCCTGAGAAGTGTAAAGACCCAAGAACATTTATTATTCCATGTATCATTAGTAATAATAGGATAGACAATGCCATGTTAGATCTAGAAGCATCCATTAATGTTATGTCATTGTCTATTTCTTCCTCTCTATCTCTTAGTCCCTTGCAGCCCATAGGTGTAGTAATTCAGTTAGTCAATAGAAGCACAACACATCCAGCTGGACTTGTTGAAGATGTGTTAGTGAAGGTAAATGACCTCATCTTCCTAGCTGACTTCTACATCCTTGACATGCAAGAAGAGGAGTCACTCAAAAATTTTGCACCAATCATTTTAGGAAGACCGTTCTTGAAGACTGCAAGAACGAAGATTGATGTACATGCCGATTCACTTACCATGGAATTTGGGGAGAGCATTGTGCGCTTCAACATATTGGATGCCATGAAACATCCAATTGAAGAACATTCTGTCTTCCATATTGATGTATTTGATACATTAGTGGATGAGCGCTGGACCGAAATTTTGAGAAATTCTTTCCTTAATTTTTCCTATTGTGTAGATGCTTTTGTTTGTGAATCATATGAAAATTCTTTGTATGATACTTGTGATGAAAATTCTGATTATTTGAATGAAAGTTCTGAAATTTTTAATATTGATGAAGTTAATAATTCCATAGGGGTAGAATGTGAAGTATTGGATTTAGCATGTACAGTTGAATCTAACCCCTTTGATTTGAATGTTGCAGAGATTTTGTCAAATGAAAATGCTAAATCACTTCCCTATATAGAGCAACCTCCCACATTAGAGTTAAAGCCTCTACCGGAGCATCTGAAATATGTCTATTTGGAACCAAATGAGAAGCTCCCAATTATCATCTCCACCAAGCTTGATAGTGATCAAGAGGAGAAGTTGCTAGAAGTGATCAAGAAGCACAAAAGAGCCATTGGGTGGACACTTGATGATATAGTAGGAATTAGCCCCTCCATGTTCATGCACAGAATTTTGTTGGAAGAGGATGCTAAATCGGTGAGACAACCTCAAAGGAGGGTGGATCCCATCATCCTAGATGTGGTGAAGAAAGAAGTCACCTGTCAGGCTTCTAATTTATTATTGAGTAATCTATAATATTTTATATTTGTTCAATGTTAATTGAAGGATTATTTGATATTGGAATATATTTAGATGGAGTTTGAAATTATTATAAAAAAAAAAAAAAAAAAAAAAAATTATTTGAACAAGATCGTATTTAACAAAGTGTAATGAACAAAGGTGCAATGAACAAGTGTAACCGCGTATGAACAAGTGCAATGAATAGTGCAAACCGCGTATGAACAAGTACAAACCGCGTATGTACAAGGATGCTGACGTCATCGGTGACGTCACGATTACGATACAAACCGCGTATGAACAAGTGATAACCGCGTATGTACAGTGCGTGTACGGTGTTTTCCGCATGAATAGTGCCACTGAACGTATTTTCCGGCATGAACAGTAAGGCGGTGAACGGTGTTTTCGGCGGTGAACAAGAAATTTCGGCGTGAACAGTAAATTTCGAAAATTTTCTATAAAAAGGGGGCTTCACACGAAATTTTCATTTCTTCACCTCTATCCAAGGTTTTCAAAGGTTCTAAGGCCGAAAACCACCATTTCTCTCATACTAAACCTTCCTAAACTTAGATTTCTCGCCGTATCTGAGATTCTACATCTATTCGAAGTATTGGAAGTAAGTTTCTTTAAGTTTGAAGCTAGATTTACCGTTCGTTTCTCTTCTCCTTCTCTTTCTTATAGAAATTCATGGTGTTCTTAGGAGAAACTCCGTTCTAAAGCTGAATCTTCGGTGAATTTTTGTTATAATCAAGTAATATTCGGTAGATCTAGTGTGAATCATCTTTACGAGGTAAGGGAGTTTACTTTAACCTATGAACTATGTTTTGAACGGTTTAATATGTTATTTCAAGATATTTTGATATGATTTTGTTAGATCTATTGAATAAAAGCTATTTTCTAAGTCAGAATCGTTGTTAAATTAGTTTAAAATGCCTGAGATTTTGGTGATCTATTATAAACTTGCCGTAGTTGAGCTGTTAAAATAATTTTGGTGGCGTGCATCATGCTGAGATATATGTTGTGCATCATTATAGAGCCGAGTTACATGTTTAGGTGGGTAGACATGTAACGGTAAGTTCATCTTTGAGCTTTGTCTTTGTCTTTGTCTGGATCCGAGATACTAGGAATGGGTCGCTCCCGGACCGGCTCGGTTCCTTCTGGATTAATTAGGCTGTGAAACCAGTTGGAAACCGTTTTCATGCTGTGCATTAGATGGGCTGGAAATGCATGGGGTTATTGCTGTGAGAAATATTTTGCTTTATATATATATATAATTTTATTTTATGTTTGGTAAGCTCACCCTTGCATTTCTTTCTATGTCGTTGTGTGCGTGTGTACTGCGATGATCGTACGGTGGTACGTGAGCAGATGTAGCAGGTGTTGCATCTACTTCACAGGCTGAGGGGCCAGTGAAGAAAAGTTAGAAGCTGGAGTTGAGTAATAATGCATTAGAGTCCTTTTTCTTTATATATGAGACCTCATGTCGAGGGAGTCACGTATTATAATTTTTTTTTTTTTGTATTTTGAATATTATAAACTAAATGTAATATTATGTTGATCTGTTGGATATTTGTTGTAAGGAACTTCATTTTTTACTTTGAATGAGAAGTGAATTTTTTATACTTATATTCTCTATTATTTATCTATTTTTAAAATAAGTATGTGGTGTAGAAATAATGTTCTCGGTCCTTTATAAAAAAGGGGTCGTGACATTTTTAGTGGTATCAGAGCATGGTCTAGGTAAACCTACGGGGTGAGGTTGTTAGGCGTCAGTTGTGCATATTAAACATGTGAGTTTTAGCTGTGAATCATATATCATGATTTCTATTCATCAAGTTGTGAGGGAACGAGCTTGATCACCTCGATTCTCAGACATGATTGATGTAGGAAACTTGGTATATGATACTTGGGTGAGCTATAGGTGAGTTGTACTGTGTGAATAAGAGACTGTTAAGCTAATTTGTAAATGATTGCTGAAATGAATGTGTTTGCTATGCTATGTGAATGTTGATATGTTGTTATGCTGAGTACTAAATTGATTAAATTTTTATGATATACTAAATATGAATATATCACTGTAAGCCGAATCTGTGAATATAGCTATGTGGTGATATTGCTGAATATGTTAAACGTTAGTAATTTAAACTAGTCTATATATTAGGATGGCTAGACCAAGAAGATCTGCTGCAAATCCTCCTCCGCTGATGTGAACCAAATGGCTCATGCCATGGAGGCCATGGCAGCCACCGGTTAGGCAGTCTAGATATGATTCAGCGACAAGCCGCAAATCAAGCCGCCATTGCAGCACAGCAGCAGCAGCCTCGCCTCACACCTCTTCCTGAATACCATGGGTTGTCGAGTTCGTAAAGAATGATCCTCCTCAATTCACGGGAGTGGATGGACCGGGATGTCGCCGAACTCTGGATCAGGGAGATTGAGAAGATCTTCCTAACCATGGGTTGCGCCGAGGAGAGAAAGGTGATATATGCTACGTATATGCTGATAGGGGATGCAGAGATGTGGTGGCACGGAGCTCGTACTATGCTAGAGGCCCGAGGTGAAGTCATTACTTGGGCTGTATTTAGAAGTAGTTTCCTGGGAAAGTTTTTCCCTTCTCATGTTCGTGCTGCCAAAGAACGAGAGTTTCTAAACTTGGTGCAAGGAAACTCATCGGTCTATGAGTATGCAATACAGTTTGAGCGGCTCTACAGATTTTATTCTCACCCGACTTCAGAGGAGTGGAGATGTCAGAGGTTTTCGGACGGGCTGAGAACTGACATAAAGAGGATTTTGATCCCACTCAGGATCACGGAGTTTGCTGACTTGGTGGATCAAGCCACCATTATAGAGAGTCTTAATGCAGAGGATGTTGGTGGAGTTGGGAAGGCTCCATCTAGTAGAGCTGCTAGCAGTTATGGTAATGGAGGTAAGGGCACTAAGAAGGGTCCCTACAGTCGGTCGCTACGCCAACAGCAGTCTCGATCATATCAGTCAAGAGGATCGGCAGCATCAGCCCCGGTGCCAGTAGGGACTGCTACTTCTACATTTCAGCCTAGGGGAGCAATTTCTTCTTCTCCTAGAGTCTCGGTCTGCAGATTGTCGAGATGTTTTAGGTGTGGTGGACCACACTATCTGAGCCAGTGCCCACAGACTGATGTAAGAGTTTGCTTCTCGTGCCAGCAGCCAGGGCACCTTGCAAGGGACTGTCCTACGCCTAGTAGGGCAGTTTCGTCTTCTGCTAGCGCCTTGCACGCTATTAGGCCTAAAGCAACTAGGGCTCCAACAACAACCAGATCGAGAGCGGAGGGACGTGTATTCACTACTTCTGCATCAGAGGCAGCCCAGGCAACAGATCTTGTTCAAGGAACAGCGGTAGTGGCAGGTACTTTTCTTTCTGTATTATTTGATTCTGGAGCCACACACTCTTTTATTGCGGACAATTGTGTGAGAAACTTAGGATTACCGGTGGGCGATCTAGGATGTGACTTAGTAGTATCGACACCTACTTTAAGTTCAATTAAGACTTCGACGGTTTGTGTTAGGTGTCCCATAGCAATTGAGGGACGAAGATACAAAGTAAATCTTATTTGTATCCCGATGTCGGGGTTAGATGTAATCCTGGGTATGGATTGGCTAACTGCTAATCGTGTGCTAATTGATTGTGGCCGGAGGTGTTTAATCTTTCCTGAGCAGCAAGATTGTGTAGAATTGATTTCTACTCGCCAAGTAGAAACATCCTTAGCTGAGGGAGTATCTTGTTTTGTTTTATTGGGAGTTATGAATGCAGAAGTGGAGCAAAGCCTTCAGTCAATACCAGTAGTACGAGAATTCCCTGAGATTTTCCCAGAGGATATTCCTGGAATACCTCCACGTAGAGAGGTAGAGTTTGCTATAGATTTGATTCCTGGAGCTGAGCCGTTGTCTCGTAGTACCGTATAGAATGGCGCCAAAAGAGTTAATTGAGCTTAAGGAGCAGATCGAGGATCTAATGCGTAAACAGATGATTAGACCAAGTGTATCACCTTGGGGAGCCCCAGTTCTCTTGGTGAAAAAGAAAGACGGAAGTTCTAGATTATGTGTGGATTATCGCAAGTTGAATAAGTTGACAATTAAGAACAAGTACCCATTGCCGCGAATCGATGATTTGATGGACCAGTGAGAGGTGCTAAGGTATTCTCTAAAATTGATTTGAAGTCCAGGTACCATCGATCCGAGTGAAGGATGAAGATATTCCTAAGACTGCTTTTCGCACTAGATATGGTCATTATGAGTATATAGTGATGCCTTTTGGAGTTACAAATGCTCCATTTGTGTTTATGGACTACATGAATCGGATCTTTAGACCTTTTCTGGATCGATTTGTGGTAGTCTTTATTGATGATATTTTAATTTATTCTAGTTCGTCAGAGGAACATGAAGAGCATTTGAGGACTGTACTTAATGTTTTAAGGGAAAAACAGTTGTATGCTAAACTGTCTAAGTGTGAGTTTTGGCTAGAGGAAGTGAAGTTCCTTGGTCATGTTATTTCAGCTAAAGGAATTGCAGTTGATCCTTCCAAAGTTGAAGCGGTGTTGCAGTGGGAAAGGCCGAAGACAGCCTCAGAGATTCGTAGTTTTGTGGGCCTAGCAGGTTACTACCGGAGATTTATAGAGAGATTCGCGAAGATAGCTGCACCATTAACACGGTTAACTCGCCGTGATCAACCCTTTGTGTGGATCGAGGAAGGTGAGCAAAGTTTTAATGAGTTAAAACAGAGACTAACTTCTTCGCCGGTGTTGATTCTCCCTGATACTAGTCGACCGTTTGAGGTGTATTGTGATGCTTCTCATCAGGGATTGGGATGTGTGTTGATGCAAGATAAGAGAGTGGTAGCTTATGCATCTCGTCAATTGCGAACTCATGAGCGAAATTACCCGATTCATGACCTTGAGTTAGCTGCTGTAGTCTTTGCTCTGAAGGTGTGGCGACACTATCTTTATGGAGCTCAGTTCGATGTATATAGTGATCATAAGAGTCTGAAGTATTTATTTGATCAGCGAGAGTTAAATATGAGGCGAGACGTTGGGTGGAATTCCTTAAGGATTATGATTTTCAGCTCCAATACCATCCAGGAAAAGCTAACGTGGTGGCCGATGCATTAAGTAGAAATGTGATTCAGGCATTCTCCCTAAGAGTCAGTGAAACCCTTTTGGTAGAACAATTCCGAGACCTGAACATACATGTGGACTTATCACCCGAAAAGATTAGTTGTAGCCGAATTGTGGTGACTAATAATTTCTTACAGAAATTAAAGATAAACAATTGTGGGATCCAATGTTATGTCGGATTGTATTTCTCTTAGGGACGAGATAAGACAAAGGGTTTCGGTAAAGGTGTTGATGGTATTCTCAGATGTCAAGGTCGAGTTTGTGTCCCTAGAGATACTGAATTAAAGAAAGCAATTCTAGAAGAAGGACATAAGGGTAGTCTCAACATTCATCCTGGTGTTACCAAGATGTATCAAGATTTAAAGCAGATGTTTTGGTGGCCAGGCATGAAGCGAGAGATAGCTGAGTTTGTTAAAGCCTGCTTGACTTGTCAAAAGGCAAAGCGGAGCACCAAAGCCCTCCAGGAGAGTTACAAACGATGGAAATTCCAGAGTGGAAGTGGGACCATGTGACTATGGACTTTGTGTCCCATCTACCTAGAACAGTTAGGAATCATGATGCAGTGTGGGTCATAGTTGATAGGCTAACCAAGAGTGCACATTTCTTGCCAATTAACATGACCTTTAGCTTGGAGAAATTAGCAGAATTGTACATTAGAGAGATTGTCAGATTGCATGGAGTACCTTCTAGTATTATCTCTGATAGGGATCCTCGATTCACTTCCCAGTTTTGGCAGAGTTTCCAAGAATCTATGGGCACACAGTTGAGGTTGAGTTCTGCATATCATCCGCAAACAGATGGTCAATCTGAGCGTACTATTCAAACCTTAGAAGACTTATTGCGGACTTGCATTGTAGAGCGAGAGGAGTAATTGGGAGGATATGCTTCCTTTGGTAGAATTCACTTATAATAATAGCTATCATTCGAGTATAGATATGGCACCATTTGAAGCTCTGTATGGTAGAAGGTGTAGAACCCCTATCTGTTGGTTCCAAGATGGAGTACATTTGATGGTTGGACCTGAAATGCTGCAAGAAACTAAGGAGAAAGTTGAACTTATTAGAGAAAAGCTAAGAGCTACCCAAAGTCGACAGAAATCTTATGCTGACCGACGCAGAAGATCCCTAGAATTTGAGGTTGGTGATCATGTATTCTTAAGAGTATCACGCACTACAGGTGTGGGGCGAGCCTTAAGAGCAAAAAAAAGTTAACACCTAAGTTCATAGGACCGTATCAGATATTACATCGTCGAGGACCAGTAGCCTATGAATTAGCGTTACCACCTCAGTTGTCTGGAATACATAATGTTTTCCATGTGTCGCAGTTAAAGAAGTATGTTCCAGATTTGTCTCATGTAATTGAGCCTGATGTTGTGGAGTTACGAGATGACTTGTCTGTGGAGGTCCCAGCTGCTCGTATCGAGGAAACTAGAGTTAAGAAACTTAGAGGTAAGTCTATTCGGTTAGTAAAGGTTGTTTGGGACCAAATAACTGGTGATGCCACATGGGAGTTAGAAGAAAGAATGAGAGAGTTGTACCCTCATCTTTTCTTTGGGGAATGAAATTTTCGAGGACGAAAATTTATTTTCGGGGGGAGAATTGTCAGGCTTCTAATTTATTATTGAGTAATCTATAATATTTTATATTTGTTCAATGTTAATTGAAGGATTATTTGATATTGGAATATATTTAGATGGAGTTTGAAATTATTATAAAAAAAAAAAAAAAAAAAAAAAATTATTTGAACAGTACCGTATGAACAGTGTAATGAACAGTGCAATGAACAGTGTAACCGCGTATGAACAGTGCAATGAACAGTGCAAACCGCGTATGAACAGTACAAACCGCGTATGTACAGTGACAGCTGACGTCATCGGTGACGTCACAGTGTACAGTACAAACCGCGTATGAACGGTGATAACCGCGTATGTACAGTGCGTGTACAGTGTTTTCCGGCATGAATAGTGCCCTGAACAGTGTTTTCCGGCATGAACAGTAAGGCGGTGAACAGTGTTTTCCGGCGGTGAACAGTAAATTTCGGCGTGAACAGTAAATTTCGAAAATTTTCTATAAAAAGGGGCTTCACACGAAATTTTCATTTCTTCACCTCTATCCAAGGTTTTCAAAGGTTCTAAGGCCGAAAACCACCATTTCTCTCATACTAAACCTTCCTAAACTTAGATTTCTCGCCAGATCTGAGATTCTACATCTATTCTGAAGTATTGGAAGTAAGTTTCTTTAAGTTTGAAGCTAGATTTACCGTTCGTTTCTCTTCTCCTTCTCTTTCTTATAGAAATTCATGGTGTTCTTAGGAGAAACTCCGTTCTAAAGCTGAATCTTCGGTGAATTTTTGTTATAATCAAGTAATATTCGGTAGATCTAGTGTGAATCATCTTTACGAGGTAAGGGGAGTTTACTTTAACCTATGAACTATGTTTTGAACGGTTTAATATGTTATTTCAAGATATTTTGATATGATTTTGTTAGATCTATTGAATAAAAGCTATTTTCTAAGTCAAAATCGTTGTTAAATTAGTTTAAAATGCTGAGATTTTGGCTGATCTATTATAAACTTGCCGTAGTTGAGCTGTTAAAATAATTTTGGTGGCGTGCATCATGCTGAGATATATGTTGTGCATCATTATAGAGCCGAGTTACATGTTTAGGTGGGTAGACATGTAACGGTAAGTTCATCTTGAGAAATTTCTTTGTCTTTGTCTTTGTCTGGATCCGAGATCTGGAATGGGTCGCTCCGGGACCAGCTCGGTTCATACGGATTAATTAGGTGTGAAACCAGTTGGAAACCGTTTTCATGCTGTGCATTAGATGGGCTGGAAATGCATGGGGTTATTGCTGTGAGAACTATTTTGCTTTATATATATATATAATTTTATTTTATGTTTGGTAAGCTCACCCTTGCATTTCTTTCTATGTCGTTGTGTGCGTGTGTATCGCGATGATCGTACGGTGGTACGTGAGCGGATGTAGCGGTGTGTTGCATCTACTTCACAGCCGAGGGCCAGTGAAGAAAAGTTAGAAGCTGGAGTTGAGTAATAATGCATTAGAGTCCTTTTTCTTTATATATGAGACCTCATGTCGAGGGAGTCACGTATTATAATTTTTTTTTTTTTGTATTTTGAATATTATAAACTAAATGTAATATTATGTTGATCTGTTGGATATTTGTTGTAAGGAACTTCATTTTTTACTTTGAATGAGAAGTGAATTTTTATACTTATATTCTCTATTATTTATCTATTTTTAAAATAAGTATGTGGTGTAGAAATAATGTTCTCGGTCCTTTATAAAAAAGGGGTCGTGACATCACCAAGTTGCTTCAAGCTGGGATCATATACCCAATCTCTGATAGCACCTGGGTTAGCCCTGTGCAAGTAGTCCCAAAAAATCCAGACTTACTGTGGTCAGGATTGAGAAGAATGAAATGATACCTACTAGAGTCCAGAACAGCTGAAGAGTCTGCATAGACTACAGGCGGCTGAACCAAGCAACAAGGAAAGACCACTTTCCACTACCCTTCATTGATCAAATGCTTAAAAGATTGGCAGGTAAGTCCCACTATTGCTTTTTAGATGGTTACTCTGGTTAGGCATGCCTTCAAACTGTATGGAGTTTTGGACCATGGTTATGAGTGCTGGTTTAAGTTCAAAATTGTTGACCTCCACATTAGGGGTTGCGATGCTTCCAGGGGTGCCTCTAGCAATAGGTATCATGTAATCTTGAATTGATCTTTTTCCCTTTGCCATTCTTTGTTCTCTCACTTCTTTTCTTTGTCTACGTATTGTTCTCTCAATTTCTGGATCAAATAAACAAGTTGTAGAATACTTAGAACGAGTGAGCATACACTAGAAAGAATTATGAAATAAAATTAAAGTAAAACAAAAACAAAAATTACAAAATAAAAAAATTTAACAATAAACAAAAATAGAATTAAAATAAAGTAAAACACAAATTGCTCAAATCAATTAAATTTGAGAATTTCTTAATATTGAAAAAACAATCCCCAGTAAAGGTGCAAAAAACTTATTTGGAGGACAAGTGTACCCATCGAGAAGTAATAAAGGATTCTTAAATTGAGTTTCTAAAATATCTTCCCACAAGGATTGTTTTTCAATTACTAAGAATTTCTTAATTCAATTGTTTGAGCTTCAAATATACAAGATTAATTAAAACAAGAATTTATAAAATCAATTATAAAACTAAGAGCAAGGAATACAATGCACGTCATGGTTAAATTTATCAGAGAGGAACCTAGGGCATATAGGTTTTCTCATTCAATCCTTTTTATGTTATTTTTCTTTTTAACTCTAAATCTGATTTCCTTGTGATTACTAATCATTCATACGAATACTATTAATACCTAATGGTCATGCAATATTAATATTCTTTTCTCTAAATTAACATGTCATACAAGACATCAATTTATGAAAGCTTAAGGAACCTATGAACTTGTTTTTTTAATAACGATTAGAAGGGAAAAATTAGTTTGGTCCACCTAATCCTTTGTCTCGTTTTATCCTACAGATCTATTAATTAACCGAGATATGGTCGACTGACGATATAATTAATTATGATTAAGAGAGAAGCACAATAAGATAAAATTTAATCACAAATTAAACAAAAATCAAATTTAGATTCAAATGTCAAAATTTCATAAATTTATGAATGATACTTTTCATATCTTGTATATTAAATTTAGATCTTCTATAAAATCTTAAATAATCAATATTTAATTTATAAAATACTGAAGCATTTTCTTTTATATCAGTTAGGACCTCACGAACAAAACTAGCTATGAGATAGTTGTTGTTAGCAATCTAAACACTTGCAAGTGCACTAGGATTGCAGCAAGTAATGAGTAATTTTTAAGAACAGAATATTGTCTCTACAGGAAATTTAGATTTCAAGTATCAATTCACAAAATTGTAACCATTTGACCCATACGAATTTGGAAGGAGAGTTGTAACATATAAAAGTAATAAACCAAAACAATTAAGAGTAAAGAAACCTCCATGCACAAACTGTAGCAAATCCTAAAAATGTGAGTGTAATCACTCTGAGGTCTGAAAAGGTGATGCAAGAGCCTACAGTGTCCAAAGAGAAAGAAGACCCAAAATGTGCTCCATCTATAGTTGATTTAAATGGAGAGGAAAAGGTTCAAGAACAACCAGAACCTACATCTGCCCAACCAAAGGTGGCAGAAAATATTGATAGGCCAATTCCTCTACCATTTCCTCAGAGAGTTATCTAGCCAAGCAAGAAGATTGAAGAGGCTGAGAAAGAGATTCTTGAGACCTTCCGAAAGGTAGAGGTGAACATACCTCTACTAGATGCAATCAAGCAAATACCCAAGTACGCCAAGTTCTTGAAAAACCTATGTACCCATAGGAGGCGTCTTAAAGGTAATAAGAAGGTAAATATGGGTAGGAATGTTTTTGCACTCTTTGAAAAACAAAGGTCCATAATGCCTGAGAAATGCAAGGACCCAGGAACATTCACTATCCCATGCATTATTGGTAATAATAGGATTGAGAATGCCATGCTAGATTTAGGAGCATCTATAAATGTCATGTCATTGTCCATTTTTACTTCACTGCCTCTTGGCCCTCTGCAGCCCACAGGTGTGGTTATTCATTTAGCCAACAAAAGTATAACAAACCCAGCTGGGATTGTTGAAGATGTATTAGTCAGAGTGAATGATCTCATCTTCCCAGCTGACTTTTACATTTTGGACATGCAAGAAAGAGAATCAGTGAAGGGTGTTGCACCAATCATTTTGGGAAGACCGTTCTTGAAGACTGCAAAAATGAAAATTGATGTGCACGCTAGGACGCTCACTATGGAGTTTAGAGACAGCATTATGCGCTTCAACATTTTGGACGCCATGAAGCATCCATTGGAAGAACACTCAGTTTTCCAAATTGATTTGTTGGATGATTTGATAGATGATCAATTTTCTGAATTTTTAGAAGAAGATTTTGCTCTTTATTTTTTTGAATTTATAGACAATTCCATTTATGAATACTGTAATAATTCATCTGTATGTGACAATTGTATTTCTGACTTTTTGAATGTGAATTCTGCAACTTCTGTTATTGAGGAAATTGGAAAATCAATAGGGGAAGAATGTGATATTTTGAGTTCAACAAGTACAATTGAATCTAACCCCTTTGACTTGAATGTTGCAGAAATTTCTTCTACTGAAAGTGCCAAGTCACTTCCCTCTATGGAGCAGTCTCCTACACTAGAGCTTAAACCATTGCTAGAGCATTTGAAATATGCCTATTTAGAGGAAAATGAGAAGCTCCCAATGATAATCTCCACCAAGCTGAATATTGATCAAGAGGAGGAGCTCCTACAAGTGATAAGGAAGCACAAGAAGGCTATAGGCTGGACTCTTGTTGATATTCCTGGAATCAGCCCCTCTCATTGTATGCATATAATATTATTGGAGAAGGATGCTAAACCAGTGAGGTAGCCTCAGAGGAGGGTAAATCCCATCATTTTAGACGTGGTGAAGAAGGAAGTCACCAAGTTCCTGCAAACTGGGATTATCTACCCTATATCCGATAGCACTTGGGTCAGCCCGGTCCAAGTAGTTCCCAAGAAATCTGGACTCACTGTGGTGAAGAATGAAAATAATGAGTTAATACCAACCAGAGTCCAGAACAGTTGGAGAGTCTGTATAGACTACTGAAGACTTAACCAAGTGACCCGGAAGGATCACTTTCCATTGCCTTTCATTGACCAGATGTTGGAAAGGTTGGCTGGTAAGTCTCACTATTGTTTCCTTGATGGTTTTTTCAGTTATTTTCAAATTTGTATAGCACTTGAAGACCAGGAAAAAACCACTTTTACATGTCCTTTTGGCACTTTTGCTTATAGGAGAATGTCGTTTGGCTTGTGCAATGCTCCAGGCACATTTCAAAGATGCATGCTCAATATTTTTTCTGATTTAGTGGAGCATCGCATAGAAGTCTTTATGGATGATTTTACTGTATATGGCCCATCTTTTTCTACATGTTTGGTTAATTTAGAAAAATTTTGAAAAGATATATTGATACTAACCTTATGCTAAATTTTGAAAAATGTCATTTCATGGTAGAACAAGGTGTAGTATTAGGCCATATCATTTCTGAAAAGGGAATTGAAGTAGATCCCGCAAAACTTGATGTTATTGCACAACTGCCTTACCCCTCTTGTGTTCGAGAGGTTCGTGCTTTTCTTGGTCATGCAAGGTTCTACTGGAGATTCATTAAGAACTTCTCCAAAATTGCTATTTGTAACGCCCCAATTTTTGTGAATTAGCTAGTAGTCTTTAGATTTCAATTATTAGCTTATTCCAGCTTACTAGCGTCGGAATAATTAGATAGATGCTGCATTTTATTTTTTTAGAATATTGAATTATTTCTGAATTCGGTATTTTAAGGTAACTGCATGCAAATAGATAGTTTCAATATCGTCCAAGGATTTTCATGAGTATGTTCAATTGTGCTGTTCACAATGCCCCTGATAATCTATCCCGAAAGTTAAAATTTTATCTTATTTAAATTGTCAAATCAAAGATATTCGCCTTGAAAAACGTGAGATTTTGTAATCATTCCTTAGTCGTCAAAATTTTACACGGAATCTCACGAAATCTAGAAATCATTATTGTAAAGATTTCCTAATCATTACAAAGATTTAGTAATGATTTCTTAGCCGTCAAAATCATTGCATAAAATTTCGTGAGATCTAGCAATCATTACCTGGAGATTTCCAAATCTAGTATCGGCCACTAGATTTTCATGCAAACAAACCTTGTCCCCTATTTTACAAACATCGTGATTGCCCCGATATTCCGAAATCTAGTATTGACCACTAGAATTCCATGCACGGGATTTTGTCTCCCGATTTGTCGGCAAAGTCATTTCGGAACTTTCTTTTCATGTCTTCCAAATTGCCGACATCATAATTATTCTAACCAATCACATTCTCTTGAACTTAGCACCACATCAAAAGTCTCGTCCAAGTGACAACCTAGTCATGTCGCATTTTTCTCGGCCAACCAAATTTCATGCAATTGCTGTCCAAAATCTTACCTTTGGATTTTTTTGCAGAATTTCGGAAATTGTGATGTCCAAACCGTGTGCATGCAGCCTAGGGTATTTCATGCACTTAACTTCCTGAATTTTACTAACTTTGCCTACAAGCTTTCCCAAAATTCACTATTCATGCACAAAAAACCGTGGCACCCCTTTCCTTGCATCAATTTACCAAATTCACTTCAGCTTTTACTCAATGAAAACCGTGTGCAGTTTTCTGTTTGGAAGTCTTGCTAAGCAAGCCAAAATGAACATGTTAAGTGACAATTGGTCACTTAAAGGTTAAACCCTCCATATAAATAGATCAAACCACCTCATTTCTCTCTTTTTTCACTCAAAAACCGTGAGCCCTCCACCCTTCCTCTCAAAAATCCTTTCAAAGTTCCATTCTCTCTTTTTCTTCAAAGAAACCGAGACCCTTCCTCCCTAAATCTCTCAAAAAATTCTCATCCTTTCAACCTTCCAAGACAAGCCAAGGAGCTCCAAGCTTTCACTCTTGCATTCTCTTGCTTGATTCTTCAAAACCGTGACCCTTTCTTCAAAGAGGTAAGCTTTCTCATCCTTTTTCCTTCTTTGATTTGAAGATCCATGGAAGCCTAACACCGAAAACTCCTAAAAAACTTCCTTTTTCACTTGATCCTAACCTTTTGAAGCTTTTTCCCCTTTTTCTCTTCAAAGAACCGAGGAAGACAACCTAACCAAGAGGAGAAAGTTTGAAGTTTGAGACTCATCCTCTCGGTCCCGCAACTTTCCTTTGAGGAACCAGCCAAGATCAACTCCTTTTGCTCCTAAATTTTCATCACAATCAAGGCAAGGGGGAGTTCTCACACTTGACGTGTTTGCATGTCCATCTCTTGGCTGTTTTTACACATTTTTCCTTGAAAAATTAGTGTGTGTTGGACTGCATGTTGGAAGAACTTCAAATCTGAATTTGCATGTTAAGTTTTATCCAAAAAGTGTATGGATTTCCTTGTTGCATGTCTCGGCTATCTCTCAAAGAGTTGATTTCACCTTCAATCAACTTTAATTCCTAAAAAGCTTGAAACTTTGATGTGTGGATGTGGATCTTTCTTTGTGCATGTCTCGGTTTTTGTATTCCCTTGGTAGAATCTTTGAACTAATGACATTTTCTTCTTGAAACCATGAACCGTGAACTTGATCAATATGTTCTTTCCCTTGCATGTTAATTTTTAACCATGAAATGCTTTGGATCTCTTTGTACATGCCTCGGTTTCACCTTTGTTTGGCTGGATTCTTTGTTTAAAATGTAGATCTATCCTTGTAATCAATAAACCTTGGATTGCATGTGAAATGGAAGCCATTGCATGTTGATTTCAGCCCCTAAGTGTTTCGGTTTTCCCTTAGAAATTCGAATGTCACTTGGAAATGTTGCCCCTCCACTTGGACGATGAAACTATGTCATTGCATGTTAATTTCCTTTGTGTTATATAATTTTTAGTTTGATAAAAATCTAGTGGAAAAGCTGGACAGAATTGATCTTGCATAAAGAAAGCCTAGAATATTGAACTACACTTAGAAATTGAAAACCGTGTGGGACTTTGTGTGGTTTACATGAAAATGTTTGCTTGTTAGTTTGGATGATGGATGATTGAATTGATTGTGATGGATGTGTTCACTTGGTTTGAAAAGCTTTATGCGTGTGGTGTTTTGGAAAATTGTGGTGGACAAGAAAGTGAGAACTATTCACTCTCGGTTTTGATGATGAGAAATCCTAAAAGTTGTACTTAAAATTGTGATAATTTTGATGAAATATGTGTGATAAGGACTGCATAATGATAGAGTGTGTTTGCTGTTTGCACTTGAATCCGTGAGCACTAAGATGAATCATGCATCATGTTCATTACATTATACAAGGAATCAAGGGAGAGAATCAAGTGCAGCCTTTTTTGATGGAAAGTGTACCTAAACTAAAAGGATATTAATTAAAGGTATGGAGATGGTAATTAAGGGACTGAATATAGTAGTTAATCAATAAAGGCCATCCTTAGAAAGATCTCACTATTAGCTTAATGGAACCTATCGCGTGAGGACTGATATTAATAAACCTAAAAAGAATTAGAACGAAATTAAGTAACCTTGAATCAAATAGGTAGTCGAGAGTCAATACAAGTAATTAGAAATTAACTAAAAGGAAAAACCAGAGAGATAGAGAAAAGTGGAGATCAGTCATATTTAAAGTAGGAGGTAGTATGGTTAATAATAATGGAAATGATAAAGTGAGTAGTGTTAATATAGCAAGTTAATGTAATAGGATTTGAGTGGGAAAATCTGAGAGGGTTGTGTCAAAATCATTAAGAATTATGTGTTGGAAAACAGTGGATGTGTATTGGTGGGATTGGAAGCTTGTGTGTGATCTCTAAACTTTATTGCTTGGCAAATCTATGCTAGAAGAGAAAGTGAATAGTGATTGAGCAAGCCTTGTGAGGGCTTTGTTTCTGTGCTTGAATTCCGTGTAACCCAAGATTGAGAAAACATTGAGGAGAGAAAGAAGAATCACACTTCATGCATCATAACATTTCTTTGGAATGACTTGATGGCATAACAGAGGCACAGCTGTAGGTATTGGAGGTTCGGTCCCGAGTAGACCTACGGGGGTGGTGAAAGGGGGAACAGTCGACCTAGATGGCGCAGCAGAGCTCTCTGTGGCCAGGTCGTGACCCTACTTGCAAGCCTTAGCCAAGCCCAACAAAAACTCCACATCCTAGGGTCGTTGAGGTCCATTCCCGAAGAGACCCAGTTTGGGGCCAGCACCAGTTTGGGTGTTTTTGAATAATGATATGAAATCTTTTCTGTGCAATTGTGATGCAGGGAATGGAGTCCTCCGATCGCCACACGACTTGGATATGAAATTGTGAACTCTACACTAAATGCTGGGCAAGTCGCTGGCAGTAGAGTAAGGGATCCCCATGCATACCATATGCATTAATACGAAAATTTGAGGGATAGATAGTGAGGAATGAAACTTGCATTCATGCATCATGTGCATTATTAGTTTGATGAACCTAGCAATTATCTGTGAAAAGTATGAACTGACTTATATTGCAATGATGTTTGTTCTGAGAGTGGATGTTGATGTGACTTGAGTGATGGTGTGAAAAGCCACCTTCCTTGGGGTACGGCTATTGAATGCTTGCTTGTGTTTGGAGAACTCACCCCTATTTGTGTGTGTTGTTGTACCTTTGTATATGCCCTATACAGATGACCAGCTTCCGAGTGAAGGTATGGATCCTGCCATCTGAGGAGGACGTCTGGGTGTTCGACGCGGCAGCACAGCAAAGCATCTTCCATGGAATGGCACGGGTGATTCATGGACAAGATGTCGGACACTCTTGGACCACCCACTTTGTGGTTGATACCCCCATTGAACTTGTTTTCTCTACCCCACCTGGAGACTCTCACCTACCTTATCCTGCACTTGCAGCTACCCCTTCTCCCATGTCTGTTGATCCCCGTACTCCCAGTTCTAGACCAGCACCTACGCCTGTACCATTCCCTACTGAGGAACCTACTCCACCCCCTGTGACCATTGAGAGAGATATGAGGAATGATGATGTACTGCCCCACATGCTCCCTACCTACCCAAATACTTACTCACCCTTTACCACAATTCATTCACCACCTCGCACTGCTGGATGGATTATAGAGGACACAAAAGACGCTGCTTCTTCTAGCTCCGCTTCCCTGACATCCTCTGAGGAGTCCGATCCCATCGAGGATTATTCTCCCCTCGACTGATTGGGATAGTTTGTTTGTTGTGGTTTTTAGGGAACTGCTCTTAGGGAGTCAGTCTGTTTCATTCCATGTATCTCTGAACTATGTTAATCTTGTGCACTTTAATTATGTTATTTCACTTTATTAAGTTGCAGTACTCTGAGACTTTTGCCAAACATTTCCATATCTATTGCATGAGGTTATTCAGTTATGATGGAGTATTGTTGTGGTTGTTTTACTTAATGTTGACATTATATGTTGAGACCACAAACCTCTAAATTGAAATGTGGTACACTATAGGTGAATTGAAAGAATGTGTTATCCTTTCGCTTCTCCTGTTAAAAAAAAAAATCCTGTTATTTTTAGGCGTCACAACGATAATTATTTACAAAACAGAGAATGATTGAGTTGAATGGGAAGTGCGATCAGAATATAAAATCAGAACTAGAAAACTAAATTTCATCAAAAATAAAAAGTAAAGAAACAAAGAAGTTGTTTTTGTATTTTATCTATGAACTATGCAGGAAAAACAGACTAAACAATGTGAAACAGAGGCAAAGAGATCACCCCCCTTTCAGAGTCATACTCAGAGATCAATTTCATGCTCCTCTTGATGTTATTGAGGGCATTCTCTGCACAAAGACGCACAGTGGATTCAGCACAAAGTATAAGAATGGAATTTAAACTGCAATAGTATATATAAAAGCGTTAAAGAGTGTTCAAGGGGTGATGCATGAAAATAAAAGAGGAAAATAGTACTAAAGATGATAATTACAGGGAAAGTAGTATTTACTAAGTACAGGGAAATGAATTAGAAATTGCAGAAATATAAATGACAGAAAGAAAAGCAAAGCTAGATAAGATCTTTATTTGAGCTGGAGGATGAAAGATTGTCATCATTCTCATCATCATCCTCGTCCTCCTCTTCCTCTTCTGAAGAACTGGAGCTGTTATCCTTCTCAGCTGCAGGTGCATGGGTGGTGGTGTAGAGGTGTCATAAATCTGTTCCGATGTCATGCCCAACTTCTTTCCTATGTTGAGGGACATAGTTTCTAGGAGGGTCAGCATGGATTGCATCCTGCCTTAGTGCTATTTGCTTAACCTATTCTCTAAGATTCAATTGGCTTCTCTTCCTATATTCAGTAGGGATGGAGAGACCTGGGTCAGCAGACTTCTTCTTAGAATTGAAAAGATCTTTCACCATGGCGTAGTGATGGGAGGGGCGGCCTTGACTCTCTGCTGATATTCACCCACGTCTACTCCAGCATCCTGGCAGAGCATGGTGATGATGGAAGTAAAAGTAAGGGAGTCCCTCTTGGTGCTTAAGATGCTCATGATGAAGTTGCTGATAATGTCTCCCACATGGATTGGCATACCAATGAGGATGGCATATAGAAGCTCAGCTCTTTTGACAGCCAATGTGGAGGAATGGCGTACTAGCATGAAGGAGCTCAGTAGGAAGATGCTCCACACCTTGGCTAGTGGAAGAAGCTGTTTGGTGGTCAGATTCTTTAGCATGAGCTGCATGTTAAACTCCCAATTTTCTCCTAGTTTACAGATGGCCTGGAGTATGGGCTTGTAGTCTTTCTCTCTAGATAGCTGAATGTAGTGAAATCAAGCTGTCTAGCTCTTCTTTCCACTGGAGGTATGTTCAGAACCCTCTGAATATTAGATGGAGAAAAATCAATTTCCACACCTCTCACCATGGTGTGTGTCTGAGGGCCAGCTGGTCTCCTTTCACCCTCATTGCATTAGCATAAAATTCTTGGGTGATCTTCTTCCACCCATTTCCAGCACAAGAGGTAAATAGATCCCAACCCCTCCTCTGAATTTCCTCCTAAAATTAAGTGTAGGTGCCCTCCTGGATCTCAAAATTATGATCCTGCACTATCTGCCTTCGTAGAATGTTGGTTCTGAAATATTCTTTATGAGCTAATGAGCGAAACCTTGAGTCATGTGCAGGAGGGGGTCTGGATGATGAAGCTCCAGCAGCTCTGGCTCTCTTGGTTCTAGGGGTGGTCTTCTTGGGTGTATTGGCCACGTTGCTGCTGGAAAATAAAGAGAAATAATGGTTCTAGGTACAAGCATTAAATTTGATTTTAGCAGATTCACAGTTTAAGTGATGTCAGAGTGTGCACTGTGAGGTGTTGTGCTGCCAAAGTGTTCACTATCCAGAATGACAGTAACTACTTTGGACACGGGGAGCAATAATTGATGCAGAAAGGTTAAAGCATATCAGTTCAAAAGGGCAGACTTGACAAGAAATAGTGTGTAGAACTGCTGCTGTATGTGTGGTAGTAGATATGCTATACATATGCAGTAAAGAACATGGCAAAATGATGATCATGGCACATAGTAATCACTCTAGAATCTAGTCCTGACAGGTATGATGCAGCAGATTGCAAAAATAACTAGGCTAAGTATGTGAATGAAGGTGCAAAGTGAGTATTCATGCTTCAGAAATTGTAGACACAGTCAATGAATGCATTTGAGCATAAGAGTGAACAGATAGTGTTATGCAATTGCAAAATGAGAATTATGCACATAAATGCCCAATATGGGAAATGATAGACAGTAGCTACTTTGAGATTTAATTCTGGTAAGTGTTACTCAGCAGCAATCCAACAGAGTGTGACAATATGGAAAATGACAAGAGTGAATGAAAATACAGAAAAAATGTCCTTATTAGAGGTTGAATTGGTGCAGCAGGTAACAAAAACAATGAGTTCAAGCATATTAAAATGCAGTATCTAATAACTACTCTAGCTTCAAGGATGGTATATATGGACAAGGCATATTTGTGGATATGAGAGCAACCATTCTCAATGTGCAGAGCATTAAAAATAAGGTGTATGCGGTGTATGATTATGCAGATTTTCAGCAACATGAAAGAGGTGCTCAAGGGTGATTGAATGTGTATTACAAAAGTGCCACAATGATAACAATCTATCACATTCAAGACAGCAAAGAATCCCAAAATATCACATTGTGGTGGGGGAGGTGCAAACAAAATGGTTACTTGTGTTCATGGCAATGATCACTATAAGGCTTAATTGCTGCCAAAATAACTAGGATAGCACAAGGGAACTGTGTAATTAGTAGTGAATTCAGGAAATGCATCAAAAATTAAAAATTACACATCCTAGTTGAACTATGTAAACATCAGCACAACAGAACACTCAAAGTGAAAATTATTGCAAATGGGAGTGGTTACTCCTAAGGTAACACTTCTCAATTCAGCAGAACAATCAAATGAAATGCCCCATTCATCTTTCAATCATCTAAACATCCAATTAATAACTGCTGCAAGTTAACAATTTCAATCCAAAAGTTCCAAATTCAGAATATCCAAAGTGAGCACTCTGGGCGCACAAGGCAACTACCCTAGGGTTTAAAATGTCTAAAGTGCAGCAATTAAACGCAAGTGACTGGTCCATTAAGTCTCAAATGCAGAAATATTTATGGAATGATAGATTAAAACACCCAATTGCAGTCCAGGAAGTTGCAAAATTGAAATCCCTAATTTCACAGCAAGAACCCTAATTCCAGGAATTAAAAGTTAAAAATTACCTGAATTGGATGTGCAAGTTGCGAAAAAGATGCGAGCAAACTGAACCTTTGAGGCAAGAAATCAAATACGAATGGAGGAGGGGGATGAATTTGAGAATGGCAGTGAGAATTGTTCAGAATTGGGGTGAGAGTGTGTGAGAGAATGAGCACTTTATATATATATATGGGGCCTGAGTGGTTACTCTCAAAAGTTAACAATGAACACGCGCACAAGGTTATGGTGCAAATGAGTTGGGCGTGTTCACTCTGCTTTTTAAGAGTAAACACTCCAGAGGCATCTAAGATCAAGGTGAGTAAAAAGCTCTGCACGTGTTTACTGTCAACTTTTGAATAGTAAACACTCCAGATGCTTCAGGGTGAAAGTGGGTAACAAGCTCTGCGCGTATTTACTGTTAACTTTTTAATAGTAAACACTCCAGAAGCTTCACCCTGGGCGCTGTGCTAAAGTGCTTGGGCGTGTTCACTATAACTTTTTAAGAATAAACATGCGCAACACCTTGGGCTTACATGCAATGAAAGTAATCACTATTAAATGTGAGAGTGTTCACTACAGAGAGTGAATATGCAAGTTAGAATTAAAAGTGATTACTTTTGTTCAGGAAAGTGCTTACTTTCATGATGATCTTTTGTTTTCTTACCAAGGGGATTACCTTAAGCCTGAAAAATATTTACCATCCTACTGCATCCCAAACTTCCTTGACTTTGTGCAGCATTTAGCCCCCACAATCACGATCTCACTCTGCAAAAATGGAAATTATGCAGAAAGAACCATGTTAGTTAATGCAACAAGGTACCAAGACAAAGAAGTATCAAAATGGAGAGGCTCAAATGTAAGACCAGCATTTATTGCAGAAAAATAACTGAAAATTCCTAAGATCTTTTGTGAGTTGCCTCTCACATAGTGCTTTTTTAACGTCACTAGCTTGACGCATGAAGTGGATTACTCAAACCATAGGTTGTAGGAGAGATTTGTTCATGGTGAGTGCAATTCAATCTCCTCAACTTCTTCCAAGGTAACTGAATTTTGCAAGAATGGCTTCAACTGATGTCTATTCACCATAAAACTTTTGCTAGCGGAGTCACTTATGATTTCCACTACACCATGGGAGAATACCTTTGTAACAGTGAAGGGTCCAAGCCATCTTGATTTGACCTTTCCAGGCATGAGTTTAAGACAAGAATTAAACAAAAGAACCTTTTGACCAACGTAGAACTCTTTGCTTGAGTTCTTCTTGTCATGGTATTGTTTGGTCTTTTCCTTGTAAATTCTGGAGTTCTCATAGGCCTCCAGACTTAACTCCTCCAACTCTTGCAGCTGTAATTTCCTCTGCTCTCCAGCTGAGTCATAATGGATATTGCAAGTCTTTACTGCCCAATAAGCTTTGTGTTCCACTTCAACTGGCAGATGGCAGACTTTTCCATAGACCACCCTGTATGGTGACATTCCTAAGGGTGTCTTAAATGTTGTTCTATGTGCCCACAAGGCATCATCAAGCCTGCAGCTCCAATCTTTTCTATGGGGCTGCACTACTCTCTCAAGTATTTTCTTGATTTTCCTATTGGAAAGCTCAGCCTGCCCATTTGTCTATGGGTGATAGGCAGTGGAAACTTTGTGCACAACTCCATATTTCTTCAACAACACTATTCCATGCATTTTGCTTGCCAAAATGTACTAACTTTGCTTGCAAGCTTCCCTAAAAAAATTCACTATTCCTACACAAAAAATCCAAACACCCTTTTCTTGCACCATTTGTACCAATTTCACTTCAATTTGGCACCAATTAAGCCATGTGCAGTTTTTAAACTTTGGAACCTTGCCAAGTAAGCCAAACCGTAAGTGTTAAGTGGCAATTTGCCAATCTAAACTTAAACCCTCCATATAAATTGGCAAACTAAACCATTTACTCACTTTACTACCCAAAGTCCAAAAACTCTCTCATTCTTGAATTTAGCACAGCATCAAATGTCTCGTCCACATGTCAACCTAGTCATGTCGCATTCTTTTCTGGCCAATCAAATTTCATGCAAATGCTGCCCAAAATCTTGTCTTTGAAACTTTGTGCCAAATTTTGGGAATCTGGGATATACAAACTGTGTGCATGCAGCCCTAAACTATTCCATACATTTTGCTTGCCAAAATGTAGTAACTTTGCTTGCAAGCTTCCCTAAACGAATTCACTATTCCTACACAAAAACTCCTAACACCCTTTTCTTGCACCATTTGTACCAATTTCACTTCAATTTTGCACCAATTAAGCCATGTGCAGTTTTTAAACTTTGGAACCTTGCCAAGTAAGCCAAACCGTAAGTGTTTAGTGGCAATTGGCCAATCTAAACTTAAACCCTCCATATAAATTGGCAAACTAAACCATTTACTCACTTTACTACCCAAAATCCAAAAACTCTCTCGTTCTCGAATTTAGCACAACATCAAATGTCTCGTCCGCATGTCAACCTAGTCATGTCGCACTCTTTTCTGGCCAATCAAATTTCATGCAAATGCTGCCCAAAATCTTGTCTTTGAAACTTTGTGCCAAATTTTGGAAATTTGGGATATCCAAAATGTTAGCATGCAGCCCTAAACTATTCCATGCATTTTGCTTGCCAAAATGTACTAACTTTGCTTGCAAGCTTCCCTAAAAAAATTCACTATTCCTACACAAAAAATCCAAACACCCTTTTCTTGCACCATTTGTACCAATTTCACTTCAATTTTGCACCAATTAAGCCATGTGCAGTTTTTAAACTTTGGAACCTTGCCAAGTAAGCCAAACCGTAAGTGTTTAGTGGCAATTTTCCAATCTAAACTTAAACCCTCCATACAAATTGGCAAACTAAACCATTTACTCACTTTACTACCCAAAATCCAAAAACTCTCTCGTTCTCGAATTTAGCACAACATCAAATGTCTCGTCCACATGTCAACCTAGTCATGTCGCACTCTTTTCTAGCCAATCAAATTTCATGCAAATGCTGCCCAAAATCTTGTCTTTGAAACTTTGTGCCAAATTTTGGAAATTTGGGATATCCAAAATGTATGCATGCAGCCCTAAACTATTCCATGCATTTTGCTTGCCAAAATGTACTAACTTTGCTTGCAAGCTTCCCTAAAAAAATTCACTATTCCTACACAAAAAATCCTAACACCCTTTTCTTGCACCATTTGTACCAATTTCACTTCAATTTTGCACCAATTAAGCCATGTGCAGTTTTTAAACTTTGGAACCTTGCCAAGTAAGCCAAACCGTAAGTGTTTAGTGGCAATTTGCCAATCTAAACTTAAACCCTCCATACAAATTGGCAAACTAAACCATTTACTCACTTTACTACCCAAAGTCCGAAAACTCTCTCGTTCTCGAATTTAGCACAACATCAAATGTCTCGTCCACATGTCAACCTGGTCATGTCGCATTCTTTTCTGGCCAATCAAATTTCATGCAAATGCTACCCAAAATCTTGTCTTTGAAACTTTGTGCCAAATTTTGGGAATCTGGGATATACAAACTGTGTGCATGCAGCCCTAAACTATTCCATACATTTTTCTTGCCCAAATGTACTAACTTTGCTTGCAAGCTTCCCTAAACGAATTCACTATTCCTACACAAAAACTCCTAACACCCTTTTCTTGCACCATTTGTACCAATTTCACTTCAATTTTGCACCAATTAAGCCATGTGCAGTTTTTAAACTTTGGAACCTTGCCAAGTAAGCCAAACCGTAAGTGTTTAGTGGCAATTTGCCAATCTAAACTTAAACCCTCCATACAAATTGGCAAACTAAACCATTTACTCACTTTACTACCCACAATCCAAAAACTCTCTCGTTCTCGAATTTAGCACAACATCAAATGTCTCGTCCACATGTCAACCTAGTCATGTCGCACTCTTTTCTAGCCAATCAAATTTCATGCAAATGCTGCCCAAAATCTTGTCTTTGAAACTTTGTGCCAAATTTTGGAAATTTGGGATATCCAAAATGTGTGCATGCAGCCCTAAACTATTCCATGCATTTTGCTTGCCAAAATGTACTAACTTTGCTTGCAAGCTTCCTTAAAAAAATTCACTATTCCTACAAAAAAATCCTAACACCCTTTTCTTGCACCATTTGTACTAATTTCACTTCAATTTTGCACCAATTAAGCCATGTGCAGTTTTTAAACTTTGGAACCTTGCCAAGTAACCCAAACCGTAAGTGTTTAGTGGCAATTGGTCAATTTAAACTTAAACCCTCCATACAAATTGGCAAACTAAACCATTTACTCACTTTACTACCCAAAATCCAAAAACTCTCTCGTTCTCGAATTTAGCACAACATCAATTATCTCGTCCGCATATCAACCTAGTCATGTCGCACTCTTTTCTAGCCAATCAAATTTCATGCAAATGCTGCCCAAAATCTTGTCTTTGAAACTTTGTGCCAAATTTTGGAAATTTCGGATATCCAAAATGTGTGCATGCAGCCCTAAACTATTCCATGCATTTTGCTTGCCAAAATATACTAACTTTGCTTGCAAGCTTCCTTAAAAAAATTCACTATTCCTACAAAAAAATCCTAACACCCTTTTCTTGCACCATTTGTACTAATTTCACTTCAATTTTGCACCAATTAAGCCATGTGCAGTTTTTAAACTTTGGAACCTTGCCAAGTAACCCAAACCGTAAGTGTTTAGTGGCAATTGGTCAATTTAAACTTAAACCCTCCATATAAATTGGCAAACTAAACCATTTACTCACTTTACTACCCAAAATCCAAAAACTCTCTCGTTCTCGAATTTAGCACAACATCAATTGTCTCGTCCGCATATCAACCTAGTCATGTCGCACTCTTTGCTAGCCAATCAAATTTCATGCAAATGCTGCCCAAAATCTTGTCTTTGAAACTTTGTGCCAAATTTTGGAAATTTGGGATATCCAAAATGTGTGCATGCAGCCCTAAACTATTCCATGCATTTTGCTTGCCAAAATATACTAACTTTGCTTGCAAGCTTCCTTAAAAAAATTCACTATTCCTACAAAAAAATCCTAACACCCTTTTCTTGCACCATTTGTACTAATTTCACTTCAATTTTGCACCAATTAAGCCATGTGCAGTTTTTAAACTTTGGAACCTTGCCAAGTAACCCAAACCGTAAGTGTTTAGTGGCAATTGGTCAATTTAAACTTAAACCCTCCATATAAATTGGCAAACTAAACCATTTACTCACTTTACTACCCAAAATCCAAAAACTCTCTCGTTCTCGAATTTAGCACAACATCAATTGTCTCGTCCGCATATCAACCTAGTCATGTCGCACTCTTTGCTAGCCAATCAAATTTCATGCAAATGCTGCCCAAAATCTTGTCTTTGAAACTTTGTGCCAAATTTTGGAAATTTGGGATATCCAAAATGTGTGCATGCAGCCCTAAACTATTCCATGCATTTTGCTTGCCAAAATGTACTAACTTTGCTTGCAAGCTTCCTTAAAAAAATTCACTATTCCTACAAAAAAATCCTAACACCCTTTTCTTGCACCATTTGTACTAATTTCACTTCAATTTTGCACCAATTAAGCCATGTGCAGTTTTTAAACTTTGGAGCCTTGCCAAGTAACCCAAACCGTAAGTGTTTAGTGGCAATTGGTCAATTTAAACTTAAACCCTCCATATAAATTGGCAAACTAAACCATTTACTCACTTTACTACCCAAAATCCAAAAACTCTCTCATTCTCTCCACTTGCTTTCTCATTTCTCATTCTCCACTCTCTCAAAACCTCTCACACTCTCTCTAACTTTCTCAAGAAAACCGAGAGGCTCCACCCCACAAACTTCACAAATTCCTCATCGAAACCATCCAAACACACCACCTTTACCTCACTACCATCTTGCTCCTGTGGAAGGAACTCATTTTGGAGGAGAAATTTGAAGATCCTTGTGGCTGTTTTTTTGGTCCAACAAGCTTTCTTTGGAGACCCACCATTTCCAGCCCTTTCTCCCACCATTTCAGGCCCAAAACTCAAAGGCAAGGGGGAGTTCTCACTTTTCACTTTTATTTTGCTTTCCCTTGGCTAAATTTGTGAAGAATCCTTAGAAAGTTTTTATTTTTATCTTGCATGATCTTGGATAAAGTGATTGAACTCCTTGCATGTTGAGTTTACATCTTGCTCTTCATTTCCATCACTTCTATATTCTTAGTTTTATGCTTGGATGTATTGATTTCTTTCAAAACTTGAAATTTTATCACTTGCATGTTAATTTCTTCCTTGTATATGTCTCGATTTTGCCTTTGCATGGTTGAATTTCTTGATTTTTTAATGATCCACCCTTGAGGCCATAATCTGTGAACTTGCATGTTGTCTCTTTTCACTTGCATGTTGAATTTTAATTTTGTAGCTTGCTTTCCTCACTTCTAAAGTCTCAGTTTTGCTTTGCATGAAGAAATCTTTTAGAAAGTTTGAGTTTTTGACCCTTGCATGTGGTATTCTTCCTTTGTACGAAATTTTGATCTTGAAATGTGTTGGAAATCCCTTGTGCATGTCTCAGTTTTGAGGTTGCCTTGCTAAATCTCTTGAATAAATGATAATCTACCCTTTGAGACATTAGAATCGTGAGCTTGTATGTCTTGAACATCTTGTTACCAAGCTTGAATGCTAAATTGGCCTTGTGTTGTCTCAGTTTTGTCCTTATAATTATGAACATCTTTTGAAAATAAAATTTCTGCACTTGGATAATGAAACCTTGTGTTTGCATGTTGATTTTTCCCTATTTTGCTTATTTTGAACTTGACAAAAAATGAGTTTTAAAAGGCTGGACAGTTTTGATTATTATGAGGAAAAAGGTTAAAATTTACATATTTTGAAACCTTGAAATATTTGGAAAGGATTGGTATGATTCATTGGAATTAATTTCATAAAAAGAAAAAGGGAAAATTGCTTGGATGGTCTCAGTTTTGACATTTAAAGTGTTGCAAAAAAATAGAAAATATCTTGTATGCCTTGTCTTGTGTAAGGAAGCAAAAAATGAAATTGAAAGTGTCTTGCCATGACTTGATTTGATTGAACCATGCTGAAATTACTTGTTTGAGAGGTTGATGGTTGCTTGTAAATTTTGCATGATTGACCTTGGATGAAAATTAGTACAAGACTTGAATTTACTTGATTTTGATGTGGAAATTCATGAAATTTACTTGAGTGAATTGCTGGAAAAATGTGAATCATGTGGGGTATGTACTATTCATCCTTGATAATTGTGTTTGGAAAACTTTGAGGTATGTTTGAAGTGATGCTTGGCTGAAAACTTGGATTGCTTACTATCCATTATGAATCATGCTATGGAATTACTATTTAAGAGCATCACATGCATCATTTGCATTTCACTCTAAAAGAATTGATGAATTATATTATGGTGCAGCGAAAATGATTATATAATGTTGTGATCTTGATGATCTAGTGCCCTTGAGGGCTGTTTGATGGAAATGGACCATGAATATGATTGGGATTATTAGAAGTGCTATGACCTGATTGTTTAGTGAATGGTTGAGTATTGAGAACGAAAAATCAGCAAGTGACAATGCAAGAAAAAGTGAAAAAACCGAGAGGTAATACCCTTGGACTATTGTGAATTAACTTGTTTAATTAATGGTTTAGAGAGGACTTAAGTTTGATGATTTGTTCTTTCATGGAGAGAAAAACTGAGAGGAAGAAATCAAGAGAGCAAGAGTTTGAGTGGAATGATTTATGGTTTAGAAGGTGTTAGAGATTGATGGAAATAAATGCAAAGGTTAGGATGTACTTGAGTGGTGAGTTTACAAAGATTGAGGAATGAGATTGTGCTAAATTGAAAGAGAGGTTGGACTTGAAATGTGAAAGAAAGAGTAAATAAAGAAAAAGGAAATTAATTATGAAGGCTTGAATGATTTGCTTGAGCTGTGGTACAATATATTATGTGTTGCACTAAAAATTATCCATGAGTGTGAAATTATAAAACCATGAGATTATGAAATTATGATGAGAAATCTATATTATGATCTGAGTTCCTGCAATATATTATCTTAAAATTATTATGAACTCAGTGAGATTTATTGTGAAATTCATGGAATCTATCTATCCATGCTAAGGCATGTGACTCATGGAGATTATCTATCCATGTTGCTAAGTCTATGATGACTTCTACCTCTATGCTATATGCCAATAGCCCCAAGTGACTAAATGAAATAAATTGAGAAAACTATCACAAGAAAACTGAAAATGCTACTTCATGCATCATACATTATCTTATGAAATGACTTGATGGCATAACAGAGGCACAACTGTGGGTATCAGAAGTTTGGTCCAAAGTAGACCTTTTGGGGGTGGCGAAAGGGGGAACATCCGACCTAACTGGCACATGGCAGCTAAGCTCCCTATAGCCGGGTCGCAACCCACTTGCAAGACCTTAGCCAAACTTGATGTGAACTCCATAACACTAGGGTCATTGAGGTCCATTCCTGAACGTGCCAAATGGACACTACACATCAATGATGTGCTATTATTCTATTTTCTATCTATGATATCACTATGCAGAGTAGGGAATGGAGTCCTCCGATCGCCATATGACTTGAATCTATCTATCTATCTCTATGCTAAAAGTTGGGCAAGTCACCAGTCATAGAGGAATGGGATCCCTATCCATCATTTGCATGCTATTAACACATAAGTGACTATATGGGTGAGATCGAAACTTGCATTCATGCATATTGTGCATTACTATTAGGGATGATTGAATACTTGTGTGATTGACTATGATTATGATTATATTTGTCACCCTATTATATGATTGAACATTGATGATGCTGAATGTTGATAGATGGATTGAATTGTGACTATGATGCCGCCTTCCTTGGGTTATGGCTATTGAATGATGTTTATGTTTGGAGAACTCACCCCTCTGTTTTTGTTGTCTTGTATTACTCTTCTTTTATTTATATAGATGGACAGGAACAAGGTGAAGGTGTGGGTCCTTCCTTCTGAGGAGGATATGTGGGTGTTCGACTCCAGAGTATCTTCCGCAAATTCGCATGAGTGATTCATGGATTGGAGAGTGGAGGTTCGTGGATCACCCAGTATACTGCCAACACTCATATTGAGATTGTCTTTTTTGTCCCTCCTGGTGACACTCAGTTACCTTACCCTGCTTTGTTTGCTTCCCCGACGCCTATGTCGATTGACCCCCTACCTCTACTTCTCTACCCATGCCAATGGAGAGTGATATCCATGTGGTGGAATCCTCCATTAAGAACACTACCATGCCATCTTATATTCACCCTACATACCCATCTACCTTAGTTCCACCTACTGTTACTTGTTCACCTCCTCGCACAGCTGGAATGATGGAGGAGAATGGTGGATGTCATGGCGCGACTACTTCCTCTAGCTCTTCTTCCCTGACATCTTCTAAGGAGTCTGATCCCATTGAGGATTACTCACCTTATGATTGATGTTGTTTATTTACTTATGTCTTAGGGGAACTGCTCTTAGGAAGTCTGACTATTTATGTTATGTTTTCTTGTATTTGGATTATGCTGACCGTTCTGTTGAATTAAGTACTTGACTATTCCGATGAATTGAAGTTTAATATATTTAAGGTATTTTTAGATATTGAATTGTGTTGATCTTATATTATTATACTATTGCAATTGAGTTATGGACTGATGAGATGAGAAAGTTATATGCAAGTTAACTCTCTTAGAGAAAGAGAAACTATACTTGTAAGTTGTATGAAAAAAAAATATTACCAGATTTTTGTGTCTACTGAACTATCATGTTATAAAGTTGGTATCAGTGTTTTGGGCACCACCTGCACTGGGCTCACCCATGTGCTATCTGATATCGGGTAGATGATGCCTGCCTAGAGTAGTTTGGTGATCTCCTTCTTCATCACCTCCAATATGATTGGATTTACCCTCCTCTGGGGCTATCTCACTGGCTTGGATCCTTCTTCCAACAAAATCTGGTGCATGCAAAAGGAAGGGTTGATTCCAGGGATGTCAGCCAAGGTTCATCCAATAGCCTTTATATGCTTTCAAATCACATCAAGCAACTACTCCTCTTGGTCCTCATCAAGATCAGTGGATATGATCATAGGGAGCTTCTCACCCGCTTCCAAATAAGTGTATTTTAAATGCTCAGGTAGGGGTTTAAGCTCCAAGGTGGGAGGCTGCTTAACTAAAGGCAGTGTTTTAGCACTTTCATTTGAAATGATTTCTGCAACATTTAAAGCACAAGGGTTAGATTCAATTATAGTTGTTGTACTCAATGAACCACATTCTATCCCTTTTAATTTTTCAATGTCATTAATGTCAGAAGTTGTAGAATCTAAATCCAGAAAATCAGCAATACAAATATCACACAAAGATGAATTAGTACAATATTCACAAATTTTAGTATCTATGGTATCTACACAATCAGAAAAATCAATGAAAGAGTCTCCTAAAAATTAAACAAAACTATCATCTATCAAGCTATCAAGAACATCAATGTGGAAAACTGAATGCTCCTCAGGTGAGTGCTTCATAGCATCTAGTATGTTGAAGCGAACCACACTCTCTCCAAACTCCATAGTGAGAGTTCCAGCATGCACATCAACTTTGGTCCTAGCCGTCTTCAAGAATGGCCTCCCCAAGATAATTGGTGTGGTTCCTTTTATTGGCTCTTCTTCTTGCATGTCCAAGATGTAGAAGTCAGCAGGAAAGATCAAGTCATTCACTCTTACTAGAACATCCTCCACAAGGCCAGCTGGATTAATGGTGATCCTATTTGCTAACTGGATGATGACACCTGTGGGATGCAATGGTGCAAGAGACAAAGATGTGAAGATAGATAAAGGCATAACATTAATAGATGCACCTAAATCAAGCATGGCATTATCTATCCTATTGTTGCCTATAATGCATGGAATAGTAAACATCCCTGGATCTTTGCATTTCTTAGGCATGGAAGTTTTCTGCCTCTTAAAAAAAAGCTAATACATTCCTCCCCATGTTCACTCTTTCATTACCCTTTAGTCGCCTTCTATGAGTGCACAAGTCCTTAAGGAATTTGACATACTTTGGAATTTGCTTGATAGCATCTAGCAAGGGAATATTGACTTCAACCTTTCTAAAGGTATCCAGAATTTCTGTGTCAACTTCTTCCTGCTTCTTGCTAGGCTGAACCATTCTTTGAGGGAAGGGAATAGGAATGGACCTCTCCTCTTTGTCTACCATGTTTGGTTGACATGGCATAGGTGCAGGCTGCTCTTGGCTTCCAACCTCTCCTCCTTCACCTTCTGCAACTAAAGTGCAACTAGGATCTTTCTCCTTGGGCATTTTTGGCTCTTGCATCACCTTACCAGATCTCAAGGTAATGGCACTCACATTCTTTGGGTTTGTTACCGTTTGTGGAGGGAGATTGCCTAAACCTTGAGATTGAAGTTGATTCAGGGATGAAGCAAGTTGACCCATTTGATTCTCCAAGGTCTTAATTCTTGCTTGAGTCTGTTGTTGGAAAGCCTGACTCTGTTGCTGGAAATTGAGATTACTCATAGTGAGTTGCTTCATGATCAATTGGATTTTTATAACATTATTTCCTCTCATTCCTAGCTTATTAATCCTCTTTTGTGCTTAATTGGTTGAATTGGATCATTTTATGATGTTTGAATTTTATTTAGGCTTTATTTAACTTTTCTAGTATTTGGCAAATTCTAATACTATTTTGGTTTCTGGACCATATCTTGAGTTGTAGAACTCCTTTCATTATGATTCTTGATTTGTAGGAAAGCTAAGAGAAAGGTACACAATTCCTCTGATAGAGGTCAGAAACCAATTTTGATGATAAGAAGCTGAAACTGGGCCTGGAAAAAGTCGGAACGCTGCAGTCGTGGATCCTGAGCAAGGTGCAGTATTTGGGCCATATCTTAGTCCACAAATGTCCGATTAAGCCCATTCCAGTGGCGTTTTGAAGCTAACATCCAAGGATACAATTGTCCTTCAGGCCACGAACCAAAAAGAGGCTGTTTTTATAGCCGAAAAAATAGAACAAAGTAACGAACAGAATTTTGAATTTTAAATTTTGAATTTTAAGTTGTTTTTGGCTCCTCTCTTCTTTTCTTTTCTCTCTCTTTTTTTTCTCTTCCATTTTTACTTTTCATTTTCCTTCATTAATGGAGGCTTAGACTTTCATCTAGTCCAAGGATTGAAAAAGGATTGAGACACTCTTGAGGATTGGTTTTGCAATTTATTTAACAACAAATTTGGTTTCATCTCTTCCTTCTTTCTCCTTTTGCTAATTATGATTTCGAATTGAAGTTCTTCGTTTGGACTGATAATTTTGTAGTTGTTTGATTATATATTATTCAGTTGATGTATGTAATTAATTCTTGAATGAGTGTGAATTAGATTTTCAAGTTTGAGATCTAAGATTAATGGCATTGGTGAATTAAATTAACACAAATCGATTAGGTTCTAGAGGTTTTTAAACTTTGAGAGAATTGTGTGTTAATCAAATGCATGAGGGTTATCGTGTGAATGCCTAATTTGAATTGAGGTTTCATTCGAATTTAATGTTAATCACTAATTTATTGGTTGATGCATCTTCTTGGAATTCGATGATAGAGTGGTCGTAGTTTTTCTAAATTCTTGGATTAGAGTTTTTAATTCTTGTTAACTTTTGATTCTAATTAGTGTTATTCTATAAATCAAACCCCCTCTAATTTTATAATCATATAACATTATCATCGTTGGGAGACGACTCGGATTACACCTCTTACTACATAATTTTTATGCAATTTGATTTTTATTAATTTGTCCGAGCGCGACACTCGCAATCACTTCACAAGGTCTTCCAAGGATGACTCACTCTTTTGAGGTGCAGGAGCTAGTGAAGAGGATATTTGAAGGTGTTGTTGAGATGAAATGATGGATGGTGATGTTGCTGGGCTGAATATGGCTTGCTTTGTCCAGGTTGATGTGGTTGAAAATGGTTGTTGGTTGGTTGGTTAGAGCCTTGATGCTGTGCATTTCCTTCCCACCTTAAGTTAAGATGGTTCCTCCAACCGGGATTATATCTATTGGAAGATAAATCCCAGCTTTGTTGTTGTTGTGGCTGCTGAAAAGGAAATTTATTAGCATAAATATTAGCAGCATAAGCTTGAGGATTACCTTCCGAAGATTCAGTTTCTTGCAATGTGGGGCAACTATCAGTGAAGTGATCCGTAGATGAACAAATCCCACAAAGCATTGCTGGAATGGATAGAGGTGGAGGTGTATATGCAACAGAATTCTTTTGGATGGATGCCAACTGTTTTACCATAGAAGCCAACTCATCTAGCTTATGCTTCAACTTGTGTGAATCTGAAGTTTGAATTTCATTGACACTCTTGGACATAATGGAATTTTTCCTTGTAGCAAACTGTTGAGAGTTAGCTGCCATATTCTCAATGAGGTTTCTAGCTGCAGCGGGAGTCTTGTCAACTAGGGCTCCTCCACTAGCTGCGTCGATCATGCTCCTATCCATTGGGTGTAAGCCCTCATAGAAGTATTGGATTAGGAGCTGGTCACTTATCTGATGATGGGGGCAGCTAGCATAAAGTCTCTTAAAACGCTCCTAATATTTATACAAACTTTCCCTCTCTAGCTGCCTAATACCACATATTTCCTTTCTTATTGAGGTAGCCCTTGAGGCAAGAAAAATTTTTTCCAGGAACAATCTCTTGAGGGTGTCCCAACTTGTAATAGAGCCATGAGGAAGATAATACAACCAATCTTTAGCCAAATCCATAAGAGAGAATGGAAAAGCTTTTAATTTCACATGCTCTTCAGGCACACCTTGTGGTCTCATTGTAGAGCAAACAATATAAAAATCCTTGAGGTGTTTACGTGGATTAGGCCAGTTTTAAGAACAAAAGGAGCATCCAGATCCAGGTATTGGATACACAAAGTCTGCTAAGTCACGTCCGGCACGACAAGCTCCTTAAGTGTCAAGTCATTTTCTGCCATTTCTAAAGGTTCAAAATTTAAACAATGCAAAGAAGAATATATAGAAGATGGAGAAATTGGTGAAGATGGTTCCTCAGTATGTGCAGAGTTTTGTCTATTAAGGTTCCTAAGATTCCTATGGAATGTCCTATCAATTTCAATATCTGGAGGATATAAATCTCTTGGATTTGATCTGGTCATTCATTAGGAATTAGCTATGGAAAATTGAAAAGAAGTAAACTAATGAAGCAGTAAAAATGCAGAAAAATTCAGATGACAATTATGCAGAAAAACTAACATCTAAGTGCAGTAAAATAAAGCATTAACACCAAACAGCAAAAACAGAAAGAAATTGCAAACTATAGAACAAAAATATGCAACACATAAGCACAAATTATGCAGAATTATGCAGCAAAAACAGAGTAGAGTGCAGCAAACGAAAATGCAGTGTGGTAAACTAAATTACTGAAGTCAGAATTCACAAAATGCAGAAAACAACAATTAGTTCTACCTAAATGCAAGGTATCTCTACTTACCTATGAAACTACAACTATACTAAAGTATTCATAATGCAAAAGTTAAAAGAGAATTCACTAAATATGCAGAAAACAAAAATGAAAACAGAGCAAATAACATGTTTATGAAAAATCAACACCAATGTCCCTGGCAACAGGGCCAAGTTGATGATGGGTGTTTTTCCTTGAAGTGTTTAAAAGATCTGTCACAAATCCTCATCAAAATTTAAATAAATTAATGTAGTACTAGGGTTACCCTAGATTGTCTCCCGTGACCATTGGTTATTAATCTTCATTAAACATGTTAAAGGCATTAATTGAACAAGTAATTAAAATGGGGATTTTGAGGTTTCAAATCAAAATAAAAAGCAATGAGCAAACAAGTTTAATTAATTCAAAAATAGAAAACATCAATCCTTAGTTCATCTACAAAGATTCTATCCTCATTCCACTCAAGATTTAACATTCATCCTCTCTCCCATGAATTAGGTTAATTTAACAAGCGAAAATCAACCTTATTGTCCTAACGAAATTATGCAATTTACTAGGCTCTAATCTCTCATCCCAAAGTTACGCAACCTTAGAATTAAACCTAAGATTAAGCAATCCCTAGTTTAGAATCTCCTTAAACGAATTAGGGTTAATTAAGCAATATCTCCCTCATTCATCATTAATTCAATTCAAGAGACAAGGAAGAAATAATTCATGAGAAGAAAGAAATTATATTATCATTAAAATCAAGGAACTCAAGAATCTGTGTGAACTTACTAAGGATTACACAAAATTTAGCCCTCCATAGAAATGGGGGTTAAAAACGCAGTTGGGAAATGCAGAAAATTCATTAACATTAATGTAAAAGCAATAGAAATGAGAAACTAAACCCTAGGTTGGACCCTTGGCTGTCACCCAAGGTTGCCCTAAGCTCTGGAAATTGTCTTAAATTTGGTAAAGAAGAGAAAAGGTTTAAAAAGTGTAAGAACTCTCTACCCTAATTTGGCAGAAATCTATTTATACTAACGCTAGCGTCCTCCAAAGTAATTACTTTCAGTCTTTCATAGTAAACACGCGCAACATCAGTTGAGTTTTGCCTCTCTATAGTGATTACTATGAAAGAATCATAGTAACCATGCACAACATCAATTGGGTTTTGCCTCTCTGGAGTGATTACTATTAAAGATCATAGTAACCATGCGCAGCACTGGGATATTTTAGACTCTCTGGAGTTTTCACTATGAGCTTTGATAGTAACTACGCGCAGTACCTTCAATTCTGCATGCTCTAGAGTGATTACTATGAACTTTCATAGTAACCACGCGCAGGTTTAGTGGATTCTGGGCTACTGTAGTTGTCACTTTAAGCTTTGAAAGTGATCAACTTTGGTCCCTTTGCTGGAAGTGGCTTGCTGTAGTTGTCACAATAAATCTTGAAAGTAGTTACTTTTACCTCAAAATCCAATAATTCTTCAAAATAAGCTTGGAGATTCCTGCCACATTATTCAAATGATCAAAACATGTAAAATAAACTATCTAAATCAATGTAAATTAACCAAAAACTAAGAAACCTATATTATTTAGCCTAATTGGAATATTCATCTTATTTACACTATCTAAGTCTATTCTTTTCTATAAAAAGTAATAAATGATGTATAAAAATTTAGTAAAATGTGGATTCATCATCAGCCATCAGCTTCAATGAATCTCTCATCAGCATTGGTTTCTCCTTTTTATATTGGGAAGTAATTGGGGCTGCGGAGGTGCAGGAAGTGGTGGCATAAATTTCTTTTACCATAGATGCAGAGATTGGGGGTGCAACTCTGATATTTTCTTGATATTCCCCAAACTCTACTCCTGCATCTTCACAGAGTAGTGTGATGATTGAAAGGAAGGCCAGAGAATCCCTCTTGGTCTTCAAAATATTAAGGATGCAGTCACTTATTATCTCCACCACATCAATGTACATATCCATAACTATTCCAAACAGCAATTTAGCCCTCTTCATTGCCAAGGTTGAACTGTGTTTTACTGGCATGAAAGAATTCAAGATGAACATGTGTCAGGCTTCTAATTTATTATTGAGTAATCTATAATATTTTACACTTGTTCAATGTTAATTGAAGGATTATTTGGTATTGGAATATATTTAGATGGAGTTTGAAATTATTTATAAAAAAAAAAAAAAAAAAAAAAAAAGTGAACAGTACCGTATGAACAGTGCAATGAACAGTGCAATGAACAGTGCAACCGCGTATGAACAGTGCAATGAACAGTGCAACCGCGTATGAACAGTACAAACCGTGTATGAACAGTGCAATGAACAGTGTAAACCGCGTACAAACCGTGTATGAACAGTGCAAACCGCGTATGTACAGTGACAGCTGACGTCATCGGTGACGTCACAGTGTACAGTACAAACCGCGTATGAACAGTGACAACCGCGTATGTACAAAGGCGTGTACAAGTGTTTTCCGCATGAATAGTGCCTGAACAGTATTTTCCGGCATGAACAGTAAGGCGGTGAACAGTGTTTTCCGTCGGTGAACAGTAATTTCGGCGTGAACAGTAAATTTCGAAAATTTTCTATAAAAAGGGGGCTTCACACGAAATTTTCATTTCTTCACCTCTATCCAAGGTTCTCAAAGGTTCTAAGGCCATAAACCACCATTTCTCTCATACTAAACCTTCCTAAACTTAGATTTCTCGTCGATCTCGAGATTCTACATCTATTCGAAGTATTGGAAGTAAGTTTCTTTAAGTTTGAAGCTAGATTTACCGTTCGTTTCTCTTCTCCTTCTCTTTCTTATAGAAATTCATGGTGTTCTTAGGAGAAACTCCGTTCTAAAGCTGAATCTTCGGTGAATTTTTGTTATAATCAAGTAATATTCGGTAGATCTAGTGTGAATCATCTTTCTGAGGTAAGGGGAGTTTACTTTAACCTATGAACTATGTTTTGAACGGTTTAATATGCTATTTCAAGATATTTTGATATGATTTTGTTAGATCTATTGAATAAAAAGCTATTTTCTAAGTCAGAATCGTTGTTAATTAGTTTAAAATGCTGAGATTTTGGCCGATCTATTATAAACTTGCCGTAGTTGAGCCGTTAAAATAATTTTGGTGGCGTGCATCATGCTGAGATATAAGTTTTGCATCATTATAGAGCAGAGTTACATGTTTAGGTGGGTAGACATGTAACGGTAAGTTCATCTTGAGTTGTCTTTGTCTTGTCGGATCCAGATACCGGAATGGGTCGCTCCCGGACCGGCTCGGTTCCTTCTGGATTAATTAGGCTGTGAAACCAGTTGGAAGCCGTTTTCATGCTGTGCATTAGATGGGCTGGAAATGCATGGGGTTATTGCTGTGAAAAATATTTTGCTCTATATATATATAATTTTATTTTATGTTTGGTAAGCTCACCCTTGCATTTCTTTCTATGTCGTTGTGTGCGTGTGTCGCGATGATCGTACGGTGGTACGTGAGCGGATGTAGCAGTGTTGCATCTACTTCACAGCCGAGGGGCCAGTGAAGAAAAGTTAGAAGCTGGAGTTGAGTAATAATGCATCAAAGTCCTTTTTCTTTATATATGAGACCTCATGTCGAGGGAGTCACGTATTATAATTTTTTTTTGGTATTTTGAATATTATAAACTAAATGTAATATTATGTTGATCTGTTGGATATTTGTTGTAAGGAACTTCATTTTTTTTTACTTTGAATGAGAAGAGAATTTTTATACTTATATTCTCTGTTTATTTATCTATTTTAAATAAGTATGTGGTGTAGAAACAATGTTCTCGGTCCCTTATAAAAAGGGGTCGTGACATTTTAGTGGTATCAGAGCATGGTCTAGGTAAACCTACGGGGTGAGGTCGTTAGGCGTCAGTTGTGCATATTAGACATATAAGTTTTAGCTGTGAATCATATATCATAATTTCTATTCATCAAGTTGTGAGGGAACGAGCTTGATCACCTCAGTTCTCAGACACGACAGATGTAGAAAATTTTGGTATATGATACTGGGTGAGCTATAGGCGATTCATGCTACGTGAATAATAGGTTGTTAAGCTAAGATTGTACATGATTGCTGAGATAAATGTGTTTGCTGTGTTGTTTGAAATGCTGATATGACGTTGTGCTCAGTGCTAAATTGATTAAATTGTTATGACATACTAAATATGAATATATTACTGTAAGCTGAATATGTGAATATAGCTATGTGGTGGTATTGCTGAATGTGTTAAACGTTAGTAATTTTAAGCTAGTCTATATATTAGGATGGCTAGACCAAGAGGGTCTGCTGCAAATCCTCCTCCTGCTGATGTGAACCAAATGGCTCATGCCATGGAGGCCATGGCAGCCACTGTTAGGCAGAGTCTAGATATGATTCAGCGAGACAAGCTGCAAATCAAGCCGCTGCTGCGGCACGACAGCAGCAGCTCTCTGCCCAGCTGCACCTCTTCCCGAATACCATGGGTTGTCGAGTTCGTAAAGAATGATCCTCCTCAATTCACGGGAGTGGATGGACCGGATGTCGCCGAACTCTGGATCGTGAGATTGAGAAGATCTTCCTAACCATGGGTTGCGCCGAGGAGAGAAAGGTGATATATGCTACGTATATGCGATAGGGGATGCAGAGATGTGGTGGCACGGAGCTCGTACTATGCTAGAGGCCCGAGGTGAAGTCATTACTTGGGCTGTATTTAGAAGTAGTTTTCTCGGGAAAGTTTTTCCCTTCTCATGTTCGTGCTGCCAAAGAACGAGAGTTTCTAAACTTGGTGCAAGGAAACTCATCGCCTATGAGTATGCAATACGGTTTGAGCGGCTCTACCGATTTTATTCTCACCCGACTTCAGAGGAGTGGAGATGTCGAGGTTTTCGAGACGGGCCGAGAACCGACATAAAGAGGATTTTGATCCCACTCGGGATCACGAGTTTCTTGACTTGGTGGATCAAGCCACCATTATAGAGAGTCTCAATGCGGAGGATGTTGGTGGAGTTGGGAAGGCTCCATCTAGTAGAGCTGCTAGCGATTATGGTAATGGAAGTAAGGGCGCTAAGAAGGGCCCCTACGAGTCGGTCGCTACGCCAACGACGATCTCGATCATATCGATCAAGAGGATCGGCGGCACCGGCCCGGTGCCGGTAGGGACTGCTACTTCTACATTTCAGCCTAGGGGAGCAATTTCTTCTTCTCCTAGAGTCTCGGTCGCATGATTGTCGGATGTTTTAGGTGTGGTGGACCACACTATCCGAGCCGGTGCCCACAGACCGATGTAAGAGTTTGCTTCTCGTGCCGGCAGCCAGGGCACCTTGCAAGGGACCGTCCTACGCCTAGTAGGGCGGTTTCGTCTTACGCTAGCGCCTTGCACGCTATTAGGCCTAAAGCAACTAGGGCTCCAACAACAACCAGATCGAGAGCGGAGGGACATGTATTCACTACTTCTGCATCAGAAGCAGCCCAGGCGACAGATCTTGTTCAAGGAACAGCGGTAGTGGCAGATACTTTTCTTTCTGTATTATTTGATTCTGGAGCCACACACTCTTTTATTGCGGACAATTGTGTGAGAAACTTAGGATTACCGGTGGGCGATCTAGGATGTGATTTAGTAGTATCGACACCTACTTTAAGTTCAATTAAGACTTCGACGGTTTGTGTTAGGTGTCCCATAGCAATTGAGGAACGAAGATACAAAGTAAATCTTATTTGTATCCCGATGTCAGGGTTAGATGTAATCCTGGGTATGGATTGGCTAACTGCCAATCGTGTGCTAATTGATTGTGGCCGGAGGTGTTTAATCTTTCCTGAGCAGCAAGATTGTGTAGAATTGATTTCTACTAGCCAAGTAGAAACATCCTTAGCTGAGGGAGTATCTTGTTTTGTTTTGTTGGGAGTTATGAATGCAGAAGTGCAGCAAAGCCTTCAGTCAATACCAGTAGTACGAGATTTCCCTGAGATTTTTCCAGAGGATATTCCTGGAATATCTCCACGTAGAGAGGTAGAGTTTGCTATAGATTTGATTCCTGGAGCTGAGCCAGTGTCTGTAGTACCGTATAGAATGGCGCCAAAAGAGTTAATTGAGCTTAAGGAGCAGATCGAGGATCTAATGCGTAAACAGATGATTAGACCAAGTGTATCGCCTTGGGGAGCCCCAGTTCTCTTGGTGAAAAAGAAAGACGGAAGTTCTAGATTATGTGTGGATTATCGCAAGTTGAATAAGTTGACAATTAAGAACAAGTACCCATTGCCGCGAATCGATGATTTGATGGACCAGCTGAGAGGTGCTAAGGTATTCTCTAAAATTGATTTGAAGTCAGGTACCATCGAGATCCGAGTGAAGGATGAAGATATTCCTAAGACTGCTTTTCGCACTAGATATGGTCATTATGAGTATATAGTGATGCCTTTTGGAGTTACAAATGCTCCAGCTGTGTTTATGGACTACATGAATCGGATCTTTAGACCTTTTCTGGATCGATTTGTGGTAGTCTTTATTGATGATATTTTAATTTATTCTAGTTCGTCAGAGGAACATGAAGAGCATTTGAGAACTGTACTTAATGTTTTAAGGGAAAAACAGTTGTATGCTAAACTGTCTAAGTGTGAGTTTTGGCTAGAGGAAGTGAAGTTCCTTGGTCATGTTATTTCAGCTAAAGGAATTGTAGTTGATCCTTCCAAAGTTGAAGCGGTGTTGCAGTGGGAAAGGCTGAAGACAGCCTCAGAGATTCGTAGTTTTGTGGGCCTAGCAGGTTACTACCGGAGATTTATAGAGGGATTCGCGAAGATAGCTGCACCATTAACACGGTTAACTCGCCGTGATCAACCCTTTGTGTGGACTGAGGAATGTGAGCAAAGCTTTAATGAGTTAAAACAGAGACTAACTTCTTCGCCGGTGTTGATTCTCCCTGATACTAGTCGACCGTTTGAGGTGTACTGTGATGCTTCTCATCAGGGATTGGGATGTGTGTTGATGCAAGATAAGAGAGTGGTAGCTTATGCATCTCGTCAATTACGAACTCATGAGCGAAATTACCCGATTCATGACCTTGAGTTAGGCTTGTAGTCTTTGCTCTGAAGGTGTGGCGACACTATCTTTATGGAGCTCAGTTCGATGTATATAGTGATCATAAGAGTCTGAAGTATTTATTTGATCAGCGAGAGTTAAATATGAGGCAGAGACGTTGGGTGGAATTCCTTAAGGATTATGATTTTCAGCTCCAATACCATCCAGGAAAAGCTAACGTGGTGGCCGATGCATTAAGTAGGAATGTGGTTCAGGCATTCTCCCTAAGAGTCAGTGAAACCCTTTTGGTAGAACAATTCCGAGACCTGAACATACATGTGGACTTATCACCCGAAAAGATTAGTTGTAGCCGAATTGTGGTGACTAATAATTTCTTACAGAAATTAAAGATAAACAATTGTGGGATCCAATGTTATGTCGGATTGTATTTCTCTTAGGGACAGATAAGACAAAGAGTTTCAGTAAAGGTGTTGATGGTATTCTCAGATGTCAAGGTCGAGTTTGTGTCCCTAGAGATACTGAATTAAAGAGAGCAATTCTAGAAGAAGGACATAAGGGTAGTCTCAACATTCATCCTGGTGTTACCAAGATGTATTAAGATTTAAAGCAGATGTTTTGGTGGCCAGGCATGAAGTGAGAGATAGCTGAGTTTGTTAAAGCCTGCTTGACTTGTCAAAAGGCAAAAGCGGAGCACCAAAGCCCTCCAGGAGAGTTACAAACGATGGAAATTCCAGAGTGGAAGTGGGACCATGTGACTATGGACTTTGTGTCCCATCTACCTAGAACAGTTAGGAATCATGATGCAGTGTGGGTCATAGTTGATAGGCTAACCAAGAGTGCACATTTCTTACCAATTAACATGACCTTTAGCTTGGAGAAATTAGCAGAATTGTACATTAGAGAGATTGTCAGGTTGCATGGAGTACCTTCTAGTATTATCTCTGATAGGGATCCTCGATTCACTTCCCAGTTTTGGCAGAGTTTCCAAGAATCTATGGGCACACGTTGAGGTTGAGTTCGCATACCATCCGCAAACAGATGGTCAATCTGAGCGTACTATTCAAACCTTAGAAGACTTATTGCGGACTTGCATTGTAGAGCAGAGGAGTAATTGGGAGGATATGCTTCCTTTGGTAGAATTCACTTATAATAATAGCTATCATTCGAGTATAGATATGGCACCATTTGAAGCTCTGTATGGTAGAAGGTGTAGAACCCCTATCTGTTGGTTCCAAGATGGAGTACATTTGATGGTTGGACCTGAAATGCTGCAAGAAACTAAGGAGAAAGTTGAACTTATTAGAGAAAAGCTAAGAGCTACCCAAAGTCGACGTAAATCTTATGCCGACCGACGAGAAGATCCCTAGAATTTGAGGTTGGTGATCATGTATTCTTAAGAGTATCACGCACTACGGGTGTGGGGCGAGCCTTAAGAGCCAAGAAGTTAACACCTAAGTTCATAGGACCGTATCGTATATTACATCGTCGAGGACCGTAGCCTATGAATTAGCGTTACCACCTCGGTTATGCGGAATACATAATGTTTTCCATGTGTCGCAGTTAAAGAAGTATGTTCCAGATTTGTCTCATGTAATTAAGCCTGATGTTGTGGAGTTACGAGATGACTTGTCTGTGGAGGTCCCAGCTGCTCGTATCGAGGAAACTAGAGTTAAGAAACTTAGAGGTAAGTCTATTCGGTTAGTAAAGGTTGTTTGGGACCAAATAACTGGTGATGCCACATGGGAGTTAGAAGAAAGAATGAGAGAGTTGTACCCTCATCTTTTCTCTGGGGAATGAAATTTTCGAGGACGAAAATTTATTTTCGGGGGAAGAATTGTCAGGCTTCTAATTTATTATTGAGTAATCTATAATATTTTACACTTGTTCAATGTTAATTGAAGGATTATTTGGTATTGGAATATATTTAGATGGAGTTTGAAATTATTTATAAAAAAAAAAAAAAAAAAAAAAAAAAAAAAAAAAAGTGAACAGTACCGTATGAACAGTGCAATGAACAGTGCAACCGCGTATGAACAGTGCAATGAACAGTGCAACCGCGTATGAACAGTACAAACCGTGTATGAACAGTGCAATGAACAGTGTAAACCGCGTACAAACCGTGTATGAACAGTACAAACCGCGTATGTACAGTGACAGCTGACGTCATCGGTGACGTCACAGTGTACAGTACAAACCGCGTATGAACAGTGACAACCGCGTATGTACAGTGCGTGTACAGTGTTTTCCGGCATGAATAGTGCCTGAACAGTATTTTCCGGCATGAACAGTAAGGCGGTGAACAGTGTTTTCCGTCGGTGAACAGTAATTTCGGCGTGAACAGTAAATTTCGAAAATTTTCTATAAAAAGGGGGCTTCACACGAAATTTTCATTTCTTCACCTCTATCCAAGGTTCTCAAAGGTTCTAAGGCCATAAACCACCATTTCTCTCATACTAAACCTTCCTAAACTTAGATTTCTCGTCAGATCTGAGATTCTACATCTATTCTGAAGTATTGGAAGTAAGTTTCTTTAAGTTTGAAGCTAGATTTACCGTTCGTTTCTCTTCTCCTTCTCTTTCTTATAGAAATTCATGGTGTTCTTAGGAGAAACTCCGTTCTAAAGCTGAATCTTCGGTGAATTTTTGTTATAATCAAGTAATATTCGGTAGATCTAGTGTGAATCATCTTTACGAGGTAAGGGAGTTTACTTTAACCTATGAACTATGTTTTGAACGGTTTAATATGCTATTTCAAGATATTTTGATATGATTTTGTTAGATCTATTGAATAAAAAGCTATTTTCTAAGTCAGAATCGTTGTTAATTAGTTTAAAATCTTTGAGATTTTGGCTGATCTATTATAAACTTGCCGTAGTTGAGCTGTTAAAATAATTTTGGTGGCGTGCATCATGCTGAGATATAAGTTTTGCATCATTATAGAGCCGAGTTACATGTTTAGGTGGGTAGACATGTAACGGTAAGTTCATCTTGAGTCTTTGTCTTTGTCTTTGTCTGGATCCCGATACCGAATGGGTCGCTCCGGACCGGCTCGGTTCCTTCGGATTAATTAGGTGTGAAACCGGTTGGAAGCCGTTTTCATCTTTGTGCATTAGATGGGCTGGAAATGCATGGGGTTATTCTTTGTGAAAAATATTTTGCTCTATATATATATAATTTTATTTTATGTTTGGTAAGCTCACCCTTGCATTTCTTTCTATGTCGTTGTGTGCGTGTGTAGCGATGATCGTACGGTGGTACGTGAGCGGATGTAGCAGTGTTGCATCTACTTCACAGGTGAGGGGCCGGTGAAGAAAAGTTAGAAGTTTGGAGTTGAGTAATAATGCATCAAAGTCCTTTTTCTTTATATATGAGACCTCATGTCGAGGGAGTCACGTATTATAATTTTTTTTTGGTATTTTGAATATTATAAACTAAATGTAATATTATGTTGATCTGTTGGATATTTGTTGTAAGGAACTTCATTTTTTTTTACTTTGAATGAGAAGAGAATTTTTATACTTATATTCTCTGTTTATTTATCTATTTTAAATAAGTATGTGGTGTAGAAACAATGTTCTCGGTCCCTTATAAAAAGGGGTCGTGACAACATGCTTCATACCTTGACAAAAGGTAGAAGTTCTTAGTGATTATACATTTTGGCTTCTTGGCCTGATTCAACTTCCAAGTTGTACCTGGCCTGCCAATTTTCTCCAAAATCTGCACATAACCAATATCAGAACTCTTCCTGAATGAGGTGAAATCCAGCTATACAGGGTGTTTTTCAGCATTGATTTCTAGCACCCTGTTGATATTGGCAGGACTGAAGTCTATCCTCATCCCTTTGACCATTATGCTGTATCTAGGGAATTGAGTTCCCTTGAACCTCATGGCATTTGCATAAAACTCCTGAGTTATTTCTCTCCATCCCAGGCCAACTGCAAAATAGAAGAAATCCCATCCCATCTTTTGAATCCTTTCTTTGTATTCTGGATAATTGTCCCCAGCAATTTTGAATGCTCTATCAGGGATAATTTTCCTCCTCAGGATATTGGCTTTAAAGAAGTTTTCGTAAGCAATGCTCTTGAACCTTGGGTCATGTATTGCAGAGGGTAAGGAGCTTGAAGGTGTAGCTTCTCTGGTCTGAGGTGATGGAGAAGGTGAAGGTGCAACTTCTTTGGTCTGAGGTGGTGGAGAAGGTGAAGGTGCAGCTGATCTTGGTTGAGGTGGGCCAAAAATTTCAATGGGTGAAGAGCTTGAGACACCATCAGTTCTGGTCCTCTTCGCTGGTCTAGCTTGAAGATTTTTGCTAGATGTCCTTCTTAGAGTGTTGGAAGATGTAGCTTGCTTCTTCTTAGAAGGGCCCACAGGTGTATTGAAAGAAGTTCTAACCATTTTTCAATCTCTGCAAAAAAGGAAGTAATTGACAGTTTAAAATTTTAGTGCATAATGATAATTTTATACTGCAGAAAGTGCAATCAAGCAGTTTGCAGAAATTTAATTTTTCTAACACTATACATCATGCAGTTTGCTAATAATATCATTCAACATTCAAATACCCACACCCAGCTGCACAAACTTAAGCATTCACAGTCAAAGCATACAAAATCTTACTGTAGGAGTTCAGAGTGCACACTTTTAGAAAATATCAGGTTAACGCCTAGAGATTATTACATGACTTTGACCAAATTCCAATATAATTATGTAATTTCAGCAAAAGATTACAAGGTTTTAGCCAATTTTCAACCAAGTATGCACTTCAATTCTTCCCAGCATAATTTCTAACTCAATTTTATCACATTCCTGCATTCTAATTTCCAATCCCACCTTTTCAAAAATTTCTATTGTTATCAACTCAGATTCTGCAGAGATTTGGTTCATATAGTATAATGTGATCTCAACTATCCCATCAAATTAGCATACATGACAGGGAACACCTATTTAGAGTATTATCCATTCTATTATTGAACCAAATAGCCTTAGAACATGAATTCAAGTCTGCTATCAGAATATGTAATATATAGATGCAATAGTACAGATGCACAACATTAAACAATCAAATTCAGAGGAATTTTAATATTCCTAATTTGGAAGTTTAGGGTGCGTTCACTATCACAAAGAAATAGGGTAGCGCAGAGCAATATTTTCAAGTTTCAACCAATTTTCAAACATAGTTTTGCAACTCAATCATTTTCAGCAAAAAGCTATTTTGTCAAAGTAATGCAGAGTTTATTGTCCTGGTATTTTTGAAGCATTCAATTGTATTACAAGTAGCATACGGTTGCAGTTAATCTCATTCAACAATTTCAGTTCAAATATTTTCACTGAAGTCTTTTTAGGTCATCCCAATTTTTGCAGAATTTTTGTTTAAATATTGTGCAATGCAGATTCAAATTCTCTTAAAAAAAATTTAAATGATAGGGAACACTTATTTAGTGTATTGTTCATGCTATTATTGAGTCAAATAACATCAGAACAGTGCCCATTACCCTATTCAATATTTTTCCTAAACTTCAAACACAGAAAACCCTAACTACAGTTTCAGAGGGATGAGGGTAAAAGTACCTTGCAGGAAGATGTAGAAATGTATGGAAATGCTTGCTGCTGCTAGGTCAACGCATGGAGGGAGTGAAATTTATAGAGAAAGCTCAGAAAGAGATGACGTTTTAAGAGTGACAAGTGTGTTCGTGTTTACTCTAAGGAGCATTTATAGCTATGCTTGGCACGTGACGACTTTTAAAACAAAAAATAAACGTTGCAAAATTAATTAGTCCCAACGTCATCACTATTTTTTAGCAGAGTGAGTGTTCCAGAGAGTTGATTTTTCAGAGTGTGGAGCTGATAACGCGCAATATAGTGACAACTTTTTTCAATAAAAGGATTAACGCAGAAATATTGGAAGTTTACTTACCTGTGCATATCCACTTTTGCCAATAAAAGGAAGCGTTCCAGAGAGTTAGTTTTCCCATCTTTCTCTGCGTGATCACTTTTATCAGTAAAAGTGATTGTTCCAGAGGAGTGTGTTTACCTTGATGCCTATGCGTGATCACTTTTGTCAGTAAAAGTGATTGTTCTAGCAAAGATCCTCAAAATGCATTCTCTGTGTAGCTTCTTTTCTGTAACAAAGTGACTCTTTTCATTAATCAATTGCTTCAAAACTCTCAATTAACTCACTTCTCAAACTCTAATCCATCAAATACACACTCTAAACATTGAATCTCAATTCAAGTATCCCAAATGCACCATAGAAAATCAGATGCAGCAGAATATTCACATACATTATGCAGAAAAACATAAAACTGAGGAATTTGACTATGCAGAATTCTAAAATACTATACATAGCTACAATTGGGTTAGAAATGTGAGTTGCCTCTCACAAAGCGCTTCTTTAATGTCACTAGCTTGACATTAGTTGTTCCTTACTCAAAAGGAACCAATTTCAAGCATAAGATGTTCCTTGTAAACTCCTCTCCATGATAGATCTTCAATCTTTGGCCATTGACCTTGAATTCTCTCTCTGTTTTCTGATCCTTTATAAGGATTGCTCCAAAGGGAGAAGTCTCCTTAATCAAAAATGGTCCAGACCATCTGGATTTCAATTTCCCTGGAAACAATTTTAATCTTGAATTGAATAACAGCACTTGTTGCCCAGGTCTGAAATCTTTTTGTAGAATGAACTTGTCATGGATTCTCTTTGTTCTCTCTTTATATAACTTTGCATTTTCATAAGCCTGCTGTTTGAATTCTTCTAACTCATGCAGCTGCAGAACTCTCTTCTTTCCAGTACTTGACAAATCAAAGTTAAGCCACTTGGTAGTTCAGTATGCTCTATGTTCCAGCTCTAAGGGTAGATGACAGGCCTTTCCAAATACTAACTGGTATGGAGACATACCAATTGGAGTTTTAAAAGTAGTTGTGAATGCCCATATAGAGTCATCCAGCTTCTTAGACCAATCTTTCCTTGAGTTGTTCACTACTTTCTCCAAAATTTGCTTGATTTCTCTATTTGACACCTCCACTTGTCCACTTGTTTGTGGATGATATGGAGTAGCAACCTTGTGCTTCTCACCATATTTCATTAATACAGCTTCAAGATACTTGTTGCAGAAGTGAGTACCTCCATCACTTATCAGCACTCTAGCCACACCAAATCCTAAAAAAATATTCTTTCTTATAAAGGAAATCACTACCCTTGCATCATTTGATCTGGTGGGAATAGCTTCTACCAATTTAGATACATAATCTACTGCAACTAAAATGTATTCATATGAGAATGATGGGGGAAATGGTCCCATGAAATCAATCTCCCATACATCAAATAGCTCCACTTCTAGGATGTTGGTTAATGTCAGCTCATGTCTTCTTGAAATATTTCCAGTTCTTTGACATTTATCACAGTTTCTCACATACTTCTTGGCATCTTTGAAGAGTGTAGGCCAAAAGAAACCTGCTTGTAAGACTTTTGGAGCAGTCCTTGAACTTGCATGGTGGCCTCCATATTCTGAATTGTGACAATGCCATAGTATCTCAGCTTGCTCACTTTGTGGAATACACCTTCTAATTAAACCATCCACTCCAATTTTGAACAAATAAGGGTCTTCCCACCACATAGAATTTGCTGTCATGTAAGAACTTCTTCTTTTACTACCAAGTGAACCTCCTTGGAATGAATTGAGTTGCCTTAAAATTTGCAATGTCAGGAAACCAAGGCGTATTTTCCACTGCAAACAGCTTTTCATCTGGAAATTATTCATTTATTTCCAAGGATTCAGTGGTTAAACTCTCCAATGACAATTTGGATAGGTGGTCAACAACACCATTTTCTTTCCCTTTCTTGTCTTTGATTTCTAGCTCAAATTCTTGGAGAAGCAGAATCCATCTTAATAATCTAGGCTTTGCATCTTGTTTTGACAAAAGATACTTAAGAGCAGCATGGTCAGTGTATACAATCACTTTCGAACCCATTAAATATGATATGAACTTATCAAAAGCATATACAATAGCTAGAAGCTCTTTTTTCTGTTGTTGTGTAATTCACTTGTGCAGGATTTAACACTTTGCTTGAATAGTAAATAACATGCAATTTCCTATCTTTCCTCTATCCTAAAACAGCACCAACTGCACTATCACTTGCATCACACATGAGTTCAAAAGGTAATTTTCAATCTGGTTTTGCAAGGATAGGTGCAAAAATCAATTTCTCTTTTAAAACAGAAAATGCATGCAAGCAATTATCATCAAATATGAAATCAGCATCCTTTATAAGTAAATTACTCAGAGGTTTAGCAATTTTGGAAAAATCTTTTATGAACCTTCTATAAAAGCCAATTTGTCCTAAAAAACTTCTAACTCTTTTAACATTGATAGGTAGAGGCAATTTACTAATGACTTCTATCTTAGCTTGGTCCACCTCCATTCCTTTTTCTGAAATTTTGTGACCAAGAACAATGCCTTCTTGTACCATAAAATGACACTTCTCCCAATTCAACACAAGGTTAGTATCTTGACAAAACTGCAAAACAGTGGATAGATTAGCCAAGCAATCATCAAAAGAATCACCAAAAACAGAGAAGTCATCCATGACCACCTCTATAATGTTTTCTACCAAGTCAGAAAAAATAGAAAGCATGCACCTTTGGAAAGTGGCAGGGGCATTACATAAACCAAAAGGCATTCTCCTATATGTAAAGACTCCAAATGGACATGTAAATATAGTCTTCTCTTGAACCAAAGGATCCACGGCTATTTGGTTGTATCCTGAATAACTATCAAGAAAACAATAGAATGAATGTCCAGCAAGTCTCTCTAGCATTTGATCTGCAAATAGTAATGGGAAATGGTCTTTTCTGGTGGCATCATTTAACTTCGTATAGTCTATGCACATTCTCCATCCAGTCACAGTCTTAGTAGGGATGAGTTCATTCTTTTCATTAGCTACAACAGTCATGCCCCCTTTCTTTGGGACAACTTGGACTGGACTCACCCAATTGCTGTCAGAAATTAGGTAGATTATTCCTGCATCTAGCAGCTTCATGACCTCTTTCTTAACTACCTCTTTCATGGTTGGATTCAACCTCCTTTGTGGCTGCATAACAGGCTTAAAATTCTCTTCAAATAAAATTCTGTGCTTACAAAATGAAGGATTTATACCTTTCAGATCTGCAATACTCCGGCCGATTGCAAATTTGTGTTTTCTTAAGATTTGCAGGAGTTTTTCCTCTTGTTCTTCTTTGAGCTCATTGTTGATGATGACTGGATTCTCATGGTTCTCATCCAGAAATGCATACCGCAGGTGGGAGGAAAGCTGTTTCAGCTCTATCTTCTATTTTTCCTCTTCTTTAACATCCTTTTTCAGTTCCTCCTTCACTGAATTTTCTACAGGTTTTTGAATTGGCAGGGCTTCTAATTGCTGCTGCACTTCCATGATGTATTCCTTATTCAGAATTTCAGACTTGACATTTCCTGCAGATATTATTTCTTCTAACACAGCATTTTCATCAAACTCATTAATAGAATAAGGTGGAATAATAAAATCTAAAATGTCTATCTTTATGCATGTACTATCTTCCACAAGATATTTTAAAGCTTCAAATACATTAAATACCACCTTCTCATCCTGGACTCGAAGCATAAGTTCACCTTTCTGCACATCTATTAAAGCTCTCCCTGTTACAAGGAATGATCTTCCTAATATCAATGGAATATTAGCATCCACCTCCATGTCCAGAATTACAAAATCTACAGGAAAAATGAACTTATCAACTTTAACCAATAAGTCTTCAACAACTTCATATGGATAAGTGTATGATCTATCAGCTAGCTGTAGTGTGATGTTAGTGGATTTCACTTCTTCTATGCCAAGTTTCTTCAGAATAGCCAATGGCATCAAATTGATGCTTGCCTCTAAATCACATAGTGCTCTTCCAACTGTGCAATTTCCTATTTCATAAGGGATGCTGAATGATCCAGGATCTTTTAGCTTTTGAGGAAGCTTCCTCTTAAGGATTGCACTGCACTCCTCTGTCAAAGGTACTATTTTGTCGTGCTCTAGCTTTCTTTTTCTGGGAAGTAGTTCTTTCATAAATTTTGCATATGAAGGCATCTGCTCCAAAGCTTCTACAAAAGGAATGTTAATCTGTAATTCTTAAAGATATTCATAAACCTTTCAAATTATTCCTCCTGTTTAGGATTTTGAACCCTTTGAGGATAAGGCAGCCACTTGTATTTTTCTGGATCTATTGACTTGTAAGCATCTTCAAAGAGTTGCTTTTTGGTTTTCCTCTCAGAATTCATAGGAACTTCTTCTTTTTCTTCTGAATGATTTTTCTTCAATAGCTTAAAATTTCCTTGTTGCAAATCTTGTTCAATTTTTGTCTTTGCTGCATCATTTACTTTCTTTTCTGCAGGTTTAGGACTTGCAACCACAGCTCCACTCCTTGTAATTATGGCTTGACATTGCTCCTTAGGATTGAGTATTGTATTGCTTGGAAATCTTCCTTCATCCTTACTGGATAGTTGTTCAGCTAATTGTCCAATTTGTGTTTCCAATTTCTTCATAGAAGCTTCTTGGTTCTTGAAGCTTGTTTGGGTCACCTTCATGAATTGTAACATGGTGTCTTACAACTCAGTCAACCTTTCATTCATAGGCTTTGAAAATTTCTGAATTCCTTGAGGTTGAGTGGATGGATTCCTTTGAAAATAAGACTGTTGTGTTGCTGGACCTGCATTAAAAAAAGGTAAATTGGAGTTAGAATTCTTGGCAGCAAAATACTGATTATTCTAATTAGAATACTGCTGATTTCTATTATTCAAAAATTGAAATCCAGGGATATGAGGGTTATTGTCTCTGAAAATTGTTCATGTAATTCACTTGTTCCTATGGTTCACTTGTAGATGCCTACATGCACCATTTACATGGTTTCTTCCACAAAAATCATAGCTTAGCTAACTGGTAAGCATACTCCCTGTTTGAAGGTTGCTGATTTGTTGACTTAGAGCAGCTATTTGTTCTGAAAACATTTGATTTTGTAGCTGATTCTGTGCAAGAAAAGTTTCCAAAACCTTAGCTTCATAACCAGAGTTTCTTCCTTGATTCCTTGAGTTTGAATTCTGATACATTGAAGATGCCATCATCTCAATAATCTTTTGAGCTTCTTCCAAGGACTTTGTATTTAATGAACCTCCAGCAGCAGCATCAACTATTGTTCTTGTTGCTGCATTCATCCCATTGTAGAAAGTTTCCAATTGCATCCAATCTGAAATACAATGATGTGGACACCTTCTAAGCAATTCTTTGTATCTTTCCCAAGCTTCATATAATGATTCTCCTTCTTGCTGCACAAAGGATGTAATTTCTCCTCTTAGCTTAGTAGCTTTGGATGGAGGAAAGTACTTGGTTAGAAACTTATTCACAAGTTCTGTCCAAATTGTAATGCTTCCTTGTGGTTGAGCTTGTAACCGGCATTTAGCTCTATCTCTCAAGGAGAAAGGGAACAATCTCAGTCTGATTGCTTCTTCATTGACCCCATTTATCCTAACTGTTTCACAAAGTTGTAAAAAATTTAAGATATGTAAGTTAGGGTCATCAGAATTTCCTCCTGAGAACTGATCTTGTTGAACTAAATGTAATAAGGCAGGTTTAATCTCAAAATGATTAGCTTGAATAGTTGGCCTGATTATAGAAGAATTAAAGCCTTGCAAATTAGGAATTGCATAATCCCCTAAGGTTCTATTCCTATTCTGGTATGTCATTTCTGGTTCTTGTTCTGGTTGCCTCAAAGGTGTAATTATTGTTTTTACTTTAAGAGTGTTCTTATTCTTTGGAGCAGGGACAACCTCTAATTCACTATCAGATTCTATGAAATTTTCCAGTCTAGTCTCTCTTTTATGTCTTCTTAAAGTGATATCTATATCAGGATCAAATACTAGAATTGATTTTTTTTTATTTCTACCTCACATACACAATGAATACTGTGAAACTAATAGAAAGAAAATAGAAAACTAAACTATCCTGCAGTATATAGGCTATCTACTTCTAAAAGTATCAAGTTGATCAGAAATCAGAACTACACTAATGCAGAATTAGCTTATTACACTAACTGCAAACAGAAAATTCTAAATGTGATCTAACACTGCAGAAATTCAACTAAACAGAAATTACTCAATCTAACACTGTAGAACTAGTAGGAAGAAAAATAGAAAATTGAATTGAATCACAGTATATATGCAAACTGACTATTGCTAACAATGTCAATTCTATCAGAATCAGAAATTCACAAAATGAAAAAAATATAGAAATTATGCAAAATGAAATTATGCAGAAACTGAAAAATGAAATTATGTATAAAATGCAAAAGAATGCAGAAACTTTATGCAGAAGACAACAAAAATTATGCAAAAAACTACATAAGATGCAGAAAAATCTCACAGAAAAACTTGAAAGCAAAACAGTAAAAATAAATGCTCAATCTAGCTACTTTTCTGCTACTAATGATATTGAAATTCAAAATTTCCCGGCAACGGCGCCAAAAAATTGTTATTAGCAATCCAAACACTAGCAAGTGCACTAGGATTGTGGCAAGTAATGAGTAATTTTTAAGAACAGAATATCGTCTCCATAGGGAATTTAGATTTCAAGTATAAATTCACAAAATTGTAACCATTTGAGTCATACGAATTTGGGAGGAGAGTTGTAACATATAAAAGTAATAAACCAAAACAATTAAGAGTAAAGAAATCTTGAAGAAAAACAGATCAATGAATGTAATGTGAGATGAGAAATGGATTGAAAGGTAGCTAGGAATTTACTTCATAAGAATATCAATATTAATTTAATTATGCTTCTGAAAATTCAAAAACTTGGTTAATTGACAATTAGTATCAATAGCCAAAGGTTAATCCCTTAACTCATTGACCCTAAAAAGCAACTAAACCACCCTAATCTCTTAGGTGAAGTTTAATTTCAAGTTGCATTAAGACTTAGAACCTTAAGATTGCAGAATTAGGTCTCCTTATCCCTAAGAAATCCCCAAATTCTGATTGCTAACTCAGATCGGAGAATCAAATCCAACTTCCATTGGTAATTGTTCCTCTTTGATGAATCATACAAATTTCCATTCATAGATTGCAAGAAAAACAGAATTCACAATTCAATTAATCCAAGAACTCAAAATTCAGAAGCAAGAGTCAAATCAATACATCAATTCGAGTTCCATAAACTCCTAACTACAAGAAAACTACTCAGACATGGGAGAAGAGAAAGAGAAAGAAGAAGAAGAAGAAGAAGAAGAAGAAGAAAACTCCAAGAAGCCATGGCCAAAAGCTCCAATCCAATTCCTCTTTATGGAAGCTTCAAGACTTGACCCCAATCTTCTCTCTCAATCTCTCTCAACGACAATCTAATAGAAAAAATGGAAAATGAATGAAAGACCCCGAGATCTGAGCTCAAAACATGTATTTATAAAAATCCTAATTCTTGGCGTTATCACTCTTGCTGATAAGAGTGGCCATGCAGAAGGTCGCGATGTTGTGTGTAATCACTTTTATGAGTAAAAGTGGTCACGCGCAACTTGCCAAGTTTAGGACTCTCTGGAATATCCACTTTTAATGATAAAAGTGGTTATGCAGAATACTCTGAAACTTCACCTTCTCTGGAACGCTTACTTTCGCTAGCAAGAGTGACCACGCAGAGTATACTAATATTCTGCCTTCTCTGGAACGCTCACTTTTGCTGATAAAAGTGGTTATGCCAGGCCTGCTGAGTCTGAAACGTTCACTTTCAGTGATAAGAGTGGTAACGCAGAGCATCCTGATATTTTCACTCTCTGGAATGATCACTTTTGCTTGTAAGAGTGGTAACGCCTAGGCTTCACTTCTTCTTTGAGTTCTGGAGTGATCACTTTCACTAACAATAGTGATCACACCCAGCCTGCATTTCTTTGTTCTTGTGTTTTGGAGTCCAGATGATAACATACACCCAGTTCATCAGTTAGCATGATATTGTCCGCTTTGGGGGTTAACCCCTCACGGTTTTGTTTCTCCCAGATATGACACACTAGGAAAAGGCCTCATGCTAGAAGGAATGACGCCATAGATATTTAAAGATTGATAAGTCACTCCCCCCAACTGATGTGGGACTCATCATCCCCTCTCTCTTAAGAGAGTCTGCCACGGACGCATCGATAAGGCACTTAAGCGGCCACGGATACGCCGATAAGGTCCATTGGCTCAAGCCTAGGCTCTGATACCAAATGATAACATACACCCAGTCCACCGGTTAGCATGATATTGTCCGCTTTGGGGGTTAACCCCTCACGATTTTGTTTCTCCCAGATATGACACACTAGGAAAAGGCCTAATGCTAGAAGGAAGGACGCCACAGCTATTTAAAGACTGATAAGTCACTCCTTCCAACTGATGTGGGACTCATCATCCCCTCTCTCTTCAAGAGAGTCCGCCACGGACACACCGATAATGCACTTAAGCCGCCACGGATACGCCGATAAGGTCCATCGATTTCGGCCCAGGCTCTGATACCAAATGATAACATACACCCAGTCCACCGGTTAGCATGATATTGTCCGCTTTAGGGGTTAACCCCTCACGGTTTTGTTTCTCCCATATATGACACACTAGGAAAAGGCCTCATCCTAGAAAGAAGGACGCCACAGCTATTTAAAGACTGATAAGTCACTCCTCCCAACTGATGTGGGACTCATCACCAGACTTGCTACTTTCCTCTTCCTTTTCATCAAGCCTCCATTTTCATGAACCTTGCTCGAATTATTCCTTCAAAAACAAGATCAAAAACTTAATTTCTAAGCTAAAATTTCATCATTTCTAAAATAACTATAAATTGAAAGAAAACTTCAAATCATTCTTTTTTTTTAACTTTTCTGCTTTCTTCATATATTTTCCTTATCAAATAAGTTAGAATTATGCTAAAATATCAGTAAAAATATGGATTCATCAATAGTACTCTTTTCATTATATCTAAATTGATTTGACTAATTATTTTTAAAATTTTCAATTTATCCATAGTATTTAAATTATATATTTTATTTAATATTATAAATCTAATTTGAATTTAATTATATTTATATTAAATAAGACAGACAATCCTACAACAATAAAAAAAATTAATCTATGAATAAATACATCATTTATATTTGATTATATAAAAATATTACTTACATATTAATCAATATAAACTATAAAATTATTCTGATAAATATAATTTTTATAAATAATAACTAAAATATAAACTTATAATTTTTTTAGAAAATCGTCAATTCATAAAAACATCAAAATAATATACACGTTCTTAAAAACATAATTAAAACAATTAAAAATATTTCTAAATTCAAGAAAACTTTTTTTAAAATTTGATATTAAAAATTATTAAAAATTTTAAACATAATAAAAATATTTTTTAATAACTTTTAAACTAATAATAAATAATATAATTTTTAAATATATCAAAATATAGTGCTAATATTTAGTTTGAGATATTTAGATCGTGTATAAAAAAATGATCCTCGCATTTTTAATTGATATTACTCCAGAAAATAACTACAAATAATTGAATTAAAAAAAAAATCCAAACATTCATTTGGTGCTGAATAAAATTATCCTAAGTTCCGTCAAATGCTGATTTGATAGGCCATCATTACCCTGTCATTGTCTTTTCATTTTTTTTTAGTTAATTTTTTTTTCAAACATTTCATGGTTGATATGTTTAGGGTTGCTTTTTGTATTTTTTTTTAATATTACAATTTTTTATGATTTTTAAAATATTTTTAATAAAAAAATTAAATTATTAAAAAATAAAAATATAATATTTTTTGAAATTAAACAATTATATATATATATATATTTTTCAAATTTTATCATAATTTTTTATTTTTATTTTTTATCATTGTTACATTTCGTTATTCCTTTTTACTACTTTAAATTTTGTTGTTATGCTATTATGACTTTTTTCAAGTGTGTTTTAAATATTGTTATTTTTTAATACATTGATTATATTAAATGTATAATAGAAAACTTGATTTCTTATTAAAAATTATGTCTTTATTGGCCTTTATTAATACGTTAATTTCTAACTTAATTTTTAAAATTAAATTAATTTATAAATTTATATTTCCACATTTCATTAGGTTAAAAAAGAGACTTTACAGCAGTAATATTAAAATTAATTTACAACTCTCACCGATTGATCATGTGCTAGATGATGAAATCAAATTAATTTATAAATTTAACTTTTTATATTTTGAATTATTAATTAATTTTAATTTTTCAAAACTAAATTTTTACAGTCTTAAAAGTAAATTTTTAGAATTAAGATTTTACACTTCTGAAATTTAGTTTTTCATGCTTTTGGAATTTAATTTAAAAAATAATTAAATATTTTGATGTATATTTTTAAATTTAAATTTTCATAAATATTTTTAAGCTTTAAATTCTGTATTAAAATTAAAAATAATAAAAAGATAAAGTAAAGTTTTGTTCTTATCATCATGAAACAAATTATTAAGATTTTTGTAATGAAATGTGAAAAAAAGTGCAAAAAATAACTCCCTATAGTCCTATTTTAACATGAAATAACATTCTCTTCCGTAAATGGGTTTTAAGATTTGACAAGGAAGGACTTACCTTTTCACTATCGTTTCCACGCATTCAGACGAATCCCCGTTGATATTGCCTAGCATTGTCATTTTGCTTTCTATGACAATAATAGTTTTCCAAATTGACAAGAGATGTAATTAATTAATGGCCCACTGACTTATTCATGTCACATGAATGACAACTTCGTTGTCGCTTGTCAATGGCAAAAGCTAAGTAGCTGTGCGCGACTCAGGTTGTCGGTTGGAGGACTACCAGCCAAGATAATAGTGGCACAATAATTGATGTTTTTCGGTCAGAGTAGAATTACAATTTTCAACTCATGCTTGAAATTATGGGTGATAAGATATTTTATAAGGCACTAGGCAGTGAGTGATGTGCCCAACATCAGAGTTGAATAGAAATTTGTTTATAGTGATATGGTTTTTTGATGGCACGTGATTGATGTGTCACAATAATTGTTGGGTCCTACGTCAGAATACAAATGTGAAATTCAAATTGATTATTCGAGATTCTCCAAATAAAAAAAAGAGTACACATCATGATGCCATTGAACTCTATTAATGAGAACTGAGAAAGTTTTGACATTTCAGGGGTTGCAAAATTTTATGTTAGGCCATAAAGAGAGTGCACCTTAATCGATCATTGGTTCCTGACGATTCCATTATCCCCAACCATGCGAGAAGATCAATTCACTTTTGAACCGAAATACTTGGAAGAAAATGAATTAAGCGAAGAATGTAATGAGATAATAGCAACCTTACCAATGGAAAGGGGTTGGGTTGCAACCCATCTCCACCAATACCAAGGGTTTTGGCACAATCCTAGGCAGCTTCAAGGAGTTTTATCTTGTCAAAAGCACTTTCAGGCCCATGATACCGACATCATCATTGTAACCACTCCTAAATCAGGCACCACCTGGCTCAAGGCTTGGACATTTGCATTACTTAATCGCAAGCAATACCCCACAAACGTCCAAAACCATCCTTTGCTCACTAGCAACCCACATTTTCTTGTACCCTTCTTAGAACTAAAGCTTTACGTTGAAAAAGACTCTCTTCCTGACCTGAATTCAATGTCCCCCCCAAGACTCTTCGCTACCCATCTCCCTTATGTCTCACTCCCAAAATCAGTGACTGAGTCAAATTGTAAGATTGTTTATTTATGTAGAGACCCCAAAGATGCCTTCATTTCACTTTGGCATTTCACAAACAAGCTGAGGCCCGAAAATAAAGGAGCCCTTTCACTGATGGAGGCTTTTGAGAAGTTCTGTAGAGGAGTGAGTCTGTGTGGGCCATTTTGGGACCATGTTTTGGGCTATTGGAAAAAGAGCATTCAAAAGCCTCAGAAAATTATGTTTATGAGGTTTGAAGAAATGAAAATGAAGCCTAGTCTTGCTTTGAAAGAACTAGCTAGGTTTGTGGGCTTCCCATTCTCCAAAGAAGAAGAGGATTCAGGCATGGTGGATGATATCTTGAAGCTTTGTAGTTTCGATAATTTGAGCAACTTGGAAGTGAATAAGAATGGGAAACTTTCATCTGGTGAAGAACACAAAGCTTTCTTCCGTCGTGGCCAAGTTGGAGATTGGCAAAGTCATTTCACAGCAGAGATGATTGAACAACTTAACACAATCACTCATAACAAATTGGCTGTACACGGATTGAGATTTTAGTATTATGTGTGCGAAATATTTTCCTTTTAAATCTAGCTTTTATGGTGTGGAAGAAAATAAACGAGAGAGGAACTCACGTTTCCCATTTCCCACTTGCAAGTGCGTAACTAATTTCAAATACATGAATAATAAAGCTATTATTCTGCATGCATTTTGATCTATATAGCTGACGCGTTGTGGTTGCCTAATGTTACACAAAGTTTTCTTCCCACACTTCACAATAACTTAGTTATCACCGCTCATTCTTAATTTGTGTTTCGATTTCAGTATGTGTAAGACTCAACTTTGGTAACATCAAATAATTTCTCCTTTATACCTTTATTTTGGGACAATGAAGGTTCGTTATCGCATGGACACTCCTTGTAATATTTACCGCATAGACCATACTTTATGTAAACCAGGAGCATGATCGTAGTGCTCTTCGGCGCATTATAATGAATTTGATGTTTGGGATAACTTACTATCTTGGTCTGCTTCACAACCATCTCGTGGATCTCTCTATCTGTGAAATTTTGACCTAGCTCTTTCGCAATGCGCTTGATGTCTGCTACAGATATCTTTCCCTGAATTGACCACAGGCAATAAGAATCAATAAGTACAGGTGAAATATAGCACTAAATAACCTTACGTTTTTATCCTGATCAATAATATGGAAAGATTTCATGAGGTCCTTTTTAATATCAGCATAAATACCAACAACAAGAGCACACCTTATGCACTCCAAGACAGTAAAGAGATATCCAAATGACACGACAGTCCATAAATGCATTCCCACTTTATTCCAGTAGACTAACAGTGACATTCAATGACTCACAGTTTTCAAAGAAGAGCACACACTTCAGATAGTGTGTCACATTGTTTCACTTTAGATACCATAAGAAGAGGTGTCTTCAAAAAGATTACTAAAACACTACCATTTTAACAACTAAAAATTAACATTAAGAAAAAATATCTTTAATCATCATCAAGCGCCATAGATACTATAAAAGTAATATCTTGTTGAGACGCTATTTCTATAAAATAAATAAATATCTAATTAGTAATTATTTATCAACTCGTAATATAGTTAATAATAACATGATGAGTGTTCTTAACTTACTCAAATTTCTTAAGCTCTTCAAATTCCTCATTTGAAAATAATAGTGAAGAATATCTCTTAAGTCAATCTTGTGCAAATAGGTGCTTCTACTATTCTAGGTGTTAAGGAAGTACGGTAAGAATCGAGTACCCTTCCTCACTTACTAAAGGCAGATTCAAAGGCTACACTGGATATAGGTATTGTCAACACTTTTCTTGCAATGCTTGCAAGAATTGAAAATCAACTTAAGTTTAACTTACACTAATTCAAGATATCAAAATTTTTTGTGCTCTCTTAAGTTTCATGTCTAAACTTTGAAGCGTGTCAACAAGTTTTGTATTTACAATAAACACACAATTATAGAAAAATAATCTTATTGTGGAAAATCAATGTGCTCAGTTTTCATAATATTGTAGAAAACCTATTGAAGAGCATGGAAAAAGAGTACTTGCAAGGTTGCGAGTAATTTTCACTATAAGCTAGTTGACATTGTTGATAGAAATCTAGGGTTCAGAGGAAGGAGAAGAAAAAATCTGCTTTTCTCAAATCATATCCACTTTTGATATATGGATTAGATTCATATTTAAGTGTTTTTTTTCATTGAATTAGGTTATCCAGTTTCTTCAAAATTTAGATTTATAAATTTAGTTGGGCTTCAGTTACGGACTGGGCCTTTATATTTAGATTTTTTGCTCACTCCTACTAAATCATAATTAACAATAATTAAAAGCTCAATCGATCATATATTAATCTTTTGTATGTAGTTTGACCAACAATTTTTGGATACCATATCTTCAAAGTACAAGTTTGATGAACAGCTTCTTTTTACAAAAAAGTATTAAAAGAACTGTTTAAAGTTTTATATAAATAAAAAGGTTAATAATGAGATCATAATTATTTATAATAAAAAATATTTTAAACAAAGAATTTGCACATTGTATGGATTATTAACTACCTATTATTAATTACAATACTTAATTTTTCTAAAATTTATTAAATTAATAAAAAATAATTTTTACTTAATTATTTAAAATTTTATTTAAATACAAAAAATTTATAGAAAATCAAAAATGTTACAAATCTAGCAATCCATATATGTATGTTGAAGCCTTAGAATTGTAGAATCCAATACAATTGGAATTAATAAAAAATAATATTTGTAAAAGTTATAGCTAAAAGAGTAGTCAAAAGAGTAGTCAGAGGTTAGAATAACAAAAAATACAAAATTAAAGTATTTATTTGTAACAAGCCTAATTTATTCAAATAATTAGAAAATGGTAAAAATTCAAAAAATAAACCATATAAAAAGTGTTTAGAAATCAAAATAAAACTATAAATGTAAACATAAAATATGTTATATCGAATTCCCCCATACTTAAGACTTAGCCCGTTAGGGCAAATCACAAGATCAAATCACAGGGAATCAAAAACAAATTAAGCTATGTACAAAGCTAACCAAGTTCAAATATCATAACTACAATGAAAATCAATCCTCACACTCCAAATTGATAAATGAATTTATCAAATCAAGTAAATGAACTGTAAGAGATAGATTTCTTATATAACATACTCTCAATCACTCAAGTGTATAAGGTAAAGTGTATCGCTCAAAATGCACAATATGAAGTATGATCAACCATAAGCTTGTCCATTGCCTACTTCTCCACTAGAATTCACACACACAAGAGAACTTTGCTAGGTTATAAAAGGGATAGGTGAAGGTGGCAAGATCATAAAGGTAAATAACCTAAAACCAAAGAGGATATAAGATCAATGGAGAATGAATCCAAAGAAAATAAGGATGAAAGTAAATCCCTTAAATAAAGATATGATGCAATAAAATCCAAAAGCAATCCTCAATTACTTTTGCTAGCCACCAAATGCTCCTTTTCTTTTCCTTTTTATTGCTTACTTTTTCTTTCTTTTCTTTTTCTTTACTTCTCCTCTCTCTTGTTTTTTCTCTCTTTTGATTTTGGTCCTGACTTTTATTTTTCTCTTGAATTTTCTAAGGGAATCCCTCCACACTTATTTCATTAATCATGTCCAAAACAATTCCAAAGTTCTTGTATGTCCTAAGGTTGGTCATGTATTTGGCTTGAAATAAGCTAGGATCACAAGAAATAGGATAATTAGGCTCAACAGGGGTTCAAACAATGGAATTAATGCAAGGTCGGCCTTTTGGCTAGTAGTTTGTAAGAAGAAAATTATGCCTCTATCATGTTAATGCAAGCATATAGAAATATAGTCTCAAAAAGGCTTAAGACAAGTTTTAGTGTCATACAACCATGAATGCAATCACACAATGAAAGAAAGTAAAATGACATGTGTAACACCTTAAATTTAATTTCAATAAATAAGGAATTTTGCAAACTTTTGAAATAATAAAATTTCCATTTTCAATCCAAGTTTCCTCAAACATTTCAAATAAAGAAAGGGGTTACAAGTTATATCAAACAGTTGCTATAGGACTTATTCAAATACAACAGTTTTCAAAATAATATCATAAGTCCTATAGCAGTTTCATCCATCCCTTCACTGAGTTCGGTGCTGACCGTGTTGATTACCTGAAAAATGAATGTAAGGGTGAGTACTCTACACTACTTAAAAACACAAAGTCAGTATAGAGTCTCACCTCCAGCACATTTCCAATACATTAGACAAATACAATCACAGACAACATTATCACACAATTCAATGCAATTCATCACCGATGCACTTATGGCACCAATAGTTATACACATTCGCGCGCTCATGGCATGCCACCACACTCACTAAAGCACTGTGATCACAGATTTCCACTATGAATGGTCGCTGGTTACCCTCGCCTCACGGATACCATGTGAGCAGTCATGGGTCGCTCAACAAAGGTGATGGTCAGAGGTCTACTCAGGAAGAGAGTGTGTGGCCTATGCTGCACCCGTTCTATAGTTGGTGTCACCATCACTCTCTTTTTCCCAAGGCATTTTCTACCGTCCTCATTTTTCACACCTCCAGTGTATCACTGAACCATTCACAGCACATTACAACGGTGCTACACGCCCCATTCACATGCATTTCATTCACACACAATATTCATGCTTACACACAGCACACAACCCACATTACATTCAAATACACGACACTAGGCCCACATTCATTTCACATCACACGGCACATGGCCAATATTCATCTATATTACACGGTCCTCGGACCCACATTTGTTCACATATCAATGTACATGGCCCCACATTTCATTTCTCAATCAACTTTCATTTTCTGCATATTTTCTACTTTCTAACTCAGCCACAACTTCATATTCAATCGATTACACATAAAAGGAGTGGGGTAGAGTCCCCTTTTACCTCGGATTGAAGACCCACACGCTAAATCCACCAAGAAATGCTCCCTCTCACGGATTTCATCCTAAACACATGGAGAAACTTTATGAGAACCTAGGAAAATAAAAGAAACAGAGAAATGGAACAAAAAACCAAAACCCTAACCATTAAAACTCACCTCCAAGCGTTCCCCACTCAACTCCAACCTTTAATCAAGCTTTCAAACGACTTTGGAGGCAATGTAATCGGTAGAATAAGGTTTAGGAGTGAAGGGATTGATGAACAAAATTTTTCTCGTTTGCAAAAAGATTTGTCATCAACCTTCATCAAATATGCAGAAAAATTTATGTAGTCTAGGATGCAAGCCTAGGTTGTCTCCAACGACTTTGGTTTGTAACATACATTTAACATGTTATAAACATTTACTATAAAAGCAATTAAAGCAAGAGGGTTTAGTGTAATTCTAATTTTAATATAAAGGCAGCTGATGAAATTAATGAATCCAATCAATGAAATGTGCAATTCTTAGTTTGTTCATGTAATTCTATCCCTATTCCTCTCAAGATTCAATACTTTTCCTCTTCCTCTGAATTAGGGTAACTCAAAAAGCAAGAATTAACCTTAACGTCCCATACAAATTAAGCAATTTACATGGGCTCCAACTCTTTTCCCTAAGATTACGCTGATGAATCCACATTTTATAGATATTTTGTTTGGTTTTTATAAAGTTTTAATAGAAAAAAATAGACTTAGAGATTGTAAATAACATTAAAATCTCATTTAGGTAAAAAAAAAATAGCTTTCTTAATTTTTGTCTTATTTCCATTAATTTTTGTGAATATATTTTGCAATTTTGATCATTTGAATAATTGTGCAGGAAATTTTAGACAAATTTCATGAATTTTTGGCTCTTTGAAAAAATATGAACTGGGAGTAACTACTCTCAGATACCAGAGTAATAACTCCAGGGAGCTGGTTTCAAGGGATAGGCCAGAGTAACCACTTTCAAATATCAGAGTGATCACTCCAGAAGCCCCAGACCCCAAGTGCTCTGTACGTAAACACTCTTTGAAATGAGAGTAATCAATCCAAAGATGCCCAGAAGGAAGTGCCCTGCGCGTGTTTACTCTCAGAAATGAGAGTAATCACTCCAAAAAGGAAAAAAGCTAAAGTTGCTGCGTGTAAACACTCTTGTTTATAGAGTGATCACTATGGGGCCATGTCAGACTTAGTATATATAGACTTTTAGAAATTAGGGTACGGATCCATTCATTTTTCCTTAGATTCTTTTGCCACTTTTGGAGCATTTTTGCAGAGCTTAGGATTCTTGGGTGACAGCCAGGGATCCATTATAGGTTTTAATTTCCAATTTCCCTTGGATTCTCCTTGATTTTACATTAATGTTGCTTACGTTTCTACATTTCCTTCTTTCATTTGTGAAGCCTATCCATATGGAGGGCTAAATTCTCTTGTAATTCCTAGTCAACTCATATGGTTCTTGAATTCTTGGGTTTAACGGCAATATTACTCTTTCTTTCCTTGGATTTATTAACCCCAATCTCTGAATGAAATGAAATTTGCATGAGGAGAACATTGCTTAATGAACCCTAAATTACCCAAACGAAATTCTAATCTAAAATTGCTTAATTTTGATTAATCTTTGAGATTGCTTAATCTTAGGGATAGAGATTAGAGCCTATTAAGATGCTTAATTTTAATTGGGATGCTAAAGTTAATTTTTGCTTGTTAGATTAACTTAATTCAAGAAAAAACTAGAGGATTATTGAATCATTTGAAAGAATAGCGATAGAACTCATTGATTGACTAGGGATTACTCTTTTTAATTGATTGAATTTCATTAGTTTACATTTTGCTCTTGATTAAAATTTGGAAATTGACAAACCTCCCCCCAATTTACTTGCTTTAAAATATATGTTTACACTTGTTCGATGTATGTTCCCAACCAAAAGTTCCTTGGAGATGACCTAGGACAACACCCTAGTATTGCATTCATATCTTTACATATTTGATGAGGATTAACGACAATCTTTCTGCATAACGAGTAGCGAAAAATCGTTCCATCAAATTGGCGCCGTTGTCGGGGAACTTTGGTGTTAATTTTGCATTGAACTTGTTAGTTGCTCTATTTTAGTGTTCTGTTTTCTGTTTTTCTGCATTATTACTCTATTTTTACTGCATAATTCTATAGAATTTGTTAGCTTATGTTGTGTTTTCTTGCAATTAGTTGCAATTCCTTTTATGTTTTTGTTGCTTAACTTTTTTTTTGCTTCATTTTACTGCACATAGACATTAGTTTTTCAGCATAATTGTCATCTGATTTTTTTTCTGCATTTTTGCTGTTTCATCTAGCTTACTTCTTTTCATTCCTTATAATTAGTTTCTAGTGCATGACCAAATCGAATCTTGGAGACTTGTATCCACTTGACCCAGAGTTTGATAGGACATTTCATAGTAGCATTAGAACATATAGGAATAGTTCTGAACATTTTGAGGAGTTTTCATCTCCTTCATCTATCTATTCATCACCCTATTCATTAGAATTTGAAATTGAAAAAATGGCTGACAATGAAAGAACATTAAAGGAACTGGCTGCACCGGATGTAACATATCAAAATTTATGCATACAGTATCCTGATATTGATGCTCCTTTTGTTATAAAAACTAGACTAATACACTTGTTGCCAAGATTTCATGGCCTTGCAGGTGAAGATCCGCACAAGCACCTCAAGGAGTTCCATATTGTTTGTTCAACTATGAGGCCACAAGGTGTGCCTGAGGAGCATGTCAAGTTAAAGGCTTTTCTATTCTCTCTGATGGATGCAGCCAAGGATTGGCTCTACTATCTCCCTCCAGGATCTATTGCTAGTTGGGACAACTTGAAGAGACTTTTCCTGGAGAAATTTTTCCCAGCATCAAGAGCTGCGTCCATAAGAAAAGAAATATGTGGGATAAGGCAACTTGAAAGAGAGACCCTCTATGAATATTGGGAAAGATTCAAGAGGTTGTGTGCTACCTGCCCTCATCACCAAATTAGTGATCAATTGCTAATACAGTACTTCTATGAAGGACTGCACCCTATGGACTGAAGCATGATAGACGCCGCAAGTGGAGGGGCGTTGGTTGACAAAACTCCAATTGCAGGCCGAAATTTGATAGAAAATATGGCTGCCAACTCACAACAATTTGCAACAAGGCAAAATTCTTGTGTTACCAGAAATGTGAGTGAAGTTCAAGTTGCTGAGTCTAGTAAAATAGAACACAAGCTTGATGAATTGGCATCCATGGTGAAGTAATTAGCTTCTATGAAAAGGAGTGCTGCTGCATCCCCACCTGCTCTACTGCCCATTCCGGCCATATTGTGTGGTATTTGCTCAACTACAGACCATTACACTGATAGCTGTCCTACACTGCAAGAGTCTGATACTCTAGAAGGTAATCCTCAGGCCTATGCTGCAAATATTTACACTAATAAATTTCCTTTTCCAAATTCGTATCAGCAACCCAATTGGGATCTATCTTCCAATAGATACAACCCAGGCTAGAGAAACCATCCAAATTTGAGATGGGGGAACAATTCTCAATAGCAGAACCAGTAGCACGGCACTCAATATTAAGCACATCATGCTGGCTCAAATAGATTCCATCCATCTCAACATCAACCATAATAAGCCCAACAACATCACCAACCATCTTCCTCACAACCAAATGCACCCCAGAAAAATGAACCATCACTGGAGGAGCTCATGAAGCAATTGACCATGAACAACATCACTTTCCAGCAAAGAACCGAGGCTAGTATTAAGACTTTAGAGAACCAAATAGGACAGCTAGCCTCATCTCTAAACTAGATGCAATCTCAAGGTTTAGGAAACCTCCATGCACAAACTGTAGCAAATCCTAAAAATGTGAGTGTAATCACTCTGAGGTCTGAAAAGGTGATGCAAGAGCCTACAGTGTCCAAAGAGAAAGAAGACCCAAAATGTGCTCCATCTATAGTTGATCTAAATGGAGAGGAAAAGGTTCAAGAACAACCAGAACCTACATCTGCCCAACCAAAGGTGGCAGAAAATATTGATAGGCCAATTCCTCTACCATTTCCTCATAGAGTTATCTAGCCAAGCAAGAAGATTGAAGAGGCTGAGAAAGAGATTCTTGAGACCTTCCGAAAGGTAGAGGTGAACATACCTCTACTAGATGCAATCAAGCAAATACCCAAGTACGCCAAGTTCTTGAAAAACCTATGTACCCATAGGAGGCGTCTTAAAGGTAATAAGAAGGTAAATATGGGTAGGAATGTTTTTGCACTCTTTGAAAAACAAAGGTCCATAATGCCTGAGAAATGCAAGGACCCAGGAACATTCACTATCCCATGCATTATTGGTAATAATAGGATTGAGAATGCCATGCTAGATTTAGGAGCATCTATAAATGTCATGTCATTGTCCATTTTTACTTCACTGTCTCTTGGCCCTCTGCAGCCCACAGGTGTGGTTATTCATTTAGCCAACAAAAGTATAACAAACCCAGCTGGGATTGTCGAAGATGTATTAGTCAGAGTGAATGATCTCATCTTCCCAGCTGACTTTTACATTTTGGACATGCAAGAAGGAGAATCAGTGAAGGGTGTTGCACCAATCATTTTTGGAAGACCGTTCTTGAAGACTGCAAAAATGAAAATTGATGTGCACGCTAGGACGCTCACTATGGAGTTTAGAGACAGCATTATGCGCTTCAACATTTTGGACGCCATGAAGCATCCATTGGAAGAACACTCAGTTTTCCAAATTGATTTGTTGGATGATTTGATAGATGATCAATTTTCTGAATTTTTAGAAGAAGATTTTGCTCTTTATTTTTTTGAATTTATAGACAATTCCATTTATGAATACTGTAATAATTCATCTGTATGTGACAATTGTATTTCTGACTTTTTGAATGTGAATTCTGCAACTTCTGTTATTGAGGAAATTGGAAAATCAATAGGGGAAGAATGTGATATTTTGAGTTCAACAAGTACAATTGAATCTAACCCCTTTGACTTGAATGTTGCAGAAATTTCTTCTACTGAAAGTGCCAAGTCACTTCCCTCTATGGAGCAGTCTCCTACACTAGAGCTTAAACCATTGCTAGAGCATTTGAAATATGCCTATTTAGAGGAAAATGAGAAGCTCCCAGTGATAATCTCCACCAAGCTGAATATTGATCAAGAGGAGGAGCTCCTACAAGTGATAAGGAAGCACAAGAAGGCTATAGGCTGGACTCTTGTTGATATTCCTGGAATCAGCCCCTCTCATTGTATGCATATAATATTATTGGAGAAGGATGCTAAACCAGTGAGGCAGCCTCAGAGGAGGGTAAATCCCATCATTTTAGACGTGGTGAAGAAGGAAGTCACCAAGTTCCTGCAAACTGGGATTATCTACCCTATATCCGATAGCACTTGGGTCAGCCCGGTCCAAGTAGTTCCCAAGAAATCTGGACTCACTGTGGTGAAGAATGAAAATAATGAGTTAATACCAACCAGAGTCCAGAACAGTTGGAGAGTCTGTATAGACTACTGAAGACTTAACCAAGTGACCCGGAAGGATCACTTTCCATTGCCTTTCATTGACCAGATGTTGGAAAGGTTGGCTGGTAAGTCTCACTATTGTTTCCTTGATGGTTTTTTCGGTTATTTTCAAATTTGTATAGCACTTGAAGACCAGGAAAAAACCACTTTTACATGTCCTTTTGGCACTTTTGCTTATAGGAGAATGTCGTTTGGCTTGTGCAATGCTCCAGGCACATTTCAAAGATGCATGCTCAATATTTTTTCTGATTTAGTGGAGCATCGCATAGAAGTCTTTATGGATGATTTTACTGTATATGGCCCATCTTTTTCTGCATGTTTGGTTAATTTAGAAAAATTTTGAAAAGATATATTGATACTAACCTTATGCTAAATTTTGAAAAATGTCATTTCATGGTAGAACAAGGTGTAGTATTAGGCCATATCATTTCTGAAAAGGGAATTGAAGTAGATCCCGCAAAACTTGATGTTATTGCACAACTGCCTTACCCCTCTTGTGTTCGAGAGGTTCGTGCTTTTCTTGGTCATGCAAGGTTCTACAGGAGATTCATTAAGAACTTCTCCAAAATTGCTATTTGTAACGCCCCAATTTTTGTGAATTAGCTAGTAGTCTTTAGATTTCAATTATTAGCTTATTCCAGCTTACTAGCGTCGGAATAATTAGATAGATGCTGCATTTTATTTTTTTAGAATATTGAATTATTTCTGAATTCGGTATTTTAAGGTAACTGCATGCAAATAGATAGTTTCAATATCGTCCAAGGATTTTCATGAGTATGTTCAATTGTGCTGTTCACAATGCCCCTGATAATCTATCCCGAAAGTTAAAATTTTATCTTATTTAAATTGTCAAATCAAAGATATTCGCCTTGAAAAACGTGAGATTTTGTAATCATTCCTTAGTCGTCAAAATTTTACACGGAATCTCACGAAATCTAGAAATCATTATTGTAAAGATTTCCTAATCATTACAAAGATTTAGTAATGATTTCTTAGCCGTCAAAATCATTGCATAAAATTTCGTGAGATCTAGCAATCATTACTTGGAGATTTCCAAATCTAGTATCGGCCACTAGATTTTCATGCAAACAAACCTTGTCCCCTATTTTACAAACATCGTGATTGCCCCGATATTCCGAAATCTAGTATTGACCACTAGAATTCCATGCACGGGATTTTGTCTCCCGATTTGTCGGCAAAGTCATTTCGGAACTTTCTTTTCATGTCTTCCAAATTGCCGACATCATAATTATTCTAACCAATCACATTCTCTTGAACTTAGCACCACATCAAAATTCTCGTCCAAGTGACAACCTAGTCATGTCGCATTTTTCTCGGCCAACCAAATTTCATGCAATTGCTGTCCAAAATCTTACCTTTGGATTTTTTTGCAGAATTTCGGAAATTGTGATGTCCAAACCGTGTGCATGCAGCCTAGGGTATTTCATGCACTTAACTTCCTGAATTTTACTAACTTTGCCTACAAGCTTTCCCAAAATTCACTATTCATGCACAAAAAACCGTGGCACCCCTTTCCTTGCATCAATTTACCAAATTCACTTCAGCTTTTACTCAATGAAAACCGTGTGCAGTTTTCTGTTTGGAAGTCTTGCTAAGCAAGCCAAAATGAACATGTTAAGTGACAATTGGTCACTTAAAGGTTAAACCCTCCATATAAATAGATCAAACCACCTCATTTCTCTCTTTTTTCACTCAAAAACCGTGAGCCCTCCACCCTTCCTCTCAAAAATCCTTTCAAAGTTCCATTCTCTCATTTTCTTCAAAGAAACCGAGACCCTTCCTCCCTAAATCTCTCAAAAAATTCTCATCCTTTCAACCTTCCAAGACAAGCCAAGGAGCTCCAAGCTTTCACTCTTGCATTCTCTTGCTTGATTCTTCAAAACCGTGACCCTTTCTTCAAAGAGGTAAGCTTTCTCATCCTTTTTCTTTCTTTGATTTGAAGATCCATGGAAGCCTAACATCGAAAACTCCTAAAAAACTTCCTTTTTCACTTGATCCTAACCTTTTGAAGCTTTTTCCCCTTTTTCTCTTCAAAGAACCGAGGAAGACAACCTAACCAAGAGGAGAAAGTTTGAAGTTTGAGACTCATCCTCTCGGTCCCGCAACTTTCCTTTGAGGAACCAGCCAAGATCAACTCCTTTTGCTCCTAAATTTTCGTCACAATCAAGGCAAGGGGGAGTTCTCACACTTGACGTGTTTGCATGTCCATCTCTTGGCTGTTTTTACACATTTTTCCTTGAAAAATTAGTGTGTGTTGGACTGCATGTTGGAAGAACTTCAAATCTGAATTTGCATGTTAAGTTTTATCCAAAAAGTGTATGGATTTCCTTGTTGCATGTCTCGGCTATCTCTCAAAGAGTTGATTTCACCTTCAATCAACTTTAATTCCTAAAAAGCTTGAAACTTTGATGTGTGGATGTGGATCTTTCTTTGTGCATGTCTCGGTTTTTGTATTCCCTTGGTAGAATCTTTGAACTAATGACATTTTCTTCTTGAAACCATGAACCGTGAACTTGATCAATATGTTCTTTCCCTTGCATGTTAATTTTTAACCATGAAATGCTTTGGATCTCTTTGTACATGCCTCGGTTTCACCTTTGTTTGGCTGGATTCTTTGTTTAAAATGTAGATCTATCCTTGTAATCAATAAACCTTGGATTGCATGTGAAATGGAAGCCATTGCATGTTGATTTCAGCCCCTAAGTGTTTCGGTTTTCCCTTAGAAATTCGAATGTCACTTGGAAATGTTGCCCCTCCACTTGGACGATGAAACTATGTCATTGCATGTTAATTTCCTTTGTGTTATATAATTTTTAGTTTGATAAAAATCTAGTGGAAAAGCTGGACAGAATTGATCTTGCATAAAGAAAGCCTAGAATATTGAACTACACTTAGAAATTGAAAACCGTGTGGGACTTTGTGTGGTTTACATGAAAATGTTTGCTTGTTAGTTTGGATGATGGATGATTGAATTGATTGTGATGGATGTGTTCACTTGGTTTGAAAAGCTTTATGCGTGTGGTGTTTTGAAAAATTGTGGTGGACAAGAAAGTGAGAACTATTCACTCTCGGTTTTGATGATGAGAAATCCTAAAAGTTGTACTTAAAATTGTGATAATTTTGATGAAATATGTGTGATAAGGACTGCATAATGATAGAGTGTGTTTGCTGTTTGCACTTGAATCCGTGAGCACTAAGATGAATCATGCATCATGTTCATTACATTATACAAAGAATCAAGGGAGAGAATCAAGTGCAGCCTTTTTTGATGGAAAGTGTACCTAAACTAAAAGGATATTAATTAAAGGTATGGAGATGGTAATTAAGGGACTGAATATAGTAGTTAATCAATAAAGGCCATCCTTAGAAAGATCTCACTATTAGCTTAATGGAACCTATCGCGTGAGGACTGATATTAATAAACCTAAAAAGAATTAGAACGAAATTAAGTAACCTTGAATCAAATAGGTAGTCGAGAGTCAATACAAGTAATTAGAAATTAACTAAAAGGAAAAACCAGAGAGATAGAGAAAAGTGGAGATCAGTCATATTTAAAGTAGGAGGTAGTATGGTTAATAATAATGGAAATGATAAAGTGAGTAGTGTTAATATAGCAAGTTAATGTAATAGGATTTGAGTGGGAAAATCTGAGAGGGTTGTGTCAAAATCATTAAGAATTATGTGTTGGAAAACAGTGGATGTGTATTGGTGGGATTGGAAGCTTGTGTGTGATCTCTAAACTTTATTGCTTGGCAAATCTATGCTAGAAGAGAAAGTGAATAGTGATTGAGCAAGCCTTGTGAGGGCTTTGTTTCTGTGCTTGAATTCCGTGTAACCCAAGATTGAGAAAACATTGAGGAGAGAAAGAAGAATCACACTTCATGCATCATAACATTTCTTTGGAACGACTTGATGGCATAACAGAGGCACAGCTGTAGGTATTGGAGGTTCGGTCCCGAGTAGACCTACGGGGGTGGTGAAAGGGGGAACAGTCGACCTAGATGGCGCAGCAGAGCTCTCTGTGGCCAGGTCGTGACCCTACTTGCAAGCCTTAGCCAAGCCCAACAAAAACTCCACATCCTAGGGTCGTTGAGGTCCATTCCCGAAGAGACCCAGTTTGGGGCCAGCACCAGTTTGGGTGTTTTTGAATAATGATATGAAATCTTTTCTGTGCAATTGTGATGCAGGGAATGGAGTCCTCCGATCGCCACACGACTTGGATATGAAATTGTGAACTCTACACTAAATACTGGGCAAGTCGCTGGCAGTAGAGTAAGGGATCCCCATGCATACCATATGCATTAATACGAAAATTTGAGGGATGGATAGTGAGGAATGAAACTTGCATTCATGCATCATGTGCATTATTAGTTTGATGAACCTAGGAATTATTTGTGAAAAGTATGAACTGACTTATATTGCAATGATGTTTGTTCTGAGAGTGGATGTTGATGTGACTTGAGTGATGGTGTGAAAAGCCACCTTCCTTGGGGTACGGCTATTGAATGCTTGCTTGTGTTTGGAGAACTCACCCCTATTTGTGTGTGTTGTTGTACCTTTGTATATGCCCTATACAGATAACCAGCTTCCGAGTGAAGGTATGGATCCTGCCATCTGAGGAGGACGTCTGGGTGTTCGACGCGGCAGCACAGCAAAGCATCTTCCATGGAATGGCACGGGTGATTCATGGACAAGATGTCGGACACTCTTGGACCACCCACTTTGTGGTTGATACCCCCATTGAACTTGTTTTCTCTACCCCACCTGGAGACTCTCACCTACATTATCCTGCACTTGCAGCTACCCCTTCTCTCATGTCTGTTGATCCCCGTACTCCCAGTTCTAGACCAGCACCTACGCCTGTACCATTCCCTACTGAGGAACCTACTCCACCCCCTGTGACCATTGAGAGAGATATGAGGAATGATGATGTACTGCCCCACATGCTCCCTACCGACCCAAATACTTACTCACCCTTTACCACAATTCATTCACCACCTCGCACTGCTGGATGGATTATAGAGGACACAAAAGACGCTGCTTCTTCTAGCTCCGCTTCCCTGACATCCTCTGAGGAGTCCGATCCCATCGAGGATTATTCTCCCCTCGACTGATTGGGATAGTTTGTCTGTTGTGGTTTTTAGGGAACTGCTCTTAGGGAGTCAGTCTGTTTCATTCCATGTATCTCTGAACTATGTTAATCTTGTGCACTTTAATTATGTTATTTCACTTTATTAAGTTGCAGTACTCTGAGACTTTTGCCAAACATTTCCATATCTATTGCATGAGGTTATTCAGTTATGATGGAGTATTGTTGTGGTTGTTTTACTTAATGTTGATATTATATGATGAGACCACAAACCTCTAAATTGAAATGTGGTACACTAGAGGTGAATTGAAAGAATGTGTTATCCTTCCGCTTCCCCTGTTAAAAAAAAAAATCCTGTTATTTTTAGGCGTCACACTATTCCCCTGTCTAAGCTTTTGCAAAAGGAGGCTGAATTCAACTTTGATAAAAAGTGCAAAGAAGCATTTAATATGCTTAAGGAAGCCCTGACTACCACACCCATCATCCAACCTCCAGATTGGACCACACCATTTGAATTAATGTGTGATGCATCCAATTTTGCAGTGGGGGCTGCATTGACTCAGAGGGTTGGTAAGTTTCCTCACATCATTTATTATGCTTCTAGAACTTTGGATCAAGCAAAATGTAATTACACCATAACTGAAAAAGAATTGTTGGCCATTGTTTTTGCACTGGACAAGTTTAGATCATATCTATTAGGGTCAAAAGTTGTGATTTTTACTGATTATTCTGCTTTGAAGTATTTACTGAAAAAGACAAATTCTAAGCCTCAGCTTATAAGATGGATGCTTCTACTTTAAGAGTTTGATCTGGAGATCAAGGATAGGAGCGGAACCCAAAATTTGGTAGTTGACCACCTGAGCAGGATAGAGGGAGTTCCTAACCCTATTCCAATTTTAGATGACTTTCCTGATGAACAACTCTTAGAGTTGTATGCATTACAGGCACCTTGGTACGCTGACATTGTTAACTTTCTTGCTGCAGAAGTTTTTCCAGCAGATGCACCAAAAGCCAAAAAGGATAAGATAAGGAGTGATGCCAAACACTATGTTTGGGATGACCCTTATTTATGGAAATTCTGCAGTGACCAAGTCATTAGAAGATGTGTGCCTGATGAAGAGATCTCATCCATACTGTAGTTCTATCATGCCTCAGTTGTAGGGGGTCATCAAGGATCCCAGAGGACTGCAAGAAAAGTATTGGATGCAGGACTATATTGGCCTTCCATTTTTAAGGATTCATGGCAAGCATATTCCACCTGTGAAAGATGCCAGAGAGCAGGCGAAGTGATACCTAGAGACAGGAGATGCCCCAACAACCCATCTTGTACTGTGACATCTTTGATGTCTGGGGTATTGATTTTATGGGACCATTCCCTTCCTCTTTTGGTTTTCTGTATATACTTCTTGCTGTTGATTATGTCTCAAAATGGTGGAAGCTAAAGCCACCAGGACTAATGATACTAAAGTTGTTGCAGATTTTGTCCGTAGCAACTTGTTTTGTAGGTTTGGAATCCCTAGAGCCATCATTAGTCATCAAGGAAGTCATTTCTGCAATAGGACTATGGAAGTCTTGTTGAAGAAATATGGAGTTGTGCACAAAGTTTCCACTGCCTATCACCCATAGACAAATGGGCAGGCTGAGCTTTCCAATAGGAAAATCAAGAAAATACTTGAGAGAGTAGTGCAGCCCCATAGAAAAGATTGGAGCTGCAGGCTTGATGATGCCTTGTGGGCACATAGAACAACATTTAAGACACCCTTAGGAATGTCACCATACAGGGTGGTCTATGGAAAAGTCTGCCATCTGCCAGTTGAAGTGGAACACAAAGCTTATTGGGCAGTAAAGACTTGCAATATCCATTATGACTCAGCTGGAGAGCAGAGGAAATTACAGCTGCAAGAGTTGGAGGAGTTAAGTCTGGAGGCCTATGAGAACTCCAGAATTTACAAGGAAAAGACCAAACAATACCATGACAAGAAGAACTCAAGCAAAGAGTTCTACGTTGGTCAAAAGGTTCTTTTGTTTAATTCTTGTCTTAAACTCATGCCTGGAAAGGTCAAATCAAGATGGCTTGGACCCTTCACTGTTACAAAGGTATTCTCCCATGGTGTAGTGGAAATCATAAGTGACTCCGCTAGCAAAAGTTTTATGGTGAATAGACATCAGTTGAAGCCATTCTTGCAAAATTCAGTTACCTTGGAAGAAGTTGAGGAGATTGAATTGCACTCACCATGAACAAATCTCTCCTACAACCTATGGTTTGAGTAATCCACTTCATGCGTCAAGCTAGTGACGTTAAAAAAGCACTATGTGAGAGGCAACTCACAAAAGATCTTAGGAATTTTCAGTTATTTTTCTGCAATAAATGCTGGTCTTACATTTGAGCCTCTCCATTTTGATACTTCTTTGTCTTGGTACCTTGTTGCATTAACTAACATGGTTCTTTCTGCATAATTTCCATTTTTGCAGAGTGAGATCGTGATTGTGGGGGCTAAATGCTGCACAAAGTCAAGGAAGTTTGGGATGCAGTAGGATGGTAAATATTTTTCAGGCTTAAGGTAATCCCCTTGGTAAGAAAACAAAAGATCATCATGAAAGTAAGCACTTTCCTGAACAAAAGTAATCACTTTCAATTCTAACTTGCATATTCACTCTCTGTAGTGAACACTCTCACATTTAATAGTGATTACTTTCATTGCATGTAAGCCCAAGGTGTTGCGCATGTTTATTCTTAAAAAGTTATAGTGAACACGCCCAAGCACTTTAGCACAGCGCCCAGGGTGAAGCTTCTGGAGTGTTTACTATTAAAAAGTTAACAGTAAATACGCGCAGAGCTTGTTACCCACTTTCACCCTGAAGCATCTGGAGTGTTTACTATTCAAAAGTTGACAGTAAACACGCGCAGAGCTTTTTACTCACCTTGATCTTAGATGCCTCTGGAGTGTTTACTCTTAAAAAGCAGAGTGAACACGCCCAGCTCATTTGCACCATAACCTTGTGCGCGTGTTCATTGTTAACTTTTGAGAGTAACCACTCAGGCCCCATATATATATATAAAGTGCTCATTCTCTCACACACTCTCACCCCAATTCTGAATAATTCTCACTGCCATTCTCAAATTCATCCCCCTCCTCCATTCGTATTTGATTTCTTGCCTCAAAGGTTCAGTTTGCTTGCATCTTTTTCGCAACTTTCACATCCAATTCAGGTAATTTTTAACTTTTAATTCCTGGAATTAGGGTTCTTGCTGTGAAATTAGGGATTTCAATTTTGCAACTTCCTGGACTGCAATTGGGTGTTTTAATCTATCATTCCATAAATATTTCTGCATTTGAGACTTAATGGACCAGTCACTTGCGTTTAATTGCTGCACTTTAGACATTTTAAACCCTAGGGTAGTTGCCTTGTGCGCCCAGAGTGCTCACTTTGGATATTCTGAATTTGGAACTTTTGGATTGAAATTGTTAACTTGCAGCAGTTATTAATTGGATGTTTAGATGATTGAAAGATGAATGGGGCATTTCATTTGATTGTTCTGCTGAATTGAGAAGTGTTACCTTAGGAGTAACCACTCCCATTTGCAATAATTTTCACTTTGAGTGTTCTGTTGTGCTGATGTTTACATAGTTCAACTAGGATGTGTAATTTTTAATTTTTGATGCATTTCCTGAATTCACTACTAATTACACAGTTCCCTTGTGCTATCCTAGTTATTTTGGCAGCAATTAAGCCTTATAGTGATCATTGCCATGAACACAAGTAACCATTTTGTTTGCACCTCCCCCACCACAATGTGATATTTTGGGATTCTTTGCTGTCTTGAATGTGATAGATTGTTATCATTGTGGCACTTTTGTAATACACATTCAATCACCCTTGAGCACCTCTTTCATGTTGCTGAAAATCTGCATAATCATACACCGCATACACCTTATTTTTAATGCTCTGCACATTGAGAATGGTTGCTCTCATATCCACAAATATGCCTTGTCCATATATACCATCCTTGAAGCTAGAGTAGTTATTAGATACTGCATTTTAATATGCTTGAACTCATTGTTTTTGTTACCTGCTGCACCAATTCAACCTCTAATAAGGACATTTTTTCTGTATTTTCATTCACTCTTGTCATTTTCCATATTGTCACACTCTGTTGGATTGCTGCTGAGTAACACTTACCAGAATTAAATCTCAAAGTAGCTACTGTCTATCATTTCCCATATTGGGCATTTATGTGCATAATTCTCATTTTGCAATTGCATAACACTATCTGTTCACTCTTATGCTCAAATGCATTCATTGACTGTGTCTACAATTTCTGAAGCATGAATACTCACTTTGCACCTTCATTCACATACTTAGCCTAGTTATTTTTGCAATCTGCTGCATCATACCTGTCAGGACTAGATTCTAGAGTGATTACTATGTGCCATGATCATCATTTTGCCATGTTCTTTACTGCATATGTATAGCATATCTACTACCACACATACAGCAGCAGTTCTACACACTATTTCTTGTCAAGTCTGCCCTTTTGAACTGATATGCTTTAACCTTTCTGCATCAATTATTGCTCCCCGTGTCCAAAGTAGTTACTGTCATTCTGGATAGTGAACACTTTGGCAGCACAACACCTCACAGTGCACACTCTGACATCACTTAAACTGTGAATCTGCTAAAATCAAATTTAATGCTTGTACCTAGAACCATTATTTCTCTTTATTTTCCAGCAGCAACGTGGCCAATACACCCAAGAAGACCACCCCTAGAACCAAGAGAGCCAGAGCTGCTGGAGCTTCATCATCCAGACCCCCTCCTGCACATGACTCAAGGTTTCGCTCATTAGCTCATGAAGAATATTTCAGAACCAACATTCTACGAAGGCAGATAGTGCAGGATCGTAATTTTGAGATCCAGGAGGGCACCTACACTTAATTTCAGGAGGAAATTCAGAGGAGGGGTTGGGATCTATTTACCTCTTGTGCTGGAAATGGGTGGAAGAAGATCACCCAAGAATTTTATGCTAATGCAATGAGGGTGAAAGGAGACCAGCTGGCCCTCAGACACACACCATGGTGAGAGGTGTGGAAATTGATTTTTCTCCATCTAATATTCAGAGGGTTCTGAACATACCTCCAGTGGAAAGAAGAGCTAGACAGCTTGATTTCACTACATTCAGCTATCTAGAGAGAAAGACTACAAGCCCATACTCCAGGCCATCTGTAAACTAGGAGAAAATTGGGAGTTTAACATGCAGCTCATGCTAAAGAATCTGACCACCAAACAGCTTCTTCCACTAGCCAAGGTGTGGAGCATCTTCCTACTGAGCTCCTTCATGCTAGTACGCCATTCCTCCACATTGGCTGTCAAAATAGCTGAGCTTCTATATGCCATCCTCATTGGTATGCCAATCCATGTGGGAGACATTATCAGCAACTTCATCATGAGCATCTTAAGCACCAAGAGGGACTCCCTTACTTTTACTTCCATCATTACCATGCTCTGCCAGGATGCTGGAGTAGACGTGGGTGAATATCAGCAGAGAGTCAAGGCCGCCCCTCCCATCACTACGCCATGGTGAAAGATCTTTTCAATTCTAAGAAGAAGTCTGCTGACCCAGGTCTCTCCATCCCTACTGAATATAGGAAGAGAAGCCAATTGAATCTTAGAGAATAGGTTAAGCAAATAGCACTAAGGCAGGATGCAATCCATGCTGACCCTCCTAGAAACTATGTCCCTCAACATAGGAAAGAAGTTGGGCATGACATCGGAACAGATTTATGACACCTCTACACCACCACCCATGCACCTGCAGCTGAGAAGGATAACAGCTCCAGTTCTTCAGAAGAGGAAGAGGAGGACGAGGATGATGATGAGAATGATGACAATCTTTCATCCTCCAGCTCAAATAAAGATCTTATCTAGCTTTGCTTTTCTTTCTGTCATTTATATTTCTGCAATTTCTAATTCATTTCCCTGTACTTAGTAAATACTACTTTCCCTGTAATTATCATCTTTAGTACTATTTTCCTCTTTTATTTTCATGCATCACCCCTTGAACACTCTTTGACGCTTTTATATATACTATTGCAGTTTAAATTCCATTCTTATACTTTGTGCTGAATCCACTGTGCGTCTTTGTGCAGAGAATGCCCTCAATAACATCAAGAGGAGCATGAAATTGATCTCTGAGTATGACTCTGAAAGGGGGGGTGATCTCTTTGCCTCTGTTTCACATTGTTTAGTCTGTTTTTCCTGCATAGTTCATAGATAAAATACAAAAACAACTTCTTTGTTTCTTTACTTTTTATTTTTGATGAAATTTAGTTTTCTAGTTCTGATTTTATATTCTGATCGCACTTCCCATTCAACTCAATCATTCTCTGTTTTGTAAATAATTATCGTTGTGACGCCTAAAAATAACAGGATTTTTTTTTTAACAGGAGAAGCGAAAGGATAACACATTCTTTCAATTCACCTATAGTGTACCACCTTTCGGTTTAGAGGTTTGTGGTCTCAACATATAATGTCAACATTAAGTAAAACAACCACAACAATCCTCTATCATAACTGAATAACCTCATGCAATAGATATGGAAATGTTTGGTAATAATCTCAGAGTACCGCAACTTAATAAAGTGAAATGACATAATTAAAGTGCACAAAGCTAACATAGTCCAGAGATACATGGAATGAAACAGACTGACTCCCTAAGAGCAGTTTCCTAAAAACCACAACAGAGAAACTATCCCCAATCAGTCGAGGGGAGAATAATCCTCAATGGGATCGGACTCCTCAGAGGATGTCGGGGAAGCGGAGCTAGAAGAAGCAGCGTCTTCTGTGTCCTCTACAATCCATCCAGCAGTGCGAGGTGGTGAATGAACTGTGGTAAAGGGCGAGTAAGTGTTTGGGTAGGTAGGGAGCATGTGGGGCAGTACATCATCATTCCTCACTAAGGGTTCAGCCATATATGTATCTCTCTCAGTGGTCACAGGGGGTGGAGTAAGTTCCTCAGTAGGGAATGGTACAGGCGTAGGTGCTGGTCTAGAACTGGGAGTACGGGGATCAACAGACATGGGAGAAGGGGTAGCTGCAAGTGCAGGATAAGGTAGGTGAGAGTCTCCAGTGGGGTGGAGAAAACAAGCTCAATGGGGGTATCAACCACAAAGTGGGTGGTCCATGAGTGTCCGACATCTTGTCCATGAATCACCCGTGCCATTCCATGGAAGATGCTTTCTTTGTCTTGCCGCGTCGAACACCCAGACGTCCTCCTCAGATGGCAGGATCCATACCTTCACTCGGAAGCTGGTCATCTGTATAGGTCATATACAAAGGTACAACAACACACACAAACAGGGGTGAGTTCTCCAAACACAAGCAAGCATTCAATAGCCGTACCCCAAGGAAGGTGGCTTTTCACACCATCACTCAAGTCACATCATCATCCACTCTCAGAACAAGCATCATTACAATATAAGTCAATTCATACTTTTCACAGATAATTCCTAGGTTCATCAAACTAATAATGCATATGATGCATGAATGCAAGTTTCATTCCTCACTATCCGTCCCTCAAATTTTCGTGTTAATGCATATGATATGCATGGGGATCCCTTACTCTACTGCCAGCGACTTGCCCAGCATTTAGTGTAGAGTTCACAATTTCATATCCAAGTCGTGTGGAGATCGGAGGACTCCATTCCCTGTATCACAATTGCACAGAAAAGAATTTATATCATTATTCAAAAACACCCAAACTGGTGCTGGCCCCAAACTGGGTCTCTTCGGGAATGGACCTCAACGACCCTAGGATGTGGAGTTCTTGTTGGGCTTGGCTAAGGCTTGCAAGTAGGGTCACGACCCGGCCACAGAGAGCTCTGCTGCGCCATCTAGGTCGACTGTTCCCCCTTTCGCCACCCCCGTAGGTCTACTCGGGACCGAACCTCCAATACCTACAGCTGTGCCTCTGTTATGCCATCAAGTCGTTCCAAAGAAATGTTATGATGCATGAAGTGTGATTCTCATTTCTCTCCTCAAGGTTTTCTCAATCTTGGGTCACACGGAATTCAAGCACAGAAACAAAGTCCTCACAAGGCTTGTTCAATCACTATTCACTTTCTCTTCTAGCATAGATTTGCCAAGCAATAAAGTTTAGAGATCACACACAAGCTTCCAATCCCACCAATGCACATCCACTGTTTTCCAACACATAATTCTCAATGATTTTGACATAACCCTCTCAGATTTTCCCGCTCAAATCCTATTACATTAACTTACTATATTAACACTACTCACTTTATCATTTCCATTATTATTAACCATACTACCTCCTACTTTAAATATGGCTTATCTCCACTTTTCTCTATCTCTCTGGTTTTTCCTTTTGGTTAATTTCTAATTACTTGTATTGACTCTCGACTACCTATTTAATTCAAGGTTACTTAATTTCGTTCTAATTCTTTTTAGGTTCATTAATATCCGTCCTCACGCGATAGGTTCCATTAAGCTAATAGTGAGATCTTTCTAAGGATGGTCTTTATTGATTAACTACTATATTCAGTCCCTTAATTACCATCTCCATACCTTTAATTAATATCCTTTTAGTTTAGGTACACTTTCCATCAAAAAGGGCTGCGCTTGATTCTCTCCTTTTATTCCTTGTATAATGTAATGAACATGATGCATGATTCATCTTAGTGCTCACGGATTCAAGTGCAAACAGCAAACACACCCTATCATTATGCAGTCCTTATTATCCATATTTCATCAAAATTATCACAATTTTAAGTACAACTTTTAGGATTTTTCATCATCAAAACCGAGAGTGAATAGTTCTCACTTTCTTGTCCACCACAATTTTCCAAAACATCACACGCATAAAGCTTTTCAAACCAAGTGAACACATCCATCACAATCAATTCAATCATCCATCATCCAAACTAACAAGCAACCATTTTCATGCAAATCACACAAAGTCCAACACGGTTTTCAATTTCTAAGTATAGTTCAATATTCTAGGCTTTCTCCATGCAAGATCAAATCTGTCCAGCTTTTCCACTAGATTTTTATCAAACTAAAAATTATATAACACAAAGGAAATTAACATGCAATGACATAGTTTCATCGTCCAAGTGGAGGGGCAACATTTCCAAGTGACATTCGAATTTCTAAGGGAAAACCGAAACACTTAGGGGCTGAAATCAACATGCAATGGCTTCCATTTCACATGCAATCCAAGGTTCATTGATTACAAGGATAGATCCACATTTTAAACAAAGAATCCAGCCAAACAAAGGTGAAACCGAGGCATGCACAAAGAGATCCAAAGCATTTCATGGTTAAAAATTAACATGCAAGGGAAAGAATATGTTGATCAAGTTCACGGTTCATGGTTTCAAGAAGAAAATGTCATTAGTTCAAGGGTTCTACCAAGGGAACATAAAAACTGAGACATGCACAAAGAAAGACCCATATCCACACATCAAAGTTTCAAGCTTTTTAGGAATTAAAGTTGATTGAAAGTGAAATCAAACTCTTTGGGAGATAACCGAGATATGCAACAAGGAAATCAATACACTTTTTGGATAAAACTTAACATGCAAGTTCAGATTTGAAGTTCTTCCAACATGCAGTCCAACACACACTAATTTTTCAAGGAAAAATGTGTAAAAACAGCCAAGAGATGGACATGCAAACACGTCAATTGTGAGAACTCCCCTTGCCTTGATTGTGACGAAAATTTAAGAGCAAAAGGAGTTGATCTTGGCTGGTTCTCCAAAGGAAAGTTGCTGGACCGAGAGGATGAGTCTCAAACTTCAAACTTTCTCCTCTTGGTTAGGTTGTCTTCCTCGGTTCTTTGAAGAGAAAAAGGGGAAAAAGCTTCAAATGGTTAGGATCAAGTGAAAAAGGAAGTTTGTTAGGAGTTTTTGGTGTTAGGCTTCCATGGATCTTCAAATCAAAGAAGGAAAAAGGATGAGAAAGCTTAACTCTTTGAAGGAAGGGTCACGGTTTTGAAGAATCAAGCAAGAGAATGCAAGAGTGAAAGCTTGGAGCTCCTTGGCTTGTCTTGGAAGGTTGAAAGGATGAGAATTTTTTTTGAGAGATTTAGGGAGGGAGGGTCTCGGTTTCTTTGAAGAAAAAGAGAGAATGGAACTTGAAAGGATTTTTGAGAGGAAGGGTGGAGAGCTCACGGTTTTTGAGTGAAAAAAGAGAGGAAATGAGGGGGTTTGGTCTATTTATATGGAGGGTTCAACCTTTAAGTGACCAATTGCCACCTAACATGTTCATTTTGGCTTGCTTAGCAAGGCTTCCAAACTGAAAACTGCACACGATTTTAATTGAGTAAAAGCTTAAGTGAATTTGGTAAATTGGTGCAAGGAAAGAGGTGTCACGGTTTTTAGTGCATGAATAGTGAATTTTGGGAAAGCTTGTAGGCAAAGTTAGTAAAATTCAGGAAGTTAAGTGCATGGAATACCCTAGGCTGCATGCACACGGTTTGGACATCACAATTTCCGAAATTCTGCACAAAAATCCAAAGGTAAGATTTTGGACAGCAATTGCATGAAATTTGGTTGGCCGAGAAAATGCGACATGACTAGGTTGTCACTTGGACGAGACTTTTGATGTGGTGCTAAGTTCAAGAGAATGTGATTGGTTAGAATAATTATGATGTCGGCAATTTGGAAGACATGAAAAGAAAGTTCCGAAATGACTTTGCCGACAAATCGGGAGACAAAATCCCGTGCATGAAATTCTAGTGGTCAATACTAGATTTCTAGGTAATGATTGCTAGATCTCACAGAATTTTATGCAATGATTTTGATGGCTAAGAAATCATTACTAAATCTTTGTAATGATTAGGAAATCTTTACAATAATGATTTCTAGATTTCATGAGATTCCGTGTAAAATTTTGACGGCTAAGGAATGATTACAAAATCTTAGCAATGATTACAAAATCTCACGTTTTTCAAGGCAAATCCCTTTGATTTGACAATTTAAATAAGATAAAATTTTAACTTTCGGGATAGATTATCAGGGGCATTGTGAACAGTACAATTGAACATACTCAGGAAAATCCTTGGACGATATTGAAACTATCTATTTGCATGCAGTTACCTTAAAATACCGAATTCGGAAATAATTCAATATTCTAAGAATAAAAATGCAGCATCTATCTAATTATTCCGACGCTAGCAAGCCAGAATGAGCTAATAATTGAAATCTAAAGACTACTAGCTAATTCACAAAAATTGGGGCGTTACAAAACTACCCCTCTAAAAAAAAAATTTCGTCCTCGAAATTTCTAACCTGAGTTGAATAGATGCGGATAAGCATTCTTCATGTCAGTCTCTCTTTCCCACGTTGCGTCTTCCACATCATTGGAATTCCAATGCACCTTTACTAAAGGGATTTCCTTATTCCTGAGCTGCTTGACCTTTCGGTCACTGATTCGAAAAGGTCCAATCTTAAAGGTTAGGTTCTCTTTCAAAGAGATCTGGTCGGGTACTACCACATGTGAGGGATCAGGAACGTATTTACGAAGTTGGGAGACATGAAAGACATTGTGAAGATTGGATAACTCTACAAGTAAGGCAATTTGATAGGCTGATTTTCCAATCTTCTTCAATATTTGGTAGGGACCAATGAATTTAGGGTGGAGTTTTCGAGACTTTAAAGCTCTACCTATTCCAGTGATAGGGTTCACTCTAAAAAATACATGGTCTCCTTCCTCAAATTCTAAGGGTCTCCTTCGTTTATCGTGATAACTTTTCTGTCGGTCCTGGGCTGTCTTCATTTTCATTTGGATTTCTTGGATTTTCTTAGAAGTTTCTTGAATTACATCAGGACCAACTAGTAAATGTTCACCTGTCTCAAACCAACATAGAGGCGTTCTGCATCGACGTCCATACAGTGCTTCGTAAGGTGCCATGCCTATGCTTGAGTGAAAGCTATTGTTATAGGTGAATTCAATCAGAGGAAGGTGTTGCTCCCATTGGCCTCCTTGTTCCAGTACACAGGCTCTTAAAAGATCCTCCAAAGTTTGAATAGTCTTTTCTGATTGTCCATCAATTTGAGGATGGTATGCCGAGCTAAGCTTTATTTTTGTTCCAAGGGATTGATGAAGACTCTGCCAGAATCTTGAAGTAAAACGGGGATCTCTGTCCGACACGATACTCTCGGGTACTCCATGGAGTCGTACAATCTCCTTGATATATATTTGAGTTAGTCGTTCTAGGGAATGCTTCATGTTTACAGGCAGGAAGTGGGCTGATTTGGTGAGACGGTCAACTATGACCCAAATAGCGTCATTCCCATTTCTGGTTCTTGGAAATCCAGAAACAAAATCCATAGCAATGTCACTCCATTTCCACTCTGGAATACTCAATGGTTGGAGTTGTCCTGCTGGTTTCTGATGCTCCACCTTTACTTTTTGGCAAGTTAGGCACGAGGCAACATATTCCGCTACTGCTCTCTTCATCCCAGGCCACCAGAAACTCTTCTTCAAATCTTGATACATCTTTGTGGATCCAGGATGAATACTCAGAGCGCTTTTGTGGGCTTCCTCCAAGATCATTCTTCTTAAATCTTCCTTGGCAGGAACACAAATCCGCTCCTTGTACTTAATCAATCCCTCCTCATCTTGGTAAATATGGGATTCTTTTCCTTTCTTCTTTGCTTCGAGCCTTTCTAGTAGATACTTGTCATCTCCTTGAGCTGATCTTAATTGTTCCAAGAATTCATTAGTGATCTTCAGATTTCCCATTATTATGCTAGAAGGAGTAAATTGAGTTGCCAAGTTCAAGTCCCTAAACGATTCTAGCATTTCCAGCTCTTTGATCATCAAGGTTGACACATGCAGTGACTTACGACTTAGAGCGTCCGCTACAACGTTTGCTTTTCCAGGGTGATATCGCAACTCGAAGTCATAATCCTTGAGAAACTCCATCCATCTCCTCTGGCGCATGTTCAGCTCTTTCTGGTCAAACAGGTACTTCAGACTCTTATGGTCGCTGAATACCTCAAATTTTGCTCCATATAAGTAATGTCGCCATATCTTGAGTGCAAAAACTACGGCCGCTAACTCAAGGTCATGGGTTGGGTAGTTCTTCTCGTGTGATCTTAGTTGTCGAGAGGCATATGCCACAACCTTCTTATTTTGCATCAACACGCATCCAAGTCCTTGGTACGAAGCATCACAGTATACATCAAACCTTTGTTGTGGATCAGGAAGTATTAAGATAGGTGCAGAGGTTAAACGAGTCTTTAATTCTTGAAAACTATCTTCACACTTGCTGTCCCATTGAAAAGGTTGATCCTTGCGAGTTAGTCGAGTCATAGGTGTAGCTATCTTGGAAAATCCTTCGATGAAACGCCGATAGTATCCAGCAAGTCCTAAGAAACTTTTGATTTCTGTCACTGACTTAGGTGGTTCCCACTTCAATACGGCTTCTACCTTCGATGGATCTACCGCAATTCCTTCCCTTGAAATTACATGTCCCAAAAATTGAACTTCTTTTAACCAAAATTCACACTTAGAAAGTTTCGCGTAGAGTCGTTTTTCACGTAGTATTTCAAGAACAATCTTCAGATGTTCTGAGTGCTCTTCGGGAGTGCGAGAATAGACCAGAATATCATCGATAAAAACCACCACAAATTGGTCCAAGAAAGGATGAAAAACCCGATTCATATAGTCCATGAACACCGCAGGTGCGTTCGTCACTCCAAAAGGCATCACTTGATACTCGTAGTGTCCATACCGAGTCCTGAAAGCTGTCTTTGGGATGTCTTCTTCTTTAACTCGAATTTGATGATAACCTGACCTCAAGTCTATTTTGGAGAACACTGCGGCTCCTTTCAATTGATCCATGAGGTCATCGATTCGTGGCGGCAATTTTTGTTTTTGATGGTGACCTTATTCGGTTGGCGATAATCAACGCATAATCTCATGCTTCCATCCTTTTTCTTTACAAGTAAGACCAGGGCTCCCCGGTGAGACACTAGGTCGACCGGTTGTTTGGCGAGTAACTCTTCCAGTTGATTCTTCAGCTCTGATAGTTCCGCAGGTGCCATTCTGTAAGGCGCAATAGATATGGGGCCAGTGCCAGGCATCAAATCTATGGAAAACTCGGTTTCCCTAATTGGGGGTAAGCCAGGAATATCATTAGGAAATATTTCAGGAAATTCACAAACCACTGGGATATTTTCTAACTTCTCTTCTCCTTTGGCTTCAACAGTGGCCAAAATAATATAGGCTTGAGCTTGCTCTACTAAGACATCTACCTGGTTTTCAGCACGAGACTCTGGATGACTCAATTCCGTATGTTTAGGAAGGTCAAAAACTAAGGTCTTCTCTTGGCAATCTAAAAGGACATGATTGGCAGAGAGCCAATCCATTCCCAGGATAATATCCAGGTCGGTAAGAGGCAAGCATATCAAATTAACAAGAAAGCTCTTGCCCTCTATTTGAATTGGACAATGTAAGCAAACATGGGATGCGGTTACGGGATTATTAGTGGGGGTAGAAACAACAATATTACATTTCATGACAAGAACAGGTAATTTCAATCGCCTCACACAAGATTCAGAGATAAAGGAATGTGTGGCGCCTGAATCAAACAACACATTAAGGGATGTCCTATTTAGAATGCATGTACCTTGGATTAGGTTTTCAGATTGAGCAGCTTCAGTACCACTCACTGTAAATACCCTCCCTCTTGTACTAGGTCTTCCTACCGATGTTCGTGATACGTTAACAGGGTTTTGACTTCTCACTTCACCCTGATTGCTGGAATTCCTTTGGCCTTGACTGGGGTTTCCTCGGTTCGTTCCCACAGAGATAGTGTCATTGCTGCAGGTAGATTGTTTACAAAAGCGACCAAGATGGCCCGTTCTTTGACATTTAGGACAAGGGTTAGGATGCTGACGGCATTGAGATTTGAAATGAGGACCTCCACAGTTAAAGCACATCAAGGGTGGTCGATTTACGCTTCCACTGCTTGACCTCTGGCTTTTTACAGGTTCGCTCCAATAACTCCTGGTGGGCGCAAAATACGGCTTACGTTTTTCTTGAACTTCTTTACCCCTTGACCCGAAACTATGAGCGGGGCGATGAGGACCAGATTGCTTCCATAGAGTTTGGCGAGCTTTGGTGTCATTCTCATATATTCGACATCTGTCCACCAAGGTTGGGAAATGTTGGACTTGTTGACAGCTAATAGCTTGTTTGATATCAGGTCAAAGTCCGCTTGAGCAAAATATGGGCAGTATTTTGACAGTTCGTCAAACTTAGCTGCATATTCTCCTACACTCATCTGTCCTTGAGTCAGAGTTAAAAACTCTTGTTCCCTCCTCCTACGGATGTATTCCGGAAAATACTTTTCCAGGAACCGGCGGCGGAAGATGGTCCACTCCACCATGATTCCTTCAGTCTCTAGTTGTTGGCGAGCAATCCGCCACCAATATTCAGCCTCTCCCACTAGCATAAAGGTTGCATAAGTTACCTTTTCCTCCTCGGTGCAAACCATTACCTCATATATTTTCTCCAATTCTTCTATCCAAAGTTGAGCACCATCAGGGTTAAATCCGCCTCGGAACTGCGAGGGTTTATTCTTACGGAATTCAGGCAATCCACGGTTCAGAACTGGTTCATTCTGTCTTTCTAAGATATCTACTACTCTCCCCAATAGGGTTTCCATGACATCATCCCTAACTCTCCTAGCCATAACTTTCTGAAACACAAATAAGCACATCAATTTTCAAGAGTCAATCAGTCACAGCAAAGTAACAAGCACACTAACACACAAACCATAAGGGTTTCCAAACAATTCAGAGATTCACACAGAAGTTGGGCAGTTAGGCCATGCCCCAAGGCCTCAATTGACCGAACTGCTCTGATACCACTTAATTGTGACGCCTAAAAATAACAGGATTTGTTTTTTTTTTTTTTAACAGGAGAAGCGGAAGGATAACACATTCTTTCAATTCACCTCTAGTGTACCACCTTTCGGTTTAGAGGTTTGTGGTCTCAACATATAATGTCAACATTAAGTAAAACAACCACAACAATCCTCTATCATAACTGAATAACCTTATGCAATAGATATGGAAATGTTTGGTAATAATCTCAGAGTACCGCAACTTAATAAAGTGAAATGACATAATTAAAGTGCACAAAGCTAACATAGTCCAGAGATACATGGAATGAAACAGACTGACTCCCTAAGAGCAGTTCCCTAAAAACCACAACAGACATGGGAGAAGGGGTAGCTGCAAGTGCAGGATAAGGTAGGTGAGAGTCTCCAGGTGGGGTGGAGAAAACAAGCTCAATGGGGGTATCAACCACAAAGTGGGTGGTCCATGAGTGTCCGACATCTTGTCCATGAATCACCCGTGCCATTCCATGGAAGATGCTTTGCTGTGCTGCCGCGTCGAACACCCAGACGTCCTCCTCAGATGGCAGGATCCATACCTTCACTCGGAAGCTGGTCATCTGTATAGGTCATATACAAAGGTACAACAACACACACAAACAGGGGTGAGTTCTCCAAACACAAGCAAGCATTCAATAGCCGTACCCCAAGGAAGGTGGCTTTTCACACCATCACTCAAGTCACATCATCATCCACTCTCAGAACAAGCATCATTACAATATAAGTCAATTCATACTTTTCACAGATAATTCCTAGGTTCATCAAACTAATAATGCATATGATGCATGAATGCAAGTTTCATTCCTCACTATCCGTCCCTCAAATTTTCGTGTTAATGCATATGATATGCATGGGGATCCCTTACTCTACTGCCAGCGACTTGCCCAGCATTTAGTGTAGAGTTCACAATTTCATATCCAAGTCGTGTGGCGATCGGAGGACTCCATTCCCTGTATCACAATTGCACAGAAAAGAATTTATATCATTATTCAAAAACACCCAAACTGGTGCTGGCCCCAAACTGGGTCTCTTCGGGAATGGACCTCAACGACCCTAGGATGTGGAGTTCTTGTTGGGCTTGGCTAAGGCTTGCAAGTAGGGTCACGACCCGGCCACAGAGAGCTCTGCTGCGCCATCTAGGTCGACTGTTCCCCCTTTCGCCACCCTCGTAGGTCTACTCGGGACCGAACCTCCAATACCTACAGCTGTGCCTCTGTTATGCCATCAAGTCGTTCCAAAGAAATGTTATGATGCATGAAGTGTGATTCTCATTTCTCTCCTCAAGGTTTTCTCAATCTTGGGTCACACGGAATTCAAGCACAGAAACAAAGTCCTCACAAGGCTTGTTCAATCACTATTCACTTTCTCTTCTAGCATAGATTTGCCAAGCAATAAAGTTTAGAGATCACACACAAGCTTCCAATCCCACCAATGCACATCCACTGTTTTCCAACACATAATTCTCAATGATTTTGACACAACCCTCTCAGATTTTCCCGCTCAAATCCTATTACATTAACTTACTATATTAACACTACTCACTTTATCATTTCCATTATTATTAACCATACTACCTCCTACTTTAAATATGGCTTATCTCCACTTTTCTCTATCTCTCTGGTTTTTCCTTTTGGTTAATTTCTAATTACTTGTATTGACTCTCGACTACCTATTTAATTCAAGGTTACTTAATTTCGTTCTAATTCTTTTTAGGTTCATTAATATCCGTCCTCACGCGATAGGTTCCATTAAGCTAATAGTGAGATCTTTCTAAGGATGGTCTTTATTGATTAACTACTATATTCAGTCCCTTAATTACCATCTCCATACCTTTAATTAATATCCTTTTAGTTTAGGTACACTTTCCATCAAAAAGGGCTGCGCTTGATTCTCTCCTTTTATTCCTTGTATAATGTAATGAACATGATGCATGATTCATCTTAGTGCTCACGGATTCAAGTGCAAACAGCAAACACACCCTATCATTATGCAGTCCTTATTATCCATATTTCATCAAAATTATCACAATTTTAAGTACAACTTTTAGGATTTTTCATCATCAAAACCGAGAGTGAATAGTTCTCACTTTCTTGTCCACCACAATTTTCCAAAACATCACACGCATAAAGCTTTTCAAACCAAGTGAACACATCCATCACAATCAATTCAATCATCCATCATCCAAACTAACAAGCAACCATTTTCATGCAAATCACACAAAGTCCAACACGGTTTTCAATTTCTAAGTATAGTTCAATATTCTAGGCTTTCTCCATGCAAGATCAAATCTGTCCAGCTTTTCCACTAGATTTTTATCAAACTAAAAATTATATAACACAAAGGAAATTAACATGCAATGACATAGTTTCATCGTCTAAGTGGAGGGGCAACATTTCCAAGTGACATTCAAATTTCTAAGGGAAAACCGAAACACTTAGGGGCTGAAATCAACATGCAATGGCTTCCATTTCACATGCAATCCAAGGTTCATTGATTACAAGGATAGATCCACATTTTAAACAAAGAATCCAGCCAAACAAAGGTGAAACCGAGGCATGCACAAAGAGATCCAAAGCATTTCATGGTTAAAAATTAACATGCAAGGGAAAGAATATGTTGATCAAGTTCACGGTTCATGGTTTCAAGAAGAAAATGTCATTAGTTCAAGGGTTCTACCAAGGGAACATAAAAACCGAGACATGCACAAAGAAAGACCCATATCCACACATCAAAGTTTCAAGCTTTTTAGGAATTAAAGTTGATTGAAAGTGAAATCAAACTCTTTGGGAGATAACTGAGACATGCAACAAGGAAATCCATACACTTTTTGGATAAAACTTAACATGCAAGTTCAGATTTGAAGTTCTTCCAACATGCAGTCCAACACACACTAATTTTTCAAGGAAAAATGTGTAAAAACAGCCAAGAGATGGACATGCAAATACGTCAATTGTGAGAACTCCCCTTGCCTTGATTGTGACAAAAATTTAAGAGCAAAAGGAGTTGATCTTGGCTGGTTCTCCAAAGGAAAGTTGCTGGACCGAGAGGATGAGTCTCAAACTTCAAACTTTCTCCTCTTGGTTAGGTTGTCTTCCTCGGTTCTTTGAAGAGAAAAAGGGGAAAAAGCTTCAAATGGTTAGGATCAAGTGAAAAAGGAAGTTTGTTAGGAGTTTTTGGTGTTAGGCTTCCATGGATCTTCAAATCAAAGAAGGAAAAAGGATGAGAAAGCTTACCTCTTTGAAGGAAGGGTCACGGTTTTGAAGAATCAAGCAAGAGAATGCAAGAGTGAAAGCTTGGAGCTCCTTGGCTTGTCTTGGAAGGTTGAAAGGATGAGAATTTTTTTTGAGAGATTTAGGGAGGGAGGGTCTCGGTTTCTTTGAAGAAAAAGAGAGAATGGAACTTGAAAGGATTTTTGAGAGGAAGAGTGGAGAGCTCACGGTTTTTGAGTGAAAAAAGAGAGGAAATGAGGGGGTTTGGTCTATTTATATGGAGGGTTCAACCTTTAAGTGACCAATTGCCACCTAACATGTTCATTTTGGCTTGCTTAGCAAGGCTTCCAAACTGAAAACTGCACACGATTTTAATTGAGTAAAAGCTTAAGTGAATTTGGTAAATTGGTGCAAGGAAAGAGGTGTCACAGTTTTTAGTGCATGAATAGTGAATTTTGGGAAAGCTTGTAGGCAAAGTTAATAAAATTCAGGAAGTTAAGTGCATGGAATACCCTAGGCTGCATGCACACGGTTTGGACATCACAATTTCCGAAATTCTGCACAAAAATCCAAAGGTAAGATTTTGGATAGCAATTGCATGAAATTTGGTTGGCCGAGAAAATGCGACATGACTAGGTTGTCACTTGGACGAGACTTTTGATGTGGTGCTAAGTTCAAGAGAATGTGATTGGTTAGAATAATTATGATGTCGGCAATTTGGAAGACATGAAAAGAAAGTTCCGAAATGACTTTGCCGACAAATCGGGAGACAAAATCCCGTGCATGGAATTCTAGTGGTCAATACTAGATTTCGGAATATCGGGGCAATCACGATGTTTGTAAAATAGGGGACAAGGTTTGTTTGCATGAAAATCTAGTGGCCGATACTAGATTTGGAGAGCTCCGGGTAATGATTGCTAGATCTCACAGAATTTTATGCAATGATTTTGACGGCTAAGAAATCATTACTAAATCTTTGTAATGATTAGGAAATCTTTACAATAATGATTTCTAGATTTCATGAGATTCCGTGTAAAATTTTGACGGCTAAGGAATGATTACAAAATCTTAGCAATGATTACAAAATCTCATGTTTTTCAAGTCGAATCCCTTTGATTTGACAATTTAAATAAGATAAAATTTTAACTTTCGGGATAGATTATCAGGGGCATTGTGAACAGTACAATTGAACATACTCAGGAAAATCCTTGGACGATATTGAAACTATCTATTTGCATGCAGTTACCTTAAAATACCGAAATCAGAAATAATTCAATATTCTAAGAATAAAAATGCAGCATCTATCTAATTATTCCGACGCTAGCAAGCCGGAATGAGCTAATAATTGAAATCTAAAGACTACTAGCTAATTCACAAAAATTGGGGCGTTACAATCGTTCCTACCATACTGAACATAGTTTCCTGTAAGGTGAACTGTATTCACGTGTTGCTAAGAAATTATCATCTTTTACCATGGTAGAGAATTGGGCCTTAAAATTCTTTTCTGTGTGTGCATTACATGTACTTTTGCATTCATCTTCTAGAACTTGCCCTGTTTCTTAATTGAACATGCATTGTACAATTTTTCATCTAGATGATTAAGGCCTTCTTTGCACATACCAACCCTAGAACACCCTCGCACCATATTTCCTTTGTTCTACACTCCCTTCTTTTGCTAAACTTAGCCTGCAAACATAGTTTCCTTCCCTTAAGGGAGGAGTTTCTTTTGAGTTGCATCAAGAATGTTTGCAAGAAACTAAGTTTGGGGGTGCTAATTGTGACTGTAGTTGCTTGAGGACAAGCAAGATCTTAAGTTTGGGGTGGTGAGCATTATACATGTCCATATTACATGTAAAAAAAATGCTTGAATTTGAAGAAAAGAATGATTGTCAAAGTCCAATGAATCAAAAAAAAATAAAAAAAATATATATATATATAATAAAATGAATGAATGGAAGTAAAAGGAAAAGAAAAAGAATAAGAAAACAAGTCCTTTTTGATAGAAAAAGAAGTTCCACATAAGGCAAAATAATGAAAAAGAAAAACATGATGAAAGAGTGCCTGAACCTCATAAATTGCATCATTTAGTGCATTCCATTCTAGTTGTTGTGCTCATTCACTCCAAAGAATTTTCCTTTCTTAAAAACCCAATTGAGCTTTTGCCATTCCTTGATAAAAAAAAAAATTGAACCTAATCTAACCACATTTGTGACCAACAAAGCCCTTATGATAGGAGGTTCATTGTACCTAGGCAAAGGAGATTAAGAATATGGGCAAGCATATGGTAGGATGAGGCAAAATGCATGAATTGAGAGAAACACTGAGCGTACAACATTAATGAATAAGAGTGAAACACTATACTGTGAGCTGGATGATTTCTTTGCATTGTGTGGACTGCATGAAACCTTGCTGGATTTTTGTTTCGGTTTAGTGGGACTTTGCATGAAAATAGATGATATGAGTGTGATTGCTTTGTCGAATAAATCCATGATTTTGGAAATATTGGAAGTGCTAATTGGAGGCTAAGATTGGAATGGAAATCTTTAAGAAAATTTTTTGGATAAATCCAACCCTTTACCTTCAATTTTCTTGAGTTTTAGTTTGCTTGAGGACAAACAAAAGTTTAAGTTTGGGGTTGTGATGAATCCACATTTTATAGATATTTTGTTTGGTTTTTATAAAGTTTTAACAGAAAAAATAGACTTAGAGATTGTAAATAACATTAAAATCTCATTTAGGTATAAAAAAACAATAGTTTTCTTAATTTTTGTCTTATTTCTATTAATTTTTGTGAATATATTTTGCAATTTTGATCATTTGAATAAATTGTGCAGGAAATTCTAGACAAATTTCATGAATTTTTGGCTCTTTGGAAAAATATGAACTGAGAGTAACTACTCTCAGATACCAGAGTAATCACTCCAAGGAGCTGGTTTCAAGGGATAGGCCAGAGTAACCCTATTCAGATATCAGAGTGATCACTCCAGAAGCCCCAAACCCCAAGTGCCCTGCACGTAAACACTCTCAGAAATGAGAGTAATCACTCTAGAGACGCCCAGAAGGAAGTGCCCTGCACGTGTTTACTCTCAGAAATAAAAGTAATCACTCTAGAAAGGAAAAAAGCTAAAGTTGCTGTGCGTAAACACTTTTGTTTACAGAGTGATCACTATGGGGTCATGTCAGATGTCAGGCTTCTAATTTATTATTGAGTAATCTATAATATTTTATACTTGTTCAATGTTAATTGAAGGATTATTTGGTATTGGAATATATTTAGATGGAGTTTGAAATTATTTAAAAAAAAAAAAAAAGTGAACGATGCGTATGAACGGTAATGAACAGTGCAACCGCGTATGTACAGTACAAACCGTGTATGAACAGTTCAATGAACAGTGCAACCGCGTATGTACAGTACAAACCGTGTATGAACAGTGCAATGAACAGTGCAAACCGCGTACAAACCGTGTATGAACAGTACAACCGCGTATGTACAGTGACAGCTGACGTCATCGGTGACGTCACATACGCGTACAGTGCGTGTACAGTGTTTTTCGGCATGAATAGTTCCCTGAACAGTATTTTCCGGCATGAACAGTAAGGCGGTGAACAGTGTTTTCCGGCGGTGAACAGTAAATTTCGGCGTGAACAGTAAATTTCGAAAATTTTCTATAAAAAGGGGGCTTCACACGAAATTTTCATTTCTTCACCTCTATCCAAGGTTTTCAAAGGTTCTAAGGCCGTAAACCACCATTTCTCTCATACTAAACCTTCCTAAACTTAGATTTCTCGCCAGATCTGAGATTCTACATCTATTCTGAAGTATTGGAAGTAAGTTTCTTTAAGTTTGAAGCTAGATTTACCGTTCGTTTCTCTTCTCCTTCTCTTTCTTATAGAAATTCATGGTGTTCTTAGGAGAAACTCCGTTCTAAAGCTGAATCTTCGGTGAATTTTGTTATAATCAAGTAATATTCGGTAGATCTAGTGTGAATCATCTTTCTGAGGTAAGGAGAGTTTACTTTAACCTATGAACTATGTTTTGAACGGTTTAATATGCTATTTCAAGATATTTTGATATGATTTTGTTAGATCTATTGAATAAAAACTATTTTCTAAGCTGTAACTGTTGTTAATTAGTTTAAAATGCTGAGATTTTGGCTGATCTATTATAAACTTGCCGTAGTTGAGCTGTTAAAATAATTTTGGTGGTGTGCATCATGCTGAGATATATGTTTTGCATCATTATAGAGCCGAGTTACATGTTTAGGTGGGTAGACATGTAACGGTAAGTTCATGCTTGAAATTTCTTTGTCTTTGTCTTTGTCACGGATCCAAATACCGAATGGGTCGCTCCGGACCAGCTCGGTTCCTTCGGATTAATTAGGTGTGAAACCGGTTGGAAACCGTTTTCATGCTGTGCATTAGATGGGCTGGAAATGCATGGGGTTATTGCTGTGAGAAATATTTTGCTCTATATATATATAATTTTATTTTATGGTTGGTAAGCTCACCCTTGCATTTCTTTCTATGTCGTTGTGTGCGTGTGTACTGCGATGATCGTACGGTGGTACGTGAGCAGATGTAGCAGGTGTTGCATCTACTTCACAGGCTGAGGGCCGGTGAAGAAAAGTTAGAAGCCGGAGTTGAGTAATAATGCATCGTAGTCCTTTTTCTTTATATATGAGACCTCATGTCGAGGGAGTCACATATTATAATTTTTTTGGTATTTTGAATATTATAAACTAAATGTAATATTATGTTGATCTGTTGGATATTTGTTGTAAGGAACTTCATTTTTACTTTGAATGAGAAGTGAATTTTTATACTTATATTCTCTATTATTTACTTATTTTTAAATAAGTATGTGGTGTAGAAATAATGTTCTCGGTCCTTTATAAAAAGGGGTCGTGACATTTTAGTGGTATCTGAGCATGGTCTAGGTAAACCTACGGGGTGAGGTTGTTAGGCGTCAGTTGTGCATATTAGACATATAAGTTTTAGCTGTGAATCATATATCATAATTTCTATTCATCAAGTTGTGAGGGAACGAGCTTGATCACCTCAGTTCTCAGACACGACAGATATAGAAAATTTTGGTATATGATACTGGGTGAGCTATAGGTGATTCATGCTACGTGAATAATAGGTTGTTAAGCTAAGATTGTACATGATTGCTGAGATAAATGTGTTTGCTATGTTGTTTGAAATGCTGATATGACGTTGTACTCAGTGCTAAATTGATTAAATTGTTATGACATACTAAATATGAATATATTACTGTAAGCTGAATATGTGAATATAGCTATGTGGTGGTATTGCTGAATGTGTTAAACATTAGTAATCTAAGCTAGTCTATATATTAGGATGGTTAGACCGAGAAAATCTGTTGCAAACCCTCCTCCTCCTGTTGACGTGAACCAAATGGCTCACGCCATGGAGGCTGTGGCAAGTACTTCTCTCTGTGTTGTTTGATTCTGGAGCCACACACTCTTTTATTGCGGACAATTGTGTGAGAAACTTAGGATTACCGGTGGGCGATCTAGGATGAGACTTAGTAGTATCGACACCTACTTTAAGTTCAATTAAGACTTCGACGGTTTGTGTTAGGTGTCCCATAGCAATTGAGGGACGAAGATACAAAGTAAATCTTATTTGTATCCCGATGTCAGGGTTAGATGTAATCCTGGGTATGGATTGGCTAACTGCCAATCGTGTGCTAATTGATTGTGGCCGGAGGTGTTTAATCTTTCTTGAGCAGCAAGACTGTGTAGAATTGATTTCTACTAGCCAAGTAGAAACATCCTTAGGTGAGGGAGTATCTTGTTTTGTTTTGTTGGGAGTTATGAATGCAGAAGTGGAGCAAAGCCTTCAGTCAATACCAGTAGTACGAGAATTCCCTGAGATTTTTTCAAAGGATATTCCTGGAATACCTCCACGTAGAGAGGTAGAGTTTGCTATAGATTTGATTCCTGGAGCTGAGCCGATTGTCTGTAGTACCGTATAGAATGGCGCCAAAAGAGTTAATTGAGCTTAAGGAGCAGATCGAGGATCTAATGCGTAAACAGATGATTACACCAAGTGTATCACCTTGGGGAGCCCCAGTTCTCTTGGTGAAAAAGAAGGACGGAAGTTCTAGATTATGTGTGGATTATCGTAAGTTGAATAAGTTGACAATTAAGAACAAGTACCCATTGCCGCGAATCGATGATTTGATGGACCAGCTGAGAGGTGCTAAGGTATTCTCTAAGATTGATTTGAAGTCTGGGTACCATCAGATCCGAGTGAAGGATGAAGATATTCCTAAGACTGCTTTTCGCACTAGATATGGTCATTATGAGTATATAGTGATGCCTTTTGGAGTTACAAATGCTCCAGCTGTGTTTATAGACTACATGAATCGGATCTTTAGACCTTTCCTGGATCGATTTGTGGTAGTCTTTATTGATGATATTTTAATTTATTCTAATTCGTCAGAAGAACATGAAGAGCATTTGAGGACTGTACTTAATGTTTTAAGGGAAAAACAGTTGTATGCTAAACTGTCTAAGTGTGAGTTTTGGCTAGAGGAAGTGAAGTTCCTTGGTCATGTTATTTCAGCTAAAGGAATTGCAGTTGATCCTTCCAAAGTTGAAGCGGTGTTGCAGTGGGAAAGGCTGAAGACAGCCTCAGAGATTCGTAGTTTTGTGGGCCTAGCAGGTTACTACCAGAGATTTATAGAGGGATTCGCGAAGATAGTTGCACCATTAACACGGTTAACTCGCCATGATCAACCCTTTGTGTGGACTGAGGAATGTGAGCAAAGCTTTAATGAGTTAAAACAGAGACTAACTTCTTCGCCGGTGTTGATTCTCCCTGATACTAGTCGACCGTTTGAGGTGTACTGTGATGCTTCTCATCAGGGATTGGGATGTGTGTTGATGCAAGATAAGAGAGTGGTAGCTTATGCATCTCATTAATTACGAACTCATGAGCAAAATTACCCGATTCATGACCTTGAGTTAGCTGCTGTAGTCTTTGCTCTGAAGGTGTGGCGACACTATCTTTATGGAGCTCAGTTCGATGTATATAGTGATCATAAGAGTCTGAAGTATTTATTTGATCAGCGAGAGTTAAATATGAGGCAGAGACGTTGGGTGGAATTCCTTAAGGATTATGATTTTCAGCTCCAATACCATCCAGGAAAAGCTAACGTGGTGGCCGATGCATTAAGTAGGAATGTGGTTCAGTCAGTGAAACCCTTTTGGTAGAACAATTCCGAGACCTGAACATACATGTGGACTTATCACCCGAAAAGATTAGTTGTAGCCGAATTGTGGTGACTAATAATTTCTTACAGAAATTAAAGATAAACAATTGTGGGATCCAATGTTATGTCGGATTGTATTTCTCTTAGGGACGAGATAAGACAAAGGGTTTCAAAAAGGTGTTGATGGTATTCTCGGATGTCAAGGTCGAGTTTGTGTCCCTAGAGATACTGAATTAAAGAGAGCAATTCTAGAAGAAGGACATAAGGGTAGTCTCAACATTCATCCTGGTGTTACCAAGATGTATCAAGATTTAAAGCAGATGTTTTGGTGGCCGGGCATGAAGCGAGAGATAGCTGAGTTTGTTAAAGCCTCGCTTGACTTGTCAAAAGGCAAAAGCGAGCATCAAAGCCCTCCGGGAGAGTTACAAACGATGGAAATTCCAGAGTGGAAGTGGGACCATGTGACTATGGACTTTGTGTCCCATCTACCTAGAACAGCTTAGGAATCATGATTCGGTGTGGGTCATAGTTGATAGGCTAACCAAGAGTGCACATTTCTTGCCAATTAACATGACCTTTAGCTTGGAGAAATTAGCAGAATTGTACATTAGAGAGATTGTCGGGTTGCATGGAGTACCTTCTAGTATTATCTACGATAGGGATCCTCGATTCACTTCCCGGTTTTGGCGAGTTTCCAAGAATCTATGGGCACACGGTTGAGGTTGAGTTACGCATACCATCCGCAAACGGATGGTCAATCCGAGCGTACTATTCAAACCTTAGAAGACTTATTGCGGACTTGCATTGTAGAGCGAGAGGAGTAATTGGGAGGATATGCTTCCTTTGGTAGAATTCACTTATAATAATAGCTATCATTCGAGTATAGATATGGCACCATTTGAAGCTCGTATGGTAGAAGGTGTAGAACCCCTATCTGTTGGTTCCAAGATGGAGTACATTTGATGGTTGGACCTGAAATGCTGCAAGAGACTAAGGAGAAAGTTGAACTTATTAGAGAAAAGCTAAGAGCTACCCAAAGTCGACGTAAATCTTATGCTGACCGACGCAGAAGATCCCTAGAATTTGAGGTTGGTGATCATGTATTCTTAAGAGTATCACGCACTACAGGTGTGGGGCGAGCCTTAAGAGCCAAGAAGTTAACACCTAAGTTCATAGGACCGTATCAGATATTACATCGTCGAAGACCCGCAGCCTATGAATTAGCGTTACCACCTCGGTTGTCCGGAATACATAATGTTTTCCATGTGTCGCAGTTAAAGAAGTATGTTCCAGATTTGTCTCATGTAATTGAGCCTGATGTTGTGGAGTTACGAGATGACTTGTCTGTGGAGGTCCCAACTGCTCGTATCGAGGAAACTAGAGTTAAGAAACTTAGAGGTAAGTCTATTCGGTTAGTAAAGGTTGTTTGGGACCAAATAACTGGTGATGCCACATGGGAGTTAGAAGAAAGAATGAGAGAGTTGTACCCTCATCTTTTCTCTGGGGAATGAAATTTTCGAGGACGAAAATTTATTTTCGGGGGGAGAATTGTCAGGCTTCTAATTTATTATTGAGTAATCTATAATATTTTATACTTGTTCAATGTTAATTGAAGGATTATTTGGTATTGGAATATATTTAGATGGAGTTTGAAATTATTAAAAAAAAAAAAAGTGAACAGTACCGTATGAACAGTGCAACCGCGTATGTACAGTACAAACCGTGTATGAACAGTACCGTATGTACAGTACAAACCGTGTATGAACAGTGCAATGAACAGTGCAAACCGCGTACAAACCGTGTATGAACAGTACAACCGCGTATGTACAGTGACAGTTGACGTCATCGGTGACGTCACATACGCGTACAGTGCGTGTACAGTGTTTTCCGGCATGAATAGTTCCCTGAACAGTATTTTCCGGCATGAACAGTAAGGCGGTGAACAGTGTTTGTTGTAAGGAACTTCATTTTTACTTTGAATGAGAAGTGAATTTTTATACTTATATTCTCTATTATTTACTTATTTTTAAATAAGTATGTGGTGTAGAAATAATGTTCTCGGTCCTTTATAAAAAGGGGTCGTGACATCAGACTTAGTATATATAGACTTTTAGAAATTAGGGTACGGATCCATTCATTTTTCCTTAGATTCTTTTGTCACTTTTGGAGCATTTTTGCAGAGCTTAGGATTCTTGGGTGATAGCCAGGAATCCGTTATAGGTTTTAATTTCCAATTTCCCTTGAATTCTCCTTGATTTTACATTAATGTTGCTTACGTTTCTACATTTCTTTCTTTCTTTTGTGAAGCCCATCCATATGAAGGGCTAAATTCTCTTGTAATTCCTAGTCAACTCATATGGTTCTTGAATTCTTGGGTTTAATGGCAATATTACTCTTTCTTTCCTTAGATTTATTAACCCCAATCTCTGAATGAAATGAAATTTGCTTGAGGGGAACATTGCTTAATGAACCCTAAATTACCCAAACGAAATTCTAATCTAAAATTGCTTAATTTTGATTAATCTTTGAGATTGCTTAATCTTAGGGATAGAGATTGGAGCCCATTAAGATGCTTAATTTTAATTGGGATGCTAAAGTTAATATTTTCTTGTTAGATTATCTTAATTCAAGGGAAAACTAGAGGATTATTGAATCATTTGAAAGAATAGGGATAGAACTTATTGATTGACTAGGGATTACTCTTTTTAATTGATTGAATTTCATTAGTTTACATTTTGCTCTTGATTAAAATCTGGAAATTGACAAACCTCCCTCCAATTTACTTGCTTTGATATATATTTACACTTGTTCGATGTATGTTCCCAACCAAAAGTTCCTTAGAGATGACCTAGGACAACACCCTAGTATTGCATTCATATCTTTGCATATTTGATGAGGATTAACGACAATCTTTGTGCATAACGAGTAGCGAAAAATTGTTCCATCATACGCAACCTTAGAAATTAACTTAGGATTAAGCAAACTAAGTTAAGAATTTCATTAAAACAAATTAGGATTAATTAAGCAATGTCCCGCTCATTCAACCATTAATTCAATTCAAATAGTTGAAAAATGTAAATTCATGATGGAAAGGGAATTATATTGACATTCATACCCAGGAATTCAGGAATCCATGAACTCAAAAAGGATTACAAGAAAGTTTAGCTCTCCATAGGGATGGGTCTTACAAATTCAAGATGAAAATAAGGAAAATTCAACATCATCAATGCAAGAATTAAAGGAAAATGAAGAGAAATTGTAAATTAAACCCTAAGATTGGCCTTGGCTGTCACCCAAGGATCCTAAACTCTGCAAAATGCTCCCAAAGAGGCAAAAGAATCTAAAATTATGTAAAAAGCTCAGTACCCTAATTTCTCAATTCCTATTAATAGTGCAGAATTTTTGCCAAAGTAACTACTATGGTTTCAAAGTGATAACGCGTAGTGCTCCATGGTAGTTACTATCGCTCCATAGTGGTTACGCTTAAGTCCTATGATTTGGGCCTCTCTAGAGTTATCACTTTGGCATCATAGTGATAACGCGCAGTGTTCCATAGTAGTTACTCTCACCTCATAGTTGCCACGCCCAAGTCATGTGCTTTTGGCCTCTCTGGAGTTGTCACTATGGTATCAGAGTGATAACTTTGCCTGCTCCAGAGTGTCTACTATGGTTCCAAAGTAAGCACACGCAACACTTTTTCAAAATGGGTCTTTGTAGTTGTTACTATAGGTTCATAGTGATCACTTTCGTCTGTCCTTCTGAATTTAGCTTGCTGTAGTGTTCACTATGGGATCCAAAGTGATCACTTTCATATCAAACTTTCTCAAATGCTAAAAATCCATGGAAAAAGTCTAGAAATTCCTACACAATTATTCAACTGATCAAAATTGCAAACTATATCTATGTAAATCAATGTAAATTAACCAAAAATTAAGAAACCTATAATATTTGACCAAAATGATGTTTTTATGTTATTTACAGTTCTTAAGTTTACTTTTTCTATTAAGAAACTTCAAAAGAACAAGTAAAAATCCAATAAAATGTGGATTCATCAGGGATCAGAGGAATTTTGAAGGAGAAGGGAGAAATGAAATCTCCCTGAACCCTAACCCCTTTAAATCCCTTCTGGTCGCGACACTCTCCCTACTGCGAGATATTCTCACTGCAGCGAGGTCCCATCGCTGTAGCGACACGCCCTCATACTGCAGTGAAAATATCAGATGAAACTGCACCCTGGTTTCTGCAGAATCTTATTACAGCAAGACCCTCTCGCTACAGTGAGACTGCACCTAAAAATGCACCCCAAAGTGTCACTCTCTCTCTACAGCAAGAAGGTGATAGTTTCAGTCCTTCCTCTTAGGGCCCTCTTGCTGCAGCGAGAATCCTCTTACTACAGCGAGAACAGCCCAGTTTTATGCCTTGCACTTAGGCACTTAGCCTATTTTAGCCCTATCCAGTCATGCATACACGCAATACACACATCCATATACTTAATACATATAAACATCATTATCAAGTAAATCAACACACACATATATATGCATTTAGATTTATTAAATATAATAATTAATATTACAAAATTTGGGGCGTTATAACTCTCCCCTCCTTTAAGGAATTTCGTCCCCAAAATTCAACCAAACACACACCATCTATAAAAACAACCATGGGTACAACTATCTCATTCTACTCTCCGTTTCCTATGTGGCATCTCCCTCATCACTTGAGCTCCATATTACCTTCACCAATGAGATGTCCTTGCCTCTCAATTGTTTAACATGGTGATTTGCAATTCTCACCGGGTACACATCATACGACAAGTCTTCTCTTACTTGAACCGAGTCAAGATCTATCACATGGGAAGGATCCGGCACATATTGCCTAAGTTGCGACACATGGAACACCGGATGTAGATTCGACAGATTCAGAGGCAACGCGATCCGATATGCAGTAGGACCAATTCTACCCAGCACTTTGAACTGTCCAATAAAATTAGGAGACAACTTCTAAGATTTTAGAGCCCTTCCAACTTCGGTCACAGGCGACACCTTCAAAAACACATGGTCCCTCACTTGGAATTCCAATGGTTTCCTCCTCTAATCATAGTAGCTCTTTTGCCTGTCTTGCCCAGCGTTCATTTTCTCTTTGATGATTCTGATTTGCTCATTCTACCTTTGGATCATATCCGGCGCACACAGAGTTGCCTCTTTGGTTTCATACCAACACAATGGGGTCCTGCACCTCAGCCTATACAAGGCCTCAAATGGCGCCATTCCAATACTAGCATGGTAACTGTTGTTGTAGGTGAATTCCACCAACGATAGGCACTCTTGCCAAGTCCCCTACTGTTCGAGAACACAAGCCCTCAACAAGTCCTCTACAGATTGGATGGTCCGCTCAGTCTGACCATCAGTCTATGGGTGATAAGTCGAGCTTAGTCTCAACTTAGTCCCCAACGCCCGTTGTAGGCTTTCCCAAAACCTCGAGGTAAACCTCGGATCTCTATCTGACACCACACTCGTTAGCACTCCATGTAGCTTGACTATCTCCTGCACATATAACTCTATAAGTCGCTCTAATTTATACTTCATGTTGATCGGGGAGAAAGTGTGCAGCCTTGGTCAATCGATCCACTATCACCCAAATGGCATCATGGTTGTTCCTACTCTTAGGCAACCCAGAGACAAAGTCCATGGAGATACTATCCCATTTCCACACAGGGATCTCCAACGGTTGCAGTAACCCAGGTGGAAGCTGGTGTTCTACCTTTGCCTTCTGACAAGTTAGGCATTTAGCCACATATTCGACCACATCTCCTTTCATTCCATTTCACCAAAAACTCTTCCAAAGGTTCTGATACATTTTAGTTGCACCAGGATGAAAACTCATCCTGCTCTTATGTGCTACCTCAAGTACCATCTGTCTCAGCTCATTCACTTGAGGAATGCACACTCAGTTCCAGAACTTAATCACCCCGTTCTCATCATGGTGGAATTCCAAGTCCTTTTCCTCACCTCTCTGTCTCATCATGTCTTGCAGAAAGGCATCTCCCTGCTGAGCATTTCGGACGTCCACCAAAAAGTCGTTGTGAATTGTCATCGCTCCGAGTTACAAACTCCCCGACCTTACCTTCATAGCTAAATTCATGTCCCAAATTTTCTCAATCAACTCCATTGCTTTCATCATCATCACTGCCACATGCAATGATTTTTGGGTCAAAGCATCGACTACCACATTTTCCTTGCTAGGGTGGTAAGACAATGTGAAGTCGTAGTCCTTAAGGAATTCCATCCATCTCCTCTGCCGTATGTTCAGTTCCTTTTGGTCAAATAGATACTTCAAGATTTTGTAGTCACTGAACACCTCGAACCTCGCCCCATATAGGTAATGCCTCCATACCTTAAGGGCAAAAACCACCGCGGCTAACTCCAAATCGTGTGTCGGAAAGTTGACTTCATGTAGGCGTAACTGTCTTGAGACATAGGCAACCACTCGCCCGTCTTGCATCAACATACAACCAAGTCCTTGTCTAGATGCATTGCAATACACATCAAACTTTTGCTCCGGGTTGGGTAAAGCCAACATCGGCGTTGAGGTCAATCTTATCTTCAGCTCCAAGAAACTAGCTTCACACCCCTTGGTCCACTTAAACTCCTTTCCTTTGTGAGTCAGCTTCGTTAAAGGCAAAGCTATCTTGGAGAACCTCTCCCAGGGCCTTCTCACTGCAGCGAGAACAACTCATAATTACACCCTACACTTAGGCACTTAGCCTATTTTCAGCCTATCCAGTCATGCATACACACACACACACACACACACACACACACATATATATATACATATCCATAACATATATCCAAAATACACTCATATAAATATATATGTAGGTTATATAATTATCAATAATTAATATTACAAAATTAAGGGATATAATTCTCTCATTCTACTCTCCGTTTCCTATGTGGCATCTCCCTCATCACTTGAGCTTCATATTACCTTCACCAATGATATCTCTTTACCCCTCAACTGTTTAACACAGTTATCCGCAATCCTCACTAGGTACACATCATATGACAAGTCTTGTCTCACTTGAACCGGGACAAGATCTATCACATGGGAAGGATTCGACACATACTGCCTAAGCTGTGACACATGGAACACCGGATGTAGATTCGAGAGATTCGGAGGCAACGCGATCCGATATGCAATAGGACCAATTCTACTCAACACTTCAAACGGCCCAATAAACTTGGGAGACAGCTTCTGAGACTTAAGAGCTCTCCCCACTTCGATCACAGGCGAAACCTTCAGAAACACATGGTCCCCCACTTAGAACTCCAACGGTTTCCTCCTCTTATCATAGTAGCTCTTTTGCCTGTCTTGCGCAGCCTTCATTTTCTCTTTGATCATTTTGATCTACTCATGCTGCCTTTGGATCATATCCGGCGCATACAGAGTTGCCTTTCTAGTTCCATACCAACACAACGGAGTCCTATACCTCTGCCCATACAAGGCCTCAAACGGTGCCATTCCCATACTAGCATGCACTACACCAAAAATGAGATCTAAGAGTGGTTCTGCCGACTTTAAGAGAGCCGTTATTGGTGCTCTAAAATCTTGTGCTATCCAATTTGCTTGCATTTATTAGAGTGGTTAAATAACCGCTCTCATATGTTAACCCTTGAAGAGCGGTTCCCCCTCAACCGCTCTCTAAATGGCACTTTAGAGAGCGGTTAGTGCCAAACCGCTCTAAGAGTTGATTAGATTGGAGAGCGGTTCCCCGCCTAACCGCTCTGTAAGGTCAAGAAAAAAGAGCGATTCCTCAGCCAACCGCTCTCTAATGTCAAGCTTTTTGAGAGCGGTTCCAACTAATCGCTCTCCAAAGTAAGTATCTAAGAGCGGTCTTTTACGAACCGCTCTCTAAAGTCTAACTGTTAGAGCGGTTGTCTCATGAACTGCCCTCTAAAGTGTGGTTATTTTAGCGGTTTTTCTTTAACCACTTTTTAAAGTGTAATTTTGAGAGCGGTTCTTGTTTAAAATTATTTTGCCAGGTTTTATCACAAAATATCATTATCCCAATTTTTTGAATACATATTAACATAAAATATTGCAAACAGTTTACAACAACCTGTGATAACAACAAAGATAAACCAACCACATTACAGATACAATTACATATATATATTAATCAGAAATCAAATAAATTTTGCAACATACGAATATATCATTCCAAAGTATCTGAACATGAATACATAATAAATGATGAATCTGTACAGATACAATTACACAGAACGTTCACAATTAAAAAGGCTCAGTAATGTATTATACACTTTTGGCTAATAAATGATAGAATTATGAATAGGTGTTGTAAAAAAAAAAAGTACTAAGAATCAATTGTGCTTAATGTGTCCTTCAAATATCTATGGTACAGATATGCACACCACTCCCTTTGAACTTGATGAATTTTGTTGTCAAGAAAGGTTAGTAATTGAAACTCTGGAAAATATTGAAAAGAAAACAAAATACAAATCTTTAGTTACATTAGATATAATTCAAATGGGCAGACACTATCCTAATAAACACTTAGTGATATAAAATAATCTTGGATATGCACTCCTCTTACATTAAATGGGATTGTAGTCTGTCCATGGTGCAAAGCATCTCTAATGAAGAGACACACATAATATCCACAGTATCATTATTTGATTGCTTAGGACACTGTACGTGGAGGAAGAAAACATAAAAAAACATGATTAATAATATCCACAGTCATCATTATGCAGTGTTATAAAATAAGTTAAAAGAGTTTTTTTCTCAAATAATATTGAGACCTGTATAGTAACCTAATTTGTTTGATGCATCTTTGTCCTAGAGGGCTGCACTTTTCTCTCAACTCGATATGTGACAAGAGCACTAACAATAAAATGAAAGAACAAATTTACAATTAAACGAAAGCACATTCATATATGATAGACCAGCTAACAAGTAAAATCATGTATACTTACTTATTAAATACGTTTTACATATGTGGTCTAGTCTTTAACTGTTTGCAGAGGGGATCCATATAATACATTATCTCATCAGAGGTGTTGATAGCAACTTGGATCCAATGTTGCCTACCAAATGTTTAAGATTATAATAATTAAATATGATAATGAAAATTATAAAACTTATATGCATGGTCATAAGATTGACTTACCCAACATTGTAAGGTGCGAATACCAAGTGATCTTCACCCATATGACACTTTAACATGTCAACTATATGTTGATGTGTGGCCTAATTGAGGTTTGCATCCATTTAATAAGGAGATATAAATGAAAACTTACTTGCCATATTGGTCCCTTCCAAGTAAGCTTCACACAAATATCTTGTAGTTGAAAAGATGAATGAAATTCCATTAAATAAGGTAGTTAATATCAAGTTTCATATGGGAGAAAGATATTTATACAATTAGTATAAATTAAAGAATTTCCTAATATAAAGGTTGATACTGAGGCGCTCAACCAATGGTGACGTATAACCTCTTGTATGTTTTCTTTTCCCACAATGTCAGTAAATTCTTTTCCCCAATGATGACTTGTCATATGAATACTTATATTGTCAATGACTTGATCACTTCCTATATAGAGCTTCATCATATCGAAGCACGCAACACCTTGAGCCTGTGCCAACTTAGGAAGGTCAGATGAATTAGAAACAACACCTTTATTGCTTGGACCAGCAATGGATTCCTTTGTGTGACCTGTCCCTTTCCCTAACCCTTTACTAGATGATGGGGCAACCTGAGATAACATCAAAGAGTTTGTGTAATGAAATGAAAAATTAAATGCATACATTGGAATGCTGCAAAGAAAATTATGGTTATGTACTTTGGGTCGTAAAGTGATTAGGAAAAATGGCTAGGCAACATAAGTTCCAATTGCATCTCTCAGGCAATTGAGGTTTGCTTCTTCATTAGGAACAGGCAATGCAATCTCTTCTTCCTTTCTTTGCACTATCTCTATTGAGACCTTATAATGGCGAGGAGGAAGAGTAGTATTGTGTAAGGAGTCCCCAACCACTATTCTCGAAACTCTCCCTCTCGCAACCACGCGATATGGGGTGCTCAAATACAATATGCAGTCGTGATCACCCTATAATACATACATTATTAAAGGTTAGAGATAACAAATTAATCGTACATCATTAACAATAAATTTAAAAGTTACTAAATTGCTATTGTTCAATTGTACCTCTGGAATTTCTATAGATGCAACTGGTGTATCGCTGCCTCTTTGGCTGTTACATGGCAGTTCTGGCTGCAGATGGTGACCTCCCTCCACCACTTGTTGCATTTGAGGGGGAATACCTATTTGTGGTGGCATGAAACTAGGCATAAATGGTGGTGGAGTGGCAGTAGGGTTGAAAGGCATTTGATCAGACATGAAAGGGGGCAGTCCTTGACCCCCAGTCAACTGTGCCACAACACTTGTCAGATGCGCTACCCAATGCTTTATGTTCTGCCACTCAGTAGCTGATGGGTGTGGATGTGAAGTAGTTAAGCCGAATGCAGCCTTTTGGGTAACTCCAAAACCTACAGCTCTTACAGGACCAGGATGTTCTCTTACACCAAGAGCTTTACCCAATATGTCGTTTCTGGCTGTTGATTTAGACTCAGCCTCCATACCCACCTGTGAAAGGGTTTCCTATAACGAACAAAACAAAATTATGATAAGTATATAAAAGGTATTGTTCAAAATTATATTGTTATTTATACTTACAAATTCAGCAACCATTTTTTGAACTCCTTCATCATCAAAACCACCTTGCTTATTAACCCTAGCATCCTTCCATAAGACATGTAGAGGTACAGAGGTCACATTAGACCCAGAGGCAGCAATCTACAAATAAATGAACATTAATTAATTACAACTCTTCAACATTTCATTACATAAGACTATAACCTAATAAATGCATATATCAAAATAGTAGAGACAGTACCAATTCCTGCTCCAACTCAGCATATCCCTTAGATGACCGCCTATATCTATATGACATTCCTTTTGCCCTAGCATCATTGGCCTCACTTTCTTTCTAAATATTGTTTTTCAAAATGAAAACAAAAACATATCAGCGGAGATTACCAAGTCGAACACAGATAATAGAAATATATAATAAAAGTGTATTTATATTACCTTAAACTCTTCTGTGCAGCTTTGCTTTACAAACTCGTTCCAGTGATCAGTGACAGTAATGAATCTCTGATACTTCTCAGGAGGGTGGGGGAGACAATTACCATTTTTATCAAAGACATGCTTCCTCATCCGTGTACAAAATACATAGAGATCCTGTCCAGATAATGCAACTACAAAGACTTTGTGCATTTCTTACACTTCAAAGATTTCTTACAATGAAAGCCAAATAAGTAAATTAGCTTTACCCAACATGATTTATTAATAATACTACACTTAGAGAAAGAATTGTAGTTTACCTCTACTTGCTCCCAGATATGGTCCTTCAGATTAGTTGGCACAATTGTCCAATCACATATGCTAATTGGTACTGTACTTCTAGTTACAAATCCAATAAAATGGGAGAATTTAGATCTATTAGGGTCAATGGGTTGCCCTTTACAATTCCATCCAACCTACAAAATTTAAATAAAGTGATGACACTTATTGAAATTAATAATATGTGATTAAAAAACACATAAAAGCATTGGTGAATTTAATCCATACCTATAACTTTTGTCCTAACTTCCTTGCCTTGCTAATTGCCTTGAATTTTGTTATTCCTCAAGTGTTCTTCCTCTTCAATTGTTGGCTCTTAGAAGGAGAACCTCCTTCAATGTTATTAGAAGATGTCATCTCTGCATAATAGATTTCTGTTAGCATAAATTGGAGAGCAGAAGTGAACATGTAAAATAATAAAGACACATAAAATTCTGTTTAAATCAAAATGTGTATTAACCTTTTTCTTTTCTTAGGGAGCTTAATAAGTTTCCTATGCCCTTTAATGGAATAAAATGATGGATTTAACAAAATACTCTCTTCATGATCATGTCTTGCACAAAGGTCTCCATCATCTATTATTATATCCCTCATTGACATTTATTGTACACCTCTTAAAGGTTCGTCCTCCACATTAACTTTTTCATCCATTAGTTCACCATCGCTTAAAGAATTAAACTTATTAGACAACAACATAATACTCCATGACTTGTCAATAGGATCAGGGATATAGAACACTTGTTATGCCCGTGCTGCAAGGATAAATGAGTCATTTTGATATCCCATCCTTTTAAAATTGACTCTTATAAATCCTAAATCGTCAATGTGAACCCCACTGTTGTTGTCAATCCACCTACATTCGAACACTGCTACTCGAAATTTTGTGTAATCCAATTCCCATATGTGTTCAATTACCCCAAAGTATGACATGGTGGCATATATGGGGTTTCTATCCTTTGCAGTCAATATATGAAGCGATTCAGCAACAAGTGTCACTCCACTATTTTGCATAGTACTCTGTTCGTCATGCTTTTTTGTATAAAAGGTAAACTCATTCACCAAGTAAGAAGTATATGAAAATGCATCAACATAAGGACCTTTTGATAACCACCAAATTTTCTCTGTAGCAGAATTGTTATTCTCAAACACGTGCTCGTAAAAATACTCTTGTAGCCATGGAATGAATCTCTGGTTATGTTTTTTTGTAATCCAATTCTCACCTCTATTTGGATTCACACCCTTCAATATTTCTTTGTGCATAGGGGTGTTATGTAAGATATATAAGTGTGCTTGATCTCGTTGTACTCTTGGAATCTCAATTTGTTGACAACCAGTGCTACCTTTTCCATCCATCTTTCCTATGTGACGGCATTTTGGAAGACCAATTGATTCTACATTTGACATGTACTCATTACAAAATTTAACTGCTTCTTCAACTAAATATTGCTCAGCAATGCACCCCTCTGGTCGGCTTCTATTCTTTACATACCCTTTTAAAATCTTCATATATCGTTCAATGGGATACATCCATCGCATATATGTGGGACCACACAATTTTGTCTCTTCAACCAAGTGAATGGTCAAATGAACTATAATATCAAAGAACGAAGGTAGAAAATACATTTCAAGCTCACATAAAGTCTTAGAGATGTGGTTTTGCAATGCTGGTAATTTTGTAGGATCAATAACTTTGCTACATATTACCTTGAAGAAAAAACACAGCTTGGTTATTGCAACGCGGACCTTTTTTGGTAAAATAGACCGTATAGCTCAAGGAATCAAATTCTCCATTAAGATGTGACAATCATGAGACTTCAACCCTTTTAACTTGAGGTCCTTCAATGAAACAAGACTTTTGATGTTAGATGAATACCCCTCAGGAACCTTAACTGAATAAAGAGCCTCACAAAATGCACGTTTCTCATGTCTAGAAAGGGTGCATGCTGTTGGTGGTAAAAATGTGCATTTTCCCTTCTTCACTGGTGCCAAATCAGATCTAAGTCCCATATTTACCAAGTCAAGCCTTGCATTGATACCATCCTTTTTTTCCCCTTCAATGTTCAATAACGTACCGACAACACTTTCACATACATTTTTCTCAACATGCATCACATCAACAAAGTGTCTTACGTGTAATGATTTCTAATAGGGTAACTCAAAGAAAATTGACATCTTCTTCCATCCTCTACTTGAAATATCTTTGGCAAATGGTTTCCCAAAAGTTGTTTTGATATCTTTAACCTCTTCAAAAATTTGTTCTCCAATTTTTGAATATGGACATCATCGTTCATCACAACTTCCATTAAAGGCTTTCTTCATTTTTCTAAAAGGATGATTTCGTGGCAACCACCTACGATGCCCTATGAAAACATTCTTGTGATAGTGTTCAAGTCTGATATAATCTGTATTTTCAGAACATATTGGACATGCACATTGACCCTTTATGCTATAACCAGAAAGATTTCCATAAGCAGGAAAATCATTAATTGTACCATACAACATTGCCTTAAGTGTGAAACATTCATCTCTAAACCCATCATATACTTCAATGTCATTTTCCCACAATTGCTTCAAATCTTCAATTAGAGGAGACAAGTAGACATCAATGTCATTTCAAGGTTGTTTAGGACCAGAGATTAACAAAGAAAGCATCATATATTTCCGCTTCATGCAATACCATGGAGGCAAGTTATATATTAATAAAATCACAGGCCAAGTACAATGGGTACTACTTTGCATGCCATGAGGGTTCATTCCATCGGTTGGACAATCTCTAAGATCTTCTTCAATAACATTTGGAATGTCTTCAGCATTATCACTCTCATCTATTTTTAATGTCTCTGATCCCATGTGATGTGATGTACTTCCACCTTGTATCTCACCGTGCTTTGTCCAACAAGTATATTTTTTCATCAATCCAATTACACATTAGATGTTCTTCCAATTCTTCCGCATTTACTTGCATCATATTCAAACAACACCAACAAGGGCATGGAATAAGGTTGACATCAGTTGCATGCTTAATCGCAAATCTAATAAACTCCTTCACTCCATATTTATATTCTTCACTCAAACGATCAGCAACCATCCAACTTTGGTCTATATTTGCTCTAACTATGATTATGACAAACCAAATGCAAATGTCTTATTAAGTCTCACATGGTAGGGCCCTATCCCATTTGAAAACAAAGTTTTTCATACCTTAATTAACAATTGCTGCGTAAATATGTTATTTTATACTTGACAAAATTTTGGCAGCATTTCGCATTAGTCTCTTAGTCCACAACTTGAAATGAGATGATTTACCTCAATTAAGCACGCACCAAGAGACATTGACAAATGCATTGTACCAAACTTTTGTTAAGAATTAAATAAAACATTATAAAACAGCATTTACTAACCACTGAATGACTAACTTTGTTGACAAACTGTCCAACTTGGACAATTTAAGATTTAAAATAATGATTTATTCAATCATTATTTTGAACCTCAAATGGGAAACTAAGGTTTCACTCAATTTCATATTTCAAACCATAATTTCTAACAACATAACTTCAACAATAATCATGCATTCAGAACATTACATAATTTCTAACAATATAACATCAACAATAATCATGCATTCAGAACATTCCATAAGCCATAACATTAAAAAAAAGGAACAATCTTATTAAATCACTCAAACTAAGCATGGGATTTCACTTCCTATATTCCAAGTCTAGTATGCAATTTGAGGCCAGGTTTGATGAACTTATTCGAGGTATAAAACTGCATTATAAAATTATGTAAGACCACTAAATATAATAATGCTTTTTCACTACACCACTAAAATTATGTAAGACCACTAAACTGCATTATAAAATTATGTAAGCCCAGGTTAATTTATTCAGTAGACCACTTCTACTCCTATTCTAAAATCAAATGATCTCATTTTATTGACGTTGATTTAATTGTAAATATCAATTTTCTATAGTGGTCTTCTCCTATACTCTTTATTAATTAATTATATTTTAGGCCAATTCTCATACTAACTAAAACACAAATTTTACTAACTAAAAATTACAGAGAACGAAAATTAACAAAAAAAATTTAACAATCCACTAACCTTGAAAAAACGTTGGGTCATAGTTATGTTGCAGAGAACCAAAATGGTAAACAAACACACAGAACCAAAAATGGCAGAAAGGACGTTTATGTAACTATTAACCTAAAAATAAAATGGCGTCCAGTCAACATAGAGGACCAAAATGCTAAATAAAAGTGATAAAGACAGAAATAATAAAGAAAATACCTTCTCAGTGGCAATGCACAGTCAACGGTGGTGTTCTCCAAAGCAAAATCCTCAACAAACATAAAAATTTGGAAATAGAGAGTAGGCGAGAGGATAGTGATGAACAGATTTGGAGGTTAGGGTTTATTTTGAAATTACACATTAGAGAGTGGTCAAGTCATTAATCGCTCTTTAATATAATCTTTTAAAAGCGGTTGAACCAAAGAACTGCTCTGTAATCTTTATGAGAGCGGTTCCACGTGTCAACCGCTATCTGAAAAATGGAACTTATGAGAGCGGTTACTAAATGACCGTTCTCCAAGCTAGTTTAAGAGAGCGGTTAAATCTGAACCGCTCTGATAAGTGATTTTAGAGAGCGGTTCCTTTACAACTGCTCTGTAAATTGTACATTAGAGAGCGATTTGTATGCAACCGCTCTCAAAGGGTTAAATTAGGGAGCAGTTGAGCATTAACCGCTCTCTTTATTTCTGATACAAAATGGTTTTTACTAATCGCTATCTAGGATTTAGCTACAAGAGCTCATTTTTGGCATAGTGATGGTAACTATTATTGTATGTAAATTCCACTAGTGGCAAGCACTCTTCCCAAGTTCCCTGCTGCTCGAGCACCTAAGCCCTCAACAAGTCTTCAAGGGGTTGGATGGTTCGCTCAGTCGTTAGTCTGTGGGTGATAAGCCGAGCTCAGTCTCAACTTAGTCTCCAATGCCCATTGTAGGCTCTCCCAAAACCTCAAGGTAAACCTCAGATCTCTATCTGACACCACAGTAGTCGACACTCCATGCAGCCTGACTATCTCCTGTACATACAACTCCACAACTCGCTCCAATTTATACTTCATATTGATCGGGAGAAAGTGTGCAGCCTTGGTCAGCTGATCCACTATCACCCAAATGGCATCATGGTTGCTCCTAGTCTTAGGCAGCCTAGAAACAAAGTCCATGGAAATACTATCCCATTTCCACTCAGGGACCTCCAATGGCTGTAACAACCCAGGTGGACGGTGGTTCTCTATCTTCGCCTTCTGGCAAGTTAGGCACTTAGCCACATATTCAATCATGTCCCTCTTCATTCCATTCCACCAAAAACTCTTCCGGAGATTCTGACATTTTATTCGCACCGGGGTGAAAACTCATCCTGCTCTTATGTGCTTCCTCAAGCACCATCTGTCTCAGCTCATTCACTTGAGGAATGCACACTCGGTTCTGGAACTTAATCACCCCGTTCTCATCACGATAGAACTATATGTCCTTTCCCTCATCCTTCTGCCTCATCATGTCTTGCAGGAAGGCATCTCCCTGTTGAGCATTTCGAACATACACCAAGAAGTCATTATGAATCGTCGTTGCTCCGAGATACAAGATCCCCAGCCTCACCTCCATGGCCAAATTCATGTCTTGAAATTCCTCAATCAACTCTATATCTTTCACCATCATCGCTGCCACATGCAATGATTTCCGGCTCAATGCATCAACAACCACATATTCAGTTCCTTTTGATTAAATAGATACTTCAAGCTTTTGTGGTCACTGAACACTTCGAACCTCGCCCCATATAGGTAATGTCTCCATACTTTAAGGGCAAAAACCACCGCGGCTAACTCCAGATTGTGAGTTAGATAGTTGACTTCATGTAGGCGCAACTGCCTCGAGACATAGGTGACCACTCGCCCGTCATGCATCAAAACACAACCAAGTCCTTTCTTGGATGCATCACAATATACATCAAATTTTCGCTTTGGGTCGGGTAGAGCTAACACCGGCGCAGAAGTCAGCCTTATCTTCAGCTCGAAGAAACTAGCTTTACACCCCTTGGTCCACTCAAACTCCTTTCCCTTGCGGGTCAGCTTCGTTAAGGGCAACGCTATCTTAGAAAACCCTCAATGAATTTCCTATAATAGCTTGCCAATCCAAGGAAACTGTGCACCTCTGTCACATTCGTCAGCCTCAGCCACTCAGCTACTGCTTCCACTTTTGCAGGGTCTACCATGATCCTTCCCTCGACACTACATGCCCCCGAAATTGGATCTTTGACAACCAGAATTCACACTTGGAGAATTTTGCATACAACTGCCTCCCCTTCAGAATTTACAAGACAATCCTTAAGTGCTTGGCATGTTCTCTGATTCTTCGAATAAATTAGGATGTCATCGATGAACACCACCACAAACTTATCCAAAAACTCGTGGAAGATCCTGTTCATATAGTCCATGAACACCGCAGGTGCGTTGGTCACCCCAAACGGCATCACCAAATACTAATAGTGACCATATCGCATCTTGAATGCTGTCTTAGGTACATCTGCATCCTTCACTCAGATTTGATGGTATCCCGATCTCAAGTCGATCTTTGAAAACACTGCTGCTCCCCTCAACTGGTCCATCAAATCATCAATCCTTGGAAGTGGCTACTTGTTCTTGACCGTTACCTTGTTCAACTGTCGTTACCTTCCATCTTTCTTTTTAACCAAGAGCACTGGTGCTCCCCACGATGACACACTCAGTCTCATAAATCATTTCTGCAACAAATCTTCTACTTGCTTCTTGACCTCTGCCAACTCCACTAGTGACATCCTGTAAGGTGCCACAGAAATTAGACTTGCTCCTAGGATGAGGTCGATAGCAAACTCTATCTTCCTCTCAGGCAGTAATGCAGAAATATCCTCAGGAAAAACCTCCAAGAAATCCCTTACCACCGGAATATACTCTGGCTCCACCACACTTTCAGCTTCCATAACCATGAAAGCCTTGCCGTTTACCATGTTCTCCCATGCTCCCTGGCTCATAAGCCTTGGAACCTCTGCCGTTGTCACACCAAAGATCAAAGTCTTCTCCCTATAGTCTAGCAGCACATGGTTGGCAGCAAGCCAATCCATTCCCAGAATTACATCCAATTAAGAAAGAGGTAAACAAATTAAGTCCACCTCAAACTCCCTACCGTATACCATCATTGCACACCCCAAACACACCCATGACGTCACAATCGGCTTACCTGTAAGGGTAGTTACCACAATATTACAAGGTAGTTCGGTCACATACAAGCCCAGACTCTTCATACAGTCCATCAATATAAAGGAGTGCATAGCACCCGAATCAAACAACACATCAAGATATTGACCCTTAATAATGCATTTACCTCGGATCAGCTCCTCTGATTGTGAAGTCTCTGCCCCACTCATAGCAAAGACTCTACTAGGAATGCTCGGCTTTGGCCCCGTACTTCCTCTTGATTCTGGCCTCTGGGATGTATTTGCACTACCGCTTCTCTCAGCGGCCCAACGCTCAATGGCAATGTGCCTTGACTTCCCACAGTTACTGCAAGTTATCCTCGACTGTGGGCAGTCCTTCACCATGTGTGGCCCTCCACTCCTGAAGCACTTGAGTGGCCCTTTAAAAGAGCTTGATCCTGAACCACTTTCACTACTCCTCTCTTGAGATGAACTCCCTCGGAATTGAGAGCTATTCGAACCCGAGTAGAGTCTCCTTGAGAACCTAGGGGGTCTTTTATCTTGCCTCACTGGGCCGGCTCTCCTAGTATCCACTATCTTCCCTCTTGAGTTGGCTTCAAAGATTCTGCTCTTGCTCACCAGAGTGGGCAAGTCTGTCAGTTGAAACACACTGACTGTAGCTCGGATGTCTAGCCTCAATCCATGCTTAAACTGAGCACACAGATCCTCCTCTCCATCACCATGCTGAGAATGAGGCCAGTACTTCATCAGCTCCTGGAACTTGGCTGCATACTCCCCCACGGTCATGTTTCCTTGCTTCAGCTCAAGGAACTCCCTAGCTTTCTGCTTCCTTAGGTCCCGGGGAAAGTAGTTCCCTAGGAAGATGGTCTTGAATGCTTCCCACTGGATATAACCATCCTCCTGTGGCAGAGTCTGACCGACAAACCTCCACCAGTCCTCAGCGTCCCCACACAGTAAGTAGGTGGCATAGACAACCTTGTTCTCTTTATGACACCCCATTGCATTGAAGATCTTCTCCACATCAGCCACCCACCTTTGGGCTCCTTTGGGGTTGAATCCACCCTCAAACTTTGGAGGATCATTCCTAGTGAAGGCAGACAACCCTTTATACTTAGCCGGCCCTCCACCTTGATTATGCACCATGGCTTCCAGAATCTGAGCCATGTGTTCCATGAGGTCATTGGTGCCTCTACCTCTACCAGACATATTTAATCTAGCTACAACAAGTCAGCAATCACGTTCCAACACATTATGTGAATTTATACATTATAATTCAGGCAAACAAAACAATCAACACTTATCTTGGATGCTTCAGCCTGATACCCCAGTCCGGTTTGGATGAATAGCTCTGATACCAAAATTGTAACATCTTATGTTTAATTTTAATAAACCATAATTTCACAAATTTGGAATAAAATAAATTTCATTTCAAATAAGGTTCTCAATTCTTGGCTTTATCAAATACTTTTAAAATAAGGAAAGGGGTTACAATTTTTATCAAGTTACTACTACAGGACCTATTCAAATACATTAGTTTCAAATTAAACTCCTAGTCCTATAGCAGTTCCATCCGCCCCTTTCATTGAGTCTAGTGCTGATCATCTTGATTACTTAAAAAATAAATGTAAGGGTGAGTACTCTACACTACCCAAAAGCACATAGTCAGCATAAAGTCTCACCTCTAGCATATTATCGATACATTAAGCAAATACAATCACAGGCATCATTTCACATTCACAAGCACAACACACAAAATCGTGCATACACACAACAGCCACACTCACTATAGCACTGTGATAACAGATTTACACCATGAATGATCACCAGTTACCCCTGCCTCACGGATACCACGTGGGTAGTCACGGGTTACTCAGCAAAGGTAATGGTCAGAGGTCTAGTCAGGAAGAGAGTGTGTGGCCTGTGGTGTGTTCGTTCCACAATCAATGTCACCACCACTCCCTCTTCCCCAAGGTATTTCTACTGTCCTCATCTCTCACACCCTCAGTGTATCACTGAACCATTCACAGCACATTACAACGGCGTTACACGCCCTAGTCACACACATTTTAGTATACGGCATATAGCCCACATTTAACAGTTACGGCAGTAGGCCCACATTTCATTTTCACATCACACAAAGCATATAGCCCATAATTCATTCAAGACACACGACCCTTAGCCTATTTTCATTCATATTACATGGCCCTCGGGCCCACATTTTCACGATGTCTATTTAGATATACACACATGTATAAATGGCACAATTGCCCACATCACATATCTCAGTAATTTCCTACCCTCTACTCAGCCACATCACAATATCACACAAAATATTTGCAATTCACACATAAAAGAGTAGGGTAGAGTCCCCCTTTACCTTGGATTGAAGACCCACGTCCGAACTCAACCACAGAAATGCTCCCCACACGGCTTTTGGCCTAACCACATGGAAGAATTCCATGAGAACCCTGAACATCACCAAGAACAGAGAAAGGGAAGGAAAACAAAAACCCTAACCATTTAAAACTCACCTCTAAGCATTCCCCACACAAATCCGAGCTCCAATCTCGCTTCCGAACGGCTTTGGAGGCAATTAATCGGTGGAATAAGGCTTTGAGAATGAGAGGAACAAAAGAATTTTGAAGGGAGAGGGAGAAATAACTCTCCTCAAACCCTAACTCCCTTTAAATCCCTTTCTGGTCGCGACACTCTCGCTACAGCGAGATATTCTCACCCATCGCTGCAGCGACACGCTCTCTCGCTACAGCAAAAAAACCTGAGAAAACTGCACTCTAGCTTCTGCAGAATCTCGCTACAGCGAGACTATACCCAGAAATGCACCTCAAACTATCGCTTTCTCGCTACAGCGAGACGTCTCTTGGTATAGCGAGAAGGTGATAGTTTCAGTCCTTTCTCCCAGGGCCCTCTCACTGCAGCGAGAACAGTCCAGAATTACACCCTGTACTTAGGCACTTAGCCTATTTTTAGCTTATCTAGTCACGCATACATATATATATATATATATATACACATCCATAACATATATCCAAAATACACTCATAAAAATATATATTTAGGTTATATAATTGTCAATAATTAATATTATAAAATTCGAGGCGTTACAGATGTAGGCATCATATTTATGAAAGCACCGACATCAAGTAATGTATTGCTAAAGGTGGAATTTCCAATAGTACAAGGGACAGTAAAAGTGCTAGGATTTTTGCACTTCTATGGCAGATTAGGCTATATGAGGGTTGACACATTTCTCCTAGTGTTAATTCTCTCATCTTTTTCAGCCTCCTCTTGTTGGTGCACAACTCTTTACAGAACTTTGTATATTTTGGAATTTATTTTATAGCATCCAATAGCAGATTATTCACTTCTTCTCTTCTGAATGTCTGAAAAAGCTCCTTATCAAAGTCTGTTGGTAGCTTTGGCTTGGCCATTCTATTTGAAAAAGGAAAGGCCGGCTTTTGCATAATTTCAGAGTGCTAGGGGTAGCTTGTATCTCTGCCTCCACTTTAGTTAGCACCTTATTATTTTTTTGACCATTTTGCAGCTCCTTTCCACTCCTCATTGTGCTGGCACTCACATTTTTTAGGTTACTCTTTGATTGAGAAGAAAGTTATCCAGACCTTTGAGACTTGAACTGGTTTACAGTGGTCGTTGATTGACCAATCTGTGTCTGTAGATCTTGGATGGAAGTATTGACATTCTGTTGGAACTGCAGATTGCTCTTGGCTATTTGTTTGACCAAATCCTCCAATGAATGTTAAGAATTCTGCTACTGTTGCTGCTGTCTTGTTGGGGTGGTCTGTAATTTATACTTGCTTAGTCAATCTATTGTTCTTATTCCTCAGAGGTGCCATAACTCATATTTGGGTGATCATTGAAGGTAAGATTATGAGACTGGTACTGGAACTGGTATGGCTACTGTTGTCTCTGTGGTAACTGGAAATTTGAAGCTCTGTATTGCTCTTGTTTTCCACTAAAAACTCCTTGAACAAAAGCTTGTTGGTTACCATCTTGCAGCAAAAGACAATAATCTGAGGTGTGCTCTATGGAGGAACAGATCTGGTAGTCTCTGTTCATTCCTCCTTGTGGAGCCATTTGTTGTACAACAACTAGTTGTCTCAAAAATGTAGTGAGCTCCTCAATTTTACTCTCAAGTTTGCTAGAATCTATTGCCGTTTGGTTAGGTTGATGCATATTGCACACTTCTCTCATTGGTGCCATGGCTCTTGTGTTAAACTGCTAGGAATTCTCTGCCATGTTGTCAATCAGTGCTCTTGCTACAGTTGGTGTCTTATCTATAAGAGCTCCACTGCTATCTGCATCAACCATACTCCTCTCTATTGGAGCAAGGCCTTCATAGAAATACTAGATGAGCAGCTGATCATTGATTTGGTGGTGTGGACAAGTTGCACACAACTTCTTGAATCTCTCCCAGTACACATATAGACTCTCTTTGCTAAATCACCTTATGCCACTAATTTTCTTTTTGATTATTACTGCTCTAGACGCAGGGAAGAAATTTTTCAAGGAAAATCCTCTTGAGGTCTATCTAGCAAGTGACTGATCCTGGCTGCAAGTAGTAAAGCCAGTCTTTTGCTGCACCATCCAAGGAGAATGAAAAAGCCTTCAGCTTGATGTGATCTTTAGGTACTCTTTGAGGTCTCATTGTTGAGCAAACTATATAGAACTCTTTCAAATGCTTGTGAGGATCCTCACCTGCACTACCATTAAAGTTAGGCAACAAATGGATTAAACCAAATTTTAACTCAAATGGGACATCTACATCAAGATAGTGGATGCTGAAAGGTTGGTATGTAACATCTGGTGCAACTAATTACTTTAGAGTTCTTTCATGTTGATTATTAGCCATGGTATCAGAATCCCCACTTACACTATCAAAATCACTATACTCAGAATGAACAGCAATACTATGAACACTATCACTATCTCTATCACTATGCACACTACCTTCAAATCTGTTTAATCTATTTAATCTATTCCAAGTTCTTTCTATTTCAGGATCAAATGCATGCAATTGTCCAAAATTAGTTACAGTCATGCATCGAAGGGCAAAACAGTCAAAGTCAATCTAAATACACTATTTTGTATTTTTAAGAAAATTATTTTAGTCATTTTTTTAAGACATCAAAATTCAAAATAAAAATAAATAAATAAATAAAATTAGAAAAGTGTTTCAAACGATGGAATTCAGGATTTTAAGTAGCACCATGCCTAAAAGAAACAAAATAAAATGATGAAGATGAATAAGATCAATAATTTTCACAACTCATAATATTATAACAAGGTAATAAAAGAAAATATGCTCCTATAGTGTTCTATCAAGGTTCCTATAGTTCTAACCTAATGATCTGTGACATGTATTCTCACCTTGGGTAGTTTGTAAGCCTTTAGGTGACTAGAGTTAAAATTCATTCCATAAAGTCATTATGCATTAGTAGGTAGTCTACTAGATGTAGGGAGGGACTTATATAGATAAAATAAGCTCTAGCTAAAGTTTTCATGATAGACAAACAGGAAGTACATCTAAATTTCTATCACTACACAACTCCTCTAAATCTAAATAAGCAAACCTTATGCATGATAGTAGTGTGTGAGGGAATAAACAAATCAAACAATGAAAATGTGCAAAGGAAATAAAAATCAATCAAATAGATCATAATAGAAAGTGCGATAAAAAGAAAAGAAAATAATAATAAATATTAAAAAATTGAAATTATTTTAATTATTTTTTTAAAAATATATTAATTTATTTTAAAAAATTAAATCAAAAATTTAAAATATAAATTAGCAAATTGGTTAAATTTTGAATTTAAACTAATCTATCTAAATATATTAATCCTATCTTTTAAAGCAAAACAAACTAAATATAATCTAATCAAATCAAATCTTAACTATAATTTAAATTTTAAATTTAAATATTTTTTTTAATCTAATCTTAGTTTGATGATTCTGAGCTTCAAAAGGCTTCTAAAGTAGCGCCAACCTTCCTTGCATCAAAACACATAATTCTGTAATAAATTTATTAATCCAATATTTTAAAATTTCAAATTTAAAAATTAAATGTAGGATTTCAGAATGAAAGGAAAATTCAAGAATCTAAGCAAATTCAAAAGCTACACATAACACAAAACAAATGACAGAAACAATTTGCAGAATTTAATAAACAATTAACATTCAATTTTTTTTTATTTAACCTTATTAATAACAAAAATTAAAATTAAACACACCTAAACGAACAAACTAATGCAAAACAAAAAAAGATACCAAATCACAAACAGAAATAGAAACAGAAATAAAAGTGATAAATTCATATTTTACCAGTATTTTATCTTAGTTTTAATACATTTGATAAAGAAAACATGTTAGAAAAAGCTGAAAAATTCATAAAAATAATAGAATGCTCAAAGTCTTTTCTAAATACATAGTTCTTTAGATTTTATGAATTTTCTATGAAGAAATTAATGATCTAATCATATTTTTTGTAGAAAATTCTGAGCTAAATTCATAAGGCTAGAAGATTAAGAGAAAGATAGAAGAAAAGTGGCAAAAATTAAAATCAAGGAACAAGGTCTAGTGAAGCAAGAGTTGGGAGTTATCACTTTTGTTCACAAAAGTGATTATTCCAGAGCCTAATTTTGAAGGATGACTTACGTGTTATCACTATCGCTGATGATGGTGATCGTTCTAGAGAGCTCTCAAGCATAGCAAGGTGCGCATTATCACTTTTGCTCACAAAAATGATCGTTTCATAGAAGCCTCTAGGAAAGCAAGCTATGGGTTATGTAATGCCTCGATTTTTGTAAATTAGCTAATAGCTCTTGAATCGTAATTACTTGCTAGTTCTGACTTGGTAGTATCAGAATAATTAGATAGATGCTTATTTTAATTTTTATAGAATATTGATTTATTTTTGATTTGGCATTTTAGGGTAACTGCATGCAATGTATTTGGTTTCAATATCGTCCAAGAATTTCTCTAATTATGTTCAACTGTACTGTCTAAAATACCCCTAAGAGTTTTATCCGAAAAGTCAATTTTTGTCTTATTTAAATAATTGTCAAATCATAATTATTTGCCTCGAAAAATGTGAGATTTAGTAGTCATTGCACTAGATTCTTAATCATTTCTTAGTCGTCAAAATTATTGGACGGAATCTCACAAAATTTAGTAATCATTACTTCTAAGATTTCCAAATCTAGCATCGGCCACTAGATTTTCATGCAACGAAACCTTGTTCCCTAATTTGCAAACATCGTGATTACTTGAATCTTTTGAAATCTAGTATCGGCTACTAGAATTTCATGCAAGAAGATTTTGTCTCCCAATTTGCAAATATAATCATTTTGGAACATTCTTTTCTTGTTTCCCAAAATTGCGACACCATGATTACTTTAATCAATTACTTTTCTTGAATTTAGCACAACATCAAATGTCTCGTCCACATGTCAACCTAGTCATTTCGCATTCTTTTCTAGCCAATCAAATTTCATGCAAATGCTGCCCAAAATCATGTCTTTGAAACTTTGTGCCAAATTTTAGGAATCTGGGATATCCAAACCGTGTGCATGCAACCCAACACTATTCCATGCATTTTGCTTGCCAAAATGTACTAACTTTGCTTGCAAGCTTCCCTAAAAAAATTCACTATTCCTACACAAAAAATCCAAACACCCTTTTCTTGCACCATTTGTACCAATTTCACTTCAATTTGGCACCAATTAAGCCATGTGCAGTTTTTAAACTTTGGAACCTTGCCAAGTAAGCCAAACCGTAAGTGTTAAGTGGCAATTTGCCAATCTAAACTTAAACCCTCCATATAAATTGGCAAACTAAACCATTTACTCACTTTACTACCCAAAGTCCAAAAACTCTCTCATTCTCGAATTTAGCACAACATCAAATGTCTCATCCACATGTCAACCTAGTCATGTCGCATTCTTTTCTGGCCAATCAAATTTCATGCAAATGCTGCCCAAAATCTTGTCTTTGAAACTTTGTGCCAAATTTTGGGAATCTGGGATATACAAACTGTGTGCATGCAGCCCTAAACTATTCCATACATTTTGCTTGCCAAAATGTAGTAACTTTGCTTGCAAGCTTCCCTAAACGAATTCACTATTCCTACACAAAAACTCCTAACACCCTTTTCTTGCACCATTTGTACCAATTTCACTTCAATTTTGCACCAATTAAGCCATGTGCAGTTTTTAAACTTTGGAACCTTGCCAAGTAAGCCAAACCGTAAGTGTTTAGTGGCAATTGGCCAATCTAAACTTAAACCCTCCATATAAATTGGCAAACTAAACCATTTACTCACTTTACTACCCAAAATCCAAAAACTCTCTCGTTCTCGAATTTAGCACAACATCAAATGTCTCGTCCGCATGTCAACCTAGTCATGTCGCACTCTTTTCTGGCCAATCAAATTTCATGCAAATGCTGCCCAAAATCTTGTCTTTGAAACTTTGTGCCAAATTTTGGAAATTTGGGATATCCAAAATGTTAGCATGCAGCCCTAAACTATTCCATGCATTTTGCTTGTCAAAATGTACTAACTTTGCTTGCAAGCTTCCCTAAAAAAATTCACTATTCGTACACAAAAAATCCAAACACCCTTTTCTTGCACCATTTGTACCAATTTCACTTCAATTTTGCACCAATTAAGCCATGTGCAGTTTTTAAACTTTGGAACCTTGCCAAGTAACCCAAACCGTAAGTGTTTAGTGGCAATTTGCCAATCTAAACTTAAACCCTCCATACAAATTGGCAAACTAAACCATTTACTCACTTTACTACCCAAAATCCAAAAACTCTCTCGTTCTCGAATTTAGCACAACATCAAATGTCTCGTCCACATGTCAACCTAGTCATGTCGCACTCTTTTGTAGCCAATCAAATTTCATGCAAATGCTGCCCAAAATCTTGTCTTTGAAACTTTGTGCCAAATTTTAGAAATTTGGGATATCCAAAATGTATGCATGCAGCCCTAAACTATTCCATGCATTTTGCTTGCCAAAATGTACTAACTTTGCTTGCAAGCTTCCCTAAAAAAATTCACTATTCCTACACAAAAAATCCAAACACCCTTTTCTTGCACCATTTGTACCAATTTCACTTCAATTTTGCACCAATTAAGCCATGTGCAGTTTTTAAACTTTGGAACCTTGCCAAGTAAGCCAAACCGTAAGTGTTTAGTGGCAATTTGCCAATCTAAACTTAAACCCTCCATACAAATTGGCAAACTAAACCATTTACTCACTTTACTACCCAAAGTCCGAAAACTCTCTCGTTCTCGAATTTAGCACAACATCAAATATCTCGTCCACATGTCAACCTGGTCATGTCGCATTCTTTTCTGGCCAATCAAATTTCATGCAAATGCTGCCCAAAATCTTGTCTTTGAAACTTTGTGCCAAATTTTGGGAATCTGGGATATACAAACTGTGTGCATGCAGCCCTAAACTATTCCATACATTTTTCTTGCCCAAATGTACTAACTTTGCTTGCAAGCTTCCCTAAACGAATTCACTATTCCTAGACAAAAACTCCTAACACCCTTTTCTTGCACCATTTGTACCAATTTCACTTCAATTTTGCACCAATTAAGCCATGTGCAGTTTTTAAACTTTGGAACCTTGCCAAGTAACCCAAACCGTAAGTGTTTAGTGGCAGTTGGCCAATATAAACTTAAACCCTCCATATAAATTGGCAAACTAAACCATTTACTCACTTTACTACCCAAAATCCAAAAACTCTCTCGTTTTCGAATTTAGCACAACATCAAATGTCTCGTCCACATGTCAACCTAGTCATGTCGCACTCTTTTCTAGCCAATCAAATTTCATGCAAATGCTGCCCAAAATCTTGTCTTTGAAACTTTGTGCCAAATTTTGGAAATTTGGGATATCCAAAATGTATGCATGCAGCCCTAAACTATTCCATGCATTTTGCTTGCCAAAATGTACTAACTTTGCTTGCAAGCTTCCCTAAAAAAATTCACTATTCCTACACAAAAAATCCAAACACCCTTTTCTTGCGCTATTTGTACCAATTTCACTTCAATTTTGCACCAATTAAGCCATGTGCAGTTTTTAAACTTTGGAACCTTGCCAAGTAAGCCAAACCGTAAGTGTTTAGTGGCAATTTGCCAATCTAAACTTAAACCCTCCATATAAATTGGCAAACTAAACCATTTACTCACTTTACTACCCAAAGTCCGAAAACTCTCTCATTCTTGAATTTAGCACAACATCAAATGTCTCGTCGACATGTCAACCTAGTCATGTCGCATTCTTTTTTGGCCAATCAAATTTCATGCAAATGCTGCCCAAAATCTTGTCTTTGAAACTTTGTGCCAAATTTTGGGAATCTGGGATATACAAACTGTGTGCATGCAGCCCTAAACTATTCCATACATTTTGCTTGCCAAAATGTACTAACTTTGCTTGCAAGCTTCCCTAAAAAAATTCACTATTCCTACACAAAAAATCCAAACACCCTTTTCTTGCACCATTTGTACCAATTTCACTTCAATTTTGCACCAATTAAGCCATGTGCAGTTTTTAAACTTTGGAACCTTGCCAAGTAAGCCAAACCGTAAGTGTTTAGTGGCAATTTGCCAATCTAAACTTAAACCCTCCATACAAATTGGCAAACTAAACCATTTACTCACTTTACTACCCACAATCCAAAAACTCTCTCGTTCTCGAATTTAGCACAACATCAAATGTCTCGTCCACATGTCAACCTAGTCATGTCGCACTCTTTTCTAGCCAATCAAATTTCATGCAAATGCTGCCCAAAATCTTGTCTTTGAAACTTTGTGCCAAATTTTGGAAATTTAGGATATCCAAAATGTGTGCATGCAGCCCTAAACTATTCCATGCATTTTGCTTGCCAAAATATACTAACTTTGCTTGCAAGCTTCCTTAAAAAAATTCACTATTCCTACAAAAAAATCCTAACACCCTTTTCTTGCACCATTTGTACTAATTTCACTTCAATTTTGCACCAATTAAGCCATGTGCAGTTTTTAAACTTTGGAACCTTGCCAAGTAACCCAAACCGTAAGTGTTTAGTGGCAATTGGTCAATTTAAACTTAAACCCTCCATATAAATTGGCAAACTAAACCATTTACTCACTTTACTACCCAAAATCCAAAAACTCTCTCATTCTCTCCACTTGCTTTCTCATTTCTCATTCTCCACTCTCTCAAAACCTCTCACACTCTCTCTAACTTTCTCAAAAAAATCGAGAGGCTCTACCCCACAAACTTCACAAATTCCTCATCGAAACCATCCAAACACACCACCTTTACCTCACTACCATCTTGCTCCTGTGGAAGGAACTCATTTTGGAGGAGAAATTTGAAGATCCTTGTGGCTGTTTTTTTGGTCCAACAAGCTTTCTTTGGAGACCCACCATTTCCAGCCCTTTCTCCCACCATTTCAGGCCCAAAACTCAAAGGCAAGGGGGAGTTCTCACTTTTCACTTTTATTTTGCTTTCCCTTGGCTAAATTTGTGAAGAATCCTTAGAAAGTTTTTATTTTTATCTTGCATGATCTTGGATAAAGTGATTGAACTCCTTGCATGTTGAGTTTACATCTTGCTCTTCATTTCCATCACTTCTATATTCTTAGTTTTATGCTTGGATGTATTGATTTCTTTCAAAACTTGAAATTTTATCACTTGCATGTTAATTTCTTCCTTGTATATGTCTCGATTTTGCCTTTGCATGGTTGAATTTCTTGATTTTTTAATGATCCACCCTTGAGGCCATAATCTGTGAACTTGCATGTTGTCTCTTTTCACTTGCATGTTGAATTTTAATTTTGTAGCTTGCTTTCCTCACTTCTAAAGTCTCAGTTTTGCTTTGCATGAAGAAATCTTTTAGAAAGTTTGAGTTTTTGACCCTTGCATGTGGTATTCTTCCTTTGTACGAAATTTTGATCTTGAAATGTGTTGGAAATCCCTTGTGCATGTCTCAGTTTTGAGGTTGCCTTGCTAAATCTCTTGAATAAATGATAATCTACCCTTTGAGACATTAGAATCGTGAGCTTGTATGTCTTGAACATCTTGTTACCAAGCTTGAATGCTAAATTGGCCTTGTGTTGTCTCAGTTTTGTCCTTATAATTATGAACATCTTTTGAAAATAAAAGTTCTGCACTTGGATAATGAAACCTTGTGTTTGCATGTTGATTTTTCCCTATTTTGCTTATTTTGAACTTGACAAAAAATGAGTTTTAAAAGGCTGGACAGTTTTGATTATTATGAGGAAAAAGGTTAAAATTTACATATTTTGAAACCTTGAAATATTTGGAAAGGATTGGTATGATTCATTGGAATTAATTTCATAAAAAGAAAAAGGGAAAATTGCTTGGATGGTCTCAGTTTTGACATTTAAAGTGTTGCAAAAAAATAGAAAATATCTTGTATGCCTTGTCTTGTGTAAGGAAGCAAAAAATGAAATTGAAAGTGTCTTGCCATGACTTGATTTGATTGAACCATGCTGAAATTACTTGTTTGAGAGGTTGATGGTTGCTTGTAAATTTTGCATGATTGACCTTGGATGAAAATTAGTACAAGACTTGAATTTACTTGATTTTGATGTGGAAATTCATGAAATTTACTTGAGTGAATTGCTGGAAAAATGTGAATCATGTGGGGTATGTACTATTCATCCTTGATAATTGTGTTTGGAAAACTTTGAGGTATGTTTGAAGTGATGCTTGGCTGAAAACTTGGATTGCTTACTATCCATTATGAATCATGCTATGGAATTACTATTTAAGAGCATCACATGCATCATTTGCATTTCACTCTAAAAGAATTGATGAATTATATTATGGTGCAGCGAAAATGATTATATAATGTTGTGATCTTGATGATCTAGTGCCCTTGAGGGCTGTTTGATGGAAATGGACCATGAATATGATTGGGATTATTAGAAGTGCTATGACCTGATTGTTTAGTGAATGGTTGAGTATTGAGAACGAAAAATCAGCAAGTGACAATGCAAGAAAAAAGTGAAAAAACCGAGAGGTAATACCCTTGGACTATTGTGAATTAACTTGTTTAATTAATGGTTTAGAGAGGACTTAAGTTTGATGATTTGTTCTTTCATGGAGAGAAAAACTGAGAGGAAGAAATCAAGAGAGCAAGAGTTTGAGTGGAATGATTTATGGTTTAGAAGGTGTTAGAGATTGATGGAAATAAATGCAAAGGTTAGGATGTACTTGAGTGGTGAGTTTACAAAGATTGAGGAATGAGATTGTGCTAAATTGAAAGAGAGGTTGGACTTGAAATGTGAAAGAAAGAGTAAATAAAGAAAAAGGAAATTAATTATGAAGGCTTGAATGATTTGCTTGAGCTGTGGTACAATATATTATGTGTTGCACTAAAAATTATCCATGAGTGTGAAATTATAAAACCATGAGATTATGAAATTATGATGAGAAATCTATATTATGATCTGAGTTCCTGCAATATATTATCTTAAAATTATTATGAACTCAGTGAGATTTATTGTGAAATTCATGGAATCTATCTATCCATGCTAAGGCATGTGACTCATGGAGATTATCTATCCATGTTGCTAAGTCTATGATGACTTCTACCTCTATGCTATATGCCAATAGCCCCAAGTGACTAAATGAAATAAATTGAGAAAACTATCACAAGAAAACTGAAAATGCTACTTCATGCATCATACATTATCTTATGAAATGACTTGATGGCATAACAGAGGCACAACTGTGGGTATCAGAAGTTTGGTCCAAAGTAGACCTTTTGGGGGTGGCGAAAGGGGGAACATCCGACCTAACTGGCACATGGCAGCTAAGCTCCCTATAGCCGGGTCGCAACCCACTTGCAAGACCTTAGCCAAACTTGATGTGAACTCCATAACACTAGGGTCATTGAGGTCCATTCCTGAACGTGCCAAATGGACACTACACATCAATGATGTGCTATTATTCTATTTTCTATCTATGATATCACTATGCAGAGTAGGGAATGGAGTCCTCCGATCGCCATATGACTTGAATCTATCTATCTATCTCTATGCTAAAAGTTGGGCAAGTCACCAGTCATAGAGGAATGGGATCCCTATCCATCATTTGCATGCTATTAACACATAAGTGACTATATGGGTGAGATCGAAACTTGCATTCATGCATATTGTGCATTACTATTAGGGATGATTGAATACTTGTGTGATTGACTATGATTATGATTATATTTATCACCCTATTATATGATTGAACATTGATGATGCTGAATGTTGATAGATGGATTGAATTGTGACTATGATGCCGCCTTCCTTGGGTTATGGCTATTGAATGATGTTTATGTTTGGAGAACTCACCCCTCTGTTTTTGTTGTCTTGTATTACTCTTCTTTTATTTATATAGATGGACAGGAACAAGGTGAAGGTGTGGGTCCTTCCTTCTGAGGAGGATATGTGGGTGTTCGACTCCAGAGTATCTTCCGCAAATTCGCATGAGTGATTCATGGATTGGAGAGTGGAGGTTCGTGGATCACCCAGTATACTGCCAACACTCATATTGAGATTGTCTTTTTTGTCCCTCCTGGTGACACTCAGTTACCTTACCCTGCTTTGTTTGCTTCCCCGACGCCTATGTCGATTGACCCCCTACCTCTACTTCTCTACCCATGCCAATGGAGAGTGATATCCATGTGGTGGAATCCTCCATTAAGAACACTACCATGCCATCTTATATTCACCCTACATACCCATCTACCTTAGTTCCACCTACTGTTACTTGTTCACCTCCTCGCACAGCTGGAATGATGGAGGAGAATGGTGGACGTCATGGCGCGACTACTTCCTCTAGCTCTTCTTCCCTGACATCTTCTAAGGAGTCTGATCCCATTGAGGATTACTCACCTTATGATTGATGTTGTTTATTTACTTATGTCTTAGGGGAACTGCTCTTAGGAAGTCTGACTATTTATGTTATGTTTTCTTGTATGTGGATTATGCTGACCGTTCTGTTGAATTAAGTACTTGACTATTCCGATGAATTGAAGTTTAATATATTTAAGGTATTTTTAGATATTGAATTGTGTTGATCTTATATTATTATACTATTGCAATTGAGTTATGGACTGATGAGATGAGAAAGTTATATGCAAGTTAACTCTCTTAGAGAAAGAGAAACTATACTTGTAAGTTGTATGAAAAAAAAATATTACCAGATTTTTGTGTCTACTGAACTATCATGTTATAAAGTTGGTATCAGTGTTTTAGTGATTTAGGACGCTACACGTTATCACTTTTGTACACAGGAGTGATCGTTCCAGAGAAGCTTATATCAAAGCAAGATACGTATTATTATTTTTGTTCACAAAAGTGATCATTCCAGAGAGCCTTCTATCACTGCAAGTTGTGTGTGTCTCCTATTGTTCACGAAAGTGAACACGCACAAACCTCGAACCTCTGCGTTGATACTTTTATGAAAAATAGTGATCGTTTCAGTCTTGAATCAAAAAGGCCTTTGCGTGGCTACTATAGTAAAAAATAATGACCACACCAGAAAGGCAGGAATTCTATAAATACAAATTAGCTCAAATCTGTTGGGATTTTTGGTTCATTTTTACTTTCCATTTGTTTTCTGGTGTTGAGAGAGTCTGAGAGAGAGACTGGGGGTGAACACCAAGTTTCAAATCTTGAGGAATCGGATTGAAGATTGGCTTGAAGATGCTTCTTTGTTCATCTTCTTCTTCTCTTTCTTTCTCTTTTCATTTTGTAATGGAGTTCTAAACTCTTTGTAGATAGGGATTTATGGATCTAAAATGCAAGTGTTAAATTGATATTGGATCTGAACTTTGAGTGCTGGATTGGATTGAGTAATTAATTTTGCTTTTGAAGTAGTTATTGAATGAAAATTTGATTAATTAATCACAGAGAAGTTTTTATCAATGGAAGTTGAATTTGTTTCTTAGATCTGAATCAATTACCGAGATTATTGATTTCTTAGAGATAAGACATCGTAACCTTGCAATCTTTGAGTTTCTAATGCTTCATGCAACATTTAATTAAACTAAATCTAAGGAATTAGAATGATTGAATTGAATGTTAAATTCATTGAGTTAAGGAATTAACCTTTTGTTAACACATCGTGAAACTGATTGTCATTCAATCCAAATGTTTGAAAGTTCAGAACTTTATTAAATTAACACTGAAGTTTTGGAGAAGTAAACCCCTAACTATGTTTTATACATCTGTTTCCATATAGAAATTCGAATCTTTTACTTTGCTGCAATTTCTGCATTCTTTACTGGTTTAATTGCTTTCAAACATTACAAATTCCAAATGAATTGCTTTAGGCTTAACTAAATATGGACTTGTGAAGTGATATTTGAGAATTCTATTCCCTGAAGACGATATTTAGGACTCAAACATAGTTCTAAAAATTTTATAACTTGCTACAAGAACACCACTACACTTGCTAGTCAAAATCACTCTGTTGAGATAGGGACAAGTTTTTGGTGCCGTTGCCGGGGATTAGTTGTTTTCAATATCATTAGTAACAGCAAAATAACTAGATTGAGCATTTGTTTTCTTAAATTTTCTACAATATTCGATTATGTTTAGAATTTTTTTTCCTGTTTTTAATCAATTTAGTAGTTAACTTTGTACCTTCATAGTCTTATTTATGATAGATTTATGTACTTTTATGTACTTTTATAAGTAGTTTCATTAGTTGTATATTAAAATAGTACAGTTCTATATTTGTGTTTATTTCTGAAATTGTGTACAAATTCTGTAGTTTTATGATTTTTCCTACTTTCACTTTATTTTAACTGTATATGCGTGGTAAAAACAAAAATAAGTCTACTCTTGTCTTTGATCCTGACATAGATAAAACTTTAAGAAGAATAAGAAGAGAGGCTAGAGCATAAAGTTATTTACGAGGTGATAGTGAAGTAGAGATTATACATTCTCCAGAGAATCAAAATACTTCTATTACAAAAAGAACACATTCACCTTTAGGACAGACAACTCCAGAAATTGAAATTGCAGAACAACATAGAATGAGAACACTAGGAGATTATGCAATTCCAAACTTGCAGGGCTATAACTCTTTAGTAGTTAGATCAACCATTCAAGCTAATCATTTTGAAATTAAACCAGCCTTACTTTATTTGGTACAACAAGATCAATTTTCTGGTGGAATTTCTAATGATCCTAACTTGCATATTTCTAATTTTCTGCAGTTATGTGAAACAAAAAGGATGAATGGAGTGAGTGAAGATGCAATAAGATTGAGGCTATTTCTATTTTCTTTGAGACACAAGGCCAAGTGTTGGTTACAAGCATAGCCTCAAGGGAGCATCACCATATGGACAGAACTTGTGAACAAATTTTTAACCATGTACTTTCCTCCATCAAAAGTTGCCAAACTAAGAGGGGAAATCACATCCTTTGTGCAGCAGGAAGGAGAATCACTTTATGAAGCTTGGAAAAGATATAAAGAGTTCTTGAGAAGATGTCTACATCATTGTATTCTAGAGTGGATGCAGTTGGAAACTTTTTACAATGGAATGAATGTAATGACTAGAACCATGGTGGATGTAGCTGCAGGAGGTTCTATAACTACGAAATCCTTAGAAAAAGCTCAAAGAATTATTGAGATGATGGCTTCATCTATGTACCAGAATTCTAACTCATGACATGTAGGGAGAAGTAATGGATATGAAGCTAAACCTATAGAGACTTATCTTGCACAGAATCAGCTGCAGAATCAATTATTTTCTGAGTAAATAGCAGCTTTGATTCAGCAGATCAGCAATCTACAAGCTAAAAATGTTGCAACTAATCAATTGAGTTGTGAATTTTGTGGAGGGAATCATGTTAATGGTGCATGTGATGTATCTACACTAAATCCACAAGAGAAAATCAATTATATGAGGAATTATCAAAGACAACAACAATCTTTCCCTCAACAATCATTTCCTCCTGGGTTCCAATATCTAAATAACAGGAATCAACAATTTTACAAATGGAATCCTCAAAATTCTGCTGTGAAAAACACTAATCTCCCTCTTCCATTTTCAAATGCAGGAACTTCACAGCAACAACAATATTTTCAAGGACATTCATTTACTCAACCTCAAAGAAGTCAGAATTCGTCTAGACCTATGAATGAAAGAATGAATGAGATTGAAGAGACAATGCTACAGTTTATGAAGGTCACTCAAACCAGCATTAAAAATCAAGAAGTTTCTATAACGAAGCTAGAAACTCAAATTGGACAGTTGTCTGAACAACTAACAAATAGAGATGAGGAAGAGTTCCTAGTAACACAGTGATAAATCCAAAAGAGCAGTGTCAAGCTATAACAACAAGGAGTGGAGTTGTGGTAGCCAATCCAAAACTTGCAAAAAAGAAAGTAAGTGATGCAGCAGAAGAGGGAAGAATAGAAAAAGACCTGCAACAAGAAAATTTCAAGCTACTAAAGAGAGAACATTCAGAAAATAAGGTAGATGCTCTTACAAGTTCTGAGAGAAAGACAAAGAAGCAGCTCTTTGAATATGCTTACAGACCAATTGATACAGAAAAATATAAACGGTTACCTTATCCTCAAAGAGTGCAGAATCCTAAGCAAGAGGAGCAGTTTGAAAGATTTCTGAATGTGTTCAAGAAATTGCAGATCAACATTCCTTTTGCAGAAGCATTGGAGCAGGTGCCATCTTATGCTAAGTTTATGAAGGAGTTATTTTCCAAGAAAAGGAAGTTGGAACATGACAAGACAGTGCCATTAACAAAAGAATGCAGTGCTATTCTTAAAAGAAAACTTCCTTAAAAACTCAAGGATCCAGTATCCTTCAGCATCCCTTGTGAAATTGGAAAATGCACTGTGGGAAGAGCTTTATGTGATCTAGAAGCAAGCATTAATCTCATGCCCCTAGCAGTCATGAAGAAGTTGGGAATAGAAGAAGTGAAGCCAACTAATATTACACTACAATTAGCTAATAGATCTTTCACTTATCCATATAGAGTTGCAAAATATTTGTGGGTTAATGTTGACAAATTTATTTTTCCTACAGATTTTGTCATTCTAAACATAGAAGTGGATGCAAATACACCTCTGGATTTGGGAGGACCCTTCCTTGCAACTGGAAAAGCTCATGCTTAGAGTGCAGGATGAAAAAGTAATATTTAATGTTTTTGAAGCACTCAAGTATTCAATTGATAATAACTCATGTATGAGAGTGGATATACTGGATTCTATTATTAATCCTTATCATTTTGATGAATTTGATGAAATTTCTGTGTTGAGAGAAACTATACCTACAGGAAATACTAAATCTGTAATGCATAAGGAAGAACACCTTATGGAAATTGTGCAGCAATTGTGAACTCTACCAGTCCTGATCCCTGCAGAGAAACCAATCAAGGAAGAATTGAAAAAGGAAGTAGAAGAAGAACAAACTCAAAAGTTAGAACTCAAGCAGTTGCCTTCTCACTTAAGATATGCATTTTTGGACCAAAATCACGAAAATCCAGTTATAATCAGCAATAAACTCAAGGAAGAAAAGGAAGAAAAGCTATTGATAATCCTGAGACCACATAAGTCAGCAATAGGATGGAGCATATTGATGCATCCACACTTTATAGATATTTTGTCTGGTTTTTTATATAGTTTTAATAGGAAAAATAGACTTAGAGATTGTAAATAACATAAAAATATCATTTAGGTCAAATATTATAGCTTTCTTAATTTTTACCTTATTTACACTAATTTTTGTGAATATATTCTATAATTTTGAGCATTTGAACAATTGTGCAGGAAATTCTAGACAAATTTCATGAATTTTTGGCTCTTTGGAAAAATATGAACTGAGAGTAATCACTCTCAGGTTCCATAGTGATCACTCCCAGGAGCTAATTCCAAAGGATAGGCCAGAGTAACCACTTTCAGAAGCAGCAGTGATCACTCCAAAGCTAAAGAGAACTACAGTGCCTACGCGTAATCACTCTCATGAGTGATAGTGATCACTCTAGAAATCTCTAGGATATAGGACCTTGTGCGTAACCACTTTTAGAAGTGATAGTGATCACTCCAGTGAAGCCTAAACTAGAACACTCTGCGTGTGTTCACTCTCACAACTGAGAGTAACTACACACGCTTAAAGTGACTACTATTATACATAAGAGTGATCACTACAGAAAGGAGGAAGCATGAGGAATGCTGCGCGTGTTCACTCTTGCAAGAGTGATCACTATGAAGTGGCGTCAGACTTAGTATATATAGATTTTTGGGAATTAGGTTAGAGAGTTTTTTACATTTTTAGATTTTTGCCATTTTGGAAACACTTGTAGAGCTTAGGTCATCCTTGGGTGACAGCTAAGGTCCAAACCTAGGGATTGATTCACAATTACTCTTCACTTTCCTTTAATTTTTTGCATTGATGGCATTGAATTCTCTTTGCTTTCATCTTAAATTTGTAAGACCCATCCTCATGGAGGGCTAGAATCTTTGTTATCCTTAGTGAGTTCATGGATTCTTGAATTCCTGTGTATAAATGATAATATGATTCCCTTTCCTACATGAATTTCTACTTCCTAACTTTTTGAATTGAATTAATGGTTGAATGAGGGGGACATTGCTTAATTAACCCTTATTCATTTTAATGAAATTCTTAACTTGGTTTACTTAATCCTAAGTTAATTTCTAAGGTTGCGTAATCTTAGGGAAAAGAGTTGGAGTCCATGGAATTTGCTTAATTTCGTATAGGATTTTAAGGTTAATTCTTGTTTGTTGAGTTAATCTAATTCAGAGGAAGAGGAAGAGTATTGAATCTTGAGAGGAATAGGGATAGAATCATATGAATGAAATAAGGATTGCTGCATTTCATTGATTTAACTCATTAATTTCATCACTTGCTTTTACATTAAAATTGGAATCACACAAAACTCCCTTTTTAATTGCTTTTATAGTAATGTTTATAACATGTTCAATGTATTGAACCTAGGCTTGCATCCTAGACTACATAAAAATTTTGCATATTTTGATGAGATTGGCGACAAATCTTTATGCAAATGAAAATCGTATCATTAAATTGGGACCGTTGCCGGGGACTTTGGTGTTAATTTTGCATTGAACTTGTTAATCACTCTGTTTTAGTGTTCCGTTTTTAACTTATCTCCATATTGCTTTGTTTTTGCTGCATAATTCTGCAGAATTCTTTAGCTTTGTGTTGCGTTTTCTTGCAATTAATTGTAATTTTTTTTTTGTTTCTTGTTACTTAACTTTTCTGCTTCATTTTACTACACTTAGACATTAGTTTTCTGCATAATTGTTATCTGAATTTTTCTGCATTTTTTGCTGTTTCATTTAGTTTGCTTCTTAGTTAGTTTTTAGTGCATGACTAGATCGAATCCTGGAGACTTGTATCCACTTGATCCAGAGATTGATAGGACTTTTCACAATAACATTAGATTACATAGACATAATTCAAAATATTTTGAGGAATCTTCATCTTCTTCATATATCTACTCATCACCACATTCTTTAAATTTTGAATTGGACCAAATGGCTAATAATGAAAGATCATTAAAGGAACTGGCTGCACTGAATGTAATATATCAAACTTTATGCATACAGTATCCTGACATTGATGCTCTTTTTGTTCTAAAAACTGGACTAATACATTTGTTGTCAAGATTTAATGATCTTGCAGGTGAGGATCTGTACAAACACCTCAAGGAGTTCCACATTGTTTGTTCAACCATGAGGCCACAAGGTGTGCCTGGGAAGCATGTCAAATTAAAGGCTTTTCTGTTCTCTCTGTGGATATAGCCAAGGATTAGCTCTACTATCTCCCACCAGGATCTATTGCCAGTTGGAACAACTTGAAAAGACTTTTCCTACAGAAACTTTTTCCAGGATCAAGAGCTGTGTTCATAAGGAAGGAAATTTGTGGGATAAGGCAACTTGAAAGAGAAAACCTCTATGAATATTGGGAAAGGTTCAAGAGACTATGTGCCAGCTACTCTCACCACCAAATTAGTGATCAATTGTTGATCCGATACTTCTATGAGGGACTACACCCTATGGACCGACGTATGATAGACGCTGTAAGTGGAGGGGCGTTGGTAGATAAAACTCCAATTGCAACCCAAAATTTGATTGAAAATATGGCTGCCAACTCACAACAATTTGCAACAAGGTCGAACTCTTGTGTTACTAGAAATGTAAATGAAGTGCAATTTGCTGAATCTAGTAAGCTAGAGCACAAGCTTGATGAATTGGCATCCATGGTGAAGCAATTGGCTTCCATGCAAAAGAGTGCTATTGTATCTTTACCTATTTCACCATCCATTCCAACTATGTTATGTGGCATTTGCTCAGCTGCATACCATTACACTGATAGCTGTCCTACACTGCAAGAGTTTGACACTCTAAAAGGTAATCCTCAGGCTTATGTTGCAAATATTTACACTAATAAATTTCCTTTTCCAAATTCGCAGCAGCAGCCCAATTGGGATCTATCTTCCAATAGATATAACCCAGGCTGGAGAAACCGTCTAAATCTAAGATTGGGGAACAATTCTCAATAACAAAACAAGCAGCACGACAATCAATATCAAGGACATCATAGTGGCCTAAATAGATATCATCCACCCTAACATTAACCAGAACAAGCCCAGCAACATCACCAACCATCTTCCTCACAACCAAGTGCACCACAGAAAAATGAACCATCACTAGGGGAGCTCATGAAGCAATTGACCATGAATAACATCCCTTCCAGCAAAGAACTGAGGCTAGTATTAAGACTTTGGAGAACCAAATGGGAAAGCTAGCCTCATCTCTAAACCAGATGCAATCTCAAGGTTCAGGAAACCTCCTTGCATAAACTATAACAAATCCTAAAAATGTGAATGAAATCACTCTGAGGTCTGGAAAGGTGATGCAAGAGCCCACACTGTCTAGAGAGAAAGAAGACCCAAGTTGTGCTTTATCTACAGTTGATCTAAATGGAGAGGAAAAGGTTTGAAAACAACTAGAACCTATATCTGCCCAACCAAAGGTGACGAACAATATTGAAAGGACAATTTCCCTCCCATTTCCTCAGAGAGTTATCCAGCCATGCAAGAAGATTAAAGAGGCTAAAAAAGGGATTTTAGAAACCTTCAGCAAAGTAGAAGTGAACATACCTCTGCTAGATGCAATCAAGCAAATACCCAAGTATGCCAAGTTCTTGAAAGATTTATGCACCCACAGGAAGCGTCTTAAAGGTAATGAGAAGGTAAATATGGGTAGAAATGTATCTGCATTTTTTAAGAAACAAATGTTGACAATGCCTGAGAAATGTAAAGACCCAGGAACATTCAACATCCCATGTGATAAATCCATATTTTATCATAATTTTTAGTATAATTTTGTCAATAAATAACTAGTAAAGTGCTAAGTAAACGTGAAAATATCATAAAAATTGCATTAATATTCATAATTGTGTAAATAGTTTTGATTTTTAGATTTAGTCCAATTCTGAACAATTTGACTTAAAAAATGACTTAATCCTTGTGCAGAAGCTTGAAGCTAAGAATTTGAGTTAAGGATTGAAGTGAAGAAAGTAGATGAATTGAGATTAAAAGATGAAGAATCAAGTGTTATATGAAGGGCGTAATCACTCTGAGTACATAGAGTGACCACTTCGAAAAAGAAAATTCATGAAGATCAAGAGAGTAGCTACTTCAAGTGTTCAGAGTAGCTACGCAAACATGTCCATATCCACTTCAAGTGCCTAGAGTAGCTACGCAGAGCACGTAGCCACTTCAAGCGTTCAGAGTAGCTACGCCCGAGGCTAAATTAAAACTGCACAGTACGCGTAGCTATTTCAAGTGAACAAAGTAGCTACGCAATTCAGTGGGTAGCTACTTCAAGTGCCAAGAGTAGCTACGCAGTTAGCGCGTAGCTACTTCAAGTGATTAGAGTAGCTACGCAAAAATAACAGAATTTTAAATATCACTTCTTAGTGTCAACTTTGGACGATTGGAGTTCTTAAATCAATTTTAGAAGCTTCTAGAAGACCTTTGATGTTAGATTTCTCAGAGATTAACATGTAAAAAAGCAAAAGGCGTGAAATACCATATAAATATAGAAGTTGAAGGTTCAGAAAAAAGGACTTTTGTTCATTTTTGTTATTTTCTACTTTGTAACTGTTTTAACTTCCAGGGGAAGTCAGAGAGAGAGATTGGGAGTGACTTTCAAGTTTCATTTCTAGAGGAATTAGAGTAAAGATTGAGTCTTGGAAGATGTTCTTCTGCTTCTTGTCTTCTTCTTCTCTTACTTCTCCTTTCTCCGTTGTAATGTTGTTCTAAACCTTTTTGGTTAGGGATCTATTGATCCAAGTTTGATGTTGTGATGTAATTGTGGATTGAATCTTGAGATTTTAATTGAATTGAGTATGTGATTCTATTCTTAATGTAGTTGTGAACTAATCCTTCATTCAATTGAATTTAGAGGAATTTTCATCAATGGAAATTGAGTTTATTTCTCAGATCTGAATCGTATGCCTAGGTTATTGAGATCTTAGGAATAAGCATCATGATTTAGTAATCCTATAATTTCTAGAACTTAATGCAGTATTTGATTAAATTTCACCTAAGAGATTAGGGAGGTTTAATTATGTATTAGGATCAATGAGGCAAGGAATTGTCCTTTGATTAAAGAAGTGAAATTGATTAGCAATCATTTAAAATTCTCAAGAGTTCAGAACATGATTATATTGCAATTGAAAATCTGGTGAAGTGATTCGTAACTATTTTCCACATAGTATTCTTAATACAAATTTCGTATTCTGTTTTTACAGCAATTCCATTACCTTTTATTGTCTTTATTTCTTACTTTCACATGTTACAAACCTCTCAATGAATTGTTTTGTTCAACTAATTATTGAATTGTGAAGTGGTAATTGACATAAGATCCTTGTGGATGATACTTGGGGCTCATATCGAATTCCAAATTTTATTACTTGCTACAACTACCTAGTACACTTGCTAGTTAGTTCTCCAATTGTTTTACAAGTTTTTGGTGCCGTTGCCGGCGATCTATATTTTCAATATCATTAGTAGCAAGGAGACAACTAGATTGAGCTTTTTGTTCTCTGTTTTCTTTTTGAAAATTTTTTTTTATACATTGAATTTTGTATTACATTTTCTACTAGTTTTCCTGTACACCTTTGCTGTCCAGTTTTGTATAAATTCTGTGTCACTGTATTTTGTGTAGATTACATGTTTAGATGTATGATTCTTTCTTAATTCTTCATAGGATATTTTGCTAGTAAAATTTCTGCACTATATTGTTCTATATTTTCATCATTTTCTTTTAGTGTTTCTGCTGTGTTCAGTTTTCTTAGTGTTATATGCGTGGGAAAAATAAAAACAAGACTGCTCTTATATTTGATCTGGACATAGAAAGAATATTGAGAAGGATGAGAAACGAATTAAGAGCAGAAAATTCAGCAAGGAAAAAGCAAGAATTAGAATCTACACCTTCTACTCCTAAATCGGAAGAACTTCAAATTCCTTCTCCTACACCACCAACACCTCTAGAGAAGATAATGGCTGAATAGAACATGATGAGAACTTTAGGGGATTATGCAGTACCTAACATGCATGGATACAACTCCTCTATAGTAAGACCTACCATACAAGCCAACCATTTTGAAATAAAACCAGCTTTACTTCATTTAGTTCAACAAGATCAATTTTTTGGTTCAATTTCAGATGATCCTAACTTACATGTCTCTAACTTTTTGCAACTTTGTGATACAATAAGAATGAATAGAGTTAGTGAGGATGCAATTAGATTGAGACTATTTCCATTTTCATTAAGAGATAAAGCTAAATGTTGGCTGCAAGCTCAACCACAAGGAAGCATCGCCACTTGGGCAGACCTTGTTAATAAATTTGTTACCAAGTATTTTCCACCATCTAAAGCTACCAAACTAAGAGGAGAAATTACATCATTCATGCAGCAAGAAGGGGAATCTTTATATGAAGCTTGGGAGAGGTATAAAGAATTATTGAGGAAATGTCCACACCATTGCTTACTGGAATGGATGCAGCTAGAAACTTTCTATAATAGAATGAGTCCAGCCACTAGAACCATGATTGATGCAGCTACGGGAGGATCATTGAATACTAAGTCATTGGAAGAAGCTTAACGAATTATAGAGATCATGGCTTCATCTATGTATCAAAATTCTAATTCTAGACACTCTACAAGGAGTGGAGGATATGAAGCCAAAATTCTTGAGACTTTTCTTGCACAAAATCAGCTGCAAAGTCAAATGTTTTCGAAACAAATTGCTGCACTAACTCAGCAAATAAGCAACTTACAAGCTGCTCCAATTCAGAATACTCAACTTACTTGTGATTTTTGTGGAGGAAATCATGCTAATGGAGCATGTGATGCACCTACCAATGAACTTCAAGAGCAAATTAATTATATAGGAAATTTTCAGAGACAACAGCCCTCATTCCCACCTAGTTTTCAGGATCCTAATAACAGAAATCAGCAGTACTCTAATTGGAATACTCAACATTCTATTGCAAAGAATTTTAATTCTGCTTTACCTTTTTCTGTTGCAGGTCCAGCAGCACAACAATCCTATTTTCAAGGGAATCCAGCCACTCAACCTCAAAGGAATAAAAAATTCTCCAAGCCTATGACTAAAAGGTTGAATGAAATGGAGGAAACCATGCTGCAATTTATGAAAGTAACTCAAACAAGCTTCAAGAATAAGTAAACTTGAAACTCAATAAACAAGAATTAACCCAAACAAGCTCCATTAAAAAGCTTGAAACTTAAATTGGACAGTTGGCTGAACAATTATCCAGCAGAGAAGAGGGGAGATTTGATGAATCCATATTTTATTAGATTTTTACTTATCATTTTGATGGTTCTTAATCGAATAAGTAAACTTAGGAATTGTAAATAACATAAAAGCATCATTTTGGTCAATTTATCATAGGTTTCTTAATTTTTGGTTAAATTACATTGATTTGCATAGATATAGTTTGAAATTTTGATCATTTGAATAATTTTGTAGGAGTTTCTAGACTTATTCCATGGATTTTTAGCATTTGAGAAAGTTTGAGATGAAAGTGATCACTTTGGAGTCCATACTGAACATTACAGTAAGCTAGATCCAGAAGGGCAGACCAAAGTGATCACTATGAACCCATAGTGACAACTCCAGAGAGGTCAAAAAGCACAAGACTTGCGCGTATCTACTATGGAACCATAATAGACACTCTAGAGCAGCCAAAGTTATCACTCTGATACCAAAGTGACAACTTCAGAAAGGCCAAAAACACAGGACTTACATGTAAACACTATGGAGTGAGAGTAACCACTATGGAGCGCTACGCGTCATCACTATGAAACCATAATAGTTACTTTGGGCAAAAATTTCTGCACTATAAATAGGATTTGAGAAATTAGGGTACGTAGCTTTTTACATAACTTTAGATTCTTTTGCCACTTTAGGAGCATTTTGCAGAGCTTAGGATCCTTGGGTGATAGCCAAGGCCAATCTTAGGGTTTGATTTACAATTTCTCTTCATTTCCTTTAATTCTTGCATTGATGATGTTGAATTTTCCTTGTTTTCATCTTGAAGTTGCAAGACCCATCCTTATGGAGGGCTAAACTTTCTTGTAATCCTTAGTGAGTTCATGGATTCTTGAATTCCTGGGTATGAATGTCAATATAATTCCTTTTTCTTTATGAATTTACATTTCTCAACTCTTTCAATTGAATTAATGGTTGAATGAGGGGGACATTGCTTAATTAACCCTAATTCATTTTAATGAAATTCTTAACTTAGTTTGCTTAATCCTAAGTTAATTTCTAAGGTTGCGTAATCTTGGGGAAAAGAGTTGGAGCCCATGTAAATTGCTTAATTTGTTCGGGATGTTAAGGTTAATTCTTGCTTTTTGAGTTACCCTAATTCAGAGGAAGAGGAAAAGTATTGAATCTTAAGAGGGATAAGGATAGAATTACATGAACAAATTAAGGATTGCACATTTCACTGATTGGATTCATTAATTTCATCACTTTCCTTTACATTAAAATTGGGATTACACAAAACCCCTTTGCTTTAATTGCTTTTATAGTAAATGTTTACAACATGTTCAATGTATGTTACAAACCAAAGTCGTTGAAGACAACCTAGGCTTACATCCTAGACTACATAATTTTTCTGTATATTTTGATGAAGGTTGACGACAAATCTTTTTGCAAAATGAAATAAAAATCTATCGTTCATCAAATTGGCGCTGTTGCCGGGGACTTTGGTGTTAATTTTGCTTTGAACTTGTTAGTTACTTTGTTTTAGTGTTCTGTTTTTAATATTTCTGCATTTTACCCTATTTTTTCTGCATAATTCTGCAAAATTATGCAAAATTTGTGAGTGTGTGTTACGTTTTTCTAGCCATAGTTTGCAACTTCTTTCTGTTTTTGCTATTTAGTGTTGATGTTTCATTTTTCTGCACTTAGATATAATTTTTCTGCATAATTGTTAGCTGAATTGTTCTGCATTTTTGCTGTTTCATTTAGCTTACTTCTTTTCATTCCTCATAGTTAATTTTTAGTGTATGACTAGATTGAATCCTGGAGATTTGTATCCACTTGACCCAGAGATTGATAGAACATTTCATAGTAGCATTAGATTACATAGACATAATTCTGAACATTTTGAGGAACCTTCATCTCCTTCATCTATCTATTCATCACCTCATTCTTTAGAATCTGAATTTGAACAAATGGCTGACAATGAAAGAACATTAAAGGAACTGGCTGCACTAGATGTAACATCAAATTTTATGCATACAGTATCCTGACATTGATGCTACTTTTGAACTAAAGAGTGGACTAATACACTTGTTGCCTAGATTTCATGGCCTTGCAGGTGAGGATCCGCACAAATACCTTAAGGAGTTCCACATTGTTTGTTCAACCATGAGGCCACAAGGTGTGCCTGAGAGCATGTCAAATTAAAAGCTTTTCTGTTCTCTCTGATGGATGCAGCCAAGGATTGGCTCTACTATCTTCCTCCAGGATCTATCACTAGTTGGGATAACTTGAAGAGACTTTTTCTAAAGAAATGTTTTCCTACCATTTCCTCAAAGAGTTATCCATCCAAGCAAAAAGATTGAAGAGGCTAAGAAAGAGATTTTTGAGACCTTCAGGAAGGTAAAGGTGACCATACCTCTACTAGATGCAATCAAGCAAATACTAGATGCACTTTTTGAAAAACAAAGGTCCACAATGCCTGAGAAATATAAGGACCCAGGAACATTCACTATCCCGTGCATTATTGGTAATAATAGAATTGAGAATGCCATGTTAGATTTAGGAGCATCTATAAATGTCATGCCTTTGTCCATTTTTACTTCACTATCTCTTGGCCCTCTACATCCTACAGGTGTGGTTATTCAATTAGCCAACAAAAGCATAACAAACCCAGTTGGGATTGTTGAGGTTGTACTAGTTGATATAGCTTTATCGAACACTTATCAAATGCACAAGGTTTTCGCAATTATTTGTAGAATAATGTCAACCAAGGTCAAATTCTCGAGGACACGTTTTTATCTAATTCTTTCTTTGCCGAATTGTTAAAATGAAACAAAAGATTGGGGAATTTTGAAAGTTTAAGAATAATATGATCAAACGCATAAAATTCTGGAATAAAAGAGAAATCAAATGAGAATTAATTGATCCACAAGCCATAGGTTCATGCAAACAACATCCTTCATTGTTTCCCTAGTTTGAACATCTAATCCATTAACTAATTCAATCAAATTTGCTAACAAACTAGATTACGAATTTGATTAATAGATCTATCAATCTAATTCAATTTCATGAATCAAACTACAATCGCAATTCAATTCAATTCCTATCCCCAAACATCATCAATATCTTGAAAAATGAAAGAGAAGAGGAGAAAAGAGAATTCAAACTTGGAGCCACTCTAAATCTTCCTTGCAATTCCCTATTCCTTGTGTATTAATCCAAGAAGCCTAGCCTTCCATTGAATCCAATGCTCAGCTAAGTCAAGAAGAGAGAAGAAGAAAGAAGAAAACGAAAAGTCACACCCAGAGAAGAGAGAGAATTCGAGAGAGAATTTTAGGAGCCAAAACCAAATTTAAAAAAATGGGTAAAAAATCAAAAACAAAAACGTTTGCAAAGTGAAGCCTCTAACATATTAATAGGAACCACTTATGATCAGATCCAACACTAAAAGGAAGGGCCCACAAGTGTGATTAAACAGCCCAAATTACAAGCTAATGAAATGTTAATACAAATGAAATGAAATTACAAGAACAAAATTCGAATACAAAAATTCCTGCACAATTTTCCTAACTTCAACAATTCATAGAAAATAGAAAACAGCTCCAATTTGGACTATCTGCATATGAATTTTATAGCCCAGAAAATGAGGAATCCAATGCAACTGAAATCAGACCGAACGGACATATATGGAAAAAGTTAAGATCAAAACAGTGAGTGCAGATCTAAAAATAGAATTTAGACATTAATTGAAATTGAGTTCCTATCATCCAATTAGCTAGGAAATGCCATAATTTGTGAAATAAGGGAACATGAAAGGTAATTTACACACTCTAAAGGATTGAAAATGTGCACAAATACTGCATGCTATCACTAGTCAGGGTGAATGATCTTATATTCCCAGCCGACTTTTACATTTTGGACATGCAAGAGGGAGAGTCAATGAAAAGTGCTGCACCAATTATTCTGGGAAGACCATTCTTGAAGACTGCAAGAACAAAAATTGATGTGCATGTTGGGACACTCACTATGGAGTTTGGGGATAGCATTATGCGCTTCAATATACTTGATGCTATGAAGCAGCCTTCTGAAGAACATTCTGTCTTCCAAATTGATTTATTTGATGATTTGATAGATGAACAATTTTCTAAATTCTTAGAAACAGATTTTTCGTTTGATTTTACTGAATGTATAGATACTCACATTTGTGGATATTGTAATAATTTTTTTTATGTGTAACTCTTGTATTTCTGACTTTTTGAATGTGAATTCTGCAACTTCTAATATTGAAGAGATTGAAAAATTGATAGGGGAAGAATGTGGTGTTTTAAGTTCAGCAAGTACAATTGAATCTAACCCCTGTGATTTGAATCTTGTAGAAAATTTATTCTACTGAGAGTGCTAAACCACTTTCCTCTATAGAGCAACCTCCCATATTAGAGCTTAAACCTTTACTAGAACATCTGAAATATGCCTATCTAGAGGCAAATGAGAAGCTTCCAGTGATAATCTCTACCAAGTTGAATGTTGAATAAGAGGAAAAACTTCTAGAAGTGATTAAGAGGCACAAGAAAGCTATAGGCTGGACCCTTGCTGATATTCCTAGAATCAGCCCCTCTTTGTACATGCACAAAATATTATTGGAGGAGGGTGCTAAGCCAGTGAGGCAGCCTCAGAGGAGGGTAAATCCCATTATTTTGGACGTGGAAAAGAAGGAGGTCAACAAGTTGCTACAAGCTGGGATTATCTATCCTATATTAGATAGCACTTGGGTCAGCCCGGTCCAAGTGGTTCCAAAGAAATCTGGACTCACTGTGGTGAACAATGAAAAAGATGAGTTGATACCTACCATAGTCCAGAATAGTTGGAGAGTCTACATAGACTACAGAAGCCTTAACCAAGCTACCCAGAAGGATCACTTCCCATTGCCTTTCATTGATCAGATGTTGGAAAGGTTGGCTGGTAAGTCTCACTATTATTTTCTTGATGGTTTTTTCAGTTATTTTCAAATTTGCATAGCACCTGAAGACCAGGAGAAAACCACTTTTACATGTCCTTTTGGCACTTTTGCCTATAGGAGAATGCCCTTTGGCTTGTGCAATACTCCAGAAACATTTCAAAGATGTATGTTAAGTATTCTTTCTGATTTAGTGGAGCATTGCATAGAAGTCTTTATGGATGATTTCACTGTGTATGGCCCATCTTTTTCCTGCATGTTTGAGTAATTTGTAAAAATTTTTGAAAAGATGCATTCATACTAACCTTATACTAAATTTTGAAAAATGCCATTTCATGGTAGAGCAAGGTGTAATGTTAAGCCATATTATTTCTAAAAAAGGAATTGAAGTAGATCTTGCAAAACATAATGTTATTGAACAATTGCCTTATCCTTCTTGCATTCGAGAGGTTTGTGCTTTTCTTGGCCATGCAGGGTTCTACAAAAGATTCATTAAGAACTTCTCCAAAATTGCCATTCCCTTTTCCAAGCTTTTGCAAAAGGAGGCTGTTTCCAAGCTTTTGATGAAAAATGCAAAGAAGCGTTTAATATGCTTAAGGAAGCCCTGACCACCACACCAATCATCCAACCTCCAGATTGGACCAAGCCATATGAATTAATGTATGATGCATCCAATTTTGCAGTAGGAGCTGCATTGACACAACGAGTTGGTAAGTTTTCTCACATCATTTATTATGCTTCTAGAACTTTGGATCCAGCACAATGTAATTACACCACAACTAAAAAAGAATTGTTGGCCATAGTCTTTGCATTGGACAAGTTTAGATCATATCTGTTAGGGTCAAAAGTTATGGTTTCTACTGATCATTCTGCCTTGAAGTATTTGCTGAAAAAGACAGATTCTAAGCCCAAGCTCTTAAGATGGATGCTCTTACTTTAAGAATTTGATTTGGAGATTAGAGATAGAAGCGAAACTCAGAATTTAGTAGCTGACCACCTGAGCAGGATAGAGGGAGTTCTAGACCCCATTCCAATTTTAGATGATTTTCCTGATGAACAACTCTTATAGTTGTATGCTTCACAGGCACCCTGGTATGCTGATATTGACAACTTTCTTGTTGCAAGGGCCTTTCCAGCAGGTGCACCAAAAGCTAAAAAGGATAGGATAAGGAGTGACGCCAAACATTACATCTGGGATGACCCTTATTTATGGAAATTATGCAGTAACCAAGTCATCAGAAGGTGTGTGCTTGATAAAGAAATTCTATCAATATTACAGTTTTGTCACACCTCAGCTGTAGGAGGTCATCAAGGACAACAAGAAAGGTGCTGGATGCAAGACTATATTGGCCATCCATTTTTAAGGACTCATGGCAAACATATTCCACCTGTGAGAGATGCCAAAGAGCGGGAGGAGTAATTACATGGAGACAAGAGATGCCCCAACAGCCCATCCTATATTGTGACATCTTTGATGTCTGGGATATTTGATTTTATAGGGCCATTCCCCTCCTCTTTTGGTTTTCTTTATATACTTTCTGCTGTTGATTATATCTCAAAATGGGTGGAAGTTAAAGCCATCAGAACTAATGATGCTAGAATTGTTGCAGAGTTTGTTCGTAGCAACTTATTTTGCAGGTTTGAAATCTCTAGAGCCATCATTAGTGATCAAGGAAGTCACTTCTGCAATAGGACTATGGAAGTCTTGTTGAAGAAATATAGAGTTGTACATAAAGTTCCCACTGCTTACCACCCACAAACAAATGGTAGGCTAAGCTCTCTAATAGGGAAATCAAGAAAATACTGAAGAGAGTAGTGCAGCCTCATAGAAAAGACTGGAGTCGCAGGCTTGATGATGCCTTATGGGCACATAGAACAACATTTAAGACACCCTTGGGAATGTCACCATACAGGGTGGTCTATGGAAAAGCCTGCCATGTGCCAGTTGAGGTGGAACACAAAGCTTATTGGGCAGTAAAGACTTGCAACATCCATTATGACTCAGCTGGAGAACAAAGGAAATTATAGCTGCAAGAGTTGGAGGAGCTACGTCTTGAGGCCTATGAGAACTCCAAAATTTACAAGGAAAAGACCAAATAATACCATGATAAGAAGATTTCAAGCAAAGAGTTCTATGTTGGTCAAAAGGTTCTTTTGTTCAATTCTTGTCTTAAACTCATGCTTGGGAAGCTCAAATCAAGGTGGCTTGGACCCTTCACTGTTACAAAGGTGTTTTCACATGGTGCAGTAGAGATCATAAGTGACTCTACTAGCAAAAGCTTTATGGTGAATGGGCACCGCTTGAAGCCATTCTTGCAAAACTCAGCTACCTTGGAAGAAGTTGAGGAGATTAACCTGCAATCACCATGCAACAACCTCCATTCCAACCCTTGGCCCCCATAACTCTTTTCATACATCAAGCTAGTGACGTTAAAGAAGCGTTGTGTGAGAGGCAACTCACAAGTTGATTAAAAATTTTTGTTGTTCTTTACATTCAATAAGCATTTTATGATTGAGCTGTGAATTGTGATGAATTAAACATGGTTTTATTACATATTCTTCATTCTTTTTATAGTGGACAGTTTTAAATTTTGAATTTGATTCATGCAGAGACCATAGGAATTTCATATGTACAAAGACATATCAAAGGTGCCCACTTCCATTTCATAGTAGTTACTTTCAAGTTAAGGTAAGTGAACCCACTCTCTGTAGTCTTCACTTTCAATCTATAGTGATCACTCTCAAAGGCTTATGGGCTAGTGGGTTTGCACGTAATTGTTGTTAGCAATCTACACTAGCAAGTATACTAGCATTGCAGCAAGTGATAAGTAAATTTAAGATCCAAATATCGTCTCCACAGGGAATTTAGGTTCAAGTACCACTTCACAGAAAAATAACCATTTGAGCCATACGAATTTGGGAAGAGATTTGTATCATATAACAACACTAAACCAAAGCAATTAAAGATAAAGAACTTGTAGACAAACAGAGTATAAAATTGTGATGAAATGAAATAGCAATGAAGGATAGTTAGGAATTTATTTCACAAGAATATCAATATCAATCCAATTAAATCCTTTGAACATTCAAGCAATTGAATAATTGACAATCAGTTCACATATACCTAGCCAAAGGTTAATTCCTTAACTCATTGACCCTAACAATACACTAAACCTCCCTAATCCCTTAGGTGAGATTCAATTTCAGGTTGCATTAAGAATTAGAACTATAAGATTGCAGAATTAGGTCTCCTTATCCCTAAGAAATCCCTAAACACTGGTTGCCAATTCAGATCAGAGCAAACAATCCAATTCCCATTGGTAAAGATTCCTCTTGATTAATCAAATGAATTTCCATTCAAAGATTGCATGAAAAGCAGAATTAACAACTCAATTAATCCAAGAACTTAAAGTTCAGAAGATAAAGTCGAATCAATACATCAATTCGAGTTCCATAAATCCCTAACTATGGGAAATTAAGCACACATTGCAACAAAAACAGAGAAAGAAGAAGAAGAAGATGAAGAAGAATGCAGAGCAGCCATGGCCACGAACTCCAATCCAATCCCTCTTCTTGGAGCTTCAAGCTTCGACCCCAATCTTCTCTCCACTCTTTCTCAACGACAATCTAACTAACAAAACAGAAAATGAGCCAAAGATTCTGTTTTCGCGCTTCAATCATGTATATATAGAAACCCCAGTTCTGCGCGTTGTCACTTTTCTTCACAAGAGTAACCACGCAGAAGCTTTATGTAGTGCGCGTGTTCACTTTCAAGAGCAAGAGTAACCACGCGCAACTTCCAGAGTTGAAGGCTTCTCTGGATCATTCACTTTTATTCATAATAGTGGCAACGCAGGAGGTCAAAGGGCTGCGCGTGATCACTTTCGTGAGTAATAGTAATCACGCGCAAGCTGTCCTGATACAAGTGCCTCTGGAACGCTCACTTTCGTTGGCGAAAGTGACAACGCGCAGCTCATCAGGAATGGAGTCTTCTCTGGAACGCTCACTTTCGTTGGCGAAAGTGATAACGCACACTGGCAACGCTCACTCTTGTAACTAAAAGTGATTACGCACAGGCTCCTCTTCTCCTTTAGGCTTTGGAATGATCACTTTCGCTAACAATAGTGATCACGCCCAGGCTGCATCCCATAATTCTTGTATTTTGGAATCCAACATTGCCATTCTTCCTCTTCCTTTCCATTGATAATCCATTTCCATGACTTTTGCTCAGATTATTCCTTCAAAAACAAGATAAATTTCTTAAGAACTAAGCATAAATTCTACAAATGTGAAAATAACTACAAATTGAAATAGAACTTTCAATCATTCTCTTTTTCCGAGTTTTTCTACTTTCTTCATATATTTTCCTTATGAAATGAGCTAGAATTATGCTAAAATATCAGTAAAAATATGGATTCATCACCACCCCAAACTTGAATTTTTGCTTGTCCTCAAGCAAATCAAACTAAACCAAGGGTAAGTTCCTCCATTTTCAATTTCAGTTCATAAACTGCTTATTTCAGATTTTTCTAATTTCTAATTCTGTGTTTTCTGCAAAATTTTCAATCAAGCTGTTCATCCAAATACTCATCATGATATTCCTACTGCATAATCATCATTGAGTAAGAATTGCTACCTAAGTTCATATATTTCATCAAAATTCATGTGAGTACAATTAATCAACATGATCACAGCTCACTTGGAAGTGTTTCTCTCATCACTCAACAGTGTTTAGGTGCTGTTTTCACTCTAGATCATCAATTTCACTGCACCCTACCATATGCTTGCCCAATTTCTCCATCTCCTCTTCTTAGTACAATTAATCACACATCTAGAGGACTTTTTCAGGTTATAACAAGGCTAAGGTTAGGGTAGGTATCAAAGAAAATGGAAAACAATACATGCTATTTCAAAAGATCAGAGGCATTTTGAGTGATTTGTTTTAAAACTAGCCTGGATCTGCATTATTCCTCCTTAATTCTCTCACTTATACAGCAAACAGAATTTTTCTGCAGCAGAGTTTTCATCTCTTTTCTTGCTTTCAGTCACTATCTTCTTTTCTTTGATATTCTTTTTCTTTTTCTGTAGCACTTTGCTGCACTTCTTTTCTTTCGAACTCACATTTTTGTTCTTTTCACAGCTTTGCTTCATAAATTTTTCATTTTGCTGCAGCATTTTTGTTCTTTCTTTCTGGTTTGTTGAACTCAAACTTAGATATTTCCTACCCCAAACTTAGAACATTGCTTGTCCTCAAGCAATTAAAATCTGGATGCCACCCCAAACTTAGTTTTAAAACTCGTTCTTGATTAAACTCATTATGCCTTTGATCTTTTGAATGGTAAAAATTGGTTTTTCAGCAAGGCTTATAATGAGGTAATTTCAAGAAAAGGGATATTAAGCTCAAAAGGGTGAACTAAGACATTCAATCATAAGGGAAGGCATTTTAGGCAAACTAAGTATATCAAACATGGCCTCTATCATGTGTGTGAGGACTGTAACATGCATATTCAATTTAAGAACAAGGGCAAGTTCTAGAGAATGCAGCCAATTATGATTAATCACACAAGAAAAAGAATTAGACAGCTCAAATCTCACTAGGTATTTATAAGTGATCATGTGGGTTAATGAAAACACAATGCACTTTTCGGAAATCTATGCACCTAGTGGCAACTGCCTCATTTTTGAAGATACAAGTGTGATCTCATTTTGAGAATGGGAAAAACAACTTAAAAAAATTCACACAGAATTCACAAAATTGTCAATCATTTTTATTTGATTAACAGCCAGCAATTTATTATCTATTCTAGTATTTTGGTGTTTTTCAAAAGCAATTCAGTGTAATGTGAAGCCAACACATGAACAAGAGGTAGAGAATGAAACCTCCCTTTCATGGTAGCTTGTGCAAGTGTCACCATCCAATGTGTGTGAGTGTTGTGTGTGTGACATTCTCTGCACAAAACACCAAAATTCCATCCATTAGCAAGTAAAAGGTAATTAATAAGAAAGCTAACATAAATGCAGAACAGATATGTGAAAATTAACCCAAATTGGACCAAATTGTAATTACAACCCAAAAAGTTTGAAACCTAACTACATCAATTTACAAAACTCCTAATGACAGAAAAATAAATTCCTAAACTAGTCTTCTTGGACATCCTCTTCATCAGAAATTTCATCTTCATCTTCTTCCTCATCCTCCTCATCTTCCTCTTCCTCCACCACTTCTTCAGTTGGCTGTGGAAATTGAGTCTTGTAGATTGGCAAGTCTTTAAAGACTGATGAGCGTAGACATTGAGCATTCTCGGCCAAATCTGGTGTGTGATAAAGTTCATCTTTAGTCATTCCCATTTTTTGACCAATATTCATCAACACACATTCCACTAGCATAGTTCCTGCCTTCAAACTGCTGTGGAGCTCAGTTTGTCTTTCAGCCAATTGATTTTGCTTTTCAACCAAAAGATGTAGGATGTCCTTCATCTTCATTGGTTTCTCCTTTCTGAACTGGGTGGGGATAGGTGCAGCTGAAGTGCAGGAGGTAGTGGCATAGATTTCCTTTACCATTGAGACAGAGATAGAGGGAGCAGATCTGATTTTCTCTTGGTAGTCTCCAACTTCAACCCCTGCATCCTCACAAAGTAAAGTGATTAATGAGGGAAAGGCTAGTGAATCTCTTTTTGTTTTCAGAATATTTAAGATACATTCACTAATTACTTCCCCCACATCAATGTATATATCATTAACGATAGCAAACAATAATTCAGCCCTCTTTACTGCCAGGGTTGAACTATGCTTGACTGGCATGAAAGAGTTCAACAGAAAAGTACTCCAGACTTTAGCAAATGGTAACAGATTCTTGGTGGTGATACACTTGGGTTTCGGGCGAGGTTCAGCTGCCAAGTTGTGCCTGGCTTTCCAATTACGTGCGGGATTTCAATATAATCCTTATCTGGACTATTCTTAAAGTCGGTGAAGTCCATCTCGCCTGTGTTGCCTTTCAGTGTAAATTTCCAACACTCGATTGATGTTGGCAGCAGTGAAATCCACCCTCATACCCTTGACCATTGTGTGAAATTTGGGAATTTGGTCTCCCTTGAACCGCATTGCATTTGCATAAAACTCCTGTGTAATTTCTCTCCAACCATTATCAGCCAAGGAGCAGAAGTTGTCCCATCCCCTTTTCTGAATTTCTTCTGAGTACTCAAGGTAGTTTCCTTCAGCAATTTCAAAGGCTCTATCAGGGACAATCTTCCTCCTCAGAATATTTGCCTTGAAATAATTTTCGTGAGCAATACTCCTGAACCTTGGATCATGATCAGTAGGGGTAAAGGTAGAAGGAGCATTTCTTCTGGTCGGCTGAGGTGGTGAAGAGGTTGCATGTGTGGTTACTCTTGGCTGAGGAGGGTCAGCAATTTCAATGGGTGAGGACGGTGAGACACCAGTAGTTCTTGCTCTTTTTGTGGTTGGAGAATTCCTGGCTGTTCCAGCTTGCATATTCCTGATAGATCTCCTTCTTGGAGTGTTCTTTGTGATTTAGCTTTGGTCTTCTTAGCGAGGTCCAACTGGTGTATTCAACGAAGTTCGACCATTTTGAAACAAATGCAAAAACAAGCAAGTAATTTGACAGTTTAAAATTCATGACACAAAATTGTGACATTATACATCTCTTTACTAGATAAATTCAATCAATCAATGTGCAGAATTCCAATTTGTCTTTTTACAATCGATTCTTTGTCATGAGAATTTTAATCATATAAACACACAAGCACTATTGCAAATTACTAAGCAATCACAGTCAAAATTGGTTAAACCTTTAAATTTGTAGTTGAGAGTGCACACTTTCAAAGCACATCAAAGTTAGCACATAGATGCAAAAAGAATCACAATGTTCAACCAGTTTCAACTACTAATGGTTCCTAAAAGAAATTATCTTCGACGGTAAAATTCCATCCAGAATATTGCCTATTGTTTCTTTGAATTACATACAATTAGAACAGTGCACTCATTCATTGTCATCAAAGACCAAATATCGACTTAATGCGGGACCATTAGTATGCTATCTGTACAATCGAGCGGTGCAATATACAGCGATAATTCGTTCCATACAACTCGGTTCGGACATCAACATTCAAATATTTCATGCAAAGAGTATTTTCGTTGATGGCAAATCGGAATATTCCTATTTCTTTCAAAGTCATGTTTAGATTTTTCGCATAATGCAGATGTGAATATGTTATCGAGAGGAGATTGAATGACTTTGAAAACCTATTCACGATATTTAAAGGAACTTAAATCGAATACGCTCAAGATATTTCCCCATTTGCCATTTTTGATCTTTTTCCGAGTTGCGGCAAAGAAAACCCTAAATACAATTTCAGAGAATGCAGAGAACGTACCTTGAGTTTCAAAAATGTGAATGACGGTGAAAAAGAGGGAGAAATTGCTTGCTGGTTGCTTCACGAAAGATTGAAAGTCGAGAAATTTCGGAGGGAAATGGGATTTAGGTTTAAATGAATGTGAGCGTGGTTCCTTTATATTGAATGCTGGGGTCACGCGTGTGCACGTGCCCACTTTTTAAGTGAAAAGTGAACGTTCCCTTATTAATAATATTCTGCGTTATCACTCTTGTCGAACGAGTGAGTGTTCCGAAGAGCTTGGAAATTTTGAATGCAATGCGCGTTATCACTATTTCGGGCAAAGTGATAACGCGCAAGCTTATTGCTTGAGCGTGGTTACTTTTATCGGTAAAAGGAGTAACGCGCTATGAAATATTCTATACTTACCTGCGTGATCACTCTTGACAAGGAAAGGAAGTGATCCAGAGAGTGTGTTTTTCTCATCTCTGCTGCGTTATCACTCTCATCGGCGAGAGTGATTGTTCCGCAGAGCCGTGTTTCCCGATCGATTCTGCGTTATCACTCTCATCAGCGAGAGTGATTGTTTCAGAGGGGAAATCTCAGAATTCCATCTCTACGTGATTGCTTTCCTGCAAAAGAGTGATTCCTTTCATCAATCCAAGTTCTTCAAACTTTAATTGGCTCACTTAACAAATCATAATCATTCTGATACACACTCACCATATAAAATACCTATTTCTCTCATCATGTTCACCTTTAATTACATATGCAACATTTATCCAAGGCTGAATTCTGCAGAATTTCTACTTAACATATTGACAATGCAATTCTGACTTTTCCATAACACATTATAGTATGAAGTCTAATTGCATTTATCGATTCACTACAAATGACAGATTTAGCAGAATTTTATTGCGTAATTACGTAAATTTAACTAACATGATCAATGAAAATTCTAAAACAAAATAGGAAGCTTAAAATGGGTTAGAAAGTGGATGTTCCAGCAATTATAACAGTTCTTGCAGACCACTTTCACTTATGCTTAACCACATTTTTAGGCTCAAAGTGGAAGTTCCGAGAAACGACCAGTTTCACTGTCAAAACAATTGCAAAACAACCAGAACTCAGATCATGCAGAAAAATAAAACTAAAAACCAGAAATTAACAAAATCTAAAGGGAAAGAAGTGTGAGTTGCCTCTCACAAAGCGCTTCTTTAATGTCACTAGCTTGACATTAGTTGTTTCTCACTCAAGAGGAACCAATTTCAAGCACACTTGGGCTTTCTCAAATTGACCTCCATGATAGATTTTTAGTCTTTGTCCATTCACCTTGAACTCTCTCCCATCCTTTGGATCTGCTATTAGTACAGCACCATATGGTAATACTTCTTTCACCACAAAAGGTCCAGACCACTTAGATTTTAATTTCCCTGGAAACAATCTCAACCTTGAATTAAAAAGCAAAACAGACTGCCCAGGTTTTATATCTCTTTTCAGAATAAACTTGTCATGCAGCTTCTTGGTCCTTTCCTTATACATTTTGGCATTTTCATATGCATTGAGTCTAAACTCGTCTAATTCATGCAGCTGTAACAATCTTTTATTTCTTGCACTAACTTGATCAAAATTCAACCATTTCACAGCCCAAAAAGCTTTATGTTCTAGTTCCACTGGTAAATGGCAGGCTTTTCCATATACTAACTGATAAGGAGACATGCCAATTGGTGTCTTGAAAGCTGTTCTATATGCCCACAAAGCATCATCCACTTTCTTAGACCAGTCCTTCCTTGAACTACTAACTATTTTCTCCAAAATCTGTTTTATTTCTCTGTTGGAAACCTCCACTTGACCACTTGTTTGAGGGTGATAAGGTGTAGCTATTCTATGCTTTACTCCATACTTCTCTAGGACTGATTCTAGATATTTGTTGCAGAAATGGCTTCCTCCATCACTTATCAGAATTCTGGGCACTCCAAATCTTGAGAAAATGTTCTTTTTAATGAATGCAACAACAGTCTTAGCATCATTGGTTCTGGTAGGAATTGCTTCCACCCATTTCGAAACATAGTCCATCACTATAAGCATGTACTCATTCGAGAATGAGGTAGGGAAAGGACCCATGAAGTCTATTCCCCACATGTCAAATAGTTCTACTTCAAGTATATTTTGTAATGGCATCTCATGTTTTCTAGATATATTCCCCATTCTTTGGCATCTAACACACCTTTCCACATAGTTCTTAGCATCTTTGAACAAAGTTGGCCAGAAAAGTCCAGATTGCAAAACTTTTGCTGCTGTTCTTGAACTTCCATGATGTCCTCCATATTCTTAACTGTGACAATGCCACAAAACATCTTGCTGCTCTTCCTCTGGTATACACCTTCTCAGCAATCCATCTATTCCAATTTTGAACAGCAGTGGATCTTCCCAAACATAATATTTGCTGTCATGGAAGAATTTTTTTCTCTGCTGCCAATTCATCCAATTTGGAACATGATGTGTAGCTTTAAAGTTGGCTATATCAGCAAACCAAGGCTGTGATTCAATCTTGAATAGGCTTTCATCTGGAAATTCTTCTTTAATTTGTTCCACTCCAAATGGTATGACTTCAAGTGGTAATCTTGACAAGTGGTCAGCAACACTGTTTTCTTTGCCTTTTTTGTCTTTAATCTCTAGCTCAAATTCTTGGAGGAGTAGAATCCATCTTAATAATCTGGGCTTTGCATCCTGCTTTGTCAAAAGATACTTAAGAGCAGCATGATCAGTGTATACAATTACTTTTGAACCCATTAAATATGATCTGAACTTATCAAAAGCATGTACAACAGCTAAAAGTTCTTTTTCTGTTGTTGTGTAATTCACTTGTGCAGGATTTAACACTTTGCTTGAATAATAGATAGCATGTAATTTCCTATCTTTCCTCTGTCCTAACACAGCACCCACTGCACTATCACTTGCATCACACATGAGTTCAAAAGGTAGTGTCCAATCTGGTTTTGCAAGAATAGGTGCAGAAATCAGCTTCTCTTTTAGAACAGAAAATGCATGCAAACAATTATCATCAAATATGAAATCTGCATCTTTTACAAGTAAATTACTCAAGGGTTTAGCAATCTTGGAAAAATCCTTTATGAATCTTCTATAAAAACCAGCATGTCCTAAAAACTTCTAACACCTTTAACATTGATAGGTGGAGGCAATTTATTAATGACTTCTATTTTAGCTTGGTCCACCTCCATTCCTTTCTCTGAAATTTTGTGACCAAGGACAATGCCTTCTTGTACCATGAAATGGCACTTTTCCCAATTTAACACAAGATTAGTGTCTTGACATCTCTGCAAAACAGTGGATAGATTAGTTAAACAATCATCAAAAGAATCACCAAAAACAGAGAAATCATCCATGAATACTTCTATGATGTCTTCTACCAAATCGTAAAAATGGAAAGCATGCATCTTTGGAAAGTAGCAGGGGCATTACATAGACCAAATGGCATTCTCCTGTATGCAAAGACTCCAAATGGACATGTAAATGCAGTTTTCTCTTGATGTAAAGGATCTACTGACTATTTGATTATATCCTGAATACCCATCAAGAAAACAATAAAATGAATGTCCAAAGAAGTCTTTCTAACATTTGATCGGCAAATGGTAGTGGGAAATGATCTTTTCTGGTTGCATCATTTAATTTTCTATAGTCTATGCACATTCTCCATCCAGTCACAGTCCTAGTAGGGACAAGTTCATTCTTTTCATTAGGTACCACTGTCATACCACCTTTCTTTGGAACAACTTGGACTGGACTTACCCAATTGCTGTCAGAAATTGGGTATATTATTCCTACATCTAACAGTTTTATAACCTCTTTTTTTACTACCTCTTTCATGGCTGGATTTAACCTCCTTTGTGGCTGCACAACAGGTTTGAAATTCTCTTCAAATAAAATTTTGTGCTTACAAAATGAAGGATTTATACCTTTCAAGTCTGCAATACTCCATCCAATTGCATATTTGTGTTTTCTCAAAATTCTGAGCAATTTTTCCTCTTGTTCTTCCTTAAGTTCATTATTGATGATAACTGGATTTTCATGTTTCTCATCCAGAAATGCATACCTCAGGTGTGAAGGAAGTTGTTTCAGTTCTAGCCTTTGCTTTTCCTCTTCTTTATCATCCTTTTCTAGCTTCTCCTTCACTGAATTTTCTACAGATTTTCGAATTGGCAGAGCTTCTAGTTGCTGCTGCACTTCCATACTGTATTCCCCATGCAGAAGTTCAGATTTATTGCTCCCTGCAGATATTATTTCTTCTAACACCGCAAGTTCATCAGTTTCATTAATATGGTGTTGTGTAATGAAAGCATCCAGTATATCTACCTTCATACATGTGCTATCTTCAATTGGATATTTTAAAGCTTCAAACACATTAAATACTACCTTCTCATCTTGAACTCGAAGCATAAGTTCACCTTTCTGCACATCTATTAAAGCTCTCCCTGTTGCAAGAAATGGCCTCCCTAGGATCAAAGGAATGTTAGAATCCACCTCCATGTCCAGAATTACAAAATCTGCAGGAAAAATGAACTTGTCAACTTTAACTAATAAATGTTCAACAACTCCATATGGATAAGTGTATGATCTATCAGCTAGCTGCAGTGTAATGTTGGTGGGCTTCACTTCCTCTATGCCAAGTTTCTGCAGAACAGCCAATGGCATCAGATTTATACTCGCTCCCAAGTCACACAATGCTCTTCCCACAGTGCAGTTTCCTATTTCACAAGGAATGCTAAATGATCCAGGATCTTTCAGCTTTTGAGGAAGTTTTCTCTTGAGAATGGCACTGCACTCCTCTGTCAAAAGGTCTTGTTTTATCATGCTCTAGCTTTCTTTTTCTAGAAAGTAGTTCTTTCATAAACTTTGCATATGAGGGCATTTGCTCCAAAGCTTCTGCAAAAGGAATGTTAATTTGTAATTTCTTAAAGACATTCATAAACCTTTCAAATTGTTCCTCTTGTTTAGGATTTTGGACTCTTTGAGGATAGGGCAGCCTCTTGTATTTTTCTCGGGTCTATTGGCTTACAAGCTTCCTCAAAGAGTTGCTTTTTGGTTTTCCTTTCGAATTCATAGGAACATCTACTTTTTCTTCTCGAATGGTCTTTCATCAATAGCTTAAAATTTCCTTGCTGCAGATCTTGTTCAATATTTCTTTCTGCTGCAGCATTCACTTTCTTTTCTGCTGGTTTAGGGCTTGCAACTACAGCTCCACTCCTTGTAGTTATGGCTTGACATTGCTCTTTAGGATTGATTACTGTATTGCTTGGAAATCTTCCTTCATCCCTGCTAGATAATTGTTCAGCTAATTGTCCGATCTGTGTCTCTAGTTTCTTCATGGAGGCTTCTTGGTTTTTGAAGCTTGTTTGAGTCACCTTCATGAATTGCAGCATAGTCTCTTCCATCTCGGTCAACTTCTCATTCATAGGTCTAGAAAATTTTTGATTTCCTTGAGGTTGAGTGGATGAATTCCTCTGAAAATAAGGCTGTTGTGTTGCTGGACCTACATTAGAAAAAGGCAAATTTGAGTTAGAATTCTTTGCAGCAGAATATTGATTATTCCAATTAGAATACTGCTGAGTTCTATTATTTGAAAATTGAAATCCAGGGGGATATGATGGCTGTTGTCTCGAAAAATTATTCATATAATTCACTTGCTCTTGTGGTTCACTTGTGGATGCCTCACATGCACCATTTGCATGGTTTCCTCCACAAAAATCACAACTTAGCTGCTGGTAGCCATACTCCCTGTTTGCAGATTGTTGATTTGTTGTGTTAAGGCAGCTAATTGTTCTGAAAACATTTGATTTTGTAGCTGATTTTGTGCAAGAAAAGTTTCCAGAACCTTAGCTTCATGACCAGAATTTCTTCCTTGATTCCTTGAGCTTGAATTCTGATACATTGAAGATGCCATCATGTCAATAATCCTTTGAGCTTCTTCTAAGGACTTTGTATTTAATGAACCTCCCGCAGCATCAACCATTGTTCTTGTTATCGCATTCATCCCATTATAAAAAGTTTCCAATTGCATCCAATCTGGAATACAATGATGTGGACACCTCCTAAGCAATTCTTTATATCTTTCCCAAGCTTCATACAATGATTCTCCATCTTGCTGCACAAAGGATGTAATTTCTCCTCTCAACTTAGCAGCTTTGGATGGAGGGAAGTACTTAGTTAAAAACTTATTCACGAGTTCTGTCCAGGTTGTGATGCTTCCTTGTGGTTGAGCTTGTAACCAGCATTTTACTCTATCTCTCAAGGAAAAAGGAAATAGTCTTAATCTGATAGCTTCTTCACTAACTCCATTCATTCTTATAGTGTCACATAGCTGCAGAAAATTTGAAATATGCAGGTTAGGATCGTCAGAATTTCCTCCAGAAAACTGATCCTGTTGGACTAAATGTAATAGGGCAGTTTAATCTCAAAATGATTGGCTTGAATAGTTGGCCTAATTATAGAAGAGTTAAAACCTTGCATGTTAGGAATTGCATAGTCCCCTAATGTTCTAATTCTATTTTGTTCTGCCATATCTATTTCTGAATTTAGTTGTCTCAAAGATGTAGGTGTTCTGTTTACTCTAGGATTGTTCTGAAATTTTGGAGAATGGACAGCTTCTAATTCACTATCACTCCCTATGACTTTTTCTACTCTAGATTCTTTTCTCAATCTCCTTAAAGTTATGTCTATGTCAGGATCAAAGACTAGAGTTGATTTGTTTTTATTTTTGCCACGCATATACAAATCAAAATGAAACAAAAGTAAACTACAATTAAGTATTCAGAAATGCACCACAAAAATTATGCAACAAATATCAGTAAAAGTAATTAAAGCACAAGTTTGAAAGCTGCAGAATTACGCAGAATGGACAAAATGTCTAACTACAGACTAATACTACAGAAATTCAGAGAAACAAAATACTCAATCTAGCTATTCTTATGTTACTAATGATATTGAAACTCAAATTCCCCGACAACGGCGCCAAAAACTTGTTGTTAGCAATCTACACTAGCAAGTATACTAGCATTGCAGCAAGTGATAAGTAAATTTAAGATCCAAATATCGTCTCCACAGGGAATTTAGGTTCAAGTACCACTTCACAGAAAAATAACCATTTGAGCCATATGAATTTGGGAAGAGATTTGTATCATATAACAACACTAAACCAAAGCAATTAAAGATAAAGAACTTGTAGACAAACAGAGTATAAAATTGTGATGAAATGAAATAGCAATGAAGGATAGTTAGGAATTTATTTCACAAGAATATCAATATCAATCCAATTAAATCCTCTGAACATTCAAGCAATTGAATAATTGACAATCAGTTCACATATACCTAGCCAAAGGTTAATTCCTTAACTCATTGACCCTAACAATACACTAAACCTCCCTAATCCCTTAGGTGAGATTCAATTTCAGGTTGCATTAAGAATTAGAACTATAAGATTACAGAATTAGGTCTCCTTATCCCTAAGAAATCCCTAAACACTGGTTGCCAATTCAGATCGGAGCAAACAATCCAATTCCCATTGGTAAAGATTCCTCTTGATTAATCAAATGAATTTCCATTCAAAGATTGCATGAAAAGCAGAATTAACAACTCAATTAATCCAAGAACTTAAAGTTCAGAAGATAAAGTCGAATCAATACATCAATTCGAGTTCCATAAATCCCTAACTATGGGAAATTAAGCACACATTGCAACAAAAACAGAGAAAGAAGAAGAAGAAGATGAAGAAGAATGCAGAGCAGCCATGGCCACGAACTCCAATCCAATCCCTCTTCTTGGAGCTTCAAGCTTCGACCCCAATCTTCTCTCCACTCTTTCTCAACGACAATCTAACTAACAAAACAGAAAATGAGCCAAAGATTCTGTTTTCGCGCTTCAATCATGTATATATAGAAACCCCAGTTCTGCGCGTTGTCACTTTTCTTCACAAGAGTAACCACGCAGAAGCTTTATGTAGTGCGCGTGTTCACTTTCAAGAGCAAGAGTAACCACGCGCAACTTCCAGAGTTGAAGGCTTCTCTGGATCATTCACTTTTATTCATAATAGTGGCAACGCAGGAGGTCAAAGGGCTGCGCGTGATCACTTTCGTGAGTAATAGTAATCACGCGCAAGCTGTCCTGATACAAGTGCCTCTGGAACGCTCACTTTCGTTGGTGAAAGTGACAACGCGCAGCTCATTAGGAATGGAGTCTTCTCTGGAACGCTCACTTTCGTTGGCGAAAGTGATAACGCACACTGGCAACGCTCACTCTTGTAACTAAAAGTGATTACGCACAGGCTCCTCTTCTCCTTTAGGCTTTGGAATGATCACTTTCGCTAACAATAGTGATCACGCCCAGGCTGCATCCCATAATTCTTGTATTTTGGAATCCAACATTGCCATTCTTCCTCTTCCTTTCCATTGATAATCCATTTCCATGACTTTTGCTCAGATTATTCCTTCAAAAACAAGATAAATTTCTTAAGAACTAAGCATAAATTCTACAAATGTGAAAATAACTACAAATTGAAATAGAACTTTCAATCATTCTCTTTTTCCGAGTTTTTCTACTTTCTTCATATATTTTCCTTATGAAATGAGCTAGAATTATGCTAAAATATCAGTAAAAATATGGATTCATCAGTAATCACTCCAAGTCCAAAGTAAGCACGCGCAGAGGCATTGGAATATAGAAGGCTCTCTATAGTTATCACTTTGGTTTCATGGTGACAACTACAGAGGCATCTCCTGAGGGACATATGTTGCGTATAGTTACTTCTATTTCATAGTAACTACGTGCACCTGACTTTTGCATGCTGTAAAAGATGCCCCCTCTGTAGTTGTCACTTTCACCCCATAGTGATTACGCGTAACATTCAACTTGAAAAATACAAGCGCGCGTGTCTACTATGGTTTGGAAGTGATGATGCCCACAGCCTATATTAATTGAAAGTGATTACTCCAACCCTTACTCTCCCTTAACCTCTGAACGCTCTCACCTCAACTTCCCATCTTTCTAAAAATTCCCTTTTCTTTCACATTGGTTTGTGCTAAGACTCACCCATTCCTATAATTTTGCACTTATCTCAGGCTCCTATCCAAGTAATTCTTCAAATTTCCCTTCTTTTTACATTAGGGTTCCTCGTTTAATAATTTGGGGCTTTTAATTCTAGGTTTATAAGTTGAAATTCGTTAGGGGAAACTGGTATTTTGAGCATGCTTGCATGATAACAAAGGAGGGGGAATGTTGATTTAGTTTCATTCACTATACTTTGTGTGATTCACCCCTAGCGTAACCACTGTTATTTTTGAATTTCGAATTGGGGCTTCATGCTATGCAATTTTTGTGTAAATTCTGTTTGTTGAAATATGTATTGCATGATTAAATGGGACTGGAGGTATTCTATTAGGACAATTTGTGTATTTTACCATTGACTGAAACCTAGAGTGTTCACTCCTATCTAGAAAGTTTAAGTTTGGGGTTTCGTTGATTGTGAAAATTTTAACTTGAAGTATGTTTGTTGAAGTATGTTGTGCAATTTTAACTTCCATTTGGAGTGTGATTGCCTAATTGAGAATAATTGCAAGTGTTCATTTTGGTACATGGGCTATATTTTGTCATCGTTGACCCTAGGGTAGCAACCATCCTAGGTTTGTATTTACATACTTTAAGTATGCTAACATGATTGCAAATAACATATAAACATATAAACATTTTATTGGATTTTTGCTTGTCATTTTGATGTTTCTTAATAGAAAAAGTAAACTTAGGAAGTGTAAATAACATATAAACATCATTTTGGTCAAATATCATAGGTTTCTTAATTTTTAGTTAATTTACATTGATTTATATAGATATAGTTTGCAATTTTGATCATTTGAATAATTGTGCAGGAATTTCTAGACTTTTTCCATGGATTTTTAGCAATTGAGAAAGTTGAGCTGAAAGTGATCACTTTGGATCCCATAGTGAACACTACAGCAAGCTAAATCCAAAAGGGCAGACCAAAGTGATCACTATGAACCTATAGTGACAACTCCAGAGAGACCAAAAAGCATAAGACTTGCGCGTAGCTACTATGGAACCATAGTAGACACTCTGGAGCAGCCAAAGTTATCACTCTGATATTAAAGTGACAACTCTAGAGAGGATAAAAGCACAGGACTTACGCGTAAACACTATGGTGCGAGAGTGACTACTATGGAGCACTACACGTTATCACTATGAAGCCAAAGTGATAACTCCAGAGAGGCCCAAATCATAGGACTTGTGCCTAACCACTATAGAGCCAGAGTGACTACTATGGAGCATTGCGCGTTATCACTATGAAACCATAGTAGTTACTTTGGGCAAAAATTTCTGCACTATAAATAGAATTTGAGAAATTAGGGTTTAGGTTTTTTAGGTTTTTTGCCATTTTGGGGAACACTTGCAGAGCCTAGGGTGGCCTTGGGTGACAGCCAAGGGTTCAACCTAGGGTTTGAATTCCATTTCTTCTTCACTTTTCTTTAATTTTTCATCTTGATGTTATTAATTTCTCTTTACTTTTATCTTGTAATGGTGAGACCCATCCTCATGGAGGATTAAACTTTCTTGTAATCCTTAGTAAGTTCATATAGATTCTTGAATTCCTTGGCTTTGAATGTTACTATAGTTCCTTTTCTTTCATGAATTTCTTCTTCCTAATCTCTTGAATTGAATTAATGGTTGAATGAGGGGGACATTGCTTAATTAATCCTAATTCATTTTAATGAGATTCTAAACATGAATTGCTTAATTCTAGGTTTATTTCTAAGGTTGCGTAATCTTAGGATGAGAGGTTAGAGTCCATTGAATTGCTTAATTCGTATGGAAATATAAGGTTAATTTTCACTTGTTAAATTAACCTAATTCTGGGAGGAGAAGAAGAGTATTAAATCTTGAGAGGAATAGGGATAGAGTCTACGTGAATGAACTAGGGGTTACTATATTTTACCGATTGAACTTTGCAATTTAATTTTCTGCTTAAGTTGATTGAACTTGAAATCACAAACCCCCCCTTTTTTTACTTGCTTTATGAATACATTACACACTACGTGTTTGATATTTGGTTACTCATCCAATGATCCCTAGGAGACAACTTAGGTTAGCACCCTAGATACTACAAACTTTTTTTGCATATTTTGATGAAAGTTGACGATAAATCTTTTTGCAAAACGAAATGAAATCTTTTTGTTCATCAAATTGGCGTCGTTGCCGGGGAATCATTGGTGCTTGATTAGATATTAAATATGTGTGGTGTTTTGTTTTTAACTTTCTCCATGTTATTATGTTAGTTTCTTTTTAATTTTTGCATGGTAGATTGATTAGAATTATTTTAACTGTGTAGCTTCCTACTCAATTCTGCATTTTGTTTTTGTTATGAATATTCTGCACTCTGCCTATTGCATTCTACATACATGTGCACTTATTTTCTACGTTGTTTCTAGTTTTCTGTTGTAGAATTCTGTAGAATTTTGTCCAGGTACATACTTTGCATATTCCTTGCACTTGTTCTGCATTTGTGCTACATTTGTTCTATTTCAATTTTTTTGCATTTTGCATTCATTTTCTGTACCTTGCATTCTGTTTTCAAATTCTATTTTGCTACATTTTTCTACAGACTTTTGGTACACAATTCTGCATAATTCTTGCATTTTTGCTGCATAAACTTCTGCATTTTTTTTCCTTTAAATTTTGCAATTCTGCATTTCATTTTTGTCTTTAATTTTTGCACTTTGCCTGTTGCATTCTACATTTTTCTGCATTTGATTTCTGCTCTATTTTTTATTATTATTCAGTTTGCAGTTTTCTGCTGCATAATTCTGCATAATTTTCTGCTGCATCATTTTCTGCACTTTTGCAATTTTGCGTTAATTTTTGTACTTGCATTCTGTTTCTGCATAATTTTTCTATTTTGATATTCTGCATTCTGCATAATCCTACATATGTTCTATACTTGTTTCGTTTCTAGTCTATTTCAAATTTTTGCATACTATTTCTGCATATATTTTTCTGCACAATTTCATCAAATTATGCATAATTTTTTTGCTGCAACATTTTTTGCATTTCTTTTTTCTACATCACTTTGCTACATATTATTTTTGCATAATTTTGCAGTTTCTTTAGCTAGACTCTTTTCATTTTGATTTAGATATTATGGCTGAGAAAACTTTAAGAGAACTTGCTTCACCTGATGTATCCTTTAAGACGTTATGCATCCAATATCCTAATATAGATACACCTTGTGTGCTTAAGTCTGGATTAATTCATTTTTTGCCCAAGTTTCATGGTCTTGCAGGTGAGGATCCATTTAAACACCTCAAAGAATTCCACATTGTTTGTACCACCATGGGACCAGTTGGAGTTCCTGAGGATCATATAAAGCTAAAAGCATTCCCATTCTCATTGCAAGACATAGCCAAGGATTGGTTCTACTATTTACCACTTGGATCAGTTACTATCTGGGATGGTCTAGGAAGAATGTTTCTGGAAAAAATTTTCCCTGCATCTAGAGTGACTTTAATCAGAAAAGAAATTTGTGGTATAAGCCAAATGGACAAAGAGAGTTTGTATGAGTATTGGGAGAGATTCAAGAGGCTTTGTGGCAATTGTCCACATCATCAAATTAATGAGCAGCTTCTTATTCAATACTTCTATGAAGGTCTTATATCCATCGATAGACAGATGATTGATGCAGCTAGTGGAGGAGCCTTGGTAGATAAAACTCCTATTGCAGCAAGGCAATAAATTGAGAACATGGCTTCTAATAATCAACAGTTCAACACTAGAAGCAATCCAGTGCCCTTAAATAGTAGAGTTTATGAGATAGAAAATACTCATGTTGCTGATCATAGAAAACTAGAGGACTAGTTAGATGATTTAGCTTCTTTGATCAAGCAATTAGCATTGTCACAGAGGGCTGCAAGGTTATGTGAGATATGTGCTTCACATGAACATCCCACTGATTCTTGTCTTACATTGTATGAACCTGCAGGTTGGATGAGTCACCCGAACTTGAAATGAGAGAATTTTACACAGCAGCAACAACATCAACCTCTACCACAAACTACTGCACCTTACAAGAGTGAGCCTTCCTTGGAAGAATTGATGAGGGAAATGGTAGTTAATGATCTGAATTTCCAACAGAGAACAGAAGAAACCATTCAAAACTTGGAAAATCAGATTGGACAGTTGGCTTCTGCTTTAAACCATTTACAATCTCAAGGTTCTAGTAATCTATCTGCACAACCACCTGTCAATCTAGAGGATGCTCATGCCAACACCTTGAGATTAGAAAAGATCATTCAAGACTCGCAAGAGCAGCAACCAACTAATGAAGATCTTAATGCTACTGCTCTAGCAAGGGATTGCAACAAATATAGCATCCCAGCAGGTGCAGATTATGCTCCTACTCCTTGTGCTACTTCTGCTAATGCAGCAGAAAATTTTGAGCAACTTGCTCCTCATTCAATTCATTCAGTTTGCCATATTGATTTGTTGAATGATTTAGTTCATGATAATTTGGTTGAGTTTTCTGAATTTTCATATTGTATTAATTATCCTAACTTAGCCAAATATCCTGATTCTTTTACTTGTGATGGTTGTACTGATTCTGCAAAAAGTAGCTTTTGTAATGAAATTAATGCATATGTGTATGGTGATTTTCATGCAGCTATTGCAAATTTTGAGGAAGCAAATCATGATGCAGCCATTGCAAGTTCAAAGGAAATGAATCATGATGCATTTGCTGAAGTGCAAGCTGCACATCCAGCTCCAATTTTTACATTACCTCCTGCATCAGAATTAAAGCCTTTGCTTGAGCTCTTGAAGTATGAATATTACATCACTATATATCCAAGAGTGCAGCAGCCAAAGTATAGCAAGAGTACACAATATTCTGCACATCAAGGCAATGAAAAGCTTGAAGAAAAGCTCAATGAGTTCATCAAGCAGCTAGAAATCCCTCTGCGATTATTTCTTCCAAGTTCTCAATTAAATAAAGTGTTGCAGATTTATGAGCAAAAAGAGAAATATCTAGGGATACAATTGAAATCGCTACCATCAAAAGTATCTCCTAGAATTAAAGATTATAAGGTGTCAAGCTAGTGACATTAAAAGAGCGCTGTGTGAGAGGCAACTCATAGTTTTCTTAGAAGTTTTCAATTTATTTTAGGCATTTAGCAATGGTTTTGCATTTGAGCTTTGGATATCTCATGAATTCTGCTGCATAAACATTCTGATCTGCATTTTACTTTGATATTTGACATGTGTTTTTGCATAATTCTGAATTTTGCAGAGGGAGAACACAAATTTTGGATCCAATTTCTGCTTAAAATCAAGAAAGGATCATGTACAGCAGGAGTAAACACTTTTAGAACTTAAGGTAGTCACTTTGGGGAGAAAAATGGGAGTTTACCATGAGGTATCATGGTAAACACTTCCAAGTCTACTCTAAGGACTAATAGAGGCAGGACTATTGGAGCACCTTCCTCTATTCACCACTACTGCAATTGCACCACCACCTCATGAAGCTAAGAAGGATAATAGCTCCAGCTCTTTGGAAGAGGAAGAGGAAGAAGGAGAGGATGCAGCTGATAGTTTTTCTTCCTCCAACTCAAATGAAGACCTGATTCAGTTTTAGTTTCTTTTATGTCATTTATATTTTAGTTATTTTTATTTCATTTCCTTGTAACATCCCAAATTTCAGCCTACGTGGCAGAGAGTGTTGATTATTAATTAGTAACTCTTTTGTTTGATTTTTTTTTAGTACTCCAGTTCGGTTCTTGTTACAACTGTTTAATCATATTATGTTCCCTGCTTGCATAATTATTTCTCCCAGGGCTTGTTGAGTTAATTTCGTATGTGCATGTCTATATGATTATGTGATGAAGTTACCTTGACTTAACCCAAGGTCAATGAGATTAACCTAGGGCGAGATAGTCTTTTGAGTCATATGAATAGACCCTATTTTCTTTTACCCCCTGATTATTGTTATTAATATTACATAGTTCTTTTAATTCTTATTATTTGATTGTGTGATATGCTTTCTTAAATTTAAGTGGAACTGCACGTGTAACTTTCTTTATTTATATTGACTATTTACTAGGTTTAAATAGTGGGTGTACTTAAGTCTTCCATTTATTCTGGTCCCATGCACATTAAGTTAGATCATTAATGAGAGCCACCATCTTTTTACCCTAGGACTCACGTGTACTACAAAGGATCCAAGAGGCAAGTTTCAATCTTCCTCATTTAGTGCTAGTAACCGAAAAGTCATTCATGTCCAAAGGGGGGAGAATCGAATTTGATAGCCTAGGATTCTAGCCTAAATTAACTATACTTAATGCAATTCCATTGTTCCTAGTTACCCTAAATAAATACAGCCGCCACCTCTTGAACCATTGCACTTTAATTGACCATCATTTGAAAAATTTCCATATATGGTGCAACTGAAAAATAGGACTTCAATTTTTTCCTCGAGTATAGACTTTCCATATTCTTGTACATTTAATTAGAATTTTATTCAATATGCCTCTCTTAATTAGAGCAGTCAATTTTCATTTAATGCCTGAGATAGGAAAGAGAAAGACACCGGCCATAATGACCTAGATTCTGAGCCTAAATAATTGCACTTAATACGATTATCAATTCCCTAGTTACTCTAATTAGGTGTAGCCGTATGTCTCTTCCTAAACCGTTACATGTTAGATTTGCAATCAATTGAAATCCCTCATATATGGTGTAGCCGAGGATGGAGTTTTATTTCCTTCCTTAATTATGAACCTTTCAAGTTCTCGTGCACATTTAATTAAGGTAGGTCATTAATCATAAATTAGCAAGAATCTTGTAGTTAATTACAGAGGATACCCTTGCCTTTCCATTTACTCGAAGAAACCCCCTATTTCCTCATTTAACCGCCATTAAACTCCCTTAATTACCCACCTACATTAAATACCATAGGGGAGTGAAGAGGCGCCTGCTTGATTCGCTCCACATTAATCCAATCGGTTACCTGCATTTAGTGGGCGTGCCAATCAGCTTGAAACGTTTCACCTGGGGAAATTAATTCCCAGAACCGTGCCTGACATCAACCATATATATTCCTTCCTTAATTACCTTACATTTATGGCCAAACCCTAGGGAGATTTGTGTGAACTCATGGCCAAAAGTGGCGCCACCCTCCATCAGAAAATTTAAGTAGCCACCTTGCATTAATTGCATGGCATTACCGAAAACAATCAATCATTCACATTATTTTTTTCCTAATAACCACGTTTTAATTGCTTAAAACCGAAGGGCCTCTCCTGCCTCATTTAAACCATCATTCAAGGTACCCAATTTACCTCTTAACCGCATTTAACCTCACGAGCAAAACAAAGGAAAAACCTACTCAACTTCCTTCTGAAGTTGACCTAGCCGCCAGCCTGCAGTTAATGTACAACCAAAAACTTAGCAACATTTATTCTAGAAATTATGCTCCATTAATCGCATGCAATTATTTCCTATTTTATGGCACTGGCCACACGTCCAAGGCAAAGAGAAAGGCACCACCTTTTCACTAACCACTCAAAATAACATCACCTTTTTCAATTTGTGGGACACGAAGGGTTTGAACTTGTTTCCCTCCACAACAAACCCTAGCTGCCAACGTGCATTAATTACCCGCTCTTACCTAGGTCAAACCCCCATTCGGTTACTCCATCATGATGAATGGCGTGTCGATACGTATGGATCACCAACGGTTTACTTCTTTTGCACTCTGTGCATTGAATGCTCTTGAGAAGGCGCATCACCTACACCTGGGCACCATGAGACGTGACTATTCAAGTGAGAAGGCGAAAAGGAGTGTCACTTCGCCTAACCTAGCCCTAAAACCCTTCTTGTGCAGCTCACCGCCAGCCTTTGGAAGACGGATAGGCAAAGCTTTAAGCCACACTATATAAGAACACCTTCTAATCCTCACGCGCCCTTTTTCCTTATTTTCAAAAACACTCTCAACCTCACCACTTCTTTTCTCTCTCGACACATTCTCACCCTCTCACAAAAGCTCTACGCCCTTTTTCTCTAGTGGACAACACACTCCATCACCGACCTCAAGGAGGCGACAAAACACCAAGGACTCAAGTTGTGATCAAGATCCTGCTAGTACCAAGACCAAGCCTTCCACTCTATCTCTCTTTCTCAACCCAAACAAGGTTAGGGGAGTTCTTGATTGTGTGTGAATGAATGTGTTTGCTAACATGTGCGTGATCAAGTGTGATGAATATTCTTCCTTCCTATTTTCGTTTCTAATGAGATTAAAAGTTGCATGCAAATGACTTTCTCTTCATCTTCTAACTTCTTTGTTTGAACACTGCAAAAAAATGGCATGTGGTAATTCGAATAAGTGTGGATAACTATTTGCATGTCAATAATATTGAAAACCTTACACAATTCTTTCTTGTTTTCCCTCACTACTAAATAAAGTTGGTAACTCTGATGAATATCCGATTGCATGTTAAAATAACTCTATGAATCCTTGTATTCTTTGCGATTTTCATCGAATACCTTCCTTCCTTTTTGTTTTAGCTGAGAAATTACTTACCTTTTTCTCTCGGTTTGATTTTGTATGATCAAGGAACCCTTTTTCTTAACCATGAAAAAATTATCTTACCACCTAATCATTATTTTACGAAAAAATTTGTGGTAGAAATGAGTTGCATGTGTGATTAAACTTGCGGTTATTTCTATAATTCTTTGATGATTATTTTGTTTACGAAGGTACATTTCGACTATGATATTTCCTATGAAATTTTATATCTATCTCCATCTCCTCTCTTTTTCTTTTATTCTTGGACTGTGGATGAATTGTTCTTCTTTTCCTTGAACGTGCTAGCTCTTATGAGCGTGAATTTGGTTATGTGGTTTGTGACCTTTGAGAATAAAATGCATCTCCAAAAATGGTGTAAGGAGGATGCGGTTACAAAACTTTTATGTACATGATATGGAGGATGGAGAGTCAAGGTCACAATTTAGCACAGCTGAGGGATGTGAGTGTTCAGGTTCGAGGGAAGGACCTTGGGGGTAGTGGAGGGGGGTTGCCCCAATGGTGCGGAATAGCTCACCGCGGCCGGGACACGTCGCCATTGAAACCTCCACTAATCCTGACGCGAGCAAGCATTACCGAGGATCGTGGAAAGACTCGTTTCTGAGGGACCGAAATGGTTAAATTTGAGAATATTCTTGATGGATTACATACAATGTGTGCTTGTAGGGAACGAGGGCCTCCGATCACCTTGACTGGAGGAATGGTGGGAACAATCTGAGAAAGTGGTGACATTTTAGGCGTTAAGGTTTAAATTATGTTGCGATGAATCTCTATGACTCTGTCTGCATTTTGTGATTATGTATTGAGCATTTTGTTATGACTGTGTGTATTAAGATGTGACTTCGCAACTGTTTGATATTACTTTGATTTTCTTACTTACTCAATATCTGATGACTGATTGTATTGGAACTCACCCTTTCTGTTCGTGTTTTATTGTTGTGTGTTTGTATGTATTGCATGACTGTATGACAGATGGATCCTCAGCGAGCAATGATATGGGGAGAAGACTCTGATAAGAAAGCAGTATGGAGATACGACCAGGCCACGCGTCGTCTCGTGTACCAGGGGATGGTCTCTATGACCTTGGGGCCTCTCACTGAAGACGGCTGGAAGCCTAGCTGGAGCGACCACCTTTTTGCAAACGTCTCCGTACCCCTACCTTCAAAACGGAGTATTATCATCCACTTACCTCCTCCTTCTCCACCACAAGAACGCCCAGCCCAACGTCTTAAAATTTTCATTGATAAAGGTAAGACCGTTATCGATCTTGACCCCGAGCCTACCCCTCCTCCCAGTCCTACCCCACATCGAGTCCCCCGTCAGGCCAGCATCTCGCCACCTCCCACAGATTCGAGTATCTCCTCCCGATGATGCCGGACCCTCTGTCCAACACCCTTTACCACCACCACCTGCTTCTCGATCACCCCCGCCCACTGTCGGCTGGATTGCCAGCGACCCGGATGATCTGCCGCCTTCTCCTTGCCCTCAACCAGCAAATGACTCTCACGACTCCGACAGAATAGAGTCTGACCCCAGCGAGGATTCCTTTCCGTCAGAGTTTTATTTGTAGTTGTTTTTTTTTTTGTGTCATGGATGAATACTGCTTATAGGAATTGGGTTTTCTTTAATATTTTTTTTGGAATACTGAACTTTGGGGTTACTTGACTTTGAATTTCATTTTACCTTGAACGTTTTGGTTGGATGGTTTATATATATATATATATGTTTTTCTTTCACCAACATACTCTTTATTATATTTCCAAATTAATTTTCTTTTTACGGTATTGTCATTTTAAAGTCATCCTGCGAATAATTGGAGTAATTAACATAAATGACTTGTATGTTGTTGAGATGTGAGATAAACAAAATTATTAAATTATGATGAGTGAATCCGATACAAGTACATTGTCATAATCGTTACCTTTTTGTTAATTTGAGTTATTCCGATAAATTAAATATTTAAGTTGGAAGGTGAATACTATTTGATTGAGTTCTCTTATGCGTCTAATTTAGGTGTGCCTTATTGTAGAGTCTTGAGTCATATTATGAGTACATGGGGTTTCGGTAGAAATTAGGTGTTACACTATTTATACATATTACCCATCATTTCCATAGTTATTACACTTTATCACTTTTCTTTTCTTTCTTTACTTTTACTTTATTGCTTTATCTTTGAATAGTTACTTGATGCTTTCGTTCTCTTTTATATATAAATATCTGTCCAGTCTCTAGACTTCCTTTTTGTGCTGAATCCATTGTGCGTCTCTCTACAGAGTGTGTCCTCAGTCCCATCAAGAGAAGTATCAATTTGATTCCTGAATTGTGAGCCATCATCCATAAAAGGGGAGTGATCTCTTTCCCTTTCTTTCATGACTGCTCAGTCTAAATTCCTTGCACAGTAATAGCCAAAAATATACAAAAATATATTTTTGCTTTTTGCTTTTGTTTTTAATTTAGTCCAATTTTGTAATTCCAATTTTATATTCTGATTACACTTCCCATTCAACTCACAATCATTCTCTATTTTGTACATATTTACCATTCCTACCATACTGAATATATTTTCTTGTAAGGTGAACTGTACTCACATATTGCTAAGTAATTATCACCTTTACCATAACAGAGAATTGAGCCTTTAATTTCTTTTCTGTGTGCACTATAACATGTATTGTTGCATCTATCCTCTAGAACTTGTCCTATTTCTTAATTGAATATGCATTGTGCAATTTCTTATCTAGATGATTGAGGCCGTCCTTGTGCACACCCACCCATCCTAGAACACCCTTGCACCTAATTACCTTGTTCTAAACTATGATTTTTGCCAAAGTTAGTCTGCAAAACTATTTTTCTTACCTCAAGAAAGGAATTTCTTTTCAGTTACATCAAGAGTGAATGTAAGAAACTAAGTTTGAGGTGCTGATTATCACTGTAGTTGCTTGAGGACAAGCAAAATCTTAAGTTTGGAGTGGTGAACATCGTATATGTTAATAATACATGTAAAAAAAAGTTTGAAATTAGAGAAGAGAATGATTGTCAAAGTCTATAAAAAAATTGATGATGAATGAATGAAAAAGAAAAAAGAAAAATACAACAAGTGATTTTGATAGGAAAAAAGATTCTCCACCTAAGGCAAAGTAAATGAAAAGTATGGTGAAAGAGTGCTTGAATATCACTTGCTGAATCATTTAATGCATTCCACTCTTAGTTGTTGTACTCACTCACTCAAAAGGAATTCCCTCCTCTTAAAAACTCACTTGAGCTTTTGACCCTCCTTGATCAAAATTGAACCTAACTTAATCCATTTGTGACCAACAAAGTCCTCATGATAGGTGATTCATTGTATCTAGGCAAAGGAGATTGAGAATATGGGCAAGCATATGGTAGGGTGAGGCAAAATACATGAATTGAGGAAAAACACTTAGCCTGAAATATTGATGAGTGAAGAGTGAAACACCATCTTATAAGATAGATAATTTCTTTGCACTATGTGGATTGCAAGAAACTTTGCTAGATTTTTGTTTCAGTTTAGTGGGACTTTGCTTGAAAATAATTGATTTAGGCATGATTTCTTTGTTGAATGAATCCATGATTTTGGAAACATTGGAAGTGTTAATTAGGGTATGATCTTGGAATGAAAATTTTGAAAGAAAATTTTTGGATAACTCTAACCCTCTTGCAAGTAACCTTCTTGAATTTTGATTTGCTTGAGGACAAGCAAAAGTTTAAGTTTGGGATTGTGATGAATCCACATTTTATTGGATCTTTACTTGTCATTTTGATGTTTCTTAATAGAAAAAGTAAACTTAGGAAGTGTAAATAACATATAAACATCATTTTGGTCAAATATCATAGGTTTCTTAATTTTTAGTTAATTTACATTGATTTATATAGATATAGTTTGCAATTTTGATCATTTGAATAATTGTGCAGGAATTTCTAGACTTTTTCCATGGATTTTTAGCAATTGAGAAAGTTTGAGATGAAAGTGATCACTTTGGATCTCATAGTGAACACTACAGCAAGCTAAATCCAAAAGGGCAGACCAAAGTGATCACTATGAACCTATAGTGACAACTCCAGAGTGACAAAAAAGCACAAGACTTGCGCGTAGCTACTATGGAACCATAGTAGACACTCTGGAGCAGCCAAAGTTATCACTCTGATATCAAAGTGATAACTCTAGAGAGGCTAAAAGCACAAGACTTGCGCGTAAACACTATGGAGCGAGAGTGACTACTATAGAGCACCGCACGTTATCACTATGAAGCTAAAGTGATAACTCCAAAGAGCCCCAAATCACAGGACTTGCGCGTAACCACTATGGAGCTAGAGTGACTACTATGGAGCATTGCGTGTTATCACTATGAAACCATAGTAGTTACTTTGGGCAAAAATTTCTGCACTATAAATAGAATTTGAGAAATTAGGGTAGAGATCTTTTTACACATTTTTAGGTTTTTTGCCATTTTGGGGAACACTTGCAGAGCCTAGGGTGGCCTTGGGTGACAGCCAAGGGTTCAACCTAGGGTTTGAATTCCATTTCTTCTTCACTTTTCTTTAATTTTTCATCTTGATGTTATTGATTTCTCTTTACTTTCATCTTGTAATGGTGAGACCCATCCTCATGGAGGGTTAAACTTTCTTGTAATCCTTAGTAAGTTTATATAGATTCTTGAATTCCTTGGCTTTGAATGTTAATATAGTTCCTTTTCTTTCATGAATTTCTACTTCCTAATCTCTTGAATTGAATTAATGGTTGAATGAGGGGGACATTGCTTAATTAACCCTAATTCATTTTAATGAGATTCTAAACATGAATTGCTTAATTCTAGGTTTATTTCTAAGGTTGCGTAATCTTAGGATGAGAGGTTAGAGTCCATTGAATTGCTTAATTCGTATGGAAATATAAAGTTAATTTTTGCTTGTTAAATTAACCTAATTCTGGGAGGAGAAGAAGAGTATTAAATCTTGAGAGGAATAGGGATAGAGTCTACATGAATGAACTAGGGGTTACTATATTTTACCGATTGAACTTTGCAATTTAATTTTCTGCTTAAGTTGATTGAACTTGAAATCACAACCCCCCCTTTTTTTACTTGCTTTATGAATACATTACACACAACATGTTTGATATTTGGTTACTCATCCAATGATTCAAAGGAGACGACTTAGGTTAGCACCCTAGATACTACAAACTTTTTCTGCATATTTTGATGAAGGTTGACGACAAATCTTTTTGCAAAACGAAATGAAATATTTTCGTTCATCACTGCACACATATGCACTTCCATTTCATTTCTGCATTCTAGAATTTGAGTTTGCCCTGCCTGTGCTTGAATCTTTCATACACAACAATTGTGTTGTAAATTCAATTATTTGCTATACACCTGTTTGATCAAAAGGGATTGAGAGTTGTTAGTTTGGTTAATTTGTGTTCTGTGTTGTTGCTACGTTATAGGGTACCTGCTTTCATTTCTAGTGGTGAATATCTTGCATGTTTGATACAATAGGGACTGATTTAATTTTCTATCTGCATAATATGCACTACTTCACTGCAATTCACTGCCATTACCTGTAGCAATTAGTGTACAAGCATGGAATGCACTTCATTCACTCTGTATTATCCTTGACCGCACTTAGTACATGCATCTAACTAAATATCTATCCCTTTCTTTTTGCAGCAACCATGGCCAACACACCAAGGAAGAACACTCCAAGGTTCAAGAGAGCCAAAATAGTTGGTGCATCTTCCTCTGCACTCCCACCTAACCATGGCCTCAAGTTTCGCTCATTGGAGCATGAAGAATACTTCAAAACAAACATCCTGAGAAGGAAGTTAGTGCAGGACCGCAACTTTGAAATTCAAGAAGGCGCCTATCCCCAATTTGAAGAGGAGATTCAAAAGAGAGGATAGGACAGAACCTTTTCACGACCTGTGCTGGTAATGGGTGGAAGGAAATCACCCAAGAGTTCTTTGCCAATGCAATGAGGGTTAAAGGCGACACTCTCCCCTTAGATATAGCATGGTGAGAGGAAAACTGGTCAACTTCACCCCTTCCAACATCCAGAGAATTTTGAATATTCTAGCTATGCATAAATCAGCTGGCTAACTAGACTTCACCACCTTCAGCTTCCAAGAGGACAAGGACTACAAGCCTATCTTTGAAATTATATACAAGGAAGGTGAGAATTGGGAATTTGACTGTAAGATGCAGCCCAAAAACTTAACCACAAGGCACCTCATCCCTGCAGCAAAAGTCTGGAGTGTCTTCATTTTTAGCTCTTTCATGCCAGTCCTCCACTCCTCTACATTAGTAGTGAAGAGAGCAGAGCTCATTTGTGCAATTCTGACGGGCACGCCCATCCAAGTGGGTAAGGTAATTAGCAATGCCATCATGGACATCTTGAGCAAGAGTAGAGATTCCATGGATTTTCCATCTGTCATCACCATGCTATGCCAAGATGTTGGGGTAGATTTTAGAGACTACATGTAGAAAATCAGAGCAGCCCCTCCTATTTCTACAAAAATGGTGAAGGACTTCTTCAAACCCAACAGCTAACTACAAGAGGGATACACCAATGAGGATGAGGGAGCAGATGAGGCAGGACTCCATTCATGCTGGATAGAAGGCCCTCATGATACTTATGGACACGATGCTGCTGAACATAGGGAAGAAGCTGAGGATTACTACCACGCAACTTTATGATGCCCCTACTTTCAATGCTCCTTACCTATGAGCAGCAGTCCAGAGTGACCTTCTGCCCTTTCTTCCCACTACCCCTGCTAGAGTTGAAGTAGATGCCAATAGCTCCAGTGCCTCAGATGAAGACCCCCAACAGCAGCAGAAGATGATGATGACGATGATGACTCTACCTTTTCCAACTTTGATGAAGATGCTATTTAGTCTTAGTTTCTTTTTCACTGCACTCACTTTTCACTTACTTTCTGCTATTTCTCTGTATTTACTGCTAACCACCATTTCCTTGTGAATATCACACATTCCTGTTTCCATCTCTACTGCTTTGTTTTCGTATTATCACTCTTACTCTGAACAATTTAAGACATTTTCACTTATATATATCTATTCCATTTTCTGGCTTTATATTTGCTCTCTATACTGAATTCTATGTATATTTGTGCAGAAAATGCCTCAATCCCATCAAGAGGAGCATGAATTTCACCCCTGAGTTGTGATTCTACTTTCTCTGAAAGGGGGGTGATCTCTTTGCCTCTGCTTCCATATTTTCTTAGTCTATATTCCTTGCACAGTACTAGATGAAAATACAAAAATATTTTCCTTATCTCCCTTTTAATTTGGTCCAGTTTTGCAATTCCATAGTTATATTCTGATTGCACTTCACATTCAACTCATGCTCATTCTCTGTTTTTGAATATTATCATTCCTACCATGCTGCGCATATTTTCTTGTAAGGTGAATTGTGATCACATCTTGTTAAGTAATTATCGTCTTTTACCATGGTAGAGAATTGAGCCTCCACATTCTTTTCTGTATGCATTATAACATGTATATTTGCATTCAATCCTCTAGAACTTGCCCTGTTTCTTAATTGAATATGCATTATGCAATTTTTCATCTAGATGATTGAGGTCATCTTTGCACACACCCATATTTTATTAGATTTTTACTTGTCATTTTGATGATTCTTAATAGAATAAGTAAACTTAGGAATTGTAAAAAACATAAAAACATCATTTTGGTCAATTTATCATAGGTTTCTTAATTTTTGGTTAAATTACATTGATTTGCATAGATATAGTTTGCAATTTTGATCATTTGAATAATTATGCAGGAGTTTCTAGACTTATTCCACGGATTTTTAGCATTTGAGAAAGTTTGAGATGAAAGTGATCACTTTGGAGTCCATACTGAACACTACAGCAAGCTAGATCCAGAAGGGCAGACCAAAGTGATCACTATGAACCCATAGTGACAACTCCAAAGAGGCCAAAAAGCACAAGACTTGCACGTAGCTACTATGGAACCATAGTAGACACTCTGAAGCAGCCAAAGTTATCAAGTTCTTGTTACAAATTAGAAAAATTAGAAAAATTGTTGAGATTGTTATAATACTTGTTACAATTTTATCAAGTTCTGCAATTCATATCTTGTATATTACTTCGTGATTTCAGCAAAAGACATGGCAAACACACCTAGAGGAACTCTAAGATCTAAGAGGGGAAGATTCTCAGCTGGTCCTTCTTCAAGGACTATACCTGATCATGATCCTAGATTCAGGAGCATTGCACATGAGAACTATTTTAAGGCTAATATCTTGAGGAGGAAAGTAGTTCAAGATAGGAATTTTGAAATAGCTGAAGGAGAACACCCTGAATTTTCTAAGCAGATCCAGAAAAGAGGATGGGAGATTTTTACTACCTTAGCAGGAAAAAGGTCCAAGGATATTACACAATAATTCTATGCTAATGCCTTAAGGACCAAGGGAGACCATCTACCTCCAAATCACACTGCTGTTAGAGGTACCGTAGTGGACTTTTCTGCTGAAAATATTAACAAAGTTCTGAAGATTAATGTGGAAAAAGAATAAGGACATCACGATTTCTTAGATTTTGGGAGAGCTATGGATAAGGATTACACTGAAATCCTCCATAAAATTGGCAGACTTGGAACTACATGGGAGCTGAGTGCAAGAGATGAAGCTAGAAACATCTTTACTCTAAAAAAATATTCTGACCAGAAATTTACTGCCATTTGCAAAAGTATGGAGTATTTTCATACTCAGCTCATTTATGCCAGTGATCCATAGCTCCAACATTGCTGTCAATAGAGCTGAACTCATTTTTGCCTTAGTGAGTGATTTCTACATCAATGTGGGGGAAGTGATCAACAGCTGCATGAAAACAATTCTGAAAATGAAAAGGGATTCATTGGGATTTCCAGGGCTGATTGCTCTACTTTGTGAAGATGCTAGAGTAAATTTTGGAGAATATTATGAGAAGAGTAAAGCCAATCCTTTTATTACAGCAACTATGATAAAAGAAATATATGCCACCACACCAGTCACTGCTGCCTCACCAATTCCTACCAAGTTTAAGAAGGATTCTCCTTTAAAACTTAATGATCAATTGTAGAAAATTTTGGATAGACAAGAGTCTTTAGCTGAGAGGCAGAATGCCTTACATGAAAGCAACAAGGCTGGAATTTTGTTGATGGAAAATATAATGTTGAACATTGGTAAAAATATAGGCATGACAAAAGAGCAACTATATGAGTCAGAAGCAGAAAATGTCCAATGCCTTAGAACCACCACATTTAACAATCTACCTCTTTTTAACACCTGTTTCAACACTCTCCCAAGAGCTGAAATGGAAGAAAATAATGAGAGTGAAGAAGAAGATGATGATGATGAAGAAGAAGAGAGTTTAGATGAAGAGGATGCAGAAGAATAGTTTAGGAATTTAATTTTCGCTAGCTTTCTTTTACTTTTCAGATTATGTAATTTTTAGCAGCTAGAAACTTTAATTTCTACAAGTTTAGTAGTTAATTTTCAGCTGTTCCGAACTTATTTTAGTACTTTTTTAGTAGTAATGGAGTGAAATTTTCATTTAGTTTTATATTTTTATATTTTGACTGTGTCATTTTTCTGCGTTATTGATGGGAATCTTAGTGTTTTATGCTGAATTTGTCACCATTACACAGCACCTAAGCACTTGGATTTGACACTTGCACAAGCTGTCATGAAAGGGGGGTGAATTTTGTACCTCTTATTCATGAGTTTAGCTTCACATATACTGAAAAATTCCCAGAAATACACAAAAATATTATATTAGATCATAACTGACTTTTATGAATACACTCCATCTAATTACAATTTTGTGAATTCTGATTTTTAGTTCTTTTTAAGTTATTTTTCCCATTCTCACATTATTGTCACACTTGTAATTTCCAAAATAAGGTAGTCTTGCCACTGTGTGCATATTGTTCTAAAAAAGTTGATTGTAAGCTTGATTGTTTGACATGTTCACTTTAAAATACCTTAGTGAGAATTGAGCCTCATGAATAACAGTTCTTGTTGTGTGAAACTAATCTCATTTGTTGCTGCACTTCTAGAACTTGGTTTGTTTTTTAATTAAATATGTAATTAATCAATAAATGAAGTTGGGAACATTTCAGTACCCAACTATACCCTATAGCGCAAGTTATATATATATATATATATATATATATATATATATATATATGAATTAGTAAATAAATCAAATTGGGAATCATTTAGTATCCCAAATTCCAAAATAGTACAAACAAGGACCAAATTAACACAATTACATTATTAAAGAAGGAAAATCGATAATAAAAAATATAATTAAATTGAAAATGTGAAATAATACATGATAAATCCACATTCTACTATATTTTTAGCCTAGTTTTTGTTAGTAAATAAAGAGTTAAATAGTAAATAAACTTGAAAATATCATAAAAATTGCATTAATATTCATAATTGTATAAATAGTTTAGAAACTCAGATTTTTTGTCCAATTTTGAACAATTTGACTCAAAAGTGATTAATCCTTGTGCAAAAGCTTGAACTGAGAATTTGAGTTGAAGATTGAAGTGAAGAAAGTAGAGGAATTGAGCCTAAAAGATGAAGAATCAAGTATTTTATGAAGGGCGTAATCACTCTGAGTACATAGAGTGAACACTTTGAAGAAGAAAATTCATGAAGATCAATAGAGTAGCTTCTTCAAGTGTTCAAAGTAGCTACGCAATTAAGCGCGTAGCCATTTCAAGTGCCTAGAGTAGCTACACAGAGCGCGTAGCCACTTTAAGCGTTAAGAGTAGCTACGCCCAAGCCTAATTCAGAACTGCATAGTGCGCGTAGATACTTCAAGTGATCAGAATAGCTACGCAATGGAACGCGTAGCTACTTCAAGTGATCAGAGTAGCTACACAATTGAGCGCGTAGCTACTTCAAGTGCCTAGAGTGGCTACGCAATTGAATGCGTAGCTACTTCAAGTGTTCAAAGTAGCTACGTAAAAATAATAGAATTTTAAATATCACTTCTAAGTGTCAACTTTGGACAATTGGAGTTCTTAAATTAGTTTTATAAGCTTTTAGAAGATCTTGATGCTAGAATTCTCAGAGATTAACATGTAAAAAAGCAAAAGGCAAGAAAAACCATATAAATAGAAGTTAGAGGTTCAGAAGAAGGGACTTTGGTTCATTTTTGTTATTTTTCACTTTGTAAGTATTTTAACTTCTAAGAGAAGTCAGAGAGAGAGATTGGGAGCGACTTTCAAGCTTCATTTCTAAAGGAATCAGAGTGAAGATTGGGTCTTTGAAGATGTTCTTCTGCTTCTTGTCTTCTTCTTCTCTTACTTCTCCTTTCTCCATTGTAATGTTGTTCTAAACCTTTTTGGTTAGCGATCTATGGATCCAGATTTGATGTTGTGATGTAATTGTGGATTGAATCTTGAGATTTTAATTGAATTGAGTATGTGATTCTGTTCTTAATGTAGTTGTGAACTAATCCTTCATTCAATTGAATTTAGAGGAATTTTCATCAATAGAAATTGAGTTTATTTCTCAGATCTGAATCATATGCCTAGGTTATTGAGATCTTAGGAATAAGTATCATGATCTACTAATCTTATAATTTCCAAAACTTAATGCAGTATTTGATTAAATTTCACCTAAGGGATTAGGGAGGTTTAATTAGGTATTAGGATCAATAAGGCAAGAAATTGTCCTTTGGTTAAAGAAGTGAAATTGATTATCAATCAATTAAAATTCTCAAGAGTTCAGAACATGATTATATTGCAATTGAAAATTTTGTGAAGTGATTCCTAACTATTTTCCATATAGTATTCTTAATACAAAATTCTTATTCTGTTTTTACAGCAAGTTTATTACCTTTCATTGTCTTTATTTCTTACTTTCACATGTTACAAACCCCTCAAATGAATTGTTTTGCACAACTAATTGTTAAATTGTGAAGTTTTAATTGAAATAAGATCCTTGTGGACGATACTTAGGGCTTATATTGAATTCCAAATTTTATTACTTGCTACAACTACCTAGTACACTTGCTAGTTAGTTCTCCAATTTAGTAACAATATTTCGAGAACTTAATTTAGGAACCCTTTATTACTTCTCGATGGGTACACTTGCCCTCCGAACACTCAACTATCCAATAATCCGTAGAAATACGACCTAGGTTAGCTTAACCTAGTTACTACATTTACTTTCTCATTATTTTGATTGATTACGACAGTCTTTCATCTACATTTTCCATTCTATAGAACTAAGGTGATCAAACTTGTTCTCTCATAACCTGATGGTTAGAGAATTATTGTATATGATCTACAGCTAAGACTCTTTTCCTAGAGCCCACAATTGAAGCCTAGCAACCTCACCTTATAGGTTTACTTAGACCATGTTGTAATACCACTAAATGTCATGACCCGATTTAGTAAATATCTATGACATATTACCCCTTTTAACTTGTATAGCTTTGTCCAATTAAAAAAAATCAAAACTCAATTCTGGATAATCAATGGTTGCTTGACATGGAGCTCAAAATAAAAAACCAAAAAAAGATCAAATAATTACATCCCATAACCAAATATGTAGCTAAGTAGTCTAGATTATCAGTTAAGACATAGACTAATAGAAGAAATAGAGCTCCAAAAGAATGTCAAGCTTGTAACACCTTATAATTATAATTTCTAAATAAAATGAATTTCGTAAATGTTAACAAAATAGAGGTTTTCATTCAAACAGTAGTTCAAAAACTCAATTTCATAAAATCGTTCTTAATAGGAAATGATTACAAGTTCGTTTCATAGCTTGCTACAGGACTCAAATATACATTAAATTTTTAAAATAAACTTCTAAGTCCTATAGCAGTGTCATCCATCCTTTCTTCAGGGGGCTCGGTGCTGATGGTCTTGGTTACCTGAAAAATAAGCATAAGGGTGAGTCCTTTGCACTAGTATAAACGTACAGACAAGCATTAGACTCACTTAACCCATTATACATAAATTCTAATCATATTAGGAGCATACATCAATGATCATCATACATCTAAATTTCAATTACAATAGGTTCACTCACTGTACCAATTATGAATCCATACATTTGCACAAACACACGTGTGCTCACTGCATGTAGCCACGCTCACTGTGGCACTATGATCACAGATTCCTAATGCCCTCAACCTCAGGGACTTACTCAGTTATACCATGAATGGTCGCCTGACACATGGTTGCACATGAGTCAAAGTAAACCTAATTACTATAGTACGAGGTAAGCAACTAGGGTCGTTTCTCAAAGAATCACAAAGACAAATTAATCTATTTAAAGAGTATATAAGATGGGGGGTTTGTTTAAAAAAGAAACAAAAATGCACTTAATTATAATTAAAATGAAGAGTGAACAAAGATTGAAATTCCAATCTAAGAATTAAGAAGAAGAATGACTACTCTATCACCAGATTTTTAAGAGAGTACATCAACAAAAAATTCGGTAATTAACAATGAATCCGAATGAAACCTCAATTCAAACTCAGCATTCACATGAAAACCTTCATGCATTCAATTAGCACATAATTAATTAAAATTCAGAAAACTCTAGAACATAATTGAATTGTGCCAATTTAATTTACCAATGCCGTTAATCATAGTTTTCAAACCTGAAAATCCAATTCATGTTCCTTAAAACTCAATTACATACATCAATTGAATAATACGTAATCAACCAGATGCATAATCATCAATCCAAATGAATAACTTCAATTCAAAAATATAATTAGCAAAAGAAGAAAATAAGGAAGAGATGAAACTGAAATTGTTATTGAATTTATGCCAATGTGAGATCAATCCTCAAGAGTGTCATGTCCCTTTTAATCCTTGAATTAGATGGAAATCTAAGCCTCCATAGATAGAGGGAAACAAGTCGTAAAGGGGAGAGAGAGCGAGAGAGAGAAGAGAAGAGCCTTCATAGAATTGTGCACCTTTCTCTTAGCTTTGCTACAAATCAAGAATCACAATGAAAGGAGTTCTACAACTCAAGATATGGTCCAGAAACCAAAACAGTATCAGAATTTGCCAAATACTGGAAAAATTAAATAAAGCCCAAATAAAATTCAAACATCATAAAATGGTCCAATTCAACCAATTAGGCACAAAAGAGGATTAATGAGCTAGGAATGAGAGGAAATAATGTTATAAAAATCCAATTGATCAAATTCCCCCCACTAGCTCTTGCATGTCCTCAGTAAGACACAATCAAGCAAATAAAAACATGTAACCTAAAAAATCATAGAATAATCAAAACAAATAAACAAATTCTCCAATGAATCCTTAGAAATGCTGAACTTAGGGACACAAGACCAAATAAAGCATCAAGAGTTCTACAACAATCAAACATCCAACTCCCAACCTCTCAAAAATGCATGCCAAGCAATATCATTCAAAGTGTATAGATCAAGCATGAAAGATCTCACAAGATGGTGTATACAACTCAACTCTCAAGTGTATGGTTCAAAGTGTTTCACTCAAGTCACCTCAAAAGACAATGCATTACCATAAGCTTGTTAATCTTCTACTTCTCCACTACTTACAATCATATGCAAATACAAATCAAGAGGACTTTATTCAATGGTTGTAATGGGGCTAAGGTAAGGGTAGGGAAATATGAGGATATGACAAGATACAACCAAAGAGAATAGGAATAACATTGGTCCTTAGACAAATCAAGCCATAACATATATTTATTCTCCTTGGACTTCCTTTTCCCTTCATCAAAATTTCCCATTTTCTTTGTAATAAATTTTATTATTATTATTATTTTATTTTATTTTTATTTTTTTCCTTCAATTTTTTTTCTTTTCTTCTTGAATTCTTTACGAGCCCCCACACTTGAAATGCAATAACATTAATGAAACCAATGCACTCCCTATTTCCTAAGGTTAGGTATAACATGGTTTTCCACTTAAAGCTTATAATGTGCTAGAAGCCAAAGAATGGTCAATAAGGCTCAAAGGGGTTAAACAAAAGGCAAAATGTGAGGTAAGCTATATGGCCAAGTAGGTACAAATTTGAAAGAAATGCCTCTATCATGTTCATAATTGCATATGAAAATTGTAGCCTCAAAGAATAATCAAAACAAGTTCTAGAATGACAAAATCTAAGAGGGAAAACTTGTTGTTAGCAATCTACACTAGCAAGTATACTAGCATTGCAGCAAGTGATAAGTAAATTTAAGATCCAAATATCGTCTCCATAGGGAATTTAGGTTCAAGTACCACTTCACAGAATTATAACCATTTGAGTCATACAAATTTTGGAATGAGATTTGTATCATATAACAACACTAAACCAAAGCAATTAAAGGTAAAGAACTTGCAGACAAACAGAGTATAAAATTGTGATGAAATGAAATAGCAATGAAGGACAGTTAGGAATTTATTTCACAAGAATATCAATATCAATCCAATTAAATCCTCTGAACATTCAAGCAATTGAATAATTGACAATCAGTTCACATATACCTAGCCAAAGGTTAATTCCTTAACTCATTGACCCTAACAATCCACTAAACCTCCCTAATCCCTTAGGTGAGATTCAATTTTAGGTTGCATTAAGAATTAGAACTATAAGATTGCAGAATTAGGTCTCCTTATCCCTAAGAAATCCCTAAACACTGGTTGCCAATTCAGATCGGAGCAAACAATCCAATTCCCATTGGTAAAGATTCCTCTTGATTAATCAAATGAATTTCCATTCAAAGATTGCATGAAAAGCAGAATTAACAACTCAATTAATCCAAGAACTTAAAGTTCAGAAGATAAAGTCGAATCAATACATCAATTCGAGTTCCATAAACCCCTAACTATGGGAAATTAAGCACACATTGCAACACAAACAGAGAAAGAAGAAGAAGAAGATGAAGAAGAATGCAGAGTAGCCATGGCCACGAACTCCAGTCCAATCCCTCTTCTTGGAGCTTCAAGCTTCGACCCCAATCTTCTCTCCACTCTCTCTCAACGACAATCTAACTAACAAAACAGAAAATGAGCAAAAGATCCCTGTTTTCGCGCTTCAATCATGTATATATAGAAACCCCAGTTCTGCGCGTTGTCACTTTTCTTCACAAGAGTAACCACGCAGAAGCTTTATGTAGTGCGCGTGTTCACTTTCAAGAGCAAGAGTAACCACGCGCAACTTCCAGAGTTGAAGGCTTCTCTGGAACATTCACTTTTATTCATAATCGTGGCAACGCAAGAGGTCAAAGGGCTGCGCGTGATCACTTTTGTGAGTAATAGTAATCACGCGCAAGCTGTCCTGATACAAGTGCCTCTGGAACGCTCACTTTCGTTGGCGAAAGTGACAACGCGCAGCTCATCAAGAATGGAGTCTTCTCTGGAACGCTCACTTTCGTTGGTGAAAGTGATAACGCACACTGGCAACGCTCACTCTTGTAACTAAAAGTGATTACGCACAGGCTCCTCTTCTCATTTAGGCTTTGGAATGATCACTTTCACTAACAATAGTGATCACGCCCAGCCTGCATCCCATAATTCTTGTATTTTGGAGTCCAACATTGCCATTCTTCCTCTTCCTTTCCATTGATAATCCATTTCCATGACTTTTGCTCAGATTATTCCTTCAAAAACAAGATAAATTCCTTAAGAACTAAGCATAAATTCTACAAATGCGAAAATAACTACAAATTAAAATAAAACTTTCAATCATTCTCTTTTTCTGAGTTTTTCTGCTTTCTTCATATATTTTCCTTATTAAATGAGCTAGAATTATGCTAAAATATCAGTAAAAATATGGATTCATCACCACCCCAAACTTGAATTTTTGCTTGTCTTCAAGCAAATCAAACTAAACCAAGGGTAAGTTCCTCCATTTTCAAATTCAGTTCATAAACTGCTTATTTCATATTTTTCTAATTTCTAATTTTGTGTTCTCTGCAAAATTTTCAATCAAGTTGTTCATCCAAATACTCATCATGATATTCCTACTGCATAATCATCATTGAGTAAGAATTGCTACCTAAGTTCATATATTTCATAAAAATTCATGTGAGTACAATTAATCAACATTATCACAGCTCACTTGGAAGTGTTTCTCTCATCACTCAACAGTGTTTAGGTGCTGTTTTCACTCTAAATCATCAATTTCACTGCACCCTACCATATGTTTGCCCAATTTCTCCATCTCCTCTGCTTAGTACAATTAATCACACATCTAGAGGACTTTTTCAGGTTATAACAAGGTTAAGGTTAGGGTAGCTATCAAAGAAAATGGAAAACAATACATGCAATTTCAAAAGATCAGAGGCATTTTGAGTGATTTGTTTTAAAACTAGCCTGGATCTGCATTATTCCTCCTTAATTCTCTCACTTATGCAGGAAACAGAATTTTTCTTGCAGCAGAATTTTCATCTCTTTTCTTGCTTTCAGTCACTATCTTCTTTTCTTTGATATTCTTTTTTTCTTTTTCTGCAGCACTTTGCTGCACTTCTTTTCTTTTGAACTCACATTTTTGTTCTTTTCACAGCTTTGCTTCATAAATTTTTCATTTTGCTGCAGCACTTTTGTTCTTTCTTTCTGATTTGTTGAACTCAAACTTAGATATTTCCTACCCCAAACTTAGAACATTGCTTGTCCTCAAGCAATTAAAATCTGGATGCCACCCCAAACTTAGTTTTAAAACTCGTTCTTGATTAAACTCATTATGCCTTTGATCTTTTGAATGGTAAAAATTGGTTTTTCAGCAAGGCTTATAATGAGGTAATTTCAAGAAAAGGGATATTAAGCTCAAAAGGGTGAACTAAGACATTCAATCATAAGGGAAGGCATTTTAGGCTAACTAAGTATATCAAACATGGCCTCTATCATGTGTGTGAGAACTGTAACATGCATATTCAATTAAGAACAAGGGCAAGTTCTAGAGAATGCAACCAAATATGATTAATCACACAAGGAAAAGAATTAGACAGCTCAAATCTCACTAGGTATTTATAAGTGATCATGTGGATTAATGAAAACACAATGCACTTTTCAGAAATCTATGCACCTAGTGGCAACTGCCTTATTTTTGAAGATACAAGTGTGATCTCATTTTGAGAATGGGAAAAACAACTTAAAAAAATTCACACAGAATCCACAAAATTGTCAATCATTTTTATTTGATTAACAGCTAGCAATTTATTATCTATTCTAGTATTTTGGTGTTTTTCAAAAACAATTCAGTGTAATGTGAAGCCAACACATGAACAAGAGGTAGAGAATGAAACCTCCCTTTCATGGCAGCTTGTGCAAGTGTCACCATCCAATGTGTGTGAGTGTTGTGTGTGTGACATTCTCTGCACAAAACACCAAAATTCCATCCATTAGCAAGTAAAAGGTACTTAATAAGAAAGCTAACATAAATGCAGAACAAATATGTGAAAATTAACCCCAATTGTACCAAATTGTAATTACAACCCAAAAAGTTTGAAACCTAACTATATCAATTTACAAAACTCCTAATGACAGAAAAATAAATTCCTAAACTAGTCTTCTTGGGCATCCTCTTCATCAGAAATTTCATCTTCATCTTCTTCCTCATCCTCCTCATCTTCCTCTTCCTCCACCACTTCTTTAGTTGGCTGTGGAAATTGAGTCTTGTAGATTGGCAAGTCTTTAAAGACTGATGAGCGTAGACATTGAGCATTCTCGGCCAAATCTGGTGTGTGATAAAGTTCATCTTTGGTCATTCCCATCTTCTAACCAAGATTCATCAACACACATTCCACTAGCATAGTTCCTGCCTTCAAACTGCTGTGGAGCTCAGTTTGTCGTTCAGCCAATTGATTTTGCCTTTCAACCAAAAGATGTAGGATGTCCTTCATCTTCATTGGTTTCTCCTTTCTGAACTGGGTGGGGATAGGTGTAGCTGAAGTGCAGGAGGTGGTGGCATAGATTTCCTTTACCATTGAGACAGAGATAGGGGGAGCAGATCTGATTTTCTCTTGGTAGTCTCCAACTTCAACCCCTGTATCCTCACAAAGTAAAGTGATTAATGAGGGAAAGGCTAGTGAATCTCTTTTTGTTTTCAGAATATTTAAGATACATTCACTAATTACTTCCCCCACATCAATGTACATATCATTAACGATAGCAAACAATAATTCAGCCCTCTTTACTGCCAGGGTTGAACTATGCTTGACTGGCATGAAAGAGTTCAACAGAAAAGTACTCCAGACTTTAGCAAATGGTAGCAGGTTCTTGGTGGTGATACACTTGGGTTTCTGGGCGAGGTTCAGCTGCCAAGTTGTGCCTGGCTTTCTAATTCTGTGCAGGATTTCAATATATTCCTTGTCTGGACTATTCTTAAAGTCAGTGAAGTCCATCTGCCCAGGTTGCCTTTCAGTGTAAATTTCCAACACTCGATTGATGTTGGCAGCAGTGAAATCCACCCTCATACCCTTGACCATTGTGTGAAATTTGGGAATTTGGTCTCCCTTGAACCGCATTGCATTTGCATAAAACTCCTGTGTAATTTCTCTCCAACCATTATCAGCCAAGGAGCAGAAGTTGTCCCATCCCCTTTTCTGAATTTCTTCTGAGTACTCAGGGTAGTTTCCTTCAGCAATTTCAAAGGCTCTATCTGGGACAATCTTCCTCCTCAGAATATTTGCCTTGAAATAGTTTTTGTGAGCAATACTCCTGAACCTTGGATCATGATCAGTAGGGGTAGAGGTAGAAGGAGCATTTCTTCTGGTCGGGTGAGGTGGTGAAGAGGTTGCATGTGTGGTTACTCTTGGCTGAGGAGGGTCAGCGATTTCAATGGGTGAGGACGGTGAGACACCAGCAGTTCTTGCTCTTTTTGTGGTTGGAGAATTCCTGGCTGTTCCAGCTTGCATATTCCTGATAGATCTCCTTCTTGGAGTGTTGCTGGCAGATTTAGCTTTGGTTTTCTTAGCAGGTCCAACTGGTGTATTCAACGAAGTTCTGACCGTTTTGAAACAGCTGCAAAAACAAGCAAGTAATTTGACAGTTTAAAATTCATGACACAGAATTGTGACAGTATACATCTTTTTACTAGATAAATTCAATCAATCCATGTGCAGAATTCCAATTTGTCTTTTTACAATCAGTTGCTGTCATGAGAATTTAATCATATAAACACACAAGCACTATTGCAAATTAAGCAATCACAGTCAAAATTGGTTAAACCTTTAAATTTGTAGTTGAGAGTGCACACTTTCAAAGCACATCAGGTTAGCACATAGATGCAAAAAGAATCACAATGTTCAACCAGATTTCAACTACTAATGGTTCCTAAAAGAAATTATCTTCTGACAGTAAAATTCCATCCAGAATATTGCCTATTGTTTCTTTGAATTACATACAATTAGAACAGTGCACTCATTCATTGTCATCAGAGACTAAATATCAGCTTAATGCAGGACCATTAGTATGCTATCTGTACAATCAGGCAGTGCAATATACAGCAGTAATTCGTTCCATACAACTCAGTTCAGACATCAACATTCAAATATTTCATGCAAAGAGTATTTTCGTTGATGGCAACTGGAATATTTCTATTTCTTTCAAAGTCATGTTCAGATTTTTCGCATAATGCAAATGTGAATATGTTAACAGAGGAGATTGAATGACTTTGAAAACCTATTCACAGTATTTAAAGTTCCTTAAATCGAATATGCTCAAGATATTTCCCCATTTGCCATTTTTGACCTTTTTCCAGAGTTGCAGCAAAGAAAAACCCTAAATACAATTTCAGAGAATGCAGAGAACGTACCTTAAGCTTCAAAAATGTGAATGACAATGAAAAAGAGGGAGAAATTGCTTGCTGGTTGCTTCACGAAAGATTGAAAGTCAGAGAAATTTCAGAGGGAAATGGGATTTAGGTTTAAATGGATGTGAGCGTGGTTCCTTTATATTGAATCTGGGGTCACGCGTGTGCACGTGCCCACTTTTTAAGTGAAAAGTGAACGTTCCTTTATTAATAAAATTCTGCGTTATCACTCTTGTCGAACAGAATGAGTATTCCAGAGAGCTTGGAAATTTTGAATGCAATGCGCGTTATCACTATTACTGGGCAAAGTGATAACGCGCAAGCTTATTGCTTGAGCGTGGTTACTTTTATCAGTAAAAGGAGTAACGCGCTATGAAATATTCTATACTTACAGGAAGTGATCCAGAGAGTGTGTTTTTCTCATCTGCCTCTGCGTTATCACTCTCATCAGCGAGAGTGATTGTTCCAGAGAGCTGTGTTTCCCAGTCAGTTTCTGCGTTATCACTCTCATCAGCGAGAGTGATTGTTCCAGAGGAGAAATCTCAGAATTCCATCTCTGCGTGGTTGCTTTCCTGCAAAAGAGTGATTCCTTTCATCAATCCAAGTTCTCCAAACTTTAATTGGCTCACTTAACAAATCATAATCATTCCGATACACACTCACCATATAAAATACCTATTTCCCTCATCATGTTCACCTTTAATTACATATGCAACATTCATCCAAGGCTGAATTCTGCAGAATTTCTACTTAACATATTCACAATGCAATTCTGACTTTTCCATAACACATTATAGTATGAAGTCCAATTGCATTTATCAGATTCGCTACAAATGACAGATTTAGCAGAATTTTATTGCAGAAATTACAGAAATTTAACTAACATGAACAATGAAAATTCTAAAACAAAATAGGAAGCTTAAAATGGGTTAGAAAGTGGATGTTCCAACAATTATAACAGTCCTTGCAGACCCTTTCAGCTTATGCTTAACCACATTTTTAGGCTCAAGGTGGAAGTTCCAGCAAACTACCAGTTTCACTATCAAAACAATTGCAAAACAACCAGAACTCAGATCATGCAGAAAAATAAAACTAAAAACCAGAAATTAACAAAATCTAAAGGGAAAGAAGTGTGAGTTGCCTCTCACAAAGCGCTTATTTAATGTCACTAGCTTGACATTAGTTGTTCCTCACTCAAGAGGAACCAATTTCAAGCACACTTGGGCATTCTCAAATTGACCTCCATGATAGATTTTTAGTCTTTGTCCATTCACCTTGAACTCTCTCCCATCCTTTGGATCTATTATTTGTACAGCACCATATGGAAATACCTCTTTCACCACAAAAGGTCCAGACCACTTAGATTTTAATTTCCCTGGAAACAATCTCAACCTTGAATTAAAAAGCAAAACAGACTGCCCAGGTTTTATATCTCTTTTCAGAATAAACTTGTCATGCAGCTTCTTGGTCCTTTCCTTATACATTTTGGCATTTTCATATGCATTGAGTCTAAACTCATCTAATTCATGCAGCTGTAACAATCTTTTATTTCCTGCACTAACTTAATCAAAATTCAACCATTTCACAGCCCAAAAAGCTTTATGTTCTAGTTCCACTGGTAAATGGTAGGCTTTTCCATATACTAACTGATAAGGAGACATGCCAATTGGTGTCTTGAAAGCTGTTCTGTATGCCCACAAAGCATCATCCACTTTCTTAGACCAGTCCTTCCTTGAACTACTAACTATTTTCTCCAAAATCTGTTTTATTTCTCTGTTGGAAACCTCCACTTGACCACTTGTTTAAGGGTGATAGGGTGTAGCTATTCTATGCTTTACTCCATACTTCTCTAGGACTGATTCTAGATATTTGTTGCAGAAATGGCTTCCTCCATCACTTATCAGAATTCTGGGCACTCCAAATCTTGAGAAAATGTTCTTTTTAATGAATGCAACAACAGTCTTAGCATCATTGGTTCTGGTAGGAATTGCTTCCACCCATTTCGAAACATAGTCCACTGCTACAAGCATGTACTCATTTGAGAATGAGGTAGGAAAGGACCCATGAAGTCTATTCCCCACATGTCAAACAGTTCTACTTCAAGTATATTTTGTAATGGCATCTCATGTTTTCTAGATATATTCCCCATTCTTTGGCATCTATCACACCTTTCCACATAGTTCTTAGCATCTTTGAACAAAGTTGGCCAGAAAAGTCCAGATTGCAAAACTTTTGCTGTTGTTTTTGAACTTCCATGATGTCCTCCATATTCTGAACTGTGACAATGCCACAAAACATCTTGCTGCTCTTCCTTTGGTATACACCTTCTCAACAATCCATCTATTCCAATTTTGAACAGCAGTGGATCTTCCCAAACATAATATTTGCTATCATGGAAGAATTTTTTTCTCTGCTGCCAATTCATCCAATTTGGAACATGGTGTGTAGCTTTAAAGTTGGCTATATCAGCAAACCAGGGCTGTGATTCAATCTTGAATAGGCTTTCATCTGGAAATTCTTCTTTAATTTGTTCCACTCCAAATGGTATGACTGTCAGGCTTCTAATTTATTATTGAGTACCGTATGAAGAGTGCAATGAACAGTGCAACCGCGTATGTACAGTACAAACCGTGTATGAACAGTGCAATGAACAGTGCAACCGCGTATGTACAGTACAAACCGTGTATGAACAGTGCAATGAACAGTGCAAACCGCGTACAAACCGTGTATGAACAGTACAAACCGCGTATGTACAGTGACAGCTGACATCATCGGTGACGTCACATACGCGTACAGTGCGTGTACAGTACGCGTGTACAGTGTTTTCCGGCGGTGAACAGTAAATTCGGCGTGAACAGTAAATTTCGAAAATTTTCTATAACAAGGGGGCTTCACACGAAATTTTCATTTCTTCACCTCTATCCAAGGTTCTCAAAGGTTCTAAGGCCGTAAACCACCATTTCTCTCATACTAAACCTTCCTAAACTTAGATTTCCCGCCAGATCTGAGATTCTACATCTATTCTGAAGGATTGGAAGTAAGTTTCTTTAAGTTTGAAGCTAGATTTACCGTTCGTTTCTCTTCTCCTTCTCTTTCTTATAGAAATTCATGGTGTTCTTAGGAGAAACCCCGTTCTAAAGCTGAATCTTCGGTGAATTTTGTTATAATCAAGTAATATTCGGTAGATCTAGTGTGAATCATCTTTCTGAGGTAAGGGGAGTTTACTTTAACCTATGAACTATGTTTTGAACGGTTTAATATGCTATTTCAAGATATTTTGATATGATTTTGTTAGATCTATTGAATAAAAGCTATTTTCTAAGTCAGAATCGTTGTTAATTAGTTTAAAATGCTGAGATTTTGGCTGATCTATTATAAACTTGCCGTAGTTGAGCTGTTAAAATAATTTTGGTTGCGTGCATCATGCTGAGATATATGTTTTGCATCATTATAGAGCCGAGTTACATGTTTAGGTGGGTAGACATGTAACGGTAAGTTCATGCTGAGCTGCTGTGCTGTGCTGTCTGGATCCAGATACCGGAATGGGTCGCTCCCGGACCGGCTCGGTTCCTTCTGGATTAATTAGGCTATGAAACCAGTTGGAAGCCGTTTTCATGCTGTGCATTAGATGGGCTGGAAATGCATGGGGTTATTGCTGTGAGAAATATTTTGCTCTATATATATATAATTTTATTTTATGTTTGGTAAGCTCACCCTTGCATTTCTTTCTATGTCGTTGTGTGCGTGTGTACTGCGATGATCGTACGGTGGTACGTGAGCAGATGTAGCAGGTGTTGCATCTACTTCACAGCCGAGGGGCCAGTGAAGAAAAGTTAGAAGCTGGAGTTGAGTAATAATGCATCAGAGTCCTTTTTCTTTATATATGAGACCTCATGTCGAGGGAGTCACGTATTATAATTTTTGGTATTTTGAATATTATAAACTAAATGTAATATTATGTTGATCTGTTGGATATTTGTTGTAAGGAACTTCATTTTTACTTTGAATGAGAAGTGAATTTTTATACTTATATTCTCTATTATTTACCTATTTTTAAATAAGTATGTGGTGTAGAAATAATGTTCTCGGTCCTTTATAAAAAGGGGTCGTGACATTTTAGTGGTATCAGAGCATGGTCTAGGTAAACCTACAGGGTGAGGTTGTTAGGCGTCAGTTGTGCATATTAAACATGTGAGTTTTAGCTGTGAATCATATATCATGATTTCTATTCATCAAGTTGTGAGGGAACGAGCTTGATCACCTCAGTTCTCAGACACGACAGATGTAGAAAATTTTGGTATATGATACTGGGTGAGCTATAGGCGATTCATGCTACGTGAATAATAGGTTGTTAAGCTAAGATTGTACATGATTGCTGAGATAAATGTGTTTGCTATGTTGTTTGAAATGCTGATATGACGTTGTGCTCAGTACTAAATTGATTAAATTTTTTTATGATATACTAAATATGAATATATCACTGTAAGCTGAATCTGTGAATATAGCTATGTGGTGGTATTGCTGAATATGTTAAATGTTAGTAATTTAAGCTAGTCTATATATTAGGATGGCTAGACCGAGAAAATCTGTGCAAACCCTCCTCCTCCTGTTGACGTGAACCAAATGGCTCACGCCATGGAGGCTGTGGCAAGTACTTCTCTCTGTGTTGTTTGATTCTGGAGCCACCCACTCTTTTATTGCGGACAATTGTGTGAGAAACTTAGGATTACCGGTGGGCGATCTAGGATGTGACTTAGTAGTATCGACACCTACTTTAAGTTTAATTAAGACTTCGACGGTTTGTGTTAGGTGTCCCATAGCAATTGAGGGACGAAGATACAAAGTAAATCTTATTTGTATCCCGATGTCGGGGTTAGATGTAATCCTGGGTATGGATTGGCTAACTGCCAATCGTGTGCTAATTGATTATGGCCGGAGGTGTTTAATCTTTCCTGAGCAGCAAGATTGTGTAGAATTGATTTCTACTCGCCAAGTAGAAACATACTTAGGTGAGGGAGTATCTTGTTTTGTTTTGTTGGGAATTATGAATGCAGAAGTGGAGTAAAGCCTTCAGTTAATACCAGTAGTACGAGAATTCCCTGAGATTTTTCCCAGAGGATATTCCTGGAATACCTCCACGTAGAGAGGTAGAGTTTGCTATAGATTTGATTCCTGGAGCTGAGCCAGTGTCTGTAGTACCGTATAGAATGGCGCCAAAAGAGTTAATTGAGCTTAAGGAGCAGATCGAGGATCTAATGCGTAAACAGATGATTAGACCAAATGTATCGCCTTGGGGAGCCCCAGTTCTCTTGGTGAAAAAGAAGGACGGAAGTTCTAGATTATGTGTGGATTATCGTAAGTTGAATAAGTTGACAATTAAGAACAAGTACCCATTGCCGCGAATCGATGATTTGATGGACCAGCTGAGAGGTGCTAAGGTATTCTCTAAGATTGATTTGAAGTCTGGGTACCATCAAATCCGAGTGAAGGATGAAGATATTCCTAAGACTGCTTTTCGCACTAGATATGGTCATTATGAGTATATAGTGATGCCTTTTGGAGTTACAAATGCTCCAGCTGTGTTTATGGACTACATGAATCGGATCTTTAGACCTTTCCTGGATCGATTTGTGGTAGTCTTTATTGATGATATTTTAATTTATTCTAATTCGTCAGAAGAACATGAAGAGAATTTGAGGACTGTACTTAATGTTTTAAGGGAAAAACAGTTGTATGCTAAACTGTCTAAGTGTGAGTTTTGGCTAGAGGAAGTGAAGTTCCTTGGTCATGTTATTTCAGCTAAAGGAATTGCAGTTGATCCTTCCAAAGTTGAAGCGGTGTTGCGGTGGGAAAGGCCGAAGACAGCCTCGAGAGATTCGTAGTTTTGTGGGCCTAGCGAGGTTACTACCGGAGATTTATAGAGAGATTCGCGAAGATAGCTGCACCATTAACACGGTTAACTCGCCGTGATCAACCCTTTGTGTGGATCGAGGAATGTGAGCAAAGCTTTAATGAGTTAAAACAGAAACTAACTTCTTCGCCGGTGTTGATTCTCCCTGATACTAGTCGACCGTTTGAGGTGTACTGTGATGCTTCTCATCAGGGATTGGGATGTGTGTTGATGCAAGATAAGAGAGTGGTAGCTTATGCATCTCGTCAATTACGAACTCATGAGCGAAATTACCCGATTCATGACCTTGAGTTAGCCGCTGTAGTCTTTGCTCTGAAGGTGTGGCGACACTATCTTTATGGAGCTCGGATTCGATGTATATAGTGATCATAAGAGTCTCAAGTATTTATTTGATCAGCGAGAGTTAAATATGAGGCAGAGACGTTGGGTGGAATTCCTTAAGGATTATGATTTTCAGCTCCAATACCATCCAGGAAAAGCTAACGTGGTGGCCGATGCATTAAGTAGAAATGTGGTTCGTGCATTCTCCCTAAGAGTCGGTGAAACCCTTTTGGTAGAACAATTCCGAGACCTGAACATACATGTGGACTTATCACCCGAAAAGATTAGTTGTAGCCGAATTGTGGTGACTAATAATTTCTTACAGAAATTAAAGATAAACAATTGTGGGATCCAATGTTATGTCGGATTGTATTTCTCTTAGGGACGAGATAAGACAAAGGGTTTCGTAAAGGTGTTGATGGTATTCTCAGATGTCAAGGTCGAGTTTGTGTCCCTAGAGATACTGAATTAAAGAGAGCAATTCTAGAAGAAGGACATAAGGGTAGTCTCAACATTCATCCTGGTGTTACCAAGATGTATCAAGATTTAAAGCAGATGTTTTGGTGGCCAGGCATGAAGCGAGAGATAGCTGAGTTTGTTAAAGCCTGCTTGACTTGTCAAAAGGCAAAAGCGGAGCATCAAAGCCCTCCAGGAGAGTTACAAACGATGGAAATTCCAGAGTGGAAGTGGGACCATGTGACTATGGACTTTGTGTCCCATCTACCTAGAACACTTAGGAATCATGATGCAGTGTGGGTCATAGTTGATAGGCTAACCAAGAGTGCACATTTCTTGCCAATTAACATGACCTTTAGCTTGGAGAAATTAGCAGAATTGTACATTAGAGAGATTGTCAGGTTGCATGGAGTACCTTCTAGTATTATCTCTTATAGGGATCCTCGATTCACTTCCCAGTTTTGGCAGAGTTTCCAAGAATCTATGGGCACACAGTTGAGGTTGAGTTCTGCATACCATCCGCAAACAGATGGTCAATCTGAGCGTACTATTCAGACCTTAGAAGACTTATTGCGGACTTGCATTGTAGAGCAGAGGAGTAATTGGGAGGATATGCTTCCTTTGGTAGAATTCACTTATAATAATAGCTATCATTCGAGTATAGATATGGCACCATTTGAAGCTCTATATGGTAGAAGGTGTAGAACCCCTATCTGTTGGTTCCAAGATGGAGTACATTTGATGGTTGGACCTGAAATGCTGCAAGAAAACTAAGGAGAAAGTTGAACTTATTAGAGAAAAGCTAAAAGCTACCCAAAGTCGACAGAAATCTTATGCTGACCGACGCAGAAGATCCCTAGAATTTGAGGTTGGTGATCATGTATTCTTAAGAGTATCACGCACTACAGGTGTGGGGCGAGCCTTAAGAGCCAAGAAGTTAACACCTAAATTCATAGGGCCGTATCAGATATTACATCGTCGAGGACCAGTAGCCTATGAATTAGCGTTACCACCTCAGTTGTCTGGAATACATAATGTTTTCCATGTGTCGCAGCTAAAGAAGTATGTTCCAGATTTGTCTCATGTAATTGAGCCTGATGTTGTGGAGTTACGAGATGACTTGTCTGTGGAGGTCCCAGCTGCTCGTATCGAGGAAACTAGAGTTAAGAAACTTAGAGGTAAGTCTATTCGGTTAGTAAAGGTTGTTTGGGACCAAATAACTGGTGATGCCACATGGGAGTTAGAAGAAAGAATGAGAGAGTTGTACCCTCATCTTTTCTCTGGGGAATGAAATTTTCGAGGACGAAAATTTATTTTCGGGGGGAGAATTGTCAGGCTTTTAATTTATTATTGAGTAATCTATAATATTTTATACTTGTTCAATGTTAATTGAAGGATTATTTGGTGTTGGAATATATTTAGATGGAGTTTGAAATTATTAAAAAAAAAAAAAAAAAAAAAGGTGAACGGTATGAACAGTGCAATGAACAGTGCAACCGCGTATGTACAGTACAAACCGTGTATGAACAGTGCAATGAACAGTGCAACCGCGTATGTACAGTACAAACCGTGTATGAACAGTGCAATGAACAGTGCAAACCGCGTACAAACCGTGTATGAACAGTACAAACCGCGTATGTACAGTGACAGCTGACGTCATCGGTGACGTCACATACGCGTACAGTGCGTGTACAGTGTTTTTCGGCGGTGAACAGTAAATTCGGCATGAACAGTAAATTTCGAAAATTTTCTATAACAAGGGGGCTTCACACGAAATTTTCATTTCTTCACCTCTATCCAAGGTTCTCAAAGGTTCTAAGGCCGTAAACCACCATTTCTCTCATACTAAACCTTCCTAAACTTAGATTTCCCGCCAGATCTGAGATTCTACATCTATTCTGAAGGATTGGAAGTAAGTTTCTTTAAGTTTGAAGCTAGATTTACCGTTCGTTTCTCTTCTCCTTCTCTTTCTTATAGAAATTCATGGTGTTCTTAGGAGAAACCCCGTTCTAAAGCTGAATCTTCGGTGAATTTTGTTATAATCAAGTAATATTCGGTAGATCTAGTGTGAATCATCTTTCTGAGGTAAGGGGAGTTTACTTTAACCTATGAACTATGTTTTGAACGGTTTAATATGCTATTTCAAGATATTTTGATATGAATTTGTTAGATCTATTGAATAAAAGCTATTTTCTAAGTCAGAATCGTTGTTAATTAGTTTAAAATGCTGAGATTTTGGCTGATCTATTATAAACTTGCCGTAGTTGAGCTGTTAAAATAATTTTGGTGGCGTGCATCATGCTGAGATATATGTTTTGCATCATTATAGAGCCGAGTTACATGTTTAGGTGGGTAGACATGTAACGGTAAGTTCATGCTGAGCTGCTGTGCTGTGCTGTCTGGATCCAGATACCGGAATGGGTCGCTCCCGGACCGGCTCGGTTCCTTCTGGATTAATTAGGCTGTGAAACCAGTTGGAAGCCGTTTTCATGCTGTGCATTAGATGGGCTGGAAATGCATGGGGTTATTGCTGTGAGAAATATTTTGCTCTATATATATATAATTTTATTTTATGTTTGGTAAGCTCACCCTTGCATTTCTTTCTATGTCGTTGTGTGCGTGTGTATTGCGATGATCGTACGGTGGTACGTGAGCAGATGTAGCAGGTGTTGCATCTACTTCACAGGCTGAGGGGCCAGTGAAGAAAAGTTAGAAGCTGGAGTTGAGTAATAATGCATCAGAGTCCTTTTTCTTTATATATGAGACCTCATGTCGAGGGAGTCACGTATTATAATTTTTGGTATTTTGAATATTATAAACTAAATGTAATATTATGTTGATCTGTTGGATATTTGTTGTAAGGAACTTCATTTTTACTTTGAATGAGAAGTGAATTTTTATACTTATATTCTCTATTATTTACCTATTTTTAAATAAGTATGTGGTGTAGAAATAATGTTCTCGGTCCTTTATAAAAAGGGGTCGTGACAATGACTTCAAGTGGTAATCTTGACAAGTAGTCAGCAACACTGTTTTCTTTCCTTTTTTTGTCTTTGATCTCTAGCTCAAATTCTTGGAGGAGTAGAATCCATCTTAATAATCTGGGCTTTGCATCCTGCTTTGTCAAAAGATATTTAAGAGCAGCATGATCAGTGTATACAATTACTTTTGAACCCATTAAATATCATCTGAACTTATCAAAAGCATGTACAATAGCTAAAAGTTCTTTTTCTGTTGTTGTGTAATTCACTTGTGCAGGATTTAACACTTTGCTTGAATAATAGATAGCATGTAATTTCCTATCTTTCCTCTGTCCTAACACAGCACCCACTGCACTATCACTTGCATCACACATGAGTTCAAAAGGTAGTGTCCAATCTGGTTTTGCAAGAATAGGTGCAGAAATCAGTTTCTCTTTTAAAACAGAAAATGCATGCAAACAATTATCATCAAATATGAAATCTGCATCTTTTACAAGTAAATTACTCAAGGGTTTAGCAATCTTAGAAAAATCCTTTATGAATCTTCTATAAAAACCAGCATGTTCTAAAAAACTTCTAACTCCTTTAACATTGATAGGTGGAGGCAATTTATTAATGACTTCTATTTTAGCTTGGTCTACCTCCATTCCTTTCCCTGAAATTTTGTGACCAAGGATAATGCCTTCTTGTACCATGAAATGGCACTTTTCCCAATTTAACACAAGATTAGTGTCTTGACATCTCTGCAAAACAGTGGATAGATTAGCTAAATAATCATCAAAAGAATCACCAAAAACAGAGAAATCATCCATGAATACTTCTACGATGTCTTCTACCAAATCAGAAAAAATGGAAAGCATGCATCTTTGGAAAGTGGCAGGGGCATTACATAGACGAAATGGTATTCTCCTATATGCAAAGACTCCAAATGGACATGTAAATGCAGTTTTCTCTTGATCTAAAGGATCTACAGCTATTTGATTATATCCTGAATACCCATCAAGAAAACAATAAAATGAATGTCCAGCAAGTCTTTCTAACATTTGATCGGCAAATGGTAGTGGGAAATGGTCTTTTCTGGTTGCATCATTTAATTTTCTATAGTCTATGCACATTCTCCATCCAGTCATAGTCCTAGTAGGGACAAGTTCATTCTTTTCATTAGGTACCACTGTCATACCACCTTTCTTTGGAACAACTTGGACTGGACTTACCCAATTGCTGTCAGAAATTGGGTATATTATTCCTGCATCTAACAGCTTTATAACCTCTTTTTTTACTACCTCTTTCATGGCTGGATTTAACCTCCTTTGTGGCTGCACAACAGGTTTGAAATTCTCTTCAAATAAAATTCTGTGCTTACAAAATGAAGGATTTATACCTTTCAGGTCTGCAATACTCCATCCAATTGCAGATTTGTGTTTTCTCAAAATTTTGAGCAATTTTTCCTCTTGTTCTTCCTTAAGTTCATTATTGATGATAACTGGATTTTCATGTTTCTCATCCAAAAATGCATACCTCAGGTGTGAAGGAAGTTGTTTCAGTTCTAGCCTTTGCTTTTCCTCTTCTTTATCATCCTTTTCTAGCTTCTCCTTCACTGAATTTTCTGCAGATTTTCGAATTGGCAGAGCTTCTAGTTGCTGCTGCACTTCCATACTGTATTCTCCATGCAAAAGTTCAGATTTATTACTCCCTGCAGATATTATTTCTTCTAACACCGCAAGCTCATCAGTAATGAAAGCATCCAGTATATCTACCTTCATACATGTGCTATCTTCAATTGGATATTTTAAAGCTTCAAACACATTAAATATTACCTTCTCATCTTGAACTCGAAGCATGAGTTCACCTTTCTGCACATCTATTAAAGCTCTCCCTGTTGCAAGAAATGGTCTCCCTAGGATCAGAGGAATGTTAGAATCCACCTCCATGTCCAGAATTACAAAATCTGCAGGAAAAATGAACTTGTCAACTTTAACTAATAAATCTTCAACAACTCCATATGGATAAGTGTATGATCTATCAGCTAGCTGCAGTGTAATGTTAGTGGGCTTCACTTCCTCTTTGCCAAGTTTCTGCAGAACAGCCAATGGCATCAGATTTATGCTTGCTCCCAAGTCACACAATGCTCTTCCCACAGTGCAGTTTCCTATTTCACAAGGAATGCTAAATGATCCAGGATCTTTCAGCTTTTGAGGAAGTTTTCTCTTGAGAATGGCACTGCACTCCTCTGTCAAAGGTACTGTTTTATCATGCTCTAGCTTTCTTTTTCTAGAAAGTAGTTCTTTCATAAACTTTGCATATGAGGGCATTTGCTCCAAAGCTTCTGCAAAAGGAATGTTAATTTGTAATTTCTTAAAGACATTCATAAACCTTTAAAATTGTTCCTCTTGTTTAGGATTTTGGACTCTTTGAGGATAGGGCAGCCTCTTGTATTTTTCTGGGTCTATTGGCTTACAAGCTTCCTCAAAGAGTTGCTTTTTGGTTTTCCTTTCAGAATTCATAGGAACATCTAATTTTTCTTCTGAATGGTCTTTCATCAATAGCTTAAAATTTCCTTGTTGCAGATCTTGTTCAATATTTCTTTCTGCTGCAGCATTCACTTTCTTTTCTGCTGGTTTAGGGCTTACAACTACAGCTCCACTCCTTGTAGTTATGGCTTGACATTGCTCTTTAGGATTGATTACTGTATTGCTTGGAAATCTTCCTTATAATTGTTCAGCTAATTGTCCGATCTGTGTCTCTAGTTTCTTCATGGAGACTTCTTGGTTTTTGAAGCTTGTTTGAGTCACCTTCATGAATTGCAGCATAGTCTCTTCCATCTCGGTCAATTTCTCATTCATAGGTCTGGAAAATTTTTGATTTCCTTGAGGTTGAGTGGATGAATTCCTCTGAAAATAAGGCTGTTGTGTTGCTGGACCTGCATTAGAAAAAGGCAAATTTGAGTTAGAATTCTTTGCAGCAGAATATTGATTATTCCAATTAGAATACTGCTGAGTTCTATTATTTGACAATTGAAATCCAGGGGGATATGATGGCTGTTGTCTCTAAAAATTATTCATATAATTCACTTGCTCTTGTGGTTCACTTGTGGATGCCTCACATGCACCATTTGCATGGTTTCCTCCACAAAAATCACAACTTAGCTGACTGGTAGCCATACTCCCTGTTTGCAGATTGTTGATTTGTTGTGTTAAGGTAGCTAATTGTTATGAAAACATTTGATTTTGTAGCTGATTTTGTGCAAGAAAAGTTTCCAGAACCTTAGCTTCATGACCAGAATTTCTTCCTTGATTCCTTGAGTTTGAATTCTGATACATTGAAGATGCCATCATGTCAATAATCCTTTGAGCTTCTTCTAAGGACTTTGTATTTAATGAACCTCCCGCAGCAGCATCAACCATTGTTCTTGTTACTGCATTCATCCCATTATAAAAAGTTTCCAATTGCATCCAATCTGGAATACAAGATGTGGACACCTCCTAAGCAATTCTTTATATCTTTCCCAAGCTTCATACAATGATTCTCCATCTTGCTGCACAAAGGATGTAATTTCTCCTCTCAACTTAGCAGCTTTGGATGAAGGGAAGTACTTAGTTAAAAACTTATTCACAAGTTCTGTCCAGGTTGTGATGCTTCCTTGTGGTTGAGCTTGTAACCAGCATTTTGCTCTATCTCTCAAGGAAAAAGGAAATAGTCTTAATCTAATAGCTTCTTCACTAAGTCCATTCATTCTTATAGTGTCACATAGCTGCAGAAAATTTGAAATATGCAGGTTAGGATCGTCAAAATTTCCTCCAGAAAACTGATCCTATTGGACTAAATGTAGTAGGGCAGGTTTAATCTCAAAATGGTTGGCTTGAATAGTTGGCCTAATTATAGAAGAGTTAAAACCTTGCATGTTAGGAATTGCATAGTCCCCTAATGTTCTGATTCTATTTTGTTCTGCCATCTCTATTTCTGAATTTAGTTGTCTCAAAGATGTAGGTGTTCTGTTTACTCTAGGATTGTTCTGAAATTCTGGAGAATGGACAGCTTCTAATTCACTATCACTCCCTATGACTTTTTCTACTCTAGATTCTTTTCTCAATCTCCTTAAAGTTGTCTTGTCAGGATCAAAGACTAGAGTTGATTTGTTTTTGTTTTTGCCACGCATATACAAATCAAAATGAAACAAAAGTAAACTACAAGTAAGTATTCAGAACTGCACCACAAAAATTATGCAGCAAATATCAGTAAAAGTAATTGAAACACAAGTTTAAAAGCTGCAGAATTATGCAGAATGGACAAAATGTCTAACTACAGACTAATACTATAGAAATTCAGAGAAACAAAATACTCAGTCTAGCTATTCTTATGTTACTAATGATATTGAAACTCAAATTTCCCGGCAACGGCGCCAAAAACTTGTTGTTAGCAATCTACACTAGCAAGTATACTAGCATTGCAGCAAGTGATAAGTAAATTTAAGATCTAAATATCGTCTCCATAGGGAATTTAGGTTCAAGTACCACTTCACAGAATTATAACCATTTGAGTCATACGAATTTTGGAATGAGATTTGTATCATATAATAACACTAAACCAAAGCAATTAAAGGTAAAGAACTTGCAGACAAACAGAGTATAAAATTGTGATGAAATGAAATAGTAATGAAGGATAGTTAGGAATTTATTTCACAAGAATATCAATATCAATCCAATTAAATCCTCTGAACATTCAAGCAATTGAATAATTGACAATCAGTTCACATATACCTAGCCAAAGGTTAATTCCTTAACTCATTGACCCTAACAATCCACTAAACCTCCCTAATCCCTTAGGTGAGATTCAATTTTAGGTTGCATTAAGAATTAGAACTATAAGATTGCAAAATTAGGTCTCCTTATCCCTAAGAAATCCCTAAACACTGGTTGCCAATTCAGATCGGAGCAAACAATCCAATTCCCATTGGTAAAGATTCCTCTTGATTAATCAAATGAATTTCCATTCAAAGATTGCATGAAAAGCAGAATTAACAACTCAATTAATCTAAGAACTTAAAGTTCAGAAGATAAAGTCGAATCAATACATCAATTCGAGTTCCATAAACCCCTAACTATGGGAAATTAAGCACACATTGCAACACAAACAGAGAAAGAAGAAGAAGAAGATAAAGAAGAATGCAGAGCAGCCATAGCCACGAACTCCAATCTAATCCCTCTTCTTGGAGCTTCAAGCTTCGACCCCAATCTTCTCTCCACTCTCTCTCAACGACAATCTAACTAACAAAACAGAAAATGAGCAAAAGATCCCTGTTTTCGCGCTTCAATCATGTATATATAGAAACCCCAGTTCTGCGCGTTGTCACTTTTCTTCACAAGAGTAACCACGCAGAAGCTTTATGTAGTGCGCGTGTTCACTTTCAAGAGCAAGAGTAACCACGCGCAACTTCCAGAGTTGAAAGCTTCTCTGGAACATTCACTTTTATTCATAATCATGGCAACGCAGGAGGTCAAAGGGCTGCGCGTGATCACTTTCGTGAGTAATAGTAATCACGCGCAAGTTGTCCTGATACAAGTGCCTCTGGAACGCTCACTTTCGTTGGCGAAAGTGACAACGCGCAGCTCATCAAGAATGGAGTCTTCTCTGGAACGCTCACTTTCGTTGGTGAAAGTGATAACGCACACTGGCAACGCTCACTCTTGTAACTAAAAGTGATTACGCACAGGCTCCTCTTCTCATTTAGGCTTTGGAATGATCACTTTCACTAACAATAGTGATCACGCCCAGCCTGCATCCCATAATTCTTGTATTTTGGAGTCCAACATTGCCATTCTTCCTCTTCCTTTCCATTGATAATCCATTTCCATGACTTTTGCTCAGATTATTCCTTCAAAAATAAGATAAATTCCTTAAGAACTAAGCATAAATTCTACAAATGCGAAAATAACTACAAATTGAAATAAAACTTTCAATCATTCTCTTTTTCTGAGTTTTTCTGCTTTCTTCATATATTTTCCTTATTAAATGAGCTAGAATTATGCTAAAATATCAGTAAAAATATGGATTCATCAAAACACAAGAAAGAAAAGAATGGCATGGATTTCAACCATCCAACAATAAGGCTCAAAAGCTCGCAAAGGTAAAGTCTAACATACTTAATCATACAAATCAAAATCAATCACCCAATTCACATATATCAAGACGAAGAAGAAAAAATGAAATCATGTAGGAACTCTATCCTCCTTAATGACTAATGCCTTAAGTCAACAACTTCCAATTCAACAAAGGAAAACAAAACAAAACAAAATAAAAACAATGCTAAATAATAAGAACCTATTACTCTCCCCCCCACACTTCAATTTTACATTGTCCTCAATGTAATGTATAATGGAAATATAAGTAAAATATAGTAAGGAAAGGCAAAGAGGAACTCCCTAATCAAGCATAAGTGGCCGCTAACAAGCGAACCTCCTCAATGGTCTCCAAGGGTGTGTCCTCATGAAAAGGCTTCAAGTGTAACATCCTGTGCTTTGTGTCATGCCTATAGTATATCATTGAGAAAAATTTGCAGTACTTTGTGAACAGAAAGAAACTGTGTATGTACAGTAGCCCCTGATGTCAACAGTGACATCATGCTGATGTCATAGGTGACATCACGCTGATGTCATTAGTGACATCATGCTAACATCATCTCTTATGTCCACGCTGACATCATCGCTTACATCACGTTGATGCTGACATCATCGCTTGCATCATGCGGACATCATTGCTTACATCACGTTGACGCTGACATCATGCTGACATCATCACTTACATCATATTAACACTGACATCTTCAAAAAAATTTCTATAAATAGGGGGGCTTCACATGAAATTTTCATTCCCATCCAAGGTTCTTGAATGTTCTAAGGTCATATCTTGCCATTTTCTCCCATACTAAACCTCCTAAACTTAGATTTCTCTTCAGATATGTGATTCTACGTCTGTTCTAAAGGATTTCAAGTAAGTTTCTCTAAGTTTGAAGTTAGATTTACCGTTCGTTTCTCTTCTTCTTCTTCTTATAGATGTTAATGATGTTCTTAGGAAAACCTCTGTTCTAGAGTTAAATCTTCGTTTAAATCTTTGTAAAAGCTCTGTTTTGAGGTAAGGGGGCTCTACTTTATCATTTTGTTATGTTTATTACTTGTATTCTTATAGATCTTGTCATGTATGTAATTGTATGTGGAATAATCCTTGTTTTATGAGAAATAATCGGTGAAAAGTGAGAATAATTGGCTGTTTATGTGATTTTATTATGAATACATGGTGAAAATGTGATATTATGTTCAAATAAGGTATGATAAGGTATATTGAGGACGATTGATATGATTTTATGATCTTGTGATACGAAATATACAAAGAGATGGATGTTTCATGTTTGAATATATTGTGTTTCATGTTAAAATGATGTGTATTGTGAATAAGCCATGGTTTGATGTATATGATGAAAAGTATGTGGAAATATAATGAAAAATATGTGTTAACATAATAAATGGCATACGTGAACATATGAATATGCTCGAAAGAGTATGAAATGGAAAAGGATATGATGTAAATTGTTACAGAGATACACTGGGGAGTAAAGATGGATACGATATGGAATATCTTAGGGAAATGCAGGGTGCTGAGTGACATTCGGGATTGTGCATGGAATATTGTGTTCGAATGCACCACATGGCCACACACTCATTTCTCGACTTGACTCCTGACCATTACCTTTGCTAAGGGGCTGTCTATTGCATACGTTGTATCCGTATTGCATTGGGCCATCCGGTGACTATTTACATAGATGTGTAAGACCTCGGGATAAAGGCATAAGATAACTGTGGCCACAGGGCGCGGTAAGCGCGGATGAAAGTAAAAGAATTTTGAATCTATGGAATATAATATGTGTTGAGATGAGAATATGCTTTATATGACACTGTGATATATAATACTATGATGTTTTCTTTAATCATGATAAGATGTGTTTGTGATGAATATGTGTTAAGTATGAGTGGTAGGGTAGAGACTCACCCTTACACAACATTTTCAGGAAACCAGGATGAATAGTACTAGGCTCACAGTGCATGGATGGATGAGAACTGCTATAGGACTTAGTTATTTTGAGTTATGTAATGGATAATTTTAGTTCTATAGCATTCTTTTAAAAACAGTTGTAAAACTACTATTTCTCTTTGTTGCTGATGAAAACTTTAGAATCTTTGTTTTTCTAAAGTACTTATGAATTAATGAAATTTTTACTCTATGAAACTTATATCATTTCAATGTCTCTTTCTCATTAGAGAGTTTTTGAAAGAAAAATTTATTTTACCATTTAAATATTTATGAAAATTTATCGTATATTGAGGAAAGAAATATAAGGCGTTACATCAAGTGATGGCCATTCACTGTGAATACTTTATCTGTTCCGGCTCCAAAATCTGTACAACACCATATGGAAAAATCTTAGTTACTATATAGGGGCCAAGCCACCTAGAACGAAGCTTACCAGAAAAGAGCTTGAGGCGAGAATTGTAGAGAAGCACTTTCTGGCCTATAAAGAATTCCTTCCGTAGCAACATCTTATCATAAATAAGTTTTGTCTTTTCTTTGTACATGCGGGAGTTCTCGTAGGCTTCCAACCGAATCTCCTCTAACTCCTGAAGTTGGAACTTCCTGTGAAGTCCGGACTAACTCATATCAAGGTTACAATTCTTAACTGCCCAATATGCTTTGGCTCAATTTCCATCGGAAGGTGGCATGCCTTGCCAAAGACAATTCTATAAGGGGACATCCCCAAAGGGGTCTTGTAGGCAGTGCGGTAAGCCCATAGTGCATCTTCAAGCCTCTTGCTCTAATCCTTCCTATTTTTCTAAACTATTTTTTCCAGAGTATGTTTCAGCTCCCTATTTGATACCTCTGCCTGTCCATTAGTCTGCGAATGGTATGGAGTTGAAACCTTGTGAGTGACACCATATTTCTTTAGTAGGGCTGCCATGTTCCTGTTACAGAAATGGCTTCCTTGATCACTGATGATTGCCCGGGGTAGTCCGAACCTGCAAAGAATGTGTGATTTGACAAATCTACAACAATATGAGAGTCATCAGTTCGGGTGGCCTTGGCCTCCACCCACTTGGAGACATAATCAACAGCCAACAAAATATAAACAAAACCAAATGAGATAGAAAATGGACCCATAAAATCAATACCCCACATATCAAATATCTCACAAAACAATAATGGTTGTTAAGGCATCTCATTTCTACAGGAGATAGTACCCGTCTTCTGACATTGTTCACAATTCTTGCAATAGGTGTAAGAATCTCAAAACAATGTGGGCCAGTAAAAACCTGCATCTAAGACCTTCCTAGCAATGCGTTGTGGCCTAAAGTGACCAACACAAGCAAGTGTATGACAAAAATGCAAAATGGAAGGAATCTCAAGCTCATGCACACAACGCCTAATAATCTAATCACTACACATGCGCCACAAATAAGGATTATCCCAGACATAATATTTAGCCTCACTCCTAAGTTTCTCTATCTGATGCTTTTTAAAATAAGCAGGCAATTTAGAGGCAACTAGATAGTTAACCAAGTCAGCATACCATGGGTCCTTACCTCCCAACTCTAAAAGCTGCTCATCTGGAAAGTTCTCACGGATAGGTAGAGGCTCCAAAGTCTGTGGAATTTGACTCAAGTGGTCCGCCACCAGGTTCTCAGCTCCACTCTTATCCTTGATCTCTATGTTAAACTCCTGCAACAGCAACATCCACTTGATGAGTCTGGGCTTAGCATTATTATTAAAAATTGAATTGCATAAAAATTATGTAGTATGAGGTGCAATCTGAGTTGTCTCCCAATGATGATAATGTTACACGATTATAAATTTAGATGGGGTTTGATTTATAAAATAATGCTGATTAGAATAAAAAGTTAACAAGAATTTAAAACTTTAATCCAAGAATTTAGAAGAACTACGACCACTCTATCACTGAATTCCAAGAAGATGTATCAACCAACAAATTAGTGATTAACATTAAATTTGAATGAAACCTCAATCTAAATTAAGCATTCACACGAGAACCCTCATGTATTCGATTAACACACAATTTGCTCAAAGTTTAGAAACCTCTAGAACCTAATTGATTCTCAAACCTAAAAATCTAATTCACACCCCTTCAAGAATTAATTACATACATCAACCGAATAATATATAATCAAACAACTGCACAATTATCAATCCAAACGAAGAACTTCAATTCGAAATCATAATTAGCAAAAGGAGAAAGAAGGAAGAAATGAAACCGAATTTATTGTTGAATAAATTGTGAAATCAATCCTCGAGAGTGTCTCAATCCTTTTTCAATCCTTGGAATAGATGAAAGTCTAAGCCTCCATTAATGGAGGAAAATGAAAAGTAAAAATGAAAGAGAAAAAAATGAGAGAGAGAAGAGAAGAGAAAAGAGGAGAGGAGCCAAAAACAACTTAAAATTCAAAATTCAAAAATTCCGTTTGTCACTTTGTTCCATTTTTTTGGCTATGAAAAAGGCCTCTTTTTGGTTCATGACCTGAAGGAAAATTGTATCCTTGGATGTTAGTGTAACATCCCAAATTTCGGTCTACCTGGCAGAGAGTGTTAATTATTAATTAGTGACTCATTTGTTTGATTTTTAGTACTCTAGTTCAGTTCTTGCTACAACTATTTAATCATACTATGTTCCCTGCTTGCATAATTATTTCTCCCAGGGTGTGTTTAGTAAATTTCGTATGTGCATGCCTATATGATTATGTGATGAAGTCACCTTGACTTAACCCAAGGTTAGTGAGATTAGGCTAGGGGCGAGATAGTCTTTTGAGTTAGATGAATGGACCCTATTTCTTTCATTCCCCTGATGATTGATATTAATGTTACATAGTTCTTTTAATTCTTATTATTTGATTGTGTGATATGCTTCTTAAATTTGAGTGAATTGCACGTGTAACTTTCTTTTTTTTTTATATAGTGCAACCGAAAATTTAAAGCCTCAATCCTCTTCTAGAAGGAAACTTTCCATATTCTCGTGCACATTTAATTAAGGTAGGTTATTAATCATAAAGTAACGTGAATCTTGTAGTTAATTAGAGAAGATACCCTTGCCTTTTCATTTACTCGAAGAAACCCCTATTTCCTCATTTAACCACCATTAAACTCCTTTAATTACCCACCTACCTTAAATACCATAGGGGAGTGAATAGGCGCATGCTTGATTCCCTCCACATTAATCCAATCGGTTACATGTATTTAGTGGGCGTGCCAATCAACTTGAAACGTCCCACCTAAGGCAATTAATTTCCCAGAACTGTGCCTGATATAAACTATATATATTCCTTTCTTAATTACCTTGAAATTATGGCAAAAAAAAAAAAAAAACCCTAAGGAGATTTGTGTGAATGCATGGCCAAAAGTGGCGCCACCTTCCATCAGAAATTTAAGTAGCCACTTTGCATTAACGGCATGGCATTACCGAAAACAATCAATCATTCAATTCTTTTAATAACCACGTTTTAAATTGTTTAAAACCAAGGGGCCTCTCCTGGCTCATTTAAACCATCATTAAAGTTACCTGATTTACCTCTTAACCGCATTTAACCTTATGAGAAAAACAAAGGAAAAATCTTCTCAACTTCCTTCTGGAGTTGACCTAGCCGCCAGCCTGCACTTAATGTACAGCCAAAAACTTAGCAACGTATTTATGGAAATTATACTCCATTGATTTCATGCAATTATTTCCTGTTTTATGGCACTAGCCACACGTCCAAGGCAAAGAGAAAGGCATCACCTTTTCACTAACCAATCAAAATAACATCACCCTTTTCAAATTGTGGGACACGAAAGGTTTGAACCCGCTTCCCTCGACAACAAACCCTAGCCGCCAATGTGCATTAATTACCCACTCTTACCTAGGTCACACCTCCATTTCGGTTACTCCATCATGATGAATGGCGTGTGGAGATGTGTGGATCACCTATGGCTTGCTTCTTTTACACTATGTGCATTGAATGCTCTTGAGGAGGCGCCTCACCTGCACCTGGACACCATGAGACGTGACTCTTCAAGTGAGAAGACGAAAGGGTGTGTCACTTCGCCTAACCTAACCCTAAAAACCCTTCTTGTGCACTCACGGCCAGCCTTTGGAAGACGAATAGGCAGAGCTTTAAGCCACACTATATAAGAACACCTTCTAATCCTTACGCGCCCTTTTTCCCTTATTTTCAAAAACACTCTCAACCTCACCACTTCTTTTCTCTCTCGACACATCCCCACCCTCTCACCAAACCTCTACGCCCTTTTTCTCTGGTAGACAACACACTCCGTCACCAACCTCAAGGAGGCGACAAAACACCAAGGACTCAAGTTGTGATCAAGATCCTGCTAGTACCAAGACCAAGCCTTCCACTCTATCTCTCTTTCTCATACCAAACAAGGTTAGGGGAGCTCTTGTTTGCGCTTGAATGCATGTGATTGTCCGTTAACTTGTAAACTTTGCATGCACTCTCTTCTTGTTTTCATCTCTGATCTTCATCAACGAAAATTTACATGCAAACCATTTTCCTTCATCTTGTGGCGATTCTATTTGGATGGTGTTTTAAAAATCCATGTTTTGTGACTTGCGTGAACTTGATTGAGGTTGAAATAGTTTTGCATGTTGATAATATTGAAATCCTTGTATGAGTCTCAGTTGTTTATCTTTATTATTGAATAAAGTTGGTAACTTTGATGAATATCCGATTGCATGTTAAAGTAACTCTATGAATCCTTGTGTTCTTTTCGGTTTTCATCGACTACCCTTCTTCCTTTTTGTTTTAGCTAAGAAATTACTCACCTTTTTCTCTCGGTTTGATTCTGTATGACCAAGGAACCCTTTTTCTTAACAATGAAAGAATTTTCCTACCACCTAATCACTATTTTACGAAAAATTTATGGTAAAAATGAGTTGCATGTGTGATTAAACTTGTGGTTATTTCCATGATTCTTTGATGATCATTTTGTTTGTTAAGGTACATCTCGACTATGATATTTAAACAAATTTTTTATAACTATCTCCATCTTCTCTTCTTTTTCTTTTATTCTTGGACCGTGAACGGATGGTTTTTTTTATTCTTTGAACGTACCAGCTCTTATGAGCATGCATTTGAATATGTGGTTTGTGACCTTTGAGAATTTAATGTGCGTTCAAAAAGGGTGTGAGGAGGATGCGGTTACGAAACTCTTTATGTGCATGATATGGAGGATGGAGAGTCAAGGTCACAGTCTAGCACAGCTAAGGGATGTGAGTGTTCAGGTTTGAGGGAAAAACCTTGGGGGTAGTGGAGGGGGGGTTGCCCCAATGGTGCAGAATAGCTCACCGCGGCCGGGACACGTCGCCATCGAAACCTCCACTAATCCTGACGCGAGCAAGCATTACCGAGGATCGTGGAAGGACTCGTTCCTGAGGAACCAAAATGGTTAAATTGGAAGAATATTATTGATGGATTACATGCAATGTGTGCTTGTAGGGAACGAGGGCCTCCGATCATTGACTGGAGGAATAGTGGGAACAAACTGAAGAAGTAGTGACGTTTCAATTACCTTGAGAATAATTATGTTATGACGAACTTATTCATTTTATTTACGTTGTGGCTGTTTGATGAATATTATGTTATGATAATGTGATTATTGAATTATGATTCAGTAGGTTCGTTACTATTATGCTGATTTTCTTACTTATTCGATTTCTGATAATTGAATGTATTGAGCTCACCCTTTCTGTTCTTTTTTTTTTTTGTCTGGTGTTGCGTCTTGTCTTGCTGTTGTTGTGTGTTGCATGAATGCATGGCAGATGGACCTACTCCAAGTGAGGATTTGGGGAGAGGATTCGGGAGGAAAGGAGGGATGGATCTACGACCCAGCAACGCGCCGCCTGGCGTACCAGGGAATGGTCTCCATGTCCATGGGGCCTCTCACTGAAGGCGAATGGAAACCCAACTGGATGGACCACATTTTTGCCAAAATCTCTGTGCCCCTACCACCTGAACGGAGTATCATCATTCATACACCTCCCTCTTCTCCACCGTATCATGAACCTCCTACCAAACGTCTTAAGACTTTTGTGGATAAAGGTAAAACTATCATTGACCTTGACCCTGAACCCAGCCCCTGTCCTAGCCCTACTCCTGCGCCTGCACCTGAATGGAAGGACATTGGAGTGGTTGCATCTTCCATTAGGCCAGTCCCTCGTCAACCACTCGATATTCAGGCACCACCTCCCGACGAAGCTGGACCTTCCACCCGACACCCTTCTCCACCACTACCATCTACCTCGAGATCACCACCACCTACAATCGGTTGGATTGACAGCGACCCGGACGACCTGCCACCCTCTCCTCGCCCTCAGCCTGTGGATGCTTCACTTGATTCTGATGGAATGGAATCTGATCCTAGTGAGGATTCCTTTCCACCAGAGTTTTATATGTAGATGTTTTATTTTTTTTTGTGTCATGGGTGAACACTACTCTTAAGTTTTATACTTTCTTTTTTTGGGGGGGGCTGTTTATAATGAATTTTGAAATACTGAACTATGAGGTCTTCTCTTTTGTTCATTTCACGATGGTTTACCTTGAACCTCTTAAACTAGGGACGTATATGCACAAAATCAAAATTTTCTCTCTATTTATATATCTCTCGTTATGATTTTAGAATTCCATCCTACGAAGCATGTGATGTTGAACACTTACCTTTATCTTTTTCATAAAAAGAAATTAATTTGAAGAAATTTCAAGTACACTAGTAAAACGTAACACAATATGCATGACTTGGTAACGAATAGGTTGAATAATGAAATGAAGGATAATGTACCCTCACCTATGAATTAAATTGTGAAATTGTTGTTTAGTTCCACACTAATGTCGAATGAATAATTTCTTGTTTGTGTTCATTTGGGTACACTATCTTAGGGGAAGTATAAATACATATATTTTTAGGAGATAGTATCTTGGTAGTAATCTAGGTGTTACAGTTAGCTTCAAAACGCCACTGGAATGGGCTTAATCGGACATTTGTGGACTGAGATATGGCCCAAATACTGCACCTTGCTCAGGATCCGCTACTGCAGCGTTTCAACTTCTTCTAGGCCCAGTTTCAGCTTCTTATCATCAGAATTAGTTTCTGACCTCTCCATAGCAATTGTGCACCTTTCTCTTAGCTTTTCTACAAATCAAGAATCAAAATGAAAGGAGTTCTACAACTCAAGATATAGTCCAGAAACCAAAATAGTATTAGAATTTGCCAAATACTGGAAAAATTAAATAAAGCCCAAATAAAATTCAAACATCATAAAATGATCCAATTCAACCAATTAAGCACAAAAGAGGATTAATGAGCTAGGAATGAGAGGAAATAATGTTATAAAAATCCAATTGATCACTCCACTCTTATCCTTGATCTCTATGTTAAACTCTGCAACAGCAACATCCACCTGATGAGTCTGGGCTTAGCATTCGGCTTCTTCAATAGGAACTTCAATGTTGCATGATCAGAGAAAACAGTTACTTTAGTTCCTAACAAATAAGCACAAAATTTATCTAAAGCAAAAATGATAGCTAGAAGCTCTTTTTTTGTAGTAGTGTAGTTAGCCTATGCAGAATCTAGAGTCCGGGAAGAATATGCTATGACATGAGGGGTCTTGCCAATTCTCTGGGAAAGTACAGCTCCAACTACAAGGTTTGATGCATCACACATGAGCTCAAACGGATACTCCCAATTTGGTGACTGAAGGACAGGAGCAGAAATTAGGTGCTGCTTCAATTGATCAAAAGCTCTCCTGCACTTGTCATTAAACTGGAAGTCTATATCCTTCTGCAGCAGCTTGGAAAGTGGAAGGGCGATTTTATTGAAATCCTGTATAAATCACCTGTAAAAACCTGCATGACCAAGAAAAGAATGTACTTCCCGCACCCATGTAGGTTAAGGTAAAGAAGCAATAACATCCATCTTGGAACTATCAATAGCTATACCCTCACCAAAAATAACATGTCCTAAGACTACACCTTGCCTAACCATAAAATTACACTTTTCATAATTCAAAACAAGGTGAGACTCAACACATCTATTCAATACCCTAGCAAGGCTATCCAAGCATGCATCAAATGAAGTACCATAAATAGTAAAATCATCCATGAAGACTTCTATGCTATTCTCTAGAAATCAGAAAAAATGCTCACCATGCATCTCTGAAATGTACCTAGGGCATTGCATAGACCGAAAGGCATTCTTCGGTATGCAAATTTACCGAATGGACACGTGAAGGTTGTCTTCTCTTGATCCTCAGTGCAATGTGAATCTGAAAATAACCAGAGAATCCATCAAGAAAATAGTAATGTGACTGACCTGCCAATCTTTCCAGCATCTGATCAATGAGAAGTGGTCCTTCCTGGTAGCCTGGTTCAGCTTCCTGTAATCAATGCAGACTCTCCAGCTATTCTGCACTCTATGGGAACTAGCTCATCCTTTGAGTTCTTTACTACTATTATTTCAATCCTTTTTGGAACCACTTGCACCGGGCTCACCCACTTGCTGTCTAAAATTGGGTGAATGATGTCACCAGCTAGAAGCTTGCTGACTTCTTTCTTGACCACATCCAGAATCAGAGGGTTCAATCTCCTCTATGGCTGCCTCACTGGTTTCACTCCCTCCTCTAACTGAATTCTGTGCATGCATGTGGAGGGGCTAGTCCTAGGTATGTCAGCCAATGTCTAGCCTAAAGCATTTATGTTCTGCCTCAGAATGTTTAGCAACTTATCTTCTTGTTCTAGTTGCAAATCCTAGGCTATTATGACCGGCAGCTTCTCATCTGGTGCCAAGAATGCGTACTTCAAATTTTCTGGTAAAGGTTTCAGCTCCAAGGTGGGTGGCTCTTGTATGGAGGGTACTAATCTTGGAATTTGCTCTATTTTTCTAATCTCAGTACCTGCAATGTGTGAAAAATCTTGCACAAGAGCATTATCATATCCCACAACAGAAAGATCAGCATAAGAGTTATTTGTACAACCCACAAAATAATTAGAATGTGCACAATCACTATTTTCCACTACTACAAAATTTGAATCAGAATCTGTTCTAATAACTCCAGGATCAACATGTAACTCCTCAGAAAAATTCTGTGCAGACTCTGAACCATATATCCATGCATTAAATTCGGCACAAACAGTACATAAATCATGAATTCCATCACACTCTGAACATTGAAAGTCATCCCTAATGCCGATAATTTTAGGAAACTCAACACATAAATTTGCATCCATATCATCAACCAATGTATCAATGATATCTAAATGAAACACAGAATGCTCTTCTGGTGGATATCTTATGGCATCATGCAATTTAAAATTCACCTTGTTATCTCCAAATTCCATGGATAAAGTACCAGAGTGTACATCAATCTTAGTTTTAGCAGTTTTCAAAAATGGCCTACCTTAGATCAATGTTGGTTGATTAACATCATCCTCCATGTTTAACACATAAAAATCAGTAGGAAAAATATGATCATTTACTCTTACCAACACGTCTTCTAAAACTCCCTCAGGGTGTGTTGTGCTTCAGTTGGCAAGTTGGATCACCACTCCCATTGGCTTAAGCTTTCCAATGTGCAAAGATTGGTAGACTAATTTTGGCATCACATTGATTGAAGCTCCAAGGTCCAACATGGCTTGACTGAATTGCTTGCTTCCTATGATCCATGGAATGGTGAAAGTACTAGGATCCTTGCATTTTGGAGGAATGCTTGGCTGAATGATGGCAGAAACATTTCTGCCCATGCTCACTTTTTCATTTCCCTTTAGCCTTCTTCTATGAGTGCACAAGTCCTTGAGAAACTTGGCATACTTTGGGATCTGTTTGATAGCTTCTAGGAGTGGAATATTGACTTCAACTTTCCTAAAAGTTTCCATGATCTCCCTGTCTATTTCTGCCTTTGCTATCTTCTTGTTTTGAGTCACTCTATTTAGAAAAGGCAGCGGAATGTTTGGTTCAGAATGGCTACTATCTCTCTTATTGGATGGCTTTGGTTACTCTTCAGCTGTATCTATCTCTACAGAATTTGATTTTTTCGCTGCAGTGGAATATTCTGCAGAATTAGGAACTTCAAGCTGCTTGCCATTTCTCAAAGTGATGGCACTCACATTCCTTGGATTACTCACAGATTGGGATGAAAGGTTGTCAGAACCTTGGGATTTCAGCTCATTTACTGTTGTAGCCAACTAACCAATTTGTGTTTGCAGATTCTGGATGCTGGCTTCTGTTCTCTGCTGAAACTAGACATTGCTGGTTGCCATCTGCTTCACCAAATCTGCTAGGCTTGGTTCTGAGCTACTGCATTGTGGTTGGTCTAGTTTAGCTTGCTGTGAGCATGGTGCCTGAACTATTGAGGTTGCTACTGCTGCTGCTGGAACTAATTAGAATTACCGTACCTCAGGTTCGGGTGATCACTCCATCTGGGATTGTATGTAATGTTAAAGGGGTCATAATTTCTTTGTTGCTGTTATTGTTGGAAAGGTTTTCTAGGAAAAATTCCAGCAACTGTTTCATTGGTTTCTTACATCTGTGGACATTGATCTGTTGCATGACCTGGAACACAGCAAATTCCACACATGCTTGCTACTGCTACTGCTGGAATGGAATGTTGAGGTTGCTGTGTCTGACTGAGTGCCAAATGCCTCACCAAAGTTGTCAACTCTTCTATTCTGTTCTCCATCCTTTGCTGGTTTGTATCAGAAGTTTTCACTTTATTCACTCCTCTTGTAGACATCATGGCTCAGGTACCAAACTGTTGTGCATTGGAAGCCATGTTTGCAATCAATTCACGAGCTGCAGTGGGAGTTTTGTCTACTAAAGCCCCTTCAGAAGCAGCATCAACCATACTTTTGTCCATTAGCATGAGACCTTCATAAATATATTGAATGAGGAGATGGTTGCTGATTTGATGGTGTGGACAGCATGCACACAATTTCTTGAACCTCTCCCAATACTCATGCAAAGTCTCTCCAGTAATCTGCCTTATGCCACAAATTTCTTTCCTAATAGAAGCAGCTCTTGAGGTAGGGAAGAACTTCTCCAAGAACATCCTCTTCATGTCCTGCCAGCTTGTGATGGAACCAGGATGCAAGTAGTACAACCAATACTTGGCAGATCCATCCAAAGAAAAAGGAAATGCCCTTAGCTTGATGTGGTCCTCCTCTACTCCATGCGGCTTCATGGTTGAGCACACCACATGGAATTCCTTCAAGTGCTTGTGAGGGTCTTCCCCAGCTAAACCATGAAACTTGGGCAGCAAATGTATTAGCCCTGACTTGAGCTCAAAGTCTGCATCCAAATTCAGATACTGAATTGCCAAAGCGTGATAGTTAACATCAGGTGTTGCAAGTTCCTTCAAAGTTCTGTTAGCCATATTAATAATATCCTCAAAATCAGAATGCAAAGACTCAGACTCAGACTCAGAATGCACAAAAACAAAATGATTAACACTACTAATAGAACCTACACTATTATCAACTTGAATATTAGTGAAAGAAAGCCTTTTATGTGTTCTACTTAAATGATGAAATGTCTTATCAATTTCAGGATTAAAAAGATGCAATTCACTAGGGTTAGCTCGTGTCATGCAACATCAGACACATAAGAATGTTGACACATAATATGCTAACAGAATGCTAATAGGGAAATAAAACTAACGAAATAATTTTTAAAAAATATAGGACCACCACAGAAGTACTAGAAATAAAATTTCCTATTTTTGATAATTTTTTTACTATTTTTAAAAATCCTAAAATACTAAAAAATTGAAAAGGTGGTCTAAACGATGGAATTTTGGAATTTTAGGGTTGCACCACTCAATTTAGTACCTAAATTTTGTGGTATTGATCCTTGAATTTTTTTGTAATGTCTGACCAAGTTTCAGCTCAATCCGAGTTAGTCGCCAGAAAAATTACCTTTTTGCCCTTTTGTAGAAAATCACCTACTAGATGAAGAAATTTGCGGGAGCTCCTTTGGACAAAGTTGATCAGCATGATGAGTGCTATTTGGACCCCAAAATTCAGCCTCAAACTCGAAAGTCGAACTGGTAGTGAAGTTTTCCACTTATAAGACTCACAATAAATACCTCAAAACAACAACCAGAATTGCAAACCAGAATTTTGCACACAGAACGCAAAACAAAATAAGGAAGATTAACACTTTAAATATGTTAAAAATGCCAGTGATTCCCCAGCAACGGCGCCAATTTGACACGTGGTCGCACACGAGTCAAAGTAAACCTTACTATAGTACAAGGTAAGCAACTAGGGTCGTTTCTCAAAGAATCACAAAGACAAATTAATCTATTTAGAGAGTATATAAGACGGGGGGTTTGTTTATAAAAGAAACAAAAACGTACTTAATTATAATTAAAATGAAGAGTGAACAGAGATTAAAATTCCAATCCAAGAATTAAGAAGAAGAATGACTACTCTATCACCGGATTTTTAAGAGAGTACATCAATAAACAATTTGGTAATTAATAATGAATCTGAATGAAACCTCAATTCAAACTCAGCATTCACATGAAAACCTTCATGCATTCGATTAGCACATAATTAATTAAAATTCAGAAAACTCTAGAACCTAATTGAATTGTGCCAATTTAATTTACCAATGCCGTTAATCGTAGTTTTCAAACCTAAAAATCCAATTCATGTTCCTTAAAACTCAATTACATACATCAATCGAATAATACGTAATCAACCAGATGCATAATCATCAATCCAAATGAATAACTTCAATTCAAAAATATAATTAGCAAAAGGAGAAAATAAGGAAGAGATGAAACCGAAATTGTTATTGAATTTATGCTAATGTGAGATCAATCCTCAAGAGTGTCATTTCCCTTTTAATCCTTGAATTAGATAAAAATCTAAGCCTCCATGGATGGACGGAAACAAGTAGTAAAGGGGAGAGAGAGCGAGAGAGAGAAGAGAAGAGCCAAAAAATTTAAATTCCAAATTCAAAATTCAAAATTCCGTTCGTCACTTTGTTCCATTTTTTCAGCTATTAAAATGGCATCTTTTTGGTTCGGGGCCTGAAGGACAATTATAGCCTTGGATGTCAGCTTTAAAACACCATTGGAATGGGCTTAAGCGGATGTCTATGGACTGAGATATGGTCCAAATACTGCACTTTGCTCAGGATCCACGACTACAGCATTCTGACTTTTTCCAGGCCCAGTTTCAGCTTCTTATCCTTAGAATTGGTTTCTAACCTCTCATAAGAATTCTGTAGCTTTCTCTTAGCTTTGCTACAAATCAAGAATCACAATGAAAGGAGTTCTACAACTCAAGATATGGTCCATAAACCAAAATAGTATCAGAATTTGCCAAATACTGGAAAAATTAAATAAAGCCCAAATAAAATTCAAACATCATAAAATGATCCAATTCAACCAATTAGGCACAAAAGAGGATTAATGAGTTAGGAATGAGAGGAAATAATGTTATAAAAATCCAATTGATCATCGCCCAAATAGCTCCCGCTCCACGGATACAATATGTGTGGTATTAAGCCCCACAGGTAAAGGTGTCAGTCAGAGGCCAAGTCAGGAGGAGAGTGTGTGGCCTGTGGTGCACCCATGCTCACTGTTGGTGTCACCACCAACCTCTCTTCCCCAAGGTATTACTATCGCCCCCATCTTCTACACCCCCAGTGTATCTCTGAACCATTCATAGTTCTAACACCCAAACACATCATCATTCATTTAACATGTCATCCACACTCATTTTTAACCATTCACATTATCCAAATTGCAATCAAGGGCATGTCAACACAATCTCATCACTCAGTTTCACACAATATGCCAGAGGTCGGACACCTCCGAACTCAACCCAATTTGTATAATTCATCAATACACATAACCTCGTCTCCTATTTCTATCATATTACTATATTCATTCAAATAAACTCATTCCTAACGAAGATAACTAGAGTAAAGTACTCCCCTTACCTAAAAAACAAAGACCCGGCACGAAACGTTGATGGAATCGCCTTCTCACACGGATTTCATCCCTAAAGCACACAGAAATCCTAAAGAAACTTAGGGGAAACCTCAGAAATTAAAGGAGAGGGACGAAAACCAAAAACCCTAACCATATAACTTACCCCCAAAGACTCCAAACATATTTCAACCTTCAATCAAGCTTCCAAAAATGTCCTTGGAGGGCTTTTAATTGGTAGGGATGGGTTTGGGTAGAGAGAATTCTAAAGGAGAGAGAGGAAAATCATGAAAAATAACCCTCTCCTTGAACCCTAACCTTTCAAATACCCCTCTGGTCGCGACACTCTCGCTACAGCGAGATACTCGAACCTCGCTGCATCGACACGCCCTCTCGCTATAGCGAAAAAACTAGAGAAAACTGCACTCTAGTTTCTGCAGAATCTCACTACAGCGAGACTACACCCAGAAATGCACCCTAAACTGTTGCTCTGTAGCTACAGCGAGACGTTTCTCCCTACAGCGAGAAGGCGATAGTTGCATGCCTTCCTCCCAGGTACCTCTCGCTACAGCGAGAATGCTCTGCTTCAGAACTTAACCTATTTCTTTCAATCCAAATTCCAATCATACACACACATATACATACATTTACATATATCTGCATTCACATACACATTCCCATCAAACTAAGGTATATCCATACATCCCTATCACCATCAAGTCAAACATCATACTACAAAATAGAATATATATATATATATATATATATATATATATATATATTCAAACAATATTATATTTTTGGGGTGTTAAAAAGCTCGAATCACTCATCAGCCAAACCCTCCAGTATAGAAAATGGATGTACCACCTGTCACATCTGCTCACGTTGTACGATCATCACAGCATATATGCCAACATAGATAGAATGCAAGATGGAGCTTATACAACAAACAACCATAGTCATAAAGTGTTGAAAATAAATGTAAATATTTATACAACTTAGTATATTCACAGTTCTCAGCAAAACAATGCAGCAATTTTACCAATTCCCATCTCATCTAATGCAATAGCTTAGTTTCAACTGGTTTTACAGTCTAGATAATCTAGAAGGAACTTAAAATTTTTTTGGTTTGGGAGAGACCCTAACGGTATCTGGATTCAAATATAGCATAGCTCAACATTTTTCCTACCGTTACATATCTAACAACTTAAATATGTAACTCGGCTCTAGGATGATAAAATCTCATACATTTCTTCAAAACATAGTACAGCCATAAATATATAGATATATAAATTATAACAATTTGTCATTCTCCACAACCAGTGTAGAATCACAACACTTATCAACCATTCTCAACATAATAGATTTACAACATATATCAAGCATTTTTAGCATGTTATATTTTACCAAAGTATTTCAAACATTTGTCGCGGGCAAGATCAATTTCCAAATTGATTTTCATACCATTTACACTATAACAGATAATCCCATTAGTCATGCATACTTTGTGTTCTACCTTAGAGTTTATCCATACATCGAGTCATTCTCAGCTAAATCAAGAGTTTTATACGAGTATTTTTATTATCTGGATGAGTAATAATGGCCATCTAGGGTAAACTCCCCTTACCTGGAAATAGTATTCTCTGATCAATTACTTCATGGATCCAAAAAGAGAGATACAATGTTCAAATGAAAAGTACTATCTGAAAAATTCAAATCTTCTTAGTATTACAAAATAGAAAACTCTAAAGAAAGAGAAAACAAAGGATAAGGAGTGAAGTTAGAGAACTAAGGTCTGAAAACTTACTTGGATTTGAACAAAATAGGTGTTCATGCTTGGATTAGGAAAAGGTTTGGGTTCTGAGAGGTTTTCTCTGAGAAGGAAAGGTGAGAGAACGAGAGAAAATGAGAGGGAAGGTTGTTTGGTGAGAAAACAAAAGTTTTCAGGGTGAAGTTCCTAAATACCCGTTAAATCCGCGCGTTCTTGCTTTAGCATGCAGATTCTCACTTAAGTGAGGTTTACTCTTGCTTGAGCAAGAAAACTAGACAGCGATTTTTACCCAATTTTCTACTATTCTTCCTGAGCAGAATGAGTCCAAAGAACTCCCCATTTTCCTGCGACTTCTCACTTGAGCGAGCTCATCTCGCATGGGTGAGGTCACTTCTCGCCTTGGCAAAATGATAGTTGAAGCAATATTATCCTTTCTTGCTTAAGTGAGATTGCTTTAGAATACCAAGTTCAGCAAGACTTAGCCTCACTTTCGATCGAGACACATCTCACTTGAGCAAGAAATCCTGCTCCAAAATTCTTATTTTGCCCATAATGAAGGCAATGCAAATGAGAGTTTTACAATAAAAGACTTTGTTGTATTCCTTACGTTAATACACACATAAAACAAATTAATAATTAATCACAAACCCCCATTACTAAATATTCAAATAAAGCAATCAAGTAGCACTGCAGATGCACAACATTTTATCTGGCATTTGCACAACTCACATTTGAATCCATGTAATTTTGTACTCATCTCAATGCACACTGTCATACTCAAACTTATAGAATCATATAGGTTAAATAATTACAACACAGACTAAAAGGAATTAAAAGCGTTAACACTAACGAAAGAGAACTATCAGGAAATGGGTCTAATACTGGGTGAAGGAGTTTTATGACATAGTAGGGAAGGAAAACTTATTGAAGTTCATATGTTGGCATTGGTTGAGCGCCTCTAACATTTGCTTTTACATAAGGTAATTTTTCTTGTATAATTTGTAATTAATAAATTTACTTAATGTCCATGTCCTTATTTGATGCATTTCCATTATTTATTTGTACTACAAGGTATTTGTGTAAAGCCTACTTGCATGGAATTGATAAGGCAAGTAGATTTTTATTTATATTTCTGTATGAAATGGATGAGAAGTTTAATCCAACCCTATATCAACATATAGCTTAAATATTGAGGTGTCATATGGGTGAAGATCACTTGGTTTTCACACTTTATAATGTTAAGTGAGTTGTTCTTATCCTCATGCATATTTGACTCTTATTTTTATTATCATTTTTTATTCCTATAGTTAACTTAAATATATTCACTAATCATAGGCAACATTGGGTATTGGTTGTCATCAACACATCTTATGAAATATTGTATTATATGGATCCACTTTGTCAATAATTTAAGAATCGAACATATGTGCACAACTTATTTAACAAGTAAACATCTAATTCACTACTTTATTATAAATGATTATGCTTGAATTGAGCTATACTTCTTTCATTTTTTTTTACTAGTGTTCTATCACATCTCAAGCAAAGAGGCGGGTTCAAGTCTCTAGGACAAAGATTGAGCAAACATGATAGGTCATTGCACACCTATATTTTTCAAAAAAACATTTTCTATGTTATTAGTTATTACAATATTGTAAATTTTGCCCTCATTTTTATTTTTATGGTTTTTCTTCCACAAAGTGTCATAAGCAATCAAATAACAATGATTGTGGATATTATTTGTGTCTCTTCATTAGAGATGTTTTACATCAAAGATAAGCTACGATCCTAGTTCTCAAGCCTATAATTTATTATTGAGTAATCTATAATATTTTGTACTTGTTAAATGTTAATTATAGGATTATTTGGTATTGAAATAGATTTAGATGGAGATTGAAATTTTAAAAAAAAAAGTGAACAATGTTGGTGAATAGTGCACATGAACAGTGCAAAATGCATGAACAATGTCGGTGAACAGTGCTGTGTGAACAGTACTCTGACATGAACAGTAGGCAGTGTGAATAGTGCCAATTTTTTTTCTATAAATAAGGGTCCTTGCACGAAACTTTCACTTCTTCACACTTCTCAAAGGTTCCAAGGCCATATATCACCATTTTCTCTCATACTAAACCTTCCTAAGCTTATATTTCTCTCCAGATCTGTGATTCTGCGTCCATTCTAAGGGATTTGAAGTATGTTTCTCTAAGTTTGAAGTTAGATTCACTGTTTGTTTCTTTTCTTCTCTTTCCCATAGAAGTTCATGGTGTTCTTAAGAGAGACTCCGTTCTAAAACCAAATCTTCGGTGAATCTTGCGTTAAAACACTACGCTAAAAATAAGATGTTAGAGTGGTTCCGGTTGAACATAGAAAGCGCTTACAAGTGCTATACAATGTCACGTTATACAATGTCTTGATATTTGAAGAGCGGTTATTTAACAGCTCTCAAATGTATATTTTGGAGAGCGGTTACGTGGTTAACCGCTTTCAGAAATTCACTAAAGAGAGCAGATAACCGCGTGACCGCTTTCAGAGTTTAAGTATTTGGAGAGCGGTTATGAGTGAACTACTCTCAGAAGCTGAACCAAAGAGAGCGGTTAGCGGTTATCTGCTCTCTAATTTCTCTACACTTAAGAGAGCGGTTAAACATGAACCGCTCTCTAATCTCAAACATATAAGAGCGGTTCATGTTTAACCGCTCGCTTAAGTGTACTTCTGAGAGCGGTTCATGTTTAACTGCTCTCTTTAGTGTACTTATGAGAACGGTTATTTGTTGAACCGCTCTCACAAGTGGACTTTGCAAAGTGGTTTTTCGTGAACCTCTCTCCAAAGTAAGAAACATTTTTTAATTATTTTAATAAAAGTGTCATAATTTCTATTTTTAGCATACCTGGTAAAGCATACAATATTCAGAATATAAATTTCAAATAGAGCCTGATATACCAGAATTTGAAAGCAATTACACATTAAACTTATTCAAATTACAATTTACATGTATAGATTACAATAAGATTTTACATTGACCGGAGGAAAATAATCTCATATTTACACTTTTTGCCTAATGCCTTGAATAAGTTTATTGTCTAAATATTGTAAAAAAACACTAATAATCAATTGTGCTTAATGTCTCCTTTAAATATGTATGGTACAGATATGCACACCACTTCTTTTGCACTTGATAATTCTGTTGTTAGGAAAAGTTGGCATCTGCACCTCTAGAAAGTACTGAATACAAAACAATAAAAACACAAAGCTTAATTAATTAAGTCAAATAATAAGCATATTGGAAACAGTTAGCATATGTAACATTCTTACATTAACTGAGATTACAGTTTGTATCCCCAATGAATAAACACACATAATATCCACAATCATCATTATTTATTTGCTTTGGACACTATGTGGAAGATAAAAACAAAAAAACCAGCATTAACTAAGAAAGATATACAGTGCAATTAATATTTACCTAAAAATTAAAAACATATTGTATGATATAGTGTTACCTGTATAGTGACCCATCTTGTTTGAGTCAATTTTGTCCTAGACGGCTGCACTTTCCTCGTTGCTCGATATGTGAGAAGAGCACTAAGAATGATGCATCAAATAACTTAGATACATTTGAACCACTTAACATTAATCATAGTTGGTTGACATAAATGAATGCTTACTCATTAAATAAGTTCTACATATGTGTTCTGATCTTCAACTGCTTCTGTAGAGGCTCCATATAATACATAGTCTTGTTAGTGGTATTGATGGCAACCAATGTACAACCCCGATTTTCATAAATTAGCTAATAGTTCTTGAATCATAACTACTTGCTAATTCCTACTTGCTAGTATCGGAATAATTAGATAGATGCTGATTTTTATTTTTATAAAATATTGATTGATTTCTGAATTTAGCATTTTAGGGTAACCGCATGCAATATATTTAGTTTCAATATCGTCCAAGAATTTCTCTGATTATGTTTAGCTGTACTGTCTAAAATACCCCTGAGAGTTTTATCTGAAAAGTCAACTTTTGTCTTATTTAAATAATTGTCAAATCATAATTATTTGCCTTGAAAAACATAAGATTTAGTAATCATTGCATTAGATTTTCAATCATTTATTAGCCGTCAAAATTATTGCACAGAATCTCATCAAATCTAGTAATCACTACTTCTAAGATTTCCAAATCTAGTATTGGCCACTAAATTTTCATGCAATGAGACCTTGTCCCTTGATTTACAAACATCGTGATTACCTGAATCTTTCGAAATCTAGTATCGACCACTAGAATTTCACGGAAGAAGATTTTGTCTCCCGATTTGCAAACATAATCATTTTGGAAAATTCTTTTCTTGTCTTCCAAAATGCCAACATCATGATTGTCACGACCCCTTTTATAAGGAATCAAGAACATTGTTTCTACACCACATACTCATTTAAGATAAATAAATAATAGAGAATATAAGTATAAAATTCACTTCTCATTCAAAGTAAAATAAAGTTCCGTACAACAAATATCCAATAGAACAACATAATATTACATTTAGTCCATAATATTAAAAATACCCAAAATTATACTACGTAGCTCCCTCTACATGAGGTCTCAAAATATAAAGAAAAGAAGACTTTAATGTAAGATTACTCAACTCCAGCTTCTAACATTTCTTCATTGGCCCCTCAGCCTGTGAAGTAGATGCAACACCTGCTACATCTGCTCACGTACCACCGTACGATCATCGTAATACACACACACACAACGACATATAAAGAAATGCAAGGATGAGCTTACCAAACATAAAATAAAATCATATATATAGAGCAAAATATTTCTCACAACAATAACCCTATGCATTTCTAGCCCATCTAATGCACAGCATGAAAATAATTTCCAACTGGTTTCACAGCCTAAGTAATCTAGAAAGAACCAAGCCTGTCCGGAAGCGACCCATTCCGGTATCTGGATCCAGACAGCACAGTACAGCAGCTCAGCATGAACTTACCGTTACACGTCTACCCACCTAAACATGTAACTCGATTCTATAATGATGCAAAATCTCAAAGTGGCTAAATGAAATGAGTTGAGAAAACTATCACAAAAAAATTGAAAAAGCAGCATCATGCATCATATATGATCTTGTGAAACGACTTGATGACATTACAGAGGCACAGCTGTAGGTATTGGAAGTTCGGTCCAAAGTAGACTTTTTGGGGGTGGCGAAAGGGGGAACACTCGACCTAAGTGGCACATAGCAGCTGAGCTCCCTGTAGCCGGGTTGTGACCCGCTTGCAAGACCTTAGCCAAACCTGACATAAACTCCATAACATTAAGGTCGTAGAGGTCCATTCCTGAACATGTCGGATGGCACTACACATTAATGATGTGCTACTATTATCTTTCTATCTATGATTATCACTGTGCAGAGTAGAGAATGGAGTCCTCTGATCGCCATACGACTTGAATCTATCTATCTATCTCTATGTTAAAAGCTGAGCAAGTTGCCAGTCATAGAGGAATGGGATCCCCATGCATCATTTGCATGCTATGAACACATAAGTGACTATATGGGTGAGATCGAAACCTGCATTCATGCATCATGTGCATTACTATTAAGGATGATTGAATGCTTGTGAAATGGGCTATGGTTATGATTATACTTATCATCCCATTATTTGATGGACTTTTGATGATGCTGAATGTCGATAGTAGTTTTGAATTATGTTTATGATGCCGCCTTCCTTAGGGTATGGCTATGATTGATGTTTGTGTTTGGAGAACTCACCTTTTTGTTTGCATTGTCTTGTATTGCTTTTCTTTTATTTATATAGATGGACATGAACAGGGTGAAGGTATGGATCCTTCCTACCGAGGAGGATATGTGGGTGTTTGACTCCGCGGTTTAGCAGAGTGTCTTCTGTTGGTTTGCCCGAGTGATTATGGATTTGAGAGTAGAGGCTCATAGATCACCCAGTATGTCGTTGACACACCCATCGAGATTCTCTTTTTTGTTCCTCCTGGTGACACTCAGTTACCTTACCCTGCTTTATTTGCTTCTCCTACACCTATGTTTGTGGACCCCCGTACACCAACTACTAGCAACCCCTACACCTGTGCCATTCCCTTTCATGACTCCTACTTCTCCACCTGTGCCCATGAAAAGGGATTTCCATGTGGTGGAATCCTCCATTAGGTACACTACTATGCCATCTTATATGCACCCTGTATACCCATCTACTTTGGTTCCACCGACTGCTACTCGTTCACCCCCTCGTACAGCTGGAAGGATGAAGGAGAATGGTGGAGGTCATGGCACAGCTGCTGCTTCTAGTTCTACTTCCCGATATCATCTGATGAGTCTGATCCCATTGAGGATTACTCACTACTCGATTGATGTTGTTTACTTATTTGTGTTTTAGTGGAACTGCTCTTAGGAAGCTTGGTTTATTTCAGTTATATTGTATTTGAACTAGGTTTACTGTTCTGTTTGAATTATGTACTTGACGTTTCCGCAAACAATGTTTAAGCTACTTTGAGGCATTTCCTGATGATAAGTTATGGTGATTTTATTCTGTCATGCCATTGAGATTAAATTATGATATGTTGGGACGAAAAATTATATGCATGTTAACTCTCTCAAATAAAAGAAACTATACTTGTAAGTTGTATAGAAAAAAATGTTACCAAATTTTGGTGTTTTCTAATTTATCATGTTATAAAATTGGTATCAGTGTTTTAGTCATTTTGGGTCGCTGCAACCAAGACCCGATGTTGCCTACCATGAGTATAAATATATGTTTAAGATTACAAGAATTAAAAGTTATATGCTAAATTATAAAACATAAAGCAGAGTCTCAATCAGATTGACTTACCCAACATTATAAGGTGCAAAAATCAAGTGATTTTCATCCATATGACGCTTCAACATTTCAGCTATATGTTGATGTGGGTTCGGATTGAGCGATTCGTCCATTTCATACGGAGATATAAATGAGAATCTATTTGCCATTGCTGTCCCATGCAAATAACCTTCAACAAATATCTTGTATTGCAAAAGTACAATGCATTATACAATTAAGGTTCAAAAAGTTATAAATTGCTAAAGAATTATATAATTTGAAAATTAATTTACCGTATGTAAAGGTTAATGCTAGAGGCACTCAACCAATGTCGACGCCTCTATAATGTTTTCCTTCCCCACAATGTCACAAAACTCTTTACCCCAGTGCTCAGATGTCAGTTGAATTGTAGCTGTATCAATGCCTTGATCACTTCTTACAAACAGCTTCATCATATCCAAGCATGCAGCACCTTGGGCTTCTGCCAACTTAAGAATCTTTGATAATACACAAGCACTGCTACCTTTATTGGATGAACTAGCAATGGACTCTTTTGAGTAGCCTATCTTTTTCCGTAACCCTTTAGCTGATGAAGGGGCAACCTAAAATATATATTTGTTAATTCTAACATCTAGTCTTCCAAACCTTAAAAAAGCTTGTATACATACCTTGAGTCTTAAAGTGATTAGGGACAATGGCCAAGCAACATAAGTACCAATGGCATCTCTTAGGGAATACAGGTTTGCTTGTTCATTTGGGACAGGCAGTACAGAGTCCTCCTCATGTCATTGCACTATCTCTATAGAAACCTTACCATGCAGATTTTTAGTCACCCCAAAACGTACAAGTGCTTGAGAGAGTATGTCATTTTGGGCTGTTGATTCAGTCTCAGCGTCTAGAGTGACCTGTGAAAGGGTTTTCTACAATAAACATAACAAAATACCCTAAGGTCATTAAAGGAAAATTCAAATAAAACTTAATGTATTTGAAAATACCAACACATTAGGCCTAGCTACTTATAAATTCATGGACCAGTTTTTGAACTCCTTCATCATCAATACTACCTTGTTTACTTACCCTAGCAACTTTCCAAAGGACATGTCGAGGTACTGAGGTCAAATTAGACCCAGATGTAGCAATCTACACAAAATTTAAGATTAAATGCCCTTGTTAATAAGTTTAACATAAGTCTATGAAAAATCATCACATTGTTACATTAGACACAAATATACATACCAACTCTTGCTCTAACTGAGCATATCCCTTAGCTAACTTCCTGTATCTGTACGACATTCCTTTCGCCCTTTGTGCATTAGGCTCACCATCTTTCTGAAATTAGGCATTCAGAAACGTACCAAATCAATACCCAATTATGATGGTGACAGTAATTTGAAGTAATAATGTGTGACAATTTACCTTGAAAGTTTCTGTGCAACTTTGGTTGACAAACTCCATTCAGTGATCAATGACTGTGATGAATCTCTTATACTTCTCCAGAGGATGGGGGACACAATTTCCATCTTTGTCACAGATATGTTTCCTCAAACGTGTGCAGAATGCACGAAGGTCCTATCCAGCTAATGAAAGAACAAAATCTTTGTGAATAGATTCCACATCAAAAGTTTGCTACATTGGAAACAAAAAACATACCAGCTAAACCCTCTTTTGTAAACCACTATAAAATTGTTGAAAGTGTGCTTGTGTACCTAAACTTGCTCCCAAATGTGTTCTTTAACATTACTAGGGACATTTGTCCAATCAGAATAACTGATTAGCACTATACTCCTAATAACAAAGCCAATGAAATGTACAAATTTTGATCTGTTAGGGTCAATCGGTTGACCTTTTGCATTCCAACCAATCTATATGCAAATATAAATGTTGAGACATTTTAGTGTTACTAATATTAGCATAAAAGATCTTTGAATATCAATAATATTCATTGATGGTGACAATTTATCTGTAGCTTTTGTCATATCTTCCTTGATTTCCTAATGAACTTAAGTTTGGTAATCTATCACACTTCAGAAGAGAAGTTAATTTGACTAGCATGTGTATTAGTGTTGATGTAGCAAGTTATAAAAATTGATAGAACTGTATTAGAGTCCCAAGTATCGATCTCAGGGAATAAAATTATTCAATTACCACTTCACAAGGCCACAATTAATTGAGCTTCACGAATTTGAGAGAGTGTTTGGATTTAAAACTGGTAAATGTTAAAATCAGAAGAAAAATAGAACAATGAACAAGAAAATGTGAGAAAACAGAGGTAGAAACCATAGCTAGGGAGTTGCTTCACCAAAACTCCAATGTTGAATCAATAAAGTTCTGAACTTACAAGTAATTGGAAAGAATGACAATCAGTTTCACGTTGTATTTTTCAGAGGTTTATTCCGTAACTCAGTGAACCTAACATTCAATTAAATCACTCTAATTCCTTAGATCTGATTCAATTCAATGTTTCTTTAAGTGTGAGAAACCAGAGGATTGCATGATCAAGTTCTTTTATCCCTAAGAAAGCTATAATCTTGGTGAATGGTTCAGATCTGAAGAACAAATTTAATTTTCATTGACAAGAGTTCCCCTAAAATTAGTTAATCAAATTTCTATTCAATTACTACATAAAGTGCAGAATCAACCACTCAATCCATTCCAAAACTTGAAATCCAGGTCTAGAATCAATTCAACATTTCATTTAGGATCTACAATCCCTAACTATGAAGAAATTACACAGCCATTACAGCAGAGAAAGAAAAAGAAAAAGAAGAAGAGGAAGAACGCAGAAGAAGCATCTTCAACCAATCTTCAATCCGATTCCTCTAGGTTGAAGCTCAGTGTTCATCCCCCCTCTCTCTCAGACTCTCTCCACACCCAAGAACTAAGTGAAAATGAAAAATGAACAAAAGATCTAAAAATCGGAGCGTTTTTGGAATTTATAATTTTTCATGACACTGGGCGTTGTAACTTTGCTTCATAAGAGTGCGCGTGATCACTTTCGAGAGCAAGAGTGACCACGCACAACTTGCCTTGATACACTCCTCTCTGGAACATCCACTTTCGCCAATAAGAGTAATCACACAGAACCTTGTTAGGATTGTAGTCCTCTAGAATGCTCACTTTCGCCAACAATAGTGATAAAGCCCAATGTGTTCTTTTGAGAGACTCTCTGGAACACTCACTTTTGCTGGTAAGAGTGACCACACCCAGACTATATTCCTCATTTATGCTCTAGAACGATCACTTTCACTAACAATAGTGATCACGCCCAGCTTTCATTCCATTAATCTTGTTCATTGAGTCCAGAATTGCACTTTTCCTCTATCCTTCCATTGATCTTCCATCTTCATGCACTTGGCTCAGATTTTCCTACAAAAACATGATAAAATTCTTAAATTATACATAGAAAATTCACAAATTCTAAAACAACTATGTATTTAAAGAAAACCTTCAATCATTATATTTTTATGAGTTTTTTTTGCTTTTTCTAACATATTTTCCTTATTAAATGGGTTAAAAATATAGTAAAATACTAGTAAAAATATGGATTCATCATTACCCAAAACTTGAATTTTTGCTTGTCCTCAAGCAAATCAAAATAAACTAAGGGTAAGTTCCTCCATTTTCAAATTCAATTAACAAACTGCTTTTCTTAGATTTTTCAATTTCCAATTCTGTTTTTTGCAAAATTTTAAATCAAGTTGTTCATCCAATTACTCATCATGCTAGTCACACTACATTAATCATACTATGAGCAAGAATTGCTATCTAAGTTCATGTTCATGTATTTCAGCAAAGTTCATTTGAGCAAAATTAAGAAACATGATCACAGCTCACTAGAAGTGTTTCCCTCATCACTCAACAGTGTTTAGGCTACTGTTTTCTCTCTAAATCATCATTTTTACCACACTCTACCATAGGCTTGCAAATATCCTCAATCTCCTCTATAAAAATGTAACAAATCACATATCAAGAGGACTTTTCCGGTAAAATTGAGGTTAAGGGACATGTAGGTGTTCAAACAATTTGGGAAACAATGTAGGTTATGCCAAACAGAAATGATGCAATCCAAGTAGATGAGATTAAGAATTTAGCATGGGATTGCATTCTCTTTTCTTCCATTTAATTATGCACATCATTTTCTGATTTTTGCAATATTTCAATTGCTTTTCATGTATCAATTTATGCATTTATGCATGAATTTCTTTTCTATTTTTCACACTTTCTATTTCTTTATTTTCAATACTTTGCTTTTCATTTTTCTTTTCAAATAACTCAAAGCTTTGCTGTTATTCTCCTTTTCAAATAACTCATAACTTTGTTGTTACATGCCCCAAACTTAAAACTTTGCTTGTTCTCAAGCAATTTCATACAATATCACAACATGCCACCCTAAACTTAATTCTGAAAATCATCTTTGGTTAAACTCAAATTGCCTCTTTCTTATTTGGACAGGTTTCATGGTTTTCCAATAGGGCTTGTATTGAAGTTTACCAAAAGAAAGGTAAAAGGCTCAAAAGGGTGAACTAAGAATTTCAGCATAAGGGAGGTTTATGTAGGCTCTAAGCATGCACAAGGAAGGCCTTTATCATGTACGTGAATTATACATTTTACAAATTCAATCAAGAAACAATGCAAGTTCTAGAGGTGCAGTAAATTATGAGATCAATCAACACACAGCAAGAAATGCATGAGGTTCAAGTCTCACCAAGGATATTTAAGTGAACATGATAATTAATTAAGCTCACAATTCACTTTTTTAGAATTATATGCACACAGTGGCAAAACTGGCTCATTTTGAAATTTACAAGTGTGATGTCATTTTGAGAATGGAAAAAATAACTTAAAAAGAAAAATTAAATCAGAATGCACAGAATTGTCAATTAAAATGCAATTATTTCACAGAAAGCAGTGCAATATCTATACTAATATTTTTGTGCTTTTCTGATAATTTTTCAATGTATTGTGAAGCTAACACATGAACAAGAGGTAAAGAATTAACCCCCTATCATGGTAGCTTGTGCAGGTGTCAACATCCCTGTGTTTATGTGTTGTGTGATAGTAACAGTTTCTGCACAAAACACCAAAAATTTATCAATTATCAATTAAAATGCAGTTAACTGCAAAACTAGTAGATATTCAAAATAGAAATGTTCATAACTAAAATTAAACCCAAAATGTAATTACAAATCCAAAGGTCTGATATTTAATTACAACTATTTACACAAATTCTAAATGAAAGAAATTTAAGAGTCCTAAGCTATTCATCTGCTTCATCTTCATCTGAGGTTTCTTCTTCCTTTGATTCCTCTTCTTCTTCTTCTGCCTCGTCCTCTTCTTTTGCTGGTTGTGGACAATGAGTTTTGTAGATTGGCAGATCCTTCAAAGTTGAAGAGCTTAGACATTGAGCATTTTCTGCCAAATCTAGTGTGTGGTACATCTCATCCTCGGTCATTCCTATCTTTTGACCAAGGTTTAGTAGAACACACTTTAGCAGCATGATTCCAGCTTTAACACTGCTATGAAGTTTAGTCTGCCTCTCAGCCAGCTGGTTCTGCTGTTCAGCCATCAATGATAGTGTGTCCTTCATCTTCATTGATTTTTCTTTCTTAAACTGAGAAGGGATAGGAGCTTCTGAAGTGCAGGGTGTAGTTGCATAGATCTCCTTCACCATTGCAACTGAGATTAAAGGTGTAACTTTGATATGCTCTTGGTAATCACCAAATTCTACCCTTGCATTCTCACACAACACAGTTATTAATGAGGAAAAAGCCAATGAATCTCTTTTTATTTTTAGGATATTCACAATACATTCATTGATCATTTCCCTTACACCAATATACATGTCATTTACAATAGCAAATCAGAGTTTGACCCTTTTTACTGCTAGTGTTGAACTGTGCTTTACTGGCATAAAGGAGTTCAGAATAAAGGTATTCCAGACCTTAGCAAATGGTAGAAGATTCTTGGTGGTGATGCACTTGGGCTTCTTTTCCTGGTTTAACTGTCAAGTTGTCCTCGGTCTTCCAACCCTTTGTAGGATTTCCACATAGTCCTTGTCTGGACTATTCTTGAAGACACTGAAGTCTAGTTGTCCAAGTTGCCTTTCAGTGTTGATGTTCAGCACCCTATTGATGTTAGCAGCAGAAAAATCAACTCTCATCCTTTTGACCACTGTTTGTTACTTGGGTATTTGGTCTCCCTTGAACCTCATGGCATTGGCATAGAACTCTTGTGTAATTTCCCTTCAACCTATGCCAGTCATTGAGCAGAAAAATTCCCACTCCCTTTTCTGGATTTCCTCTTTGTACTGAGGGTAGTTGTCTGCAGCGATCTCAAATGCTCTATCTAGAACTATCTTCCTTCTTAAAATGTTAGCCCTGAAGTAGTTCTAAACCTTGGATCAGCAACAGGTCTTGAGGATAAAGCTGTTGCTAGTTTGCCCCTCTTGGTCCTTGGGGTTCCCCTTGAAGATCCTACTGGAGTGTTGTTGGAAGTTCTTGCAATTTTCAAATTCAATTAAGAAAAATTAATTTGAACAGGTTAAAGTGCAACCTGTTGTTAGGACAATGCAATTGTTCATATGCATATGCAAAATTACAACTGCATAGCATTAGCAATCAAACTAAGAAAGATTGTAATTTTTGTCTCAATTTGCAATTTCAGAATACATACTATCACAGAATATCAGGGTAACGCAAAAGGACACATTCAGGTTTTCAATAAATTTTCAATAAAATTCTTCAACCCACTCATTCTCAGCAACAAGAAGTTTCATCAGGATAATGCAGAACTAATTGTCATAAAAATTTTCAAACATTCAGTCTTAGTACATAGCAACAATTAATTTTAGACAATCACATTCAATAATTTCAATTCAAATATTTTTCAATGAAGTCTTATAGGTCAACTCATATTCTGTAGAAATTTGTTCATGTGTATATCATAATGCGGCTTCGAATCTTCCAATAAGAACATCAAATGAAGTGAAAATCTAGCCACATTCTCTTTTAGTTCCATGTTCGAATCAATTAATTTATCTCAAAAAAATTTCTCATTTGCCTTATTATAACATTTTCTCAAATTTTCAAACATAAAGAACGCTAACCACATATTTCAGAAATGAAGAAGAATGTACCTGGAATGAAGATGCATAAATGTAGGTTCAAATGTATGAAAGAAGAAATATTGTTGGGTCGATACACAAAGAATGACAATTAAAGAAAATGTAGAGAGAAATGCGAGTTTTAGGGATGAGAATATGTATGTGTGTGTGTGGTCATTTTAAGCAATATTTATAATCACGCGTGTGCGCGTGACCACTCTTTATGGAAAAAATGAACGTTACAGTATAACGCTCTGAATTTTGTAATATGATTTAATGGTATGTAAATATAGATGGATGCATGTTTTGCCACGTGTTGGTGTATTGATTGACTTAATGGTGATATGAGCATGCCTTAATTGATGTGAATATATGTATAGGTGTGTGTGATTGGAATTTGGACTGAAAGAAATAGGTTAAGTCCTGGTGTAGGGCATTCTCGCTGTAGCGAGATAATTTTTGCTGTAGCGAGAGGTTTCTGGGAAGAAGGCACATGATTGTCGCCTTCTCGCTGTAGAGACAGAGCGACAGTTTAGGGTGCATTTCTACGTGTAATCTCGCTGTAGCAAGAAGGCCTCGTTGTAGCGAGATTCTGCAGAAACCAGTGCGCAGATTTGTTTGAGTTTTTTGCGGTAGTGACAGAGGGCGTCGTTGCAGCGAGGGAGTCGTTGTAGCGAGAGTGTTGCGACCAAAGAGGTATTTGAAGGGTTAGGGTTCAAGGAGAGAGTTATTTTCATGATTTGCCTCTCTCTCCTTCACGATTCTCTCTACCCAAACCCATTTCTACCAATTAAATTACAAGGACGTTTGAGAGCTTGATTGAAGGTTGGAAATACGTTTGGAGTTTTTGGAGGTAAGTTTTATGGTTAGGGTTTTCAATTTTCATCCCTCTCCTTCATTTTCTAAAGTTCCCCCTAAGTTTCCTCAGAATTTCTGTGTGCTTTAGGGATGAAATCCATGTGAGGAGGCGATTCCATCAACGTTTCATGTCAGGCCTTCATTTTGAGGTAACGGGAGGACTTTACTCTAGTTACCTTTGTTTGGAATAAGTTTATTTGAATGAATATGGTAATGTGATAGAAATGGGAGGTGAGGTTATGTATCTTGATGGACTGTACGAGTTGGGTTAAGTCCAGAGGTGTCCGAGCTTCGGCACATTGTGTGAATTTTGTGATAAGTTGAATGTGGTAGGCATTGTGTGAGAAACCCATGTTGCATGTGATAGAAATAAGAATATGATTAATGTTGAGTAAAATGTGATTGTACATTTGTGTTGGCATACTATGGGTGAATGATTGAATAACTTGAATGGTTGAAAATGAGTGTGATGGTATGTTTGAATGTGGAAACTATGAATGGTTCAGAGATACACTGGAGGTGTGGAAGATGGGGGCTGTAGTAATACCTTGGGGAAGAGAGGGTGGTGGTGACATCAACAATGAGCGTGGGTGCACCACAAGCCACACACTCTCCTCTTGACTCGGCCTCTGACAAACATCTTTGCCTGGGGGGCTCAATATCAGACATGTTGTATTCGTGGAATGGGAGCTATTCAGGTGACCATCCATAGTATAACTGAGTAAGTCCCTGAGGTCGAGTGCATCAAGAATCTGTGATCATAGTGCCACAGTGAGTGTGGCTACGTGTAGTGAGCGCACGTGTGTTTGTGTAAATGTGTGGATTTGTAATTAGTGCAGTGAATGCACCTATTGTGATTGAGAATTTGGATGCATGATGGTCATTGACGTATGCTCCTAATATGATTAGAATTTATGTATAATGAGTCAGGTGAGTTTAATACTTGTGCGTGTGATTATACTACTGTAAAGGACTCACCCTTACATTTATTTTTCAAGTAACCAAGACAATTAGCACCGGGGCCCTTGAAGGAAGGAAGGATGAAATTGCTATAGGACTTAGAAATTTATTTTGAAAATTTGATGTATATTTAAGTCTGTACTCTAATTTCTTATTTGAAACATTTTATGAAATTGTGCTTGAACAACCATCTGAATGGAAAATTTTTACTACTCTGAACTTTGCAAAACATATTTATTCAGGATTTAAAAATTTAGGGTGTTATATACAGTATTAAAGGCATCCAGCATGGTTACTATTTTCAAACAAAGTGAGCGTTCCAGAGAGGTTGATTTTATAATTGAAATGTGCGTTATCACTATTGCTGGGCAAAGTGATGTCTCATACTTACCTGTGCGTGGTCACTTTTTTCAAGGAAAGTGAGTGTTCCAAAGGGAGGTATTTCCTTCAGACATCTGCGTGGTCACTCTTATCAGCAAGAGTGAATGTTCCAAAAGGGCATGTTTTCCAGTCACCCTCTGCGTGGTCACTTTTATCAGTAAAAGTTATTGTTCCAGAGGAGTATATTAATCTTCATGCCTCTGCATGATCACTTTTATCAGCAAAAGTGATTGTTCGAGAGGGGAACATCAAAATGCAATCTCTGCGTGACTCCTTTCTTGCAAAATATTGACTCATTTAATCAATCAAAGAACTCTAAAACCTCAAATAGCTCACTTATTCAACTCTAATCCTCTCAATACACATTCATAACATCAAATCTCAATTCATGTATCAGATCAACCCCAAAATACAGATGCAACAGAATCATAGAAATGAAATTGCAGAAATTGAATAAAATGAATAACGAAAATTCAAATGCAATGCAAAAAGCTTAAAATGGTTTAGAAATGTGAGTTGCCTCTCACAAAGCGCTCTTTTAATGTCACTAGCTTGACGCCTATTAATCTTTGGTTCTAAGAGATAATTTTAATGATAACAGCTCTTGCTCTATCTTTAAACATTTCCCCTTTTTCTCACCAACTTACAGCTCTTTATTTAATTCAGAACTTGAAAGAAATAAAAGTGGAAAGACTTCCAGTAGTTTAATATACTCATTAAGTTTCTTTCTCTCCTTCTCATTATCTTGGTATGTTACTGCAACAAGGGTCTCTTTTAGTATAGAAATATCATTCTGCTTTCCCTGCTTGGGATGCTGCAATCTTGAGGAAATAAAAGCTTTTTGCATTTAGCTTCATCTATTAGTTTGTAAGCATCTTCAAAAAACTGCTTTTTGGTTCTTTTTTTCGGTTGTGTCTTGCCACAGTCCTTTGTTTGTTTTCTCTTACATTCTCTTAAAAGAGTCAGCTTCTCTTCCCTATAATCCTCTTGTTGATTATCTTGATCACTATTCTCTTCAGATTTATCTAATGCTTCCTTTTTCTCAGCAGTTTTAGGACTTGAACATTCCACTTCACTCCTTGTACAGACAACTTGGCTTTGCTCTATTGGTTTTACAATGGCATTGTTAGGTAATTTTTCATCATTCCTATTTAACAATTGCTTTGAAATTTGTCCTATGTGCTTCTCCATCTTCTTCATGGATGCATCTTGATTCTTAAAACTTGACTGAGTAAATTCCATGAATTGGAACAAAGTTTCTTCAAGTTCATTCATTCTTTTTGGAAAAGTCTGTGAAGGTTGCAATCCCCTTTGAGGTTGAGAATATGATATTTGAAAATAAGGTTGTGAAGATTGAGGGCTAGAAAATGGTGTTGTTGTAGCAAGCATTTCTTGATTCTAATCATAATATGGCTGACTCATGTTAGCTTGATGTTGATATATATGATGAAAGGTAGATTCAGGTCTTTGAAAATTTTCTCCATAATTGATTTCTTCTTGAAAGTCTGGTGCATCCAAGGGGTTAGTTTTCACTGTATAGGTTTCATTCACATAGTTTTCACTGTAAAAATCACAAACCAAGGGGTTAGTTTGGACAACTCCAGCCCAAAAATTAGTAATTAAAGCTTCAAAAGCATCTACTTCATAAGTTCTTGTTCTTCCAACTTGGCTTTGATGGAAATTCTGATACATGCTGGTTGTTGTCAAACAATAGAGCAACTTATTTTTCTAGTTTTTCCTTGCATAAAAAAAAGAAAGAAAACAAAAGTAAATCAAATTTGTACTAGGAAAAATGAAATATGAAATTGTGCAGAAAATTACAAAATATAACATGCAGCAAACATAGAAAATTATGCAGAAAAATGAAAAACAAGATTACGCAGAAAAATGCAAAAGAATACAGAAAACTACAAAATAAGATATGTAGAAAACAAAAAAGTGTTCAATTACCAGGTATCGATCTCAGGGAATAAAAGTGTTGAATTAGCAAGTTATAAAAATTGATAGAATTGTATTAGAGTCCCAAGTATCGATCTCAGGAAATAAAAGTGTTCAATTACCACTTCACAAGGCCACAATTAATTGAGCTTCACAAATTTGAGAGAGTGTTTGGAATTAAAACTGACAAATGTTAAAATCAGAAGAAAAATAGAACAATGAACAAGCAAATGTGAGAAAGAGGTAGAAACCATAGCTAGGGAGTTGCTTCACCAAAACTCCAATGTTGAATCAATAAAGTTCTGAACTTACAAGTAATTGGAAAGAATGACAATCAGTTTCACATTGTATTATTCAGAGGTTAATTCCTTAACTTAGTGAACCTAACATTCAATTAAATCACTCTAATTCCTTAAATCTGATTCAATTCTTAAGTGTGAGAAACCAGAGGATTGCAAGATCAAGTTCTCTTATCCCTAAGAAAGCTATAATCTTGGTAATTTGTTCAGATCTGAAGAACAAATTCAATTTCCATTGACAAGAGTTCCTTTGAAATTAGTTAATCAAATTTACATTCAATTACTACATAAAGTGCAGAATCAACCACTCAATCCATTCCAAAACTTGAAATCCAGGTCCAGACAATCCCTAACTATGAAGAAATTACATAGCTATTGCAGCAGAGAAAGAAAAAGAAAGAGAAGAAGAGGAAGAACGCAGAAGAAGCATCCTCAACCGATCTTCAATTCAATTCCTCTAGGTTGAAGCTTGGTGTTCATCCCCACTCTCTCTCTTAGACTCTCTCCACACCCAAGAACTAAGTGAAAATCAAATACTAGTAAAAATATGGATTCATCATAATCCCTCTACCCGTTTTCTTTTTCGCCTCAGCGGAGTGATGAGGGGGACTCCCGTCCATGTTATCAGAAGAAGTCATCTTTGTAAGAAAAAAGGTAAAGGTTAACATTAAATAATTGCATTCAGGGATAAAGTAAAATCATAAAAACAAAATATAATCAATTCAAATTTAATAATAGATGTACCTTTTTCTTTTTTTTAGGAGCCTTACTAAGTTTCCTATAACCTTGTATTGAATGAAATGATGGATTTAACCAAATACTCTCTTCATGATCATGTCTTGCATAAAAATCCTCGTCATCTATTAATGTATCTGCAATTGACACGAGTTCAACACTTCTCAAAGGATCATCCTCCACATTAACTTCTTTTTCCATTAATTCTCTATCGGTGAAAGCATTTACTTTATTAGACATTAGAACAATTGACCATGACTTGTCAATAGGATCTAGGACGTAGAACACTTGTCGAGCCTGTGATGCAAGGACAAATGAATCATCTTGGTAACCGACCTTTTAAAATTGACCCTTATAAAGCCCATATGATCAATTCAAACACCACTGTTGTTGTCTACCCACTTGCATCCAAAGATTGCTACACGAAAGTTAGTGTAATCCAACTCCCATATATGCACTAGAGATATGCAATGATTCAGTAACAAGAGTGACCCCACTATTCTGCATTGTGCTTTGGTCATCATGCTCTTTTGTGTAAAATGTGAACCTATTGACTAAGTACTAAGTGTATGAAAAAGCATAAATACAAGGACCTTTTGACAACCATCGAATCATTTCTGAAACATGATTGTTATTCTGTATCAACTGTTCACCAACATGTTCTTGTAGCCATCCAATGAATCGCTGGTTATGTTCTTTTGTTATCCAATTCTCACCTCTGGTAGGTGTTGTTACAATTCTAAACACTAGCAAGTGCACTAGGAATTGCAGCAACTAATGAGTAAATTTAAGATCCAAGTATCGTCTCCACAGGGAATTAAGAATTCAATTACCAATTCACAGAGCAAAAACTAGTTGAGTCATACAAATTTGGAAAGGATGTAACATATGAAAGCAATGAACCAGAACAATACAAAGAATTAAACTTGCAGCAAAAGCAGAGCATATAAATTGTGTTGAGATGAGATACAAATGAAGAATAGTTAGGACTTTACTTCACAAGAATGTCAATATTGATTCAATTATACTTCTGATCATTCAAGCAATTGGTTAATTGACAATCAGTTTCACATAAAACTAGTCAGAGGTTAATCCCTTAACTCATTGACCCTAACAATCCACTAAACGCCCCTAATCCCTTAGGTGAAGTTCAATTTCATGTTCCATTAAGACTTAGAACCGTAGGATTGCAGAATTAAGTAAGAAACCTCTAATTTTGGTTGTTAATTCAAATCAAAGAATCAAATCCAATTCCCATTGGCAAACGTTCCTCTTTGATTAATCAAATGAATTCCCATTCAAAGATTACGTAAAGTGCAAAATTAACAACTCAATTAATCCATAAACTCAAATTTCAGAAGCAAGAATCAAATCAATACATCAATTCAAGGTCCATAAACTCCGAACTACAAAGAATTACACAGACATTGTGACAGAGAAAGAAGGAGAAGAAGAGAAGAAACTCAGAAAAGCCATAGTCACAAGCTCCAATCCAATGCCTCTTCTTGAAGCTTCGAGGTTTAACCCCAGTCCTCTCTCTCACTCTCTCCCAACGAGAATCTAACAAAAAAATGGAAAATGAACAAAAGAACCCGAGTTCTGAGCTTAAAACATGTATTTATAGAAATCCTGATTTTGTGCGTTGTCACTCTTGCTGATAAGAGTGGCCACGCAGAAGCTCATGTGGGTTCTACAAACTAGAACTATCAATTTTACTGCTAAGAGTTGCAATGTAGAAGGTTGATATGTTGTGCGTAATCACTTTTATGAATAAAAGTGGTCACGCACAACTTGTCAAGTTAAGGACTTTTTAGAACATCCACTTTCAATGATAAAAGTGGTTATGCAGAATACTCTAAAATTTTGCCTTCTCTGGAACGCTTACTTTTGCTGATAAAAGTGGTTACGCAGAGCCTGCGGAGTCTGAGGCTTCTCGGGAACGCTCACTTTTGCTGGTAAAAGTGGTTACACCCAGACTTTACTTCTTCCTTGAGCTCTGGAGTGATCACTTTCATTGACAATAGTGATCACGCCCAACCTACATTCCATTGTTCTTGTGTTTTGGAGTCCAGAACTGTTATTCTTGCTCTTCCTTTCCATTGATATTCCATTTCCATTAACCTTGCTCAGATTATTCCTACAAAAACAAGCATAAATTTCACAAATGTTAAGCTAACTACATAATAAAAGAAAACCTTCAATCATTCTATTTTTTCTAGTTTTTTTTGTTGTTTCTTACATGTTTTCCTTATCAAATGGGTTAGAATTACACTAAAATATGAGTCAAAATATGGATTCATCAGTAGGATTTCTATGCTTCAGTGTCTTTTTGTGCAAGCTTATATGGTTCAATTTCAGGGGTGTTTTGTAATAAATATAAGTGTGCTTGTTCCTATTGTAGTCTAGGGACCTCTATTTATTGACAACTACCGCTACCTTCCCCTAATGTCCTTCCTGTGTGACGTGATTTTGGAATACCACATGATTCAACATTTGACAGGTATTCATTGCAAAATTCAACTGCTTCTTCCACTAAATATCGTTTAGCAATACAACCCTCTGGTCTGCTTCTATTCTTAACATACCCTTTTAAAATCTTCATATATCTTTCAATAGGATACATCCATCGCATATATGAAAGGCCACACAATTTTGTCTCTTCCACTAAGTGAGTAGTCAAATGAACAATGATATCAAAGAATGAGCTCACATAAAGTTTCAGCTATTTAGTTTTGTAAACATGGTAATCTCCCAGGATCAATCACTTTGCTACATATTTCCTTGAAAAAGAAACACAACTTAGTGATTTCCATGCGAACCTTTTTGGGTAGAATAGACCATATAGCAATAGGAATTAAATTCTCTATTAATATATGGCAGTCATGAGACTTCAATCGTTTTAACTTTAGGTCCTTAAGTGATACAAGACTTTTAATGTTTGATGAATACCCCTCTGGAACCTTAACTCAAATAAAGAGTCTCACATAAAGCGTGTTTCTCATTTCTAGACAGAGTACATACTATTGACGGTAAAAAGGTCCACTTTCCTTCTTCACTAGAACCAAATCGGATCGTATTCCCAACTTCACCAAGTCAACTCTTGCATTGATGCCATCTTTCTTTTTTCCCACGATGTTTAATAATGTACTAATCACACTTTCACAAACATTTTTTTCAACATGCATAACATCAACAAAGTGTCTTACGTATAAAGATTTCCAGTACGGTAACTGAAAGAAAATTGACATCTTCTTCTAACATGCGGTTGGAATTTCTTTGGCAAAAGGTTTTCCAAATGTTGTTCTTATATGTTTAACCTCATCAAAGATTTCTTCTCCACTCTTCAAATAATTGAAAGATTTTTTCATTTTTCTGAGAGGATGATTTTTTGACAACCACCTACGATGCCCCATGAAAACAATTTTGTGACAATACTCTAGTCTTATATAATCTATTTTTTCCTCACATATTGGACATGCACATTGACCATTGATGCTGTAATCAGAAAGATTTTCATATGAAGGAAAGTCATTAATTGTTCCATACAACATTGCCTTCACCATTAAATTTTTATCTCTAAATCTGTCATATACTTCTATGACATTATCCCACAACAACTTCAAATCTTTAAAGAAACATGTACACATCAATGTCATTTCCAGGTTGTTTAGGACCAGAGATTAACAAAGAAAGCATCATATCACTACGCCAGAAATGAGCTTTTGAAGCGCTAACTTAGATAGCAGTTAGTAAAAAATGCTTTGTAATTATATATTTAGAGAGCGGTTCTCTATTAACCGCTCTCTAAAGTCACACATTAGATAGTGGTTAATAGAGAACCGCTCTCTAATGTCATTCTTGGAGAGCAGTTAATAAAGAACTGCTCTCTAATGTTATTAAAGTCATTTATAAATGAACACGCTCAACACATTTCTTCTTCATAGCTAACAAAGTTGGTCTCTTTCACTGTAAGTTTCTTCTCTGCTCTCATATGTTTTCTTCATCTTCTCTGTTAGTCTGCTCTCTTCGTCTTCTCTTGCTAACAAATTAGTTTTTTTGTCCATCTGTGAGTACTTTTCATTCTGTGTTAGTGTGCTCTCTTAGTCTTCTTTATGCTAACAAATTAATTTTTTTCACATCTGTATGTATTTCTTTATTCTCTTTTTCTTTCTTCTTCTCTATTAATGTTAAAAATTATCCTATTAATTTGTTCTCTTTTTTCTTTGCTTACTTGTGTTTCATTCATGCAGATGTGGACTGCTTGGTTAACACCAAATATATAAACTTAAGATTCAATTTTGATTTATGATAAAAATGAAGAAAACTCACAAAGAAATTAATTTCAAATTTCGTGATTTAAATTTATACTTTGGAGAGCAGTTCCACGCAGAACCGCTCTCTAATGTTACACCTATACTTTGGAGAGCAATTCCGCTTGGAACTGCTCTCTAATCTTAACATCTGATAGCAATTCTTTAACCGTTCTCTTAAATATAATACATCAGATAGCGCAAGATTTTAGAGCAGTTCTAAACGCTCTTTAATTCAAAATGGAACTGCTCTCAGATCTCCATTTTGGCGTAGTGTATATTTTTGCTTCATGCAAAGCCATGGAGGTAAGTTATACATTATTAAGATCACGGACCATGTACTATGGGTGCTACTTTACATGCCATAGGAATTCATTCCATTGGTTGCTAATGCAAAACATATATTCCTTGTTTCAGTTGCAAACTCTTCATAGTCGTCGTCAAATTTTTTCCACTGTGGAGAATCTGCTGGTTGCCTAAGCTTTCTATCTCGAATTCTGCATTCAGCATGCCAAGTCATCTACTTTGCATTTTCTGCACTGCGAAATAGACGTCTTAACCTGGGTATTAGTGGAAAATACCACACAACCTTCACAGGTGTTGATTCTTTCTTTAGGTATCGTGATACATTACACTTTGGACATTTCCTTAGTGATGCATACTCATTTCAGAACAAAAATGCAGTCATTAGGAGAAGCATGTATCTTTTCATGGGTCAATCCAATGGAAGCAAGTACTTGTTTAGCCTTATATGTTCTCTTTAGTAGCACATTATCCTCCAGTAGCATCTCATGTAATAAACTTAGTAAGTATGTGAAGCTCTTATCAGTCCATCCATTCGAGGCTTTTATGTTATAAAGCTTTAAAACAGAACTCAATCTTGTGAACTTTGTACATCCATTATACAATGGTGTTTCTGCATCATCTTTTAGCCTATCAAACACTTTGGACAATCTCTAAGATCTTCTTCAACAACATTTGGAATTTGTTCAGCATGATCCCTCTTATTTGTTCTAAATGTCTCTGAGTAATTGATACTTGATTCCATGTTAGTTGATGTACTTCCACCTTATATCTCACCGTCCTTTATCCAACAGGTATATTTTTCATCTATCCCATTGCACATTAGATGTTCTTCCAATTCTTCCACATTTACTTGTAATATATTCAAACAACACCAACAAGGATAGGGAATAAGGTTAACATCAATTGCATATCGCAAATCTAATGAACTCTTTGACTCCGTCTTTGTATTCTTCACTTAATCGATCAGCTACCATCCAACTACGATTACGATGAATATAAATTTTCATGTCTTATTAACTCCCACATGGTAGGGCCTATCCCATTTGAGAACAAACTTTTTCCCACCTTAATTAACAATTGCTACTTAAATATTGTATTTTTTACTTGACAAAATTTGGGCAGCATTTCACATTAGTCTCCTAGTACACACTTGAATATGAGATGATTTACCTCAATCAAGCATGCACCAAGAGACAATGAGAAATGCTTCAAACTCAAATTTTGCTAAGTATTAAATACAACAATATGAGAACCAAATGCTAACAAATAAATGAATAAGTTTGTTCACAAACTGTCCAACTTGGACAATTTGAGATTGAGAATAATGATTTATTAAAACATTATTTTCAATCTCAAACAGGAAACTATGGTTTCACTCAATTTTAGATTTCAAATCATACATTACAAAGTTTAATCACTAACAATAATTTTGCATTCATAACATTCTATAATACAATATCAATTTCATTCATACACAGAGGAAATCTATCTTGTTCAATACATAAACTTATTTCAATTCCCAAGACAACATATATAACAACATGTTCCTCCTTTCTATTTATATTAGAACAACAAGAAACACAACAGAATATGAGGCTTCATTTTAGAAAATCAATTTTCACAAACAATCAAATGCATTTTCACATTAATCACCTGCATTACAGTCAACCAGCGTTGCATTTTTACATTAATCTCTTGCATTATAACTAACCAGTGTCCTAATATCATGTTCAACAAATCCTAAAAAACCATTCCAACAATATTTCAGAGGTTAACAAACTAACGTTCAACCTTTCCAAATCAACTTTCACAAAATAAAAACTAATTTCATTCTCTTTGTTCATGCGACAGCAATGGTCAACATGCTAGTTATATTCAGTTCATACAAATTATAAACACAACAACATGCACTAACCTAGAATTAAGAAAGAAGTGCTAATTTGTCAGAGTTCAGTTGAAGCCAGAAATGGAGGACGGACGTTTGTCACTGTTCAATGTCAATAACACAGGTACGTTTCAGTGAACAGAGAAAATGAGAGAGTGCAAATGTCCAAAAATGGCCATAAAAAAAAGAAACAATTATGAATATACCTTAAAATTGCGATTGCGATGTCAAGTGTGCTTGTTCTTCTGCAAAAATTTCTCAAAGAACACTGAACAAAGACAATTTTAAAGTACAGACTTGGCGAGCAGGGATAACAAGATTAGGACTTAGGGTGTAACTGAAAAATACAACATTTGAGAGCAGTTAAGAAATAACCGCTCTCTAATCTACACCTTTTAGAGCAGTTCTACCCTAACCACTCTCTAATATATACTTCTGAGAGTGGTTATTTAACAACCGCTCTCCAAAGTACATATTAGATAGCGATTCCAATTGAACAACTCTCAGAAGTACATATTAGAGAGTGGTTAGACAGGAACCGCTCTAAGAAGTATATATTAGTGAGCGGTTAAGGTGGAACCGCTCGCTTAGTGTTTTATACAAAGTGGTTTTTGCTAACCACTATCTAAGTAGGCACTCCAAAAGCCAATTTCTGGCATTGTGAAATAAGTAATATTCGGTAGATCTGGTATGAATCACCATTCTAAGGTAAGGAGAGCTTACTTTAGCCTAAAATCTATGTTTTGAATGGTTTGATATGCTATTAAAGAAAGGTTTAAGTTAATTTTGTTAGATCTCTTTGATAAAAGCTGATTTAATACCTGAAAGTTATTTTTTTTTATGCTCTAACTGCTGATAACTAATTTAATAACACTGAGATTTGGCTAATTTATTATAAATTTGTCTCAGTTGAGCTGTTGAAATGATTTTAGCCGTGTTGCATCATGCTAAGATATATGTCTAGAGCCGAGTTACACATTTAGGTGGGTAGACGTGTAACGATAGAGAATGCTGAGTTGTGTTGTGCTATCTGGATCCAGATACTGGAATGGGTCACTCCCAGACCAACTTGGTTCCCTCTGGATTACTTATGCTGTGAAACTAGTTGGAAACCATTTTCATGCTGTGCATTAGATGGACTGGTAATGCATGGGGTTGTTGTTGTGATAAATATTTTGCTCTATATATACGATTTTATTTTATTTTTGTAAGCTCACCCTTACATTTCTGTCTATGTTGTTATGTACGTGTGTATTGCGATGATCGTATGGTGGTATGTGAGCAAATGTAGCAGATATTGCATCTACTTCACAGGCTGAAGGGCCAGTGGGAAAATGTTAGAAGCTGGAGTCGAGTAATTTTGCATTAAGGTCCTTTTTCCTTATGTTTTGAAACTTCATATAGAGCAAGCTATGTAGTATAATTTTGTGTATTTTGAGTATTATGAACTAAATGTAATATTATGTTGTTTTATTAGATATTTGTTGTAAGGAACTTTGTTTTATTTTGAATGAGAAGTGAATTTTATGCTTATATTCTGCAATATTTATCTATCTTAAATAAGTAAGTGGTGTAAAAATAATGTTCTTTGTTCCTTATAAAAAGGAGTCATGACATTCTGGTGGTATAACAGCATAGTCTAGGTAAACCTACAGGGTGAGGTTGTTAGACATTAGTTGTGTAAATTAGGCATGTGAGTCTTAGACATGAATCATATATCATAATTTCTAATCATTATGAGGGAACGAGCTTGATCACCTCAGTTCTCAAAAACAACAGATGTAGGAAATTTTGGTATATGATACTTAGGTGAGTCATGCTGCATAAATGATAGATTATTAAGCTAAGTTGTAAATAATTGTTGAGATAAGAATGTTTGCTATGCTATATGAATGTTGATATGATGTTATGCTAAGCACTAAATTGATTAAATTGCTATGATATACTTAATATGAATATATTACTGTAAGCTGAATCTATGAATATAGCTATGTAGTGGTATTGCTGAATGTGTTGAATGTTAGTAATTTAGGCTAGTTTTATTCTGTATATTAAAATGGCTAGACCGAGAAGGTCTGCTGCAAACCCTCCTTCTACGGATGTGAACTAAATGGCTCACACCATGGAGGCTATGGCAGCCACAGTGAAGCAAAGTCTAGAAGTGATACAACAGTAACATGCTGCAAATCAAGCTGCTGCTGCAGCACAGGCCGCAGCAGCCACTGCCTCAATTGTACCTCCTTCTGAATATCAGGGATTGTATGAGTTCAGGAAGAATGATCCTTCTTAGTTTACTGGAGTTGATGGGCTGGATGCGGCCGAGCAATGGATTAGATATATTTGTTTAAGAAACTTAGGGTTACCAAAGGGAGATCTAGGATGTGAATTGATAGTATCAACACTTGCTTTAAGTTTGATCAAGACTTTGACAGTTTGTGTTAGGTGTCCCATAGTAATTGAGGGACGAAGGTATAAAGTAAATCTTATTATATCCCGATGTCAGGATTAGATGTAATCCTGGGTATGAATTGGCTAACTACCAATCGTGTGCTGATTGATTGTGGCTAGAGGTATTTAATCTTTCCTGAGTAGCAAGGCTGTGTTGAATTGACCTCTACTCGTTAAGTAGAAACATCTTTGAGTGAAAGGGTCTCTTGTTATGTTCTTTTAGCCATTATGAATGTAGAGAATGCGCAGAATTTGCAGTCAATACAAGTTGTACAGGAATTCCTTGAGATTTTCCCAGAGGATACTCCTGGAATACCTCCACATAGAGTGTAACGCCTTATATTTCTTTCCTCTATATATGATAAATTTTTATAAAAATTTAAATGGTAAAGTAAATTTTCTTTCAAAAACTCTCTAATGAGAAAGAAACAATAAAATGATATAAGGTTCATAGAGTAAAATTTTATTAATTCATAAGTACTTTAGAAAAACAAAGATTCTAAAAATTTCATCAGCAACAAAAAGAAATAGTAATTTTACAACTGTTTTAAAATAATGCTATAGAATTGAAAATATCCATTACATAACTCAAAATAACTAAGTCCTATAGCAGTTCTCATCCATCCATGCACTGTGAACCTAGTACTACTTGTCCTGGTTTCCTGAAAATGTTGTGTAAAGGTGAGTCTTTACCCTACCACTTGTACATAACACATATTCATCATAAAACACATCTTATCACGATTAAAGAAAACATCTTGGTATTACATATCACAGTGTCATGTAAAGCAAGTTCTCATCTCATTACATAAACACATATTATATTCCACATATTCACAATTTCTTTTTCTTTTACCCACGCTTACTACGCCCTGTGGCCGCAGTTATCCGATGCCTTTATTCCGAGGTCTTACACATCTATGTAAATAGTCGCCGGATGGCCCAATGCAATATGGATACAACGGATACAACTCGGGAAATGAGTGTGTGGTCATGTGGTGCATTTGTACAGAATATTCCGTGCAGAACCCTGAATGTCACTCACCACTGATGAATTCATATTTTTACTAATATTTTAATGTAATTCTAACCCATTTGATAAGGAAAATATCTTAGAAAAGTAGAAAAACTTAGAAAAATAGAATGGTTGAAGGTTTTCTTTAAATACTTAGTTATTTTAGCATTTGTGAGATTTCTGCTTAGAAGTTAACAATTTAATCTTGTTTTTGTAGGAATAATCTGAGCAAGATTCATGGAAATGGAAGATCAATGGAAAGGAAGAGGAAAAGTAGCAATTCTAGACTCAAAACACAAGAATTATGGAATGCAAGCTGGGCGTGATCACTATTATCACTCAAAGTGATCACTCCAGAGCTTAAAGGAGAAGTGAAGTCTGGGCGTGGTCACTCTTACCAGCAAAAGTGAGTGTTCTAGAGAGTTATTCAGAAGAACAAGCTTTGCGTTAACACTATTGTCGATGAAAGTGAGTGTTCCAGAGAAGACAAAATTTCAGACATCTCTGCGTTACCACTCTTTCCAGTGAAACTGGATGTTCCAGAGAGGAGTGAATTAAGGCAAATTGCGCGTGGTCACTCTTGCTCTTGAAAGTGATCACGCGTAACCACTCGACCTCTTGCGTTGCAACTCTTACCAGCGAAAGTGATAGTTCCAGTTTCCAGAAACCTCATGAGCCTCTACTTGGCCACTCCTATCATCAAGAGTGATAATGCACAAAATCAAGATTTCTATAAATACATGTTTTAAGCCCAGAACACCAGGACTTTGGTTCATTTTTCATTTTTTTTTGTTAGATTCTTGTTGGGAGAGAGAGAGTGAGTGAGAGGAGTGGGGTCAAACCTCAAAGCTTCAAGAAGAGGGATTGGATTGGAGCTTGTGGCTATGGCTTTTCTGAGTTTTTTCTCTTCTTCTCCTTCTTTCTCTTTCTCAGTCACAATGTCTGTGTAATTCTCCATAGTTAGGAGTTTATAGAACTCGAATTGATGTATTAATTTGATTCTTGCTTTTGAAATTTGAGTTTTTGGATTAATTGAGTTGTTAATTCTGCACTTTATGTGATCTTTGAATGGAAATTCATTTGATTAATCCAAGAGGAACATTTGCCAATGGGAATTGGATTTGATTATCTAATTTAAATTAACAACCAGAATTAGGGGTTTCTTAGGGATAAGTACACTTAATGCTGCAATCTTACGGTTCTAAGTCTTAATGCAACATGAAATTGAACTTCACCTAAGGGATTAGGGGGGATTAGTGGATTGTTAGGGTCAATGAGTTAAGGGATTAACCTTTGACTAGTTAAATGTGAAACTGATTGTCAATTAGCCAATTGCTTGAATATTTAGAAGTATAATTGAATTAATATAGTCATTCTTGTGAAGTAAATTCCTAACTATCCTTCATTCATATCTCATCTCAACACAACTTTCATTCTCTATTTTACTGCAAGTTTAATTTTTCGTATTGTTCTAGTTTATTGCTTGTACATGTTACTACTCTTCCAAATTCGTATGACTCAAATAGTTTTTACTCTGTGAAGTGGTAATTGAATTCCTAATTCCCTGTGGAGATGATACTTGGATCTTAATTTTACTCATTACTTGCTGAAATTTCTAGTGCACTTGCTAGTGTTTAGAGAATTCCAACAACAACCACCTTGCATTTTCCCAAGATATCTCATATTGTCTCCATCTTCCACTCCTCCAGTGTATCTTTATAACTATTTACATCATATCCTTTTCCATCTCATACTCTTTTGAGTATATTCACATGTTCACATATGCCATTTCTCATGTTCACACATATTTTTCATTATATTTCCACATACTTTTCATCATATACATCAAACCATGGCATATTCACAATACACATCATTTTTACATGAACCACAATATGTTCAAATATGAAGCATCCATCTCTTTGTATATTTCATATCACAAAATCATATCAACCATCCTCAATATACCTTATCATGCACTATTTGAACATAATAACACATTTTCACCATGTATTCATCATAAAATCACATAAACACCCAATTATTCTCACTTTTCACCTATTATTTTTCATAAAACAAGGATTATTTCACATATAATCACATATATGACAAGATCTATGAGAATACAAGTAATAAACATAACAAAATGATAAAGTATAGCTCCCTTACCTCAAAACAGAGTTTTTACAAAGATTTAACTGAAGATTTAACTCTAGAACGGAGTTTTTCCTAAGAACACTATGAACATCTATAAGAAAAAGAAGAAGAGAAACGAACAGTAAATCTAACTTCAAACTTAGAGAAACTTACTTGAAATCCTTTAGAATGGATGTAGAATCACAGATTTAAAGAGAAATCTAAGTTTAGGAGGGTTTAGTGTGAGAGAAAATGGTAAGATATAGCCTTTGAACCTTTGAGAACCTTAGATAGGAGTGAAGAAATGAAAATTTTGTGTGAAACCCTTTTTTTATAGAAAATTTTAGAAATTTACTATTCATCACTAGAATTATTGTTCATAATCAGAAATACTATTCACCATTTTACTATTCACACCAGAAATACTGTGCACATGTTTTGTACACATACGTGACATCACTAGTAATGTCAACATGACTCACTGATGATGTCATAATTTTTTTTTAAAAATTTTAAATATAAATTACATCCAAATCTATTCCAATTATACTAAACCTCATTTTATTTAAATCAAGGTGTAGGATATTACATAGAGAGCTGGAGTTTGGTATAGATTTCATTCCTAGAGCTGAGCCAGTCTCTATAGCAGCTTATAGAATGGCATCGAAAGAGTTAATGGAGCTTAAGGAGTAGATTGAGGATCTAATGCAGAAACAGTGGATTAGGCCAAGTGTATTGCCTTGGGGAGCACCAGTTTTCTTGGTGAAAAAGAAGAACGAAAGTTTTCTATATCATAGTACTTAATTGGTGTATTTCAATACTAGCAAGTATACTAGGTAATTGTAGCAAGTTATAAAATGTGGAAATCACATTGAGTCCCAAGTATCATCCTCTAGGATCTTATTTTTAATCACCAATTCACAAGATAATAACCATTTGCACCAAACAATTCATTGAATAGATTTCAATATGAAAGAAAGTAAATTTTCAAAATTAAAGAAATGAGAAATTGTTAAAAATAGAATGTTAATTTATACTATTTGAATGAATTATGAATGAAGGAAAGTTAGAAATTTATTTCACTTGAATATCAATATCAATTCAGTTCTGCCTCTGAACATTCAAGCAATTGATTGATTGACAATCGGTTTCTCTTTACAATAACCAAAGATTGATTCCTCAATTCATTGGTCCTAATATTCAACCAAATCTCCCTAATTCCTTAGGCCAAATTTAGTTCAATATTGCATTACGAATTAGAACCAAAAGATTGCAAAACTAGGACCACTTATCCCTAAGAAAATCAATAGTTTTATGAATTAATTCAGATCCAAGCAATAAACCCAATTTCCATTAGTAAAGGTTACTTTTTGATTAATCAATTAAACTTATATTCAAAGATCAAGTAAACACAGAATTAATCCCTCAATCAAATCAAACACTCAAAGTTCAGATTCAAAACGAAATCAATATATCAATTCTAGATCCATAAATTCCTAACAAAAAGAGTTAGAAACACATTATAATGAAATGGAGAGAAGAAAGAAGAAAAGAAGATAAAAAACAGAGAGTCATCTCCATTACTTTGTCTTCTCCCAGATTCCTCTAGCAAAGAAGAACAAAAGTCGCTCTTATCTTCTCCCTCTGACTTCCCTTGGAAGTTAAAATGGTTACAACTGAATACCAAAACTAAAAAAATGAAAAAAAGCTTCTTTTCTAAGTTTCTAATTCCTATTTATAGAGTTCTTCTAATTCTTCAACTTAACCCTTGAAATTCTGAAAATTAGTTATCCCCAGGTGTTCTGGAATCTTCTAAAAGTGATACAAAAGCTCCAAACGTCCAGAATTGGCAAGAAAAAGAAGTTATAAAAATTGCAGAGTTTTGCACCAAAATGCAAAATGGCTAGAGTGAAGGCACGCAGTTGCACGCCTTGGCTGCAAGTGATCTGCATTGCACGCGCTCTTGCACGCCAAATGTCACGACCCCTTTTTATAAGGGACCGAGAACATTGTTTCTACACCACATACTTATTTAAAATAGGTAAATAAACAGAGATTATGAGTATAAAAATTCATTTTTCATTCAAAGTAAAAAAATGAAGTTCTTTACAACAAATATCCAACAGATCAACATAATATTACATTTAGTTTATAATATTCAAAATACCAAAAAATTATAATACGTGACTCCCTCAACATGAGGTCTCATATATAAAGAAAAAGGACTTTGATGCATTATTACTCAACTCCAGCTTCTAACTTTTCTTCACTGGCCCCTCAGCCTGTGAAGTAGATGCAACACCTGCTACATCTGCTCACGTACCACCGTACGATCATCGCAGTACACACGCACACAACGACATAGAAAGAAATGCAAGGGTGAGCTTACCAACCATAAAATAAAATTATATATATATAGAGGAAAATATTTTTCACAGCAATAACCCCATGCATTTCCAGCCCATCTAATGCACAGCATGAAAACGGCTTCCAACTGGTTTCACAGCCTAAGTAATCCAGAAGGAACCGAGCCGGTCCGGAGCGACCCATTCCGTATCTGGATCCAGACAAAGACAAAGACAAAGAAATTTCAAGATGAACTTACCGTTACATGTCTACCCACCTAAACATGTAACTCGGCTCTATAATGATGCAAAACATATATCTCAAAGATGATGCACGCCACCAAAATTATTTTAACAGCTCAACTACGGCAAGTTTATAATAGATTAGCCAAAATCTCAGCATTTTAAACTAATTAACAACGATTCTGACTTAGAAAATAGCTTTTATTCAATAGATCTAACAAAATCATATCAAAATATCTTGAAATAGCATATTAATCCGTTCAAAACATAGTTCATAGGTTAAAGTAAACTCCCCTTACCTCAGAAAGATGATTCACACTAGATCTACCGAATATTACTTGATTATAACAAAATTCACCGAAGATTCAGCTTTAGAACGGAGTTTCTCCTAAGAACACCATGAATTTCTATAAGAAAGAGAAGGAGAAGAGAAACGAACGGTAAATCTAGCTTCAAACTTAAAGAAACTTACTTCCAATCCTTCAGAATAGATGTAGAATTTCAGATCTGGCGAGAAATCTAAGTTTAGGAAGGTTTAGTATGAGAGAAATGGTGGTTTACGGCCTTAGAACCTTTGAGAACCTTGGATAGAGGTGAAGAAATGAAAATTTCGTATGAAACCCCCTTTTTATAGAAATTTTCGAAATTTACTGTTCACGACGGAATTTACTGTTCACTGCCGGAAACACTGTTCACCGCCTTACTGTTCACCCCGGAAAATACTGTTCAGGGTACTATTCACGCCGGCAAACACTGTACACGCGTACTGTACACGCACTGTACGCGTATGTGACGTCACCGATGACGTCAGCAGTCACTGTACATACGCGGTTGGTACTGTTCATACACGGTTTGTACGCGGTTTGCACTGTTCATACGCGGTTTGCACTGTTCACACGCGGTTTGCACTGTTCATACGCGGTTTGCACTGTTCACACGGTATTGTTCATTTTTTTTTTTTTTTAAATAATTTCAACTCCATCTAAATATATTCCAATACCAAATAATCCTTCAATTAACATTGAACAAGTATAAAATATTATAGATTACTCAATAATAAATTAGAAGCCTGACAATTCTCCCCCGAAAATAAATTTTCGTCCTCGAAAATTTCATTCCCCAGAGAAAAGATGAGGATACAACTCTCTCATTCTTTCTTCTAACTCCCATGTGGCATCACCAGTTATTTGGTCCCAAACAACCTTTACTAACCGAATAGACTTACCTCTAAGTTTCTTAACTCTAGTTTCCTCGATATGAGTAGCTGGGACCTCCACAGACAAGTCATCTCGTAACTCCACAACATCAGGCTCAATTACATGAGACAAATCTGGAACATACTTCTTTAGCTGCGACACATGGAAAACATTATGTATTCCAGACAACTGAGGTGGTAACGCTAATTCATAGGCTACTGGTCCTCGACGATGTAATATTTGATACGGTCCTATGAACTTAGGTGTTAACTTCTTGGCTCTTAAGGCTCGCCCCACACCTGTAGTGCGTGATACTCTTAAGAATACATGATCACCAACCTCAAATTCTAGGGATCTTCTGCGTCGGTCAGGTCCAACCATCAAATGTTCAACTTTCTCCTTAGTTTCTTGCAGCATTTCAGGTCCAACCATCAAATGTACTCCATCTTGGAACCAACAGATAGGGGTTCTACACCTTCTACCATACAGAGCTTCAAATGGTGCCATATCTATACTCGAATGATAGCTATTATTATAAGTGAATTCTACCAAAGGAAGCATATCCTCCCAATTACTCCTCTGCTCTACAATGCAAGTCCCCAATAAGTCTTCTAAGGTCTGAATAGTACGCTCAGATTGACCATCTGTTTGCGGATGGTATGCAGAACTCAACCTCAACTGTGTGCCCATAGATTCTTGGAAACTCTGCCAAAACTGGGAAGTGAACCGAGGATCCCTATCAGAGATAATACTAGAAGGTACTCCATACAACCCGACAATCTCTCTAATGTACAATTCTCGCTAATTTCTCCAAGCTAAAGGTCATGTTAATTGGCAAGAAATGTGCACTCTTGGTTAGCCTATCAACTATGACCCACACTGCATCATGATTCCTAACTGTTCTAGGTAGATGGGACACAAAGTCCATAGTCACATGGTCCCACTTCCACTCTGGAATTTCCATCGTTTGTAACTCTCCTGGAGGGCTTTGGTGCTCCGCTTTTGCCTTTTGACAAGTCAAGCGGGCTTTAACAAACTCAGCTATCTCTCGCTTCATGCCTGGCCACCAAAACATCTGCTTTAAATCTTGATACATCTTGGTAACACTAGGATGAATGTTGAGACTACCCTTATGTCCTTCTTCTAGAATTGCTCTCTTTAATTCAGTATCTCTAGGGACACAAACTCGACCTTGACATCTGAGAATACCATTAACACCTTTACTGAAACCCTTTGTCTTATCTCGTCCCTAAGAGAAATACAATCCGACATAACATTGGATCCCACAATTGTTTATCTTTAATTTCCTGTAAGAAATTATTAGTCACCACAATTCGGCTACAACTAATCTTTTCGGGTGATAAGTCCACATGTATGTTCAGGTCTCGGAATTGTTCTACCAAAAGGGTTTCACTGACTCTTAGGGAGAATGCCTGAACCACATTCCTACTTAATGCATCGGCCACCACGTTAGCTTTTCCTGGATGGTATTGGAGCTGAAAATCATAATCCTTAAGGAATTCCACCCAACGTCTCTGCCTCATATTTAACTCTCGCTGATCAAATAAATACTTCGACTCTTATGATCACTATATACATCGAACCGAGCTCCATAAAGATAGTGTCACCACACCTTCGAGCAAAGACTACAGCAGCCTAACTCAAGGTCATGAATCGGGTAATTTCACTCATGAGTTCGCAATTGACGAGATGCATAAGCTACCACTCTCTTATCTTGCATCAACACACATCCCAATCCCCGATGAGAAGCATCACAAGACACCTCAAACGGTCGACTAGTATCGGGAGAATCAACACCGCGAAGAAGTTAGTCTCTGTTTTAACTCATTAAAGCTTTGCTCACATTCCTCGATCCACACAAAGGGTTGATCACGGCGAGTTAACCGTGTTAATGGTGCAGCTATCTTCGCGAATCCCTCTATAAATCTCCGGTAGTAACCTGCTAGGCCCACAAAACTACGAATCTCTCGAGGCTGTCTTCGCCTTTCCCACCGCAACATCGCTTCAACTTTGGAAGGATCAACTGCAATTCCTTTAGCTGAAATAACATGACCAAGGAACTTCACTTCCTCTAACCAAAACTCACACTTAGACAGTTTAGCATACAACTGTTTTTCCCTTAAAACATTAAGTACAGTCCTCAAATGCTCTTCATGTTCCTCTGACGAACTAGAATAAATTAAAATATCATCAATAAAGACTACCACAAATCGATCCAGGAAAGGTCTAAAGATCCGATTCATGTAGTCCATAAACACAGCTGGAGCATTTGTAACTCCAAAAGGCATCACTATATACTCATAATGACCATATCTAGTGCGAAAAGCAGTCTTAGGAATATCTTCATCCTTCACTCGGATCTGATGGTACCCAGACTTCAAATCAATCTTAGAGAATACCTTAGCACCTCTCAGCTGGTCCATCAAATCATCGATTCGTGGCAATGGGTACTTGTTCTTAATTGTCAACTTATTCAACCTACGATAATCCACACATAATCTAGAACTTCCGTCCTTCTTTTTCACCAAGAGAACTGGGGTTCCCCAAGGCGATACACTTGGTCTAATCATCTGTTTACGCATTAGATCCTCGATCTGCTCCTTAAGCTCAATTAACTCTTTTGGCGCCATTCTATACGGTACTACAGACACTGGCTCAGCTCCAGGAATCAAATCTATAGCAAACTCTACCTCTCTACGTGGAGGTATTCCAGGAATATCCTCTGGAAAAATCTCAGGGAATTCTCGTACTACTGGTATTGACTGAAGGCTTTGCTCCACTTCTGCATTCATAACTCCCAACAAAACAAAACAAGATACTCTCTCACCTAAGGATGTTTCTACTTGGCGAGTAGAAATCAATTCTACACAATCTTGCTGCTCAGGAAAGATTAAACACCTCCGGCCACAATCAATTAGCACACGATTGGCAGTTAGCCAATCCATACCCAGGATTACATCTAACCCTGACATCGGGATACAAATAAGATTTACTTTGTATCTTCGTCCCTCAATTGCTATGGGACACCTAACACAAACCGTCGAAGTCTTAATTGAACTTAAAGTAGGTGTCGATACTACTAAGTCACATCTTAGATCGCCCACCGGTAATCCTAAGTTTCTCACACAATTGTCCGTAATAAAAGAGTGTGTGGCTCCAGAATCAAACAACACAGAGAGAAGTACTTGCCACAGCCTCCATGGCGTGAGCCATTTGGTTCACGTCAACAGGAGGAGGAGGGTTTGCAACAGATTTTCTCGGTCTAGCCATCCTAATATATAGACTAGCTTAGATTACTAATGTTTAACACATTCAAGAATACCACCACATAGCTATATTCACATATTCAGCTTACAGTAATATATTCATATTTAGTATGTCATAACAATTTAATCAATTTAGCACTGAGCACAACGTCATATCAGCATTTCAAACAACATAGCAAACACATTTATCTAAGCAATCATGTACAATCTTAGCTTAACAACCTATTATTCACGTAGCATGAATCGCCTATAGCTCACCCAGTATCATATACCAAAATTTTCCTACATCTGTCGTGTCTGGGAACTGAGGTGATCAAGCTCGTTCCCTCACAACTTGATGAATAGAAATTATGATATATGATTCACAGCTAAAACTTATATGTCTAATATGCACAACTGACGCCTAACAACCTCACCCCGTAGGTTTACCTAGACCATGCTCTGATACCACTAAAATGTCACGACCCCTTTTTATAAGGGACCGAGAACATTGTTTCTACACCACATACTTATTTAAAATAGGTAAATAAACAGAGATTATGAGTATAAAAATTCATTTTTCATTCAAAGTAAAAAAATGAAGTTCTTTACAACAAATATCCAACAGATCAACATAATATTACATTTAGTTTATAATATTCAAAATACCAAAAAATTATAATACGTGACTCCCTCGACATGAGGTCTCATATATAAAGAAAAAGGACTTTGATGCATTATTACTCAACTCCAGCTTCTAACTTTTCTTCACTGGCCCCTCAGCCTGTGAAGTAGATGCAACACCTGCTACATCTGCTCACGTACCACCGTACGATCATCGCAGTACACACGCACACAACGACATAGAAAGAAATGCAAGGGTGAGCTTACCAACCATAAAATAAAATTATATATATATAGAGCAAAATATTTTTCACAGGAATAACCCCATGCATTTCCAGCCCATCTAATGCACAGCATGAAAACGGCTTCCAACTGGTTTCACAGCCTAAGTAATCCAGAAGGAACCGAGCCGGTCCGGGAGTGACCCATTCCGTATCTGGATCCAGACAAAGACAAAGACAAGCAACTCAGCATGAACTTACCGTTACATGTCTACCCACCTAAACATGTAACTCGGCTCTATAATGATGCAAAACATATATCTCAGCATGATGCACGCCACCAAAATTATTTTAACAGCTCAACTACGGCAAGTTTATAATAGATCAGCCAAAATCTCAATATTTTAAACTAATTAACAACGATTCTGACTTAGAAAATAGCTTTTATTCAATAGATCTAACAAAATCATATCAAAATATCTTGAAATAGCATATTAAACCGTTCAAAACATAGTTCATAGGTTAAAGTAAACTCCCCTTACCTCAGAAAGATGATTCACACTAGATCTACCGAATATTACTTGATTATAACAAAATTCACCGAAGATTCAGCTTTAGAACGGAGTTTCTCCTAAGAACACCATGAATTTCTATAAGAAAGAGAAGGAGAAGAGAAACGAACGGTAAATCTAGCTTCAAACTTAAAGAAACTTACTTCCAATCCTTCAGAATAGATGTAGAATTTCAGATCTGGCGAGAAATCTAAGTTTAGGAAGGTTTAGTATGAGAGAAATGGTGGTTTACGGCCTTAGAACCTTTGAGAACCTTGGATAGAGGTGAAGAAATGAAAATTTCGTATGAAACCCCCTTTTTATAGAAAATTTTCGAAATTTACTGTTCACGACGGAATTTACTGTTCACTGCCGGAAACACTGTTCACCGCCTTACTGTTCACGCCGGAAAATACTGTTCAGGGTACTATTCACGCCAAGAACATCGTACACGCGTACTGTACACGCACTGTACGCGTATGTGACGTCACCGATGACGTCAGCAGTCACTGTACATACGCGGTTGGTACTGTTCATACACGGTTTGTACGCGGTTTGCACTGTTCATACGCGGTTTGCACTGTTCACACGCGGTTTGCACTGTTCATACGCTGGTTTTTGCAATCGTTCACACTCTGATCGTTCACTTTTTTTTTTTTTTTTTTTAAATAATTTCAACTCCATCTAAATATATTCCAATACCAAATAATCCTTCAATTAACATTGAACAAGTATAAAATATTATAGATTACTCAATAATAAATTAGAAGCCTGACACCAAAGCTTCAGATGATGTGAGTTTCAATGCACAGCACTTCAGTGAACGCTTCTTCCATATGCTCAGCTCTGCGTTGCTACGCCATCTGTTATGAGTTGCAACTCTCTGTTGCGCGCCAAAGCTTCAGGTAATGTGCGTTTCAACACGATGAGAGTTATCCAATTACAGTTGCTGGAGTGTTAACACGTATCACTCAGAGTAGCCACGCAGACCCAATGCTGTATTTTCTTCTTTCCACGTTCAAACGCTAATCAGTTGGAGTTGTAACGCCCAGCTCTTAGGATTTCTTCAAGCTTGATTCTTTGACTTTTCTTCTTTAATTTCAGCTTTTAATCCTTCTTTTAAGCACTTTCAACAATTTTCCATCTTTTGCATGAACTCATACAAAAATCTAAACAAATTTTAATATATCAACAAAACCACAATTTATACTAATTATTTTATTTTTGTGATCTTTTCAAGTTATTTTTAGAACTATTTTCCTACTTATTAACCAAAAACTATGCTAAAAAACATGGCAAAATATGGATTTATCACCAACCCAAACTTAGAATTTTGCTTGTCCTCAAGTAAATCAAATCAAACAAAAGAGAAAGAGATTAATCCAATTGACAAGAATTCAATCATCAAACTGATTTTTCAATATTTCTAATACCTAATTCTGTATCTTTCTGATTTATCATCCAATCAAGTTATTCATCCATTAATCAACATGATCATTACACTGTTTTAACCACTTAATCAACAAAACATGCCATTTGAATTATGTATTCAACAAAGTTTCGTATGGGCAAAATTGAAAAATATATTCACAGCTCACAAGTAATGTTTCCCTCTTCACTCAGTAGTGTTTAGGCTTAATGTTTACTCTCAAAATCATCATTTTTACTACACTATGCCATAGGCTTGCATAAATTCTCAATCTCCTCTAAAAAAAATGTAACAAATCACATATCAAGAGGACTTTTCAAGTGTAATTGAGGTTAAAGGATAGGTAGGTGTTCAAAGAATTTGGAAACAATACAAGTTATACCAAACAGAAAAGATGTAATTCAAGTAGATGATATTCATAACTTTAGCATGAGATTGCATTCTTTTTTCTTCCATTCAATTTCTGCATAGCATTTTCTGATATTTCAAGTGCTTTTTATTTTCTAAATTTTCTGTATGAATTTCTTTTCTGATTTTTACTTTTCCTATTTCTTCTTTTCAATACTTTTCTTTTTCATTCAATCATTCCTTTCAAATGACTAATACTTTGCTGTTACCCACCCCAAACTTAAAACTTTGCTTGTCCTCAAGCAATGTCACACAATATCACAACATGCCACCCCAAACTTAATTCTGACAACCATCTTTGGTTAAACTTAAATTGCCTCTTTCTTATTTGGAAATGTGTCATGGTTTTTCAGTAGGGCTTGGATTGAAGTTTACCAATAAAAAGAAAAACAGGTTAAAGGCTCAAAAGGGTGAACTAGGATTTTTAGCATAATGGAGGTTTATTTAGTCTCTAAGCATACACAAGGAAGGGCTCCATCATACATGTGACTGTAACATATTATAAATTTAATCAAGAACAATACAAGTTCTAGAGGTGCAGCAAAATATGTGATCCATTTCACACATTAAGAAATATTATGCATGAGGCTCAAGTCTCACCAAAGAATTAAAGTGAAAATATTAACAATCAATTTCATAATCTACTTTTTCAGAATTGAATGCACAGAATGGCAAGACTACCTCATTTTAAAAATGATAAGTGTGACAATTATGTGAGAATAGGAAAAACAACTTAAAAGAATTTGAAATTCAGAATTCACAGAATCTCACTATATTCAATTATTTCAAAAGGTGCAGTTCAATGATTCATTTTCAATTATTTTTTCTTCAGGAAGTGTTTTCAGCATAAAATCATGAAGTAGAGGTATAGAATTTCACCCCCCTTCTGTGAAACTTGTGCAAGTGTGCAGTCCAAGTATGAGTGCTGTGTGCAAATGTGAAGTGTTTTGCATAAACAAAATTCAAATCATTAGCAGTTTAAAGGAATTGTATGAAATGAATACTACAGAAAATTAAAGTAATTAACAAAAACATGCATTACAACTGAAAAGCATTTAAAATGTTCTCAGCATTCAAAAGTGCTCACTAAATTATACAAAATATAAATTGTTCTGAGCACTAAAACTTTTACAATTGTAAAATAAAGCAAACTAACTCTTAATCTATGCTTCTTCATCTTCTTATTCTTCTGAACTGATTTCATCTTCTTCCTCTTCTTCTTCATCATTTTCTTCATTTTCTCTTGGAGGAGTGTGCATACCAGGAGTGAACAATGGTAGATTGTTGAATGTAGTGGCCCTTAGACATGGCAGATTTTGAACTTCAGACTCATATAGTTGCTCCTTTGTCATTCCTAGCTTCTTTCCTATGTTCATCATCATAGTTTCCATCAAAAGAAGTCCAGATTTATGACTTTCAAGGAGAGCATCTTGCCTTGTAGCCAAAGATTCATGCCTGTCCAGAATTTTCTGCAGTTGAGATTTCATTTTCAGAGGAGATTCCTTTTTGAATTTAGTTGGAAGAGGTGAGACAGCAGTGACAGAAATGTTGGTGTATATTTCCTTGATCATAGCAGCTGTTATAGGAGGAGTGGCCTTAAGTTGTTCTCTGAAATCTGCAAAATCCACTCTAGCATCCTTACACAGCAAAGCCGACAGTCCTGGAAAGGCTAAAGAATCAACCTTTGATTTTAAAATTGTCTTAATGCTGCTGTTAATCACCTTCCCAACATCCACAAAGAAGTCATCCACTATTGCAAAGATTAATTCTGCTCTCTTGATGGCAATAGTGGAGCTGTGAATTACAGGCATAAAGGAACTCAAAATAAAAATGCTCCACACTTTTGTGAAGGGAAGCAGATTTCTGGTTGAGATATTCTTGGGTGTGGAGATGTTTTTGGCCTCATCTCTTGCTTTCATTTCCCAAGTTGTCCCTAGTTTACCTATTCTGTGTAGGATTTCTGTGTAATCCTTGTCCTGCTTATTCAGAAAGTTATGAAAATCTTGCTGTTCTTCTTCACTTTCAGCTGTGAACTATAGTACTCTATTGATGTTCTCAGCTGAGAAATTGATCACCTTACCTCTAACAAAAGTGTGATTGGGAGGTAAATGTTCTCCCTTAGTCCTCAAAGCATTTGCATAGACTTCTTGTGTCAGCTCTTTGAATCCCTTACCAGCAACTGAGACAAATAATTCCCATCCTCTCTTCTTAATTTGGTCAGAAAATTATGGGTGTTCATCTTCCTCTAGTTTGAAATTTCTGTCATGAACTATTTTCCTTTTCGGAATATTAGCCTTGAAGTAGTTTTCTTGTGGAATGCCTCTGAATCTAGGATCATGGTCAGGGATTGTTCTTGAAGAAGGACCTTCTGAAAATCTGCCTCTTTTTGTCCTTGAAGTTCCCCTTGGTATGCTTGCCATTTTTCAATATCTGGAATTGGAGTGCAAAACTGATACAGACTTACTCGACAGTGATAATGTAGTGGAATGAAGTCTCAAGTTCAGTTCAAAAGAAGCAGAAAATTTTTTATTTTTGATGAATGTTGCTGGGCAGCTAGGGTTTTTCACAGTGCGCTTTATTTTTGATGAATGCAGTTGCTTCTGTGTAAGGCGCTCAGAGCGCCAAGGCGTCATGTGAGTAGAGTGAAGACGTGCAACTGCTCCTCCTCAGCTCTTCACTCAAGGCTTCTGCGTTTTGGCTCTATCCATTTAGCGTGTCAATGCGCAACTTTGCGATGAAACTTCAGCTGTTCAGAGTGGAAACGCACAACTCTCTGCTTCAGATTCTTCTTTATTAGTTTGCGCGTGTTGGCTTCAAGCGTTTAAAGTCTCAACGCACAAATCATAAGGTCCCTGCGTTGTTACTCTGCTCACTTGAAGTCTCAACTCCCATGATTGTTCCCTTCATATCAGCTTAAGAACTACAATTTTTCTGCAATTTAAGTTCACCATCTAATTTTTCCCTAAATCACAGCAAACAACCAATAAATTTTCACTACACTTCCTTATCAAATTTCAAAAATTTTAATTTCTACCTAATTCAACAAAATATACTACTATGACTCAAGATTAACTAGAAATTCAACATCTAAACATCAAATAATAAGAGTTCAGGTTTTAGAAACGTGAGTTGCCTCTCACAAGCACTCTTTTAACGTCACTAGCTTGACGTTTGATTTTCTCATTCAAGAGAAACCACTTTAATGCATGAAATTTCTTTTGAGAATGCCTCTCCATGATAAATTTTCAACCTTTCACCATTAACTTTTAACTCTCTTCCTGTATTAGGATCTACCACCAAGACTACACTATGAGGTGATACTTCTTTAATGAGGAAGGGTCCAGACCATCTTGATCTGAGTTTTCCTGGAAATAATTTCAGTCTTGAATTGAACAGTAACACTTGTTGTCCAGATTTGAGTTCCCTTTTTAAGATGAATTTATCATGAATCCTTTTGGTTTTCTCCTTGTATATCTTGGCATTTTCATAGGCTTACTGTTTGAATTCTTCCAATTCATGTAACTGCAGAATCCTCTTTTCTCTAGCCTTTGCGAAATCAAAATTTAGCCACTTTGTAGCCCAATAAGCCTTATGTTCTAATGCAACAGGTAAGTGACATGTCTTTCCATAGACTAATTGATAAGGTGACATACCAATTGGAGTCTTAAAAGCTGTTTTATATGCCCATAAACAGTCATCTAGCTTTTTGGACCAGTCCTTTCTTGATTGATTCACCACCTTCTCTAAGATTTGTTTAATTTCTCGATTTGAAACTTCCACTTGTCCACTTGTCTGTGGATGATAAGGTGTAGCAATCTTGTGTCTCACTCCATATTTTGCTAAGACTGAATCAAGATATTTGTTACAAAAATGAGTACCTCCATCACTTAGTAAGAATCTAGGTACTCCAAACCTAGTGAATATATTTCTTTTGATGAAAGATATCACCACTTTAGCATCATTGAACCTTGTTGGGATGGCTTCCACCCATTTAGGCACATAGTCTACTGCTACAAGTATATATTAATGAGAAAAGGACGTGGGAAATGGTCCCATGAAATCAATTCCCCAAACATCAAACATCTCCACTTCTAAAATATTGTTCAAGGGCAGTTCATGCTTCCTAAAGATATTGCCTGTCCTTTGACACTTGTCACAGCTTTCAATATAATTCTTGGCATCTTTAAACAATGTTGGCCAGAAAAATCCTGCTTGCAAGACTTTTGCAGCAGTCCTTGAGCTACCGTGGTGACCTCTATATTTTGAGTTATGAAAATGCCAAAGAATTTCAGCTTGTTCTCCTTATGGTATACATCTTCTCAGTAGACCATCTACCCTTATTTTGAACAAATAAGGGTCTTCCCATACATAAAATTTGCTGTATGCAGAAATTTCTTTCTTTGTTGCCAATTAAATTTTGCTGGAATCAGCTGAGTGGCCTTAAAATTTACTAAATCAGCAAACCAAGGTGATTCTTCCACCACAAATAATTTCTCATCTGGAAATTCTTCATTGATGTCCAAAGAATTAGAGTTCAAACTGTCCAATGGTAGTCTAGACAAATGATCAGCTACTCCATTTTCCTTGCCCTTTTTATCTCTAATTTCCAGCTCAAACTCTTGCAGCAGCAGAATCCATCTCAGCAATCTTGGCTTGGCATCCTGCTTTGAGAACAAATATTTAAGTGCAGAATGGTCAGTATATACTATTACTTTTAATCCTATCAAGTATGATATGAATTTATCAAAGGCAAACACAATGGCAAGGAGTTCCTTTTCAGTAGTTGTATAAAATTCACTTGTGCAGAATTTAAGACTTTGCTGGAATAATAGATCACATGCAATTTCTTGTCTTTTCTTTGCCCTAGAACAGCTCCTACTGCACTATCACTAGCATCACACATTAATTCAAATGGTAAATTCCAATCAGGTTTGGCTAGAATAGGTGCAGAAATGAGTTTCTCTTTTAAAACAGAAAATGCATGCAGACATGATTCATCAAACACAAATTTAATTTCCTTGACAAGTAAATCACTAAGAGGTTTTGCTATTTTTGAAAAGTCTTTTATAAACCTCCTATAAAAACCTACATGGCCTAAGAAACTCCTAATTCCTTTAACATTAATTGGTGGAGGTAGTTTACTAATGACTTCAATTTTGGCTTGGTCCACCTCAATTCCTTTTTCAGAAATTCTATGGCCAAGGACTATTCCCTCTTGGACCATAAAATGACACTTTTCCCAATTCAGCACTAGGTTTGTATCTTGACATCTCTGTAAAACAATGGACAAATTAGATAGACAATCATCAAAAGAATTGCCAAATACAGAAAAATCATCATGAAGACCTCAATGGTCTTTTCTAGTAAATCTGAAAAAATGGACAGCATGCACCTTTGGAATGTGGCTGGAGCATTGCATAATCCAAATGGCATACTTCTATATGCCAATACTCCAAATAGACATGTGAAGGCAGTCTTCTCTTGATCTATAGGGTTCACTGCTATTTCATTATAGCCTGAATATCCATCAAGGAAGCAATAAAATGCATGTCTAGCCAATCATTCTAACATTTGATCAGCAAATGGTAATGGAAAATGATCCTTCCTTGTTGCATCATTAAGCTTTCTATAATCAATGCACATGCGCCAGCCCGTGACAGTTCTAGTGGGTATTAATTCATTCTTTTCATTTGCCACTACAGTTATTCCTCCTTTCTTAGAAACAACTTGAACTGGGCTGACCCATTGACTATCCAAAATTGGGTAGATTATCCCTGCATCCAATAGCCTTATTACCTCTTTTCTAAACACTTCCTTCATGGATGGATTCAACCTTCTTTGTGGCTGTACTACTGGCTTGTAGTTGTCCTCAAACAGAATTCTATGTCTGCAAAAGGATGGGTTAATACCTTTCAAATCTAAGATGTGCCATCCAATTGCAGATTTGTGATTCCTTAAATTTCTTAATAGCTTTTCTTCTTCACTCCCTTGAGATTATTGCTTATAATCACTGGATATTGATGTCTTTGATCTAGAAAAGAGTATCTCAAGTGAGACAGTAATTGTCTCAGCTCAAGTTTCTCCACTTCCTCTTCTTCCTCTTCTTTTTTTTTTTAGCTCCTCTCTTGCTGAATTTTCGGATAAAGGGATAATAAGCAATGTTTCAAGTTGCTGCACATATTCCATGAATTTTTCTTCTCTTTTTACATTAGCTTGTGAATTCCCTGCAACTATAATTTCCCTTAACATAGAAAATTCATCAACATTATCAATTAATTGAGGAAATGAAATAGATTCTAAAATATCAACTCTCATGCAAGTGCTATCATCATTAGGATGTCTGAGTGCTTCAAAAACATTAAAGGTAACCTTTTCATCCTGCACTCTAAGCATTAATTCCCTTTTTTGCACATCAATCAAAGCTCTCCCTGTAGCTAAGAAAGGTCTGCCCAATATTAAAGGAATATCGGCATCCACCTCCATATCTAAAATGACAAAATCTGCAGGGAAAATAAACTTGTCAATTTTTACTAATAAATCCTCTACAATACCATATGGATAAGTAAATGATTTGTCCATAAGTTGTAGAGTGATGCTTGTGGCTTGACTTCCTCTATTCCACGTCTTTTCAATATGGCAAGAGGCATAAGGTTGATGCTTGCCCCAAGATCATACAAAGCTTTTCCTATTGTGCAACTTCCAATAGAGCATGGAATGCTGAATGAGCCTGGATCTTTTCATTTTTGAGGCAGCTTTCTCTGCAAAATAGTACTACATTCCTCAGTAAAAGGGACTGTCTTGTCATTTTCTAACTTTCTCTTCTTGGACAACAACTCCTTCATGAATTTTGCATATGAAGACATTTGTTCTAATGCTTCAGCAAATGGTATATTAATTTGGAGCTTCTTGAAGACGTCTAGAAATCTCTCATACTGCCTTTCTTGCTTAGGATTAGTGACTCTTTGTGGATAAGGCAATTGCTTGTATTTCTCTTCATCTAGAGGCTTGTTTGAGTCTTCTAAAATTTGCCTCTTTGTTCTTCTCACACTTTTAGGGAAGGTATCTATTTCTGAATTTTCTCTTTTTAATAGGGTGAAGTTCCCTTCCTCTAGTTCAGATTTAATCTTCTCCTCTTCCTTGGTTTTCTCTCTCTTCTCGACTGGTTTTGGACTACCCACAACAGCTCCACTTCTAGTCATCACAGCTTGGCATTGTTCTTTTGGATTTATAACTGTATTGCTAGGAAATCTCCCATTTTCTCTGCTGGACAGTTGCTCAGCTAACTGTCCAATCTGTGTTTTCAACTTCTTCATGGAAGATTCTTGATTCTTGAAGCTTGTTTGTGTTACTTTCATGAATTGTAGCATGGTTTCTTCTATTTCGTTAAGCCTTTCATTGAGTGGTTTAGAAAACTTCTGATTTTTTTGAAGTTGGTTGGCTGGATTCCCTTGGAATAAGGTTGTTGAGCTGCTAGTCCTACATTTAAAAATGGAACAGCAGAGTTCGAATTTTTTCAATTAGAATTTTGGTTATTCCAGCTATGTTGCTGCTGGTTTCTATTGTTAAAGAATTGAAAACCAGGAGGAAATGAAGATTGTTGTCTCTGAAAATTCCCCATATAATTGACTTGTTCTTGAGATTCAGAATTATTTCCATCACAAGCTCCGTTTACATGATTCCCTCCAATAAAATCACACACAAGTGGAGTATTTTGGGTTGGTGTAGCTTGTAAGTTGCTGATTTGTTGGGTGAGTGCAGCTATTTGCTCAGAAAACAATTGATTTTGCAGCTGATTTTGAGTAAAAAAAGTCTCAAGAAGTTTTGACTCATAGACATTACTCCTTGTTGATTGTCTCAAACTACAACTTTGATGCATGGAGGAGGCCATCATATCTATAATTCCTTGAGCTTCTTCTAGTGATTTGATGTTCAAAGAACCTCCTGCAGCTGCATCTATGATAGTTCTAGTTGCTGGATTCATCCCATTATAGAAAGTTTCAAGTTGCATTCATTCCGGTATAATGTTTCTTCCTCTCGCTGCATCGCTCCTATGACTCATATAATGTTTCTTCCTCTCGCTGCATGAAGGATGTGATCTCTCCTCTTTGCTTTGTAGCCTTAGAAGGTGGAAAATATTTAGAGAAAAATTTATTGACTAGATCTGTCCAAGTAGTTATGCTCCCTTGTGGTTAAGCTTGGAGCCAACATTTTGCCGTGTCCCTCAAGGAAAATGGAAACAATCTTAATCTGATTGCATCTTCGCTAACTCCATTGATCCTTATAGTATCACATAACTGCAGAAAATTAGAAATATGCAAGTTAGGATCATCTGAAATTAAACCAGAAAATTGATCTTGTTGAACTAAGTGAAGTAAGGTAGGTTTAATCTCAAAATGGTTGGCTTGAATGGTTGGTCTGACAATAGAAGAGCTGTATCCATGCATATTAAATACTCCATAGTCTCCTAAAGTCCTTTGTCTATGTGGTTCAGCCATCTTTGCTTTTAAATTTACAAACGAAGTTGGAGAATTGACTTGTTTTTCTGCTGAGTTTGATGAAGAAGGTGTAAACTACGAATTCTGGTTCTTTTTAGCTGAGTTCTCTACTCTCAAGTCATTCCTTATCCTTCTCAAAGTTCTGTCTATGTCCGGATCAAATACAAGAACAAATTTGCCTTTATTCTTCCCACGCATATAACACAAGGAAAACTAAACACAAACACTAAATACTTGAGCTTTGATTAGAACACAGAGCAATGAAGTGCAGAGAATCTACAATCAAAATATTCTTCAAGAGCTAAAAGAGATAACCTTTGTTTATTTAAAAACAGAACAGCAATGCAGTATTCAAAAATTAAAATTACAACAACAAATATATGTAAAATCACTACCAAAACTTAATATAAATTGAACTATCACACAAAACTGAATTAAAAATAGAAAATAAATGGTACAATCTAGCTATCCTCTAGTTACTAATTATGATAAAAACTAAGATCCCCGGCAACGGCGCCAAAAACTTGATACACATTTTCTATATCATAGTACTTAATTGGTGTATTTCAATACTAGCAAGTGTACTAGGTAATTATAACAAGTTATAAAATGTGGAAATCAGATTGAGTCCCAAGTATCATCCTCTAGGATCTTATTTTTAATCACCAATTCACAAGATAATAACCATTTGTACCAAACAATTCATTGAATAGATTTCAATATGAAATAAAGTAAATTTTCAGAATTAAAGAAATGAGAAATTGTTAAAAACATAATGTTAATTTGAACTATTTGAATGAATTATGAATGAAGGTAAGTTAGGAATTTATTTCACTTAAATATCAATATCAATTCAGTTCTACCTCTGAACATTCAAGCAATTGATTGATTGACAATCGGTTTCTCTTTACAATAACCAAAGATTGATTCCTCAATTCATTGGTCCTAATATTCAACCAAATCTCCCTAATTCCTTAGGCCAATTTTAGTTCAATATTGCATTACAAATTAGAACCAAAAGATTGCAAAACTTGGACCACTTATCCCTAAGAAAATCAATAGTTTTGTGAATTAATTCAAATCCAAGCAATAAACCCAATTTCCATTAGTGAAGGTTACTTTTTGATTAATCAATTAAACTTCTATTCAAAGGTCAAGTAAACACAGAATTAATCCCTCAATCAAATCAAACATTCAAAGTTCAGAGTCAAAACGAAATCAATATATCAATTCTAGATCCATAAATCCCTAACAAAAAGAGTTAGAAACACATTACAATGAAATGGAGAGAAGAAAGAAGAAAAGAAGATAAAAAGCAGAGAGCCATCTCCATTACTTTGTCTTCTCCCAGATTCCTCTAGCAAAGAAGAACAAAAGTCGCTCCTATCTTCTCCCTCTGACTTCCCTTGGAAGTTAAAACGGTTACAACTGAATACCAAAACTAAAAAAATGACAAAAAGCTTCTTTTCTAAGTTTCTAATTCCTATTTATAGAGTTCCTCTAATTCTTCAACTTAACCCTTGAAATTCTGAAAGTTAGTTATCCCCAAGTGTTCTGGAATCTTCTAAAAGTGATACAAAAGCTCCAAACGTCCAGAATTGGCAAGAAAAAGAAGTTATAAAAATTGCAGAGTTTTGCGCCAAAACGCAAAATGGCTAGAGTGAAGGCACGTGGTTGCACGCCTTGGCTGCAAGTGATCTGCATTGCAACGCGCTCTTGGGCGCCAAAGCTTCAGATGATGTGAGTTTCAATGCACAGCACTTCAGTGAACACTTCTTCCATATGCTTAGCTCTGCGTTGTTACGCCATCTGTTATGAGTTGTAACTCTCTGTTGCGCGCCAAAGCTCCAGGTAATGTGCGTTTCAACACAATGACAGTTATCCAGTTACAGTTGCTGGAGTGTTAACACGTATCACTCAGAGTAGCCACGCAGACCCAATGCTGTATTTTCTTCTTTCCACGTTCAAACGCTAATCAGTTGGAGTTGTAACGCCCAGCTCTTAGGATTTCTTCAAGCTTGATTCTTTGACTTTTCTTCTTTAATTTCAGCTTTTAATCCTTCCTTTAAGAACTTTCAACAATTTTCCATCTTTTGCATGAACTCCAACAAAAATCTAAACAATTTTTAATATTTCAACCAAACCACAATTTATACTAGTTATTTTATTTTTGTGATCTTTTTAAGTTATTTTTAGAACTATTTTCCTAATTATTAACCAAAAACTATGCTAAAAACATGGCAAAATATGGTTTTATCAAAAGTTCTAGATTATGTGGTGATTATCGAAAGCTGAATAAGTTAACAATCAAGAATAAGTACTCGTTGCCATGGATTGATGATTTGATAGACCAATTAAGAGGCGCTAAAGTATTCTCTAAGATTGATTTGAGGTTTGGGTACCATAAGATCTGAGTAAAGGATGAAGATATCCTAAAGACAACATTTTCGCACTAGATATGGTCATTATGAGTATATAGTGAGGCCTTTTGGAGTCACTAATGCCCTGACAATGTTTATGGACTACATGAACCAAATCTTTAGACCTTTTCTGGATCGGTTTGTGGTAGTCTTCATTGATGATATTTTGGTTTGTTCTAGCTCTCCAGAGGAACATGTAAAGCATTTGAGGACCGTATTAGGTATTTTGAAGGAGAAACAATTGTATGCTAAATTTTTGAAGTGTGAGTTTTTGCTAGAGGAAGTGAAGTTCCTTGGTCATGTTATTTCAGCAAAGGGAATTATAGTTGATCCTTCCAAAGTTTAAGCAGTGTTGCAGTGGGAAAGGCTGAAGACAGCCACATAGATTTGTAGTTTTGTGGGTGTCACATAATTTAGAGAACTAACTAGCAAGTGTACTAGTTAGTTGTAGCAAGTAATAAAATTTAGAAATCAATGTGAGTCCCAAGTATTGTCCCAGGGAATAGGTCTATCAATTAGCACTTCACAAATCAATAACTAGTTGAGCCAAATGAATTTGAAGTGTTTTGAATTATTTAACAAACAAAAGCAATAAAGTGCAAAAATCTAAAAAATACAGCAAAAATAGAAATACAAATTTTGTATTAAAATGCTATATGAAAAATAGTTAGGAATCACTTTACCAGATTTTCTATTGTAATGTAATAATGTTCTGGACTCTTAAGAATTCTAATTGATTGATAATCAATTTCACTTCTTTAACCAAAGGACAATTCCTTGCCTCATTGATCCTAATATGTAATTAAACCTCCCTAATTCCTTAGGTGAAATTCAACCAAATATTGCATTAAGTTCTGAAAATTATAGGATTACTAGATTATGATACTTATTCCTAAGATCTCAATAACCTAGGCACATAATTGAGATATGAGAAATAAACTCAATTTCCATTGATAAATATTCCTCTAAATTCAATTGAATGAAGGATTAGTTCATAAATGCATTAAGAACAGAATCACATACTCAATTCAATTAAAACCTCAAGGTCCAGATCTAAAATTACATCACAATATAAAATCTGGATCCATGGATGCCTAACAAAAAGAAAACAAAACATGTTCCTAACAGAAAAAGAAAGAGAAAGAGTAGACTAAGAGCAGCTGTAAAATTTCTTCATAAATCCAATCCCCAGCCTGATTCCTCAAGGTCCAAAGCTTGGAAGTTGCCCCCAATCTCCCTCTCTAACTCTCCTAAAGTGTAAAAATGAAAAGAAAACAAAAAATGGCAAAAGAATCCCAATTCTGAACTCATAACTTCGATTTATAATGTTTTCTTGCCTTTTCCACTTCCACACTTTAATCTCTAAGGATTATAGCATGAAAGGTCTTCTAGAAGCTTCTATAACTAAATTAGGAACTCCAATTGTCCAAAGTTGACACTTAGAAGTGATATTTAAAATTATGTTACTTTTACATAGACACTTTAAGTGGTTGAAGTGTCTACGTGCAAGTGTCTTTTATGGGAAAAGCCTCATGAGTAGCTACGCTCAGTGCCTGGAGTGGCTACGCACTTACTTCGTAGGTACTCTGAGAACTTGAAGTGGACTATTGAAAAGCTGATAAGTATCTACTTCAAAGTGTTCTCGCTGCAGCGAGTGGATTCTCATTATAGCGAGAGGGCTCTGGGAGGAAAGGGCAAAACTATCACCTTCTCGTTGTAGCGAGAGAGGTTTCGCTGTGGCGAAGAGTGACAAAACCGAGTGCATTTTGGCTACAGTCTCGCTATAGCGAGATTTTATAGAAACTAAAATGCAATTTCATATGTAATTTTCGCTATGGCGACAGATGGCTTCGCTGCAGCGAGAGTGTTGCGATCTGAGGGGTTTTAAAAGGGGGTTTAGGGATTTGAGATTCATTTCTCAAATTGCCTCTCAAATCTCGTCTGGTTCCCTTGACCCAAAGCTCTCTTCTACCGATAAATTGGCTCCAAAGCCGTTCGGGAGCTTGATTGAAGGTTGAATCCCTTCGGGAACGCTTGGAGGCCGAAATCTGTGTGGAGAATACTTCCGTTGTCAAATCTGAGTGTGGAACGTCAATCCAAGGTAAGACGGACTCTAACCTACTCTTTTTATGTGTAATTGATTGAATATGGAGTTGTGGCTAAGTTAGAAGGTAGAAAACGTGTAGAGAATGAAAGTTGATTGTGAAATGTGATTAGGGCCATGTGCAGTGACATGTGAATATTGTATGTGAGGACGAGAGAATATGTATTGGATGGAAATTATGGTGTACGGTGACGTGTAAACGAATGTAGGCTATGTGTCATGTGCTGTGAAATTAATGTGGGCCTAGTGCCTGTAAAGAGGCGTGTAACGTCGGTATAATATTTTGTAAATGGGGTGGGTAATGCTAATATAATATGTTGTGAATTATAGAATTAAAATGTACTGTGAGATAATGCTGATTGTGATTATACTTGTTTTAATGTATTTTAAATGATTCAGAGGTAAGACTTTATGGTTGATTGCTACGTTTTGGTAGTGTAGGGTACTCACCCTTACGTTCATTTTTTTGGTAATCAAGATGATCAACACCAGACTCGGTGAAGGGCAGATGGAACTGCTATAGTACTTAGAACAATATTTTAAAATTTGTTGTATTTGATTAAGTCTTGTAGTGGTTATTGGATAATGAACTTGTAACCTTTTACTTTATTTTGAAATATTGATGGAACCACGTACTGAAGTGGTATTTAAAAGTGAAAATTTATTATCCAGAATTTGTGAAAAATTATTTTTTTAAAATTAAAACAATTTTGGTATCAGAGCAGTTTATCCAACTGGACTGGGGTATCAGGCTGAGACGTCCAAGGTTAAGTGCTGATTATTTTGTTTGCCTAAATTATAAATGTATTGGTTGATCTGATATGCTGAGATGTGACTGGTGATTTGTGATTAGCTTAGCTTAAGCATGTCTTGTAGAGGTAGAAGATCTAGAAGTACTGATGATCCCATGGAGCACATAGCTCAAATGCTGGAAGCTCTAGTACACAATCAAGGTGGAGAGCCAGTTGAATATCGAGGATTGTCCTTCACTAGGCAATCCTCCAAAGTTTGAGGGAGGGTTCATTCCCAAAGGAGCCCCAAGGTGGGTGCTGATGTAGAGAAAGTCTTTAATGCTATGGGGTGTTATGAGGAGCACAAGGTGGCCTATGCCACTTACTTGTTGTGTGGTGAAGCAAAAGACTGGTGGAGGTTTGTGTCACGACCCCTTTTTATAAGGGACCGAGAACATTGTTTCTACACCACATACTTATTTAAAATAGGTAAATAGCAGAGAATATAAGTATAAAAAAAAATTCACTTCTCATTCAAAGTAAAAATGAAGTTCCTTACAACAAATATACAACAGATCAACATAATATTACATTTAGTTTATAATATTCAAAATACCAAAAAAAAATTATAATATGTGACTCCCTCGACATGAGGTCTCATATATAAAGAAAAAGGACTCTGATGCATTATTACTCAACTCCAGCTTCTAACTTTTCTTCACTGGCCCCTCAGCCTGTGAAGTAGATGCAACACCTGCTACATCTGCTCACGTACCACCGTACGATCATCGCAGTACACACGCACACAACGACATAGAAAGAAATGCAAGGGTGAGCTTACCAAACATAAAATAAAATTATATATATATAGAGCAAAATATTTCTCACAGCAATAACCCCATGCATTTCCAGCCCATCTAATGCACAGCATGAAAACGGTTTCCAACTGGTTTCACAGCCTAATTAATCCAGAAGGAACCGAGCCGGTCCGGGAGCGACCCATTCCGGTATCTGGATCCAGACAGCACAGCACAGCAGCTCAGCATGAACTTACCGTTACATGTCTACCCACCTAAACATGTAACTCGGCTCTATAATGATGCACAACATATATCTCAGCATGAGGCACGCCACCAAAATTATTTTAACAGCTCAACTACGGCAAGTTTATAATAGATCAGCCAAAATCTCAGCATTTTAAAACTAATTACAACAGTTACAGCTTAGAAAATAGCTTTTATTCAATATATCTAACAAAATCATATCAAAATATCTTGAAATAGCATATTAAACCGTTCAAAACATAGTTCATAGGTTAAAGTAAACTCCCCTTACCTCAGAAAGATGATTCACACTAGATCTACCGAATATTACTTGATTATAACAAAAATTCACCGAAGATTCAGCTTTAGAACGGAGTTTCTCTTCCAATACTTCAGAATAGATGTAGAATCTCAGATCTGGCGAGAAATCTAAGTTTAGGAAGGTTTAGTATGAGAGAAATGGTGGTTTTCGGCCTTAGAACCTTTGAAAACCTTGGATAGAGGTGAAGAAATGAAAATTTCGTGTGAAGCCCCCTTTTTATAGAAAATTTTCGAAATTTACTGTTCACGCCGAAATTTACTGTTCACCGCCGGAAAACACTGTTCACCGCCTTACTGTTCATGCGGGAAATACTGTTCAGGCACTATTCATGCGGAAAACACTGTACACGCACTGTACATACGCGGTTATCACTGTTCATACGCGGTTTGTACTGTACACTGTAACGTCACCGATGACGTCAGCTGTCACTGTACATACGCGGTTTGTACTGTTCATACACGGTTTGTACGCGGTTTGCACTGTTCATTGCACTGTTCATACGCGGTTGCACTGTTCATTGTACTGTTCATTACACTGTTCATACGGTACTGTTCACTTTTTTTTTTTTTTTTTTTATAATAATTTCAAACTCCATCTAAATATATTCCAATATCAAATAATCCTTCAATTAACATTGAACAAGTATAAAATATTATAGATTACTCAATAATAAATTAGAAGCCTGACAATTCTCCCCCCGAAAATAAATTTTCGTCCTCGAAAATTTCATTCCCCAAAGAAAAGATGAGGGTACAACTCTCTCATTCTTTCTTCTAACTCCCATGTGGCATCACCAGTTATTTGGTCCCAAACAACCTTTACTAACCGAATAGACTTACCTCTAAGTTTCTTAACTCTAGTTTCCTCGATACGAGCAGCTGGGACCTCCACAGACAAGTCATCTCGTAACTCCACAACATCAGGCTCAATTACATGAGACAAATCTGGAACATACTTCTTTAATCGCGACACATGGAAAACATTATGTATTCCAGACAACTGAGGTGGTAACGCTAATTCATAGGCTACTGGTCCTCGACGATGTAATATCTGATACGGTCCTATGAACTTAGGTGTTAACTTCTTTGCTCTTAAGGCTCGCCCCACACCTGTAGTGCGTGATACTCTTAAGAATACATGATCACCAACCTCAAATTCTAGGGATCTTCTGCGTCGGTCAGCATAAGATTTCTGTCGACTTTGGGTAGCTCTTAGCTTTTCTCTAATAAGTTCAACTTTCTCCTTAGTTTCTTGCAGCATTTCAGGTCCAACCATCAAATGTACTCCATCTTGGAACCAACAGATAGGGGTTCTACACCTTCTACCATACAGAGCTTCAAATGGTGCCATATCTATACTCGAATGATAGCTATTATTATAAGTGAATTCTACCAAAGGAAGCATATCCTCCCAATTACTCCTCTGCTCTACAATGCAAGTCCGCAATAAGTCTTCTAAGGTCTGAATAGTACGCTCAGATTGACCATCTGTTTGCGGATGGTATGCAGAACTCAACCTCAACTGTGTGCCCATAGATTCTTGGAAACTCTGCCAAAACTGGGAAGTGAACCGAGGATCCCTATCAGAGATAATACTAGAAGGTACTCCATGCAACCTGACAATCTCTCGAATGTACAATTCTGCTAATTTTTTCCAAGCTAAAGGTCATGTTAATTGGCAAGAAATGTGCACTCTTGGTTAGCCTATCAACTATGACCCACACTGCATCATGATTCCTAACTGTTCTAGGTAGATGGGACACAAAGTCCATAGTCACATGGTCCCACTTCCACTCTGGAATTTCCATCGTTTGTAACTCTCCTGGAGGGCTTTGGTGCTCCGCTTTTGCCTTTTGACAAGTCAAGCAGGCTTTAACAAACTCAGCTATCTCTCGCTTCATGTCTGGCCACCAAAACATCTGCTTTAAATCTTGATACATCTTGGTAACACCAGGATGAATGTTGAGACTACCCTTATGTCCTTCTTCTAGAATTGCTCTCTTTAATTCAGTATCTCTAGGGACACAAACTCGACCTTGACATCTGAGAATACCATCAACACCTTTACTGAAACCCTTTGTCTTATCTCGTCCCTAAGAGAAATACAATCCGACATAACATTGGATCCCACAATTGTTTATCTTTAATTTCCTGTAAGAAATTATTAGTCACCACAATTCGGCTACAACTAATCTTTTCGGGTGATAAGTCCACATGTATGTTCAGGTCTCGGAATTGTTCTACCAAAAGGGTTTCACTGACTCTTAGGGAGAATGCCTGAACCACATTCCTACTTAATGCATCGGCCACCACGTTAGCTTTTCCTGGATGGTATTGGAGCTGAAAATCATAATCCTTAAGGAATTCCACCCAACGTCTCTGTCTCATATTTAACTCTCGCTGATCAAATAAATACTTCAGACTCTTATGATCACTATATACATCGAACTGAGCTCCATAAAGATAGTGTCGCCACACCTTCAGAGCAAAGACTACAGCAGCCTAACTCAAGGTCATGAATCGGGTAATTTCGCTCATGAGTTCGTAATTGACGAGATGCATAAGCTACCACTCTCTTATCTTGCATCAACACACATCCCAATCCCCGATGAGAAGCATCACAAGACACCTCAAACGGTCGACTAGTATCGGGGAGAATCAACACCGGCGAAGAAGTTAGTCTCTGTTTTAACTCATTAAAGCTTTGCTCACATTCCTCGATCCACACAAAGGGTTGATCACGGCGAGTTAACCGTGTTAATGGTGCAGCTATCTTCGCGAATCTCTCTATAAATCTCCGGTAGTAACCTGCTAGGCCCACAAAACTACGAATCTCTCGAGGCTGTCTTCGGCCTTTCCCACCGCAACACCGCTTCAACTTTGGAAGGATCAACTGCAATTCCTTTAGCTGAAATAACATGACCAAGGAACTTCACTTCCTCTAGCCAAAACTCACACTTAGACAGTTTAGCATACAACTGTTTTTCCCTTAAAACATTAAGTACAGTTCTCAAATGCTCTTCATGTTCCTCTCGACGAACTAGAATAAATTAAAATATCATCAATAAAGACTACCACAAATCGATCCAGAAAAGGTCTAAAGATCCGATTCATGTAGTCCATAAACACAAATTGGAGCATTTGTAACTCCAAAAGGCATCACTATATACTCATAATGACCATATCTAGTGCGAAAAGCAGTCTTAGGAATATCTTCATCCTTCACTCGGATCTCGATGGTACCCGGACTTCAAATCAATTTTAGAGAATACCTTAGCACCTCTCACTGGTCCATCAAATCATCGATTCGCGGCAATGGGTACTTGTTCTTAATTGTCAACTTATTCAACTTGCGATAATCCACACATAATCTAGAACTTCCGTCTTTCTTTTTCACCAAGAGAATCGGGCTCCCCAAGGCGATACACTTGGTCTAATCATCTGTTTACGCATTAGATCCTCGATCTGCTCCTTAAGCTCAATTAACTCTTTTGGCGCCATTCTATACGGTACTACAGACACTGGCTCAGCTCCAGGAATCAAATCTATAGCAAACTCTACCTCTCTACGTGGAGATATTCCAGGAATATCCTCTGGAAAAATCTCATGTAATTCTCGTACTATCGGTATTGATTGAAGGCTTTGCTCCACTTCTGCATTCATAACTCCCAACAAAACAAAACAAGATACTCCCTCACCTAAGGATGTTTCTACTTGGCGAGTAGAAATCAATTCTACACAATCTTGCTGCTCAGGAAAGATTAAACACCTCCGGCCACAATCAATTAGCACACGATTGGCAGTTAGCCAATCCATACCCAAGATTACATCTAACCCTGACATCGGGATACAAATAAGATTTACTTTGTATCTTCGTCCCTCAATTGCTATGGGACACCTAACACAAACCGTCGAAGTCTTAATTGAACTTAAAGTAGGTGTCGATACTACTAAGTCACATCCTAGATCGCCCACCGTAATCCTAAGTTTCTCACACAATTGTCCGCAATAAAAGAGTGTGTGGCTCCGTAATCAAATAATACGTAAAGAAAAGTACCGCCACTACCGCTGTTCCTTGAACAAGATCTCGTTGCACAGGCTGCCTCTGATGCAGAAGTAGTGAATACACGTCCCTCTGCTCTCGATCTGGTTGTTGTTGGAGCCCTAGTTACTTTAGGCCTAATAGCGTGCAAGGCGCTAGCAGAAGACGAAACTGCCCTACTAGGCGTAGGACAGTCCCTTGCAAGGTGCCCCTGGCTGGCGGCACGAGAAGCAAACTCTTACATCGATCTGTGGGCAGCTCGAGATAGTGTGGTCCACCACACCTAAAACATCCGACAATCTGCGCACCGAGACTCTAGGAGAAGAAGAAATTGCTCCCCTAGGCTGAAATGTAGAAGTAGCAGTCCCTACCGGCACCGGGCCGATGCCGCCGATCCTCTTGATCGATATGATCGAGACTCGCCGTTGGCGTAGCGACCGACCGTAGGGACCCTTCTTAGTGCCCTTACCTCCATTACCATAATCTGCTAGCAGCCTCTACTAGATGGAGCCTTCCCAACTCCACCAACATCCTCTCGCATTAAGACTCTCTATAATGGTGGCTTGATCCACCAAGTCAGCAAACTCCGTGATCCCGAGTGGGATCAAAATCCTCTTTATGTCGGCTTCTCGGCCGTCCGAAAACCTCGACATCTCCACTCCTCTGAAGTCGGGTGAGAATAAAATCTGTAGAGCCGCTCAAACTGTATTGCATACTCATAGACCGATGAGTTTCCTTGCACCAAGTTTAGAAACTCTCGTTCTTTGGCGGCACGAACATGAGAAGGGAAAAACTTTCCCAGAAACTACTTCTAAATACAGCCCAAGTAATGACTTCACCTCGGGCCTCTAGCATAGTACGAGCTCCGTGCCACCACATCTCTCGCATCCCCTATCGGCATATACGTAGCATATATCACCTTTCTCTCCTCGGCGCAACCCATGGTTAGGAAGATCTTCTCAATCTCCCTGATCCAGAGTTCAGCAGCAGCTGGTCCATCCACTCCTGTGAATTGAGGAGGAGCATTCTTTCTGAACTCTGACAACCCATGGTATTCAGGAAGAGGTGCAAACTGAGGCGATGGCCTGCTGCTGCCCGTGCCGGCAGCGGCTTGATTTGCAGCTTGTCGTCGCTGAATCATATCTAGACTCGCCTAACGCTGGCTGCCATGGCCTCCATGGCATGAGCCATTTGGTTCACATCAGCAGGAGGAGGATTTGCAGCAGATCTTCTTGGTCTAGCCATCCTAATATATAAACTAGCTTAAATTACTAACGTTTAACATATTCAGCAATATCACCACATAGCTATATTCACAGATTCAGCTTACAGTGATATATTCATATTTAGTATATCATAAAAATTTAATCAATTTAGTACTCAGCATAACAACATATCAACATTCACATAGCATAGCAAACACATTCATTTCAGCAATCATTTACAGCTTAGCTTAACAGTCTCTTATTCACACAGTACAACTCACCTATAGCTCACCCAAGTATCATATACCAAGTTTCCTACATCAATCATGTCTGAGAATCGAGGTGATCAAGCTCGTTCCCTCACAACTTGATGAATAGAAATCATGATATATGATTCACAGCTAAAACTCACATGTTTAATATGCACAACTGACGCCTAACAACCTCACCCCGTAGGTTTACCTAGACCATGCTCTGATACCACTAAAAATGTCACGACCCCTTTTTATAAGGGACCGAGAACATTGTTTCTACACCACATACTTATTTAAAATAGGTAAATAGCAGAGAATATAAGTATAAAAAAAAATTCACTTCTCATTCAAAGTAAAAATGAAGTTCCTTACAACAAATATACAACAGATCAACATAATATTACATTTAGTTTATAATATTCAAAATACCAAAAAAAAATTATAATATGTGACTCCCTCGACATGAGGTCTCATATATAAAGAAAAAGGACTCTGATGCATTATTACTCAACTCCAGCTTCTAACTTTTCTTCACTGGCCCTCACTGTGAAGTAGATGCAACACCTGCTACATCTGCTCACGTACCACCGTACGATCATCGCAGTACACACGCACACAACGACATAGAAAGAAATGCAAGGGTGAGCTTACCAAACATAAAATAAAATTATATATATATAGAGCAAAATATTTCTCACAGCAATAACCCCATGCATTTCCAGCCCATCTAATGCACAGCATGAAAACGGTTTCCAACTGGTTTCACAGCCTAATTAATCCGTAAGGAACCGAGCGGTCCGGAGCGACCCATTCCGGTATCTGGATCCAGACAAAGACAAAGACAAGGCTCAAGATGAACTTACCGTTACATGTCTACCCACCTAAACATGTAACTCGGCTCTATAATGATGCACAACATATATCTCAAAGATGAGGCACGCCACCAAAATTATTTTAACAGCTCAACTACGGCAAGTTTATAATAGATCAGCCAAAATCTCAGCATTTTAAAACTAATTACAACAGTTACAGCTTAGAAAATAGCTTTTATTCAATATATCTAACAAAATCATATCAAAATATCTTGAAATAGCATATTAAACCGTTCAAAACATAGTTCATAGGTTAAAGTAAACTCCCCTTACCTCAGAAAGATGATTCACACTAGATCTACCGAATATTACTTGATTATAACAAAAATTCACCGAAGATTCAGCTTTAGAACGGAGTTTCTCTTCCAATACTTCAGAATAGATGTAGAATCTCAGATCTTGCGAGAAATCTAAGTTTAGGAAGGTTTAGTATGAGAGAAATGGTGGTTTTCGGCCTTAGAACCTTTGAAAACCTTGGATAGAGGTGAAGAAATGAAAATTTCGTGTGAAGCCCCCTTTTTATAGAAAATTTTCGAAATTTACTGTTCACGCCGAAATTTACTGTTCACCGCCGGAAAACACTGTTCACCGCCTTACTGTTCATGCGGAAAATACTGTTCAGGGCACTATTCATGCCAGAAAACACTGTACACGCACTGTACATACGCGGTTATCACTGTTCATACGCGGTTTGTACTGTACACTGTAACGTCACCGATGACGTCAGCTGTCACTGTACATACGCGGTTTGTACTGTTCATACACGGTTTGTACGCGGTTTGCACTGTTCATTGCACTGTTCATACGCGGTTGCACTGTTCATTGTACTGTACATACGCGGTTGCACTGTTCATTGCACTGTTCATACGCGGTTGCACTGTTCATTGCACTGTTCATTACACTGTTCATACGGTACTGTTCACTTTTTTTTTTTTTTTTATAATAATTTCAAACTCCATCTAAATATATTCCAATATCAAATAATCCTTCAATTAACATTGAACAAGTATAAAATATTATAGATTACTCAATAATAAATTAGAAGCCTGACAGTTTGTCGGTCAGACTCTACCGCAAGAAGGTGGCTACATCTAGTGGGAGACCTTCAAGGCAATCTTCCTAGGGAATTACTTTCCCCGGGACCTAAAAAAGCAGAAGGCTAGAGAGTACCTTGAGCTGAAGCAAGAAAATATGACTGTGTGGGAATATGCTGTAAAAATTTAAAAATTGATGAAGTAATGGCCTCATTACCAACACAGGGATGGAGAGGAAAATTTGTGTTCTCAGTTTGAGAATAGATTGAGGTCAGACATTCGAGCTGCAGTTAGTGTGTTTCAACTGACAGACTTGCCCACTCTGGTGAGCAAGAGTAGGATTTTTGAAGCTAACACAAAAGGAAAGACAGTGGACACTAGGGGAGCTGTGACATGGCTTTATCAAACACTTATCAAATGCACAAGGTTTTCGCAATTATTTGTAGAATAATGTCAACCAAGGTCGAATTCTCGAGGACACATTTTTATCTAATTCTTCTTTGCCGAATTGTTAAAATGAAACAAAAGATTGGGGAATTTTGAAAGTTTAGGAATAATCTGATCAAACGCTTAAAATTCTAGAATAAAAGAGAAATCAAATGAGAATTAATTGATCCACAAGTCATAGGTTCATGCAAACAACATCCTTCCTTACTGTTCATGCCGGAAAATACTGTTCAGGGCACTATTCATGCCGGAAAACACTGTACACGCACTGTACATACGCGGTTATCACTGTTCATACGCGGTTTGTACTGTACACTGTGACGTCACCGATGACGTCAGCTGTCACTGTACATACGCGGTTTGTACTGTTCATACACGGTTTGTACGCGGTTTGCACTGTTCATTGTACTGTTCATACGCGGTTGCACTGTTCATTGTACTGTACATACGCGGTTGCACTGTTCATTGCACTGTTCATACGCGGTTGCACTGTTCATTGCACTGTTCATTACACTGTTCATACGGTACTGTTCACTTTTTTTTTTTTTTTTTTTTATAATAATTTCAAACTCCATCTAAATATATTCCAATATCAAATAATCCTTCAATTAACATTGAACAAGTATAAAATATTATAGATTACTCAATAATAAATTAGAAGCCTGACAGTTTGTCGGTCAGACTCTACCGCAAGAAGGTGGCTACATCTAGTGGGAGACCTTCAAGGCAATCTTCCTAGGGAATTACTTTCCCCGGGACCTAAAAAAGCAGAAGGCTAGAGAGTACCTTGAGCTGAAGCAAGAAAATATGACTGTGTGGGAATATGCTGTAAAAATTTAAAAATTGATGAAGTAATGGCCTCATTACCAACACAGGGATGGAGAGGAAAATTTGTGTTCTCAGTTTGAGAATAGATTGAGGTCAGACATTCGAGCTGCAGTTAGTGTGTTTCAACTGACAGACTTGCCCACTCTGGTGAGCAAGAGTAGGATTTTTGAAGCTAACACAAAAGGAAAGACAGTGGACACTAGGGGAGCTGTGACATGGCTTTATCAAACACTTATCAAATGCACAAGGTTTTCGCAATTATTTGTAGAATAATGTCAACCAAGGTCGAATTCTCGAGGACACATTTTTATCTAATTCTTCTTTGCCGAATTGTTAAAATGAAACAAAAGATTGGGGAATTTTGAAAGTTTAGGAATAATCTGATCAAACGCTTAAAATTCTAGAATAAAAGAGAAATCAAATGAGAATTAATTGATCCACAAGTCATAGGTTCATGCAAACAACATCCTTCATTGTTTCCCTAGTTTGAACATCTAATCCATTAACTAATTCAATCGAATTTGCTAACAAACTAGATTACAAATTTGACTAATAGATCTATCAATCTAATTCAATTTCATGAATCAAACTACAATCGCAATTCAATTCAATTCCTATCCCCAAACATTATCAATATCTTGAAAAACGAAAGAGAAGAGGAGAAAAGAGAATTCAAACTTGGAGCCACTTTAAATCTTCCTTGCAATTCCCTGTTCCTTGTGTATCAATCCAAGAAGCCTAGCCTTCCATTGAATCCAATACTCAGCCAAGTCAAGAAGAGAGAAGAAGAAAGAAGAAAATGAAAAGTCACACCCAGAGAAGAGAGAGAATTCGAGAAAGAATTTTAGGAGCCAAAACCAAATTTAAAAATGTGTAAAAAAAACAAAAACCAAAAAACGTTTGCAAAGTGGAGCCTCTAACATATTAATAGGCACCACTTATGATCAGATCCAACACTAAAAGGAAGGGCCCACAAGTGTGATTAAACAGCCCAAATTACAAGCTAATGAAATGTTAATACAAATGAAATGAAATTACAAGAACAAAATTCGAATACAAAAATTCCTGCACAATTTTCCTAACTTCAAAAATTCATAGAAAATAGAAAACAGCTCCAATTTGGACGATCTGCATATCAATTATAGCCCAGAAAATGAGAAATCCAATACAACTGGAATAAGACCGAACAGACATCTGTGGAAAAAGTTATGATCAAAAAAGTGAGTGCAGGTCTAAACATAGAATTTAGACATTAATTGAAATTGAGTTCCTATCATCCAATTAACTGGGAAATGCCATAATTTGTGAAATAAGGGAACATGAAAGGTAATTTACACACTCTAAAGGATTGAAAATGTGCACAAATAATGCATGCTATCAAGCTGGCCCAGTGAGACATGACAGAAGACCCCTGAAGTTCTCAATGGGGCCGTATTCGGGCTCAAACAATTCTCAATCCTGAGGGAACTCATCTCAAGAAAAGAGCAGTGGGAGTGGCTCAGGATCGGGTTCTTTCAGAGGACCGCTCAAGTGCTTCAAGTGCGGAGGGCCACACATGGTGAAGGACTACCCACAACCAAAGATTACTTGCAACAACTATGGGAAGTCGGGGCACACTGCTAATGTGTGTTGGACTGCCAAGAGGAGCGGCAGTTCAAGTACAGCTCAGAGGACTGAATCAAGGGGAAGCGTGGGGCTGAGTACGAGACAGAAGCCGAGTGTTCCTGGGAGAGTCTTTGCTATGAATGGGGTAGAGGCTTCAAAATCTGTGGAGCTAATCCAAGGTAAATGCATACTTAAAAATAGATTACTTCACGTGTTGTTTGACTCGGGTGCTACGTACTCTTTTATATCGGTGGACTGTGTGAAGAGTCTGGGTCTATATGTGACCGAACTACTGTGCAATGTTGTGGTGACTACCCCTACGGGTAAGTCAGTTGTAATGTCATAGGTGTGTCTGGGGTGTCCAATAATGGTACATGACAGAGTTTGAGGTGAACTTAATCTGTTTACCTCTTTCTCAATTGGATGTGATTCTAGGAATAGATTGGCTTGCTGCCAACCATGTGCTACTGGACTGTAGGTAGAAGACTTTGATCTTCGGTACAACAATGGCAGGGGTTCCAAGGCTTACGAGCCAGGGGGCGTGGGAGAACACTGTAATTACAAAGGCTTTTATGGTTATGTTCTCAATGGAGGTTGAAAGATTCGTAGAGCCAAAGTATATTCTGATAGTAAGGGACTTCTTAGAAATTTTCCCCAAAGATGTTTCTGAGTTACCACCCAAGAGGGAGATAGAGTTTACCATTGATCTTATTCTAGAGGCAAGCCCGATCTCTATGGCACCTTATAGGAAGTCACCAGTGGAGTTGGCAGAGGTTATGAAATAAGTGGAAGACTTGCTACAGAAACGGTTTGTAAGACCAACTGTGTCACTTTGTGGAGCACCAGTGCTGTTGTTGAAAAAGAAAGACGGAAGCATGAGGATGTGTGTAGATTACTAGAAACTGAATAAAGTAACGGTCAAGAACAAGTATCCTCTTCCGAGGATTGATGATTTGATGGATCAGTTGAGGGGATCCGCAGTGTTCTCGAAGATTGATTTAAGATCAGGATACCATCAGATCAGGGTGAAGAATGAGGATGTACCTGAGACAATGCTCAGGACGCTGTATGGTAACTATGAGTACTTGGTTATGCCATTTGGGGTGACCAACGTGCCTGCGGTGTTCATGGATTACATGAACAGAATCTTCCATGAGTTTTTGGATAAGTTTGTGGTGGTGTTCATTGATGAAATCCTAATTATTCGAAGACTCAAGAAGATCACGCTGAGCACTTGAGGATTGTTCTACAAATTTTGAGGGAGAGACAGTTGTGGCTGAATGGCTGAGGCCGACGAATGTGACTGAGGCTCACAGCTTTCTAGGACTAGCAGGCTATTATAGAAAGTTCATTGAAGGATTTTCTAAGATAGCTTTGCCCTTAATGAAGCTGACCCACAAGGGAAAGGAGTTTAAGTAGACCAAGGGGTGTGAAGCTAGTTTCCTGGAGTTGAAAATAAGGTTGACTTCGGCATCAGTATTGGCTCTACCGGACCCGGAGCAGAAATTTGATGTGTACTGTGATGCGTCCGAGCATGGACTTGGTTGTGTTTTGATGTAAAACGGGCGAGTGATCGCCTATGTCTTAAGACAATTACGCCATCACAAAGTCCGCTACCTGACTCATGACTTGTAGTTAGCCGTGGTGGTTTTTGCTCTTAAAGTATAGAGGCATTACCTATATGGAGCGAGGTTTGAAGTGTTCAGTGACCACACAAGCTTGAAGTATCTGTTTGATCAAAGGGAGCTGAACATGTGGCAGAGGAGATGGATGGAATTCCTCAAGGATTATGACTTCACGTTATCTTACCACCCTGGTAAGGCAAATGTGGTGGCCGACGCTCTTAGCTGGAAGTCATTGCACGTGGCAGCAATGATGGTGAAAGAGATGGAGTTGATTGAGGAATTTCGAGACATGAACTTTGTAACACCTTAAATTTAATTTCAATTTAATGAGAATTTCACAAATTCAAATAACTAATTTTCATAAAAATACTTCAAAATAAGGGAAGGGTTACAAATTAATATCAAATGACTGCTACAAGACTAGTTTAGTTACAATAAATTTTTAAATAAAAACTAAGTTCTATAACAGTCCATCCATCCCTTCACTGAGTCCGGTGCTGATAATCTTGATTACCTGAAAAATGAATGTAAGGATGAGTACTCTACACTACCTAAAACACACATTTAACATAGAGTCTCACCTCTAGAACCTTCCCATTACATTCAACAAACACAATCACAGACAGCAATTCACATCCATAAGTACAAACACAAATCCATGCCTACGCATACCAGCCAGACTCACTATAGTACTGTGATCACAGATTTACACCATGAATAGTCGCCAGTTACCCTCGCCTCACGGATAGCACATGAGCGGTCATGGGTAGCTTAGCAAAGGTAATGGTCAGAGGTCTAGTCAGGAAGAGAGTGTGTGGCCCGTGGTGCACCCGTTTCGCAGTCGGTGTCACCACCACTCCCTCTTCCCCAAGGTATTTCTACCATCCTCATCTCCCACACCCCCAGTGTATTGTTAAACCATTCACAGCACATTACAACGGCGCTAACACGCTCATTCACACATATTCCATTCACGCATGTAATAATCATGCTTATGTCACGACCCCTTTTTATAAGGGACCGAGAACATTGTTTCTACACCACATACTTATTTAAAATAGGTAAATAAACAGAGAATATAAGTATAAAAATTCTCTTCTCATTCAAAGTAAAAAAAAAATGAAGTTCCTTACAACAAATATCCAACAGATCAACATAATATTACATTTAGTTTATAATATTCAAAATACCAAAAAAAAAATTATAATACGTGATTCCCTCGACATGAGGTCTCATATATAAAGAAAAAGGACTTTGATGCCTTATTACTCAACTCCAGCTTCTAACTTTTCTTCACTGGCCCCTCAGCCTGTGAAGTAGATGCAACACCTGCTACATCTGCTCACGTACCACCGTACGATCATCGCAGCATACACACGCACACAACGACATAGAAAGAAATGCAAGGGTGAGCTTACCAAACATAAAATAAAATTATATATATATAGAGCAAAATATTTCTCACAAGAATAACCCCATGCATTTCCAGCCCATCTAATGCACAAGCATGAAAACGGCTTCCAACCGGTTTCACCCTAAGTAATCCGGAAAGGAACCGAGCGGTCCCGGAACGACCCATTCTCGTATCTCGGATCCGGACAGACAAGACAAAGAACTCGGCATGAACTTACCGTTACATGTCTACCCACCTAAACATGTAACTCGGCTCTATAATGATGCAAAACATATATCTTAGCATGATGCAAGTTTATAATGGATCAGCCAAAATCTCAGCATTTTAAACTAATTAACAACAGTTACAGCTTAGAAAATAGCTTTTATTCAATAGATCTAACAAAATCATATCAAAATATCTTGAAATAACATATTAAACCGTTCAAAACATAGTTCATAGGTTAAAGTAAACTCCCCTTACCTCAGAAAGATGATTCACACTAGATCTACCGAATATTACTTGATTATAACAAAATTCACCGAAGATTCAGCTTTAGAACGGAGTTTCTCCTAAGAACACCATGAATTTCTATAAGAAAGAGAAGGAGAAGAGAAACGAACGGTAAATCTAGCTTCAAACTTAAAGAAACTTACTTCCAATCCTTCAGAATAGATGTAGAATCTCAGATCTGGCGAGAAATCTAAGTTTAGGAAGGTTTAGTATGAGAGAAATGGTGGTTTACGGCCTTAGAACCTTTGAGAACCTTGGATAGAGGTGAAGAAATGAAAATTTTGTGTGAAACCCCCTTTTTATAGAAAATTTTCAAAATTTACTATTCATCACCGAAAACACTGTTCACCTCCTTACTGTTCACTCCGAAAAATACTGTTCAGGGTACTATTCATGCCGGAAAACACTGTACACGCGTACTGTACACGCAATGTACGCGTATGTGACGTCACCGATGACGTCAGCAGTCACTGTACATACGCGGTTTGTACTGTTCATACACGGTTTGTACGCGGTTTGCACTGTTCATAGGCGGTTGCACTGTTCATTGGCACTGTTCACACGGTACTATTCACTTTTTTTTTTTTAATAAATAATTTCAACTCCATCTAAATATATTCCAATACCAAATAATCCTTCAATTAACATTGAACAAGTATAAAATATTATAGATTACTCAATAATAAATTAGAAGCCTGACAATTCTCCGCCCGAAAATAAATTTTCGTCCTCGAAAATTTCATTCCCCAGAGAAAAGATGAGGATACAACTCTCTCATTCTTTCTTCTAACTCCCATGTGGCATCACCAGTTATTTGGTCTCAAACAACCTTTACTAACCGAATAGACTTACCTCTAAGTTTCTTAACTCTAGTTTCCTCGATACGAGCAGCTGGGACCTCCACAGACAAGTCATCTCGTAACTCCACAACATCAGGCTCAATTACTTGAGACAAATCTGGAACATACTTCTTTAGTCGCGACACATGGAAAACATTATGTATTCCAGACAACCGAGGTGGTAACGCTAATTCATAGGCTACTGGTCCTCGACGATGTAATATCTGATACGGTCCTATGAACTTAGGTGTTAACTTCTTGGCTCTTACGGCTCGCCCCACACCTGTAGTGCATGATACTCTTAAGAATACATGATCACCAACCTCAAATTCTAGGAATCTTCTGCATCGGTCAGCATAAGATTTCTGTCGACTTTGGGTAGCTCTTAGCTTTTCTCTAATAAGTTCAACTTTCCCCTTAGTTTCTTGCAGCATTTCAGGTCCAACCATCAAATGTACTCCATCTTGGAACCAACAGATAGGGGTTCTACACCTTCTACCATACAGAGCTTCAAATGGTGCCATATCTATACTCGAATGATAGCTATTATTATAAGTGAATTCTACCAAAGGAAGCATTTCCTCCCAATTACTCCTCTGCTCTACAATGCAAGTCCGCAATAAGTCTTCTAAGGTCTGAATAGTACGCTCAGATTGACCATCTGTTTGCGGATGGTATGCAGAACTCAACCTCAACTGTGTGCCCATAGATTCTTGGAAACTCTGCCAAAACTGGGAAGTGAATCGAGGATCCCTATCAGAGATAATACTAGAAGGTACTCCATGCAACCTGACAATCTCTCTAATGTACAATTCTGCTAATTTCTCCAAGCTAAAGGTCATGTTAATTGGCAAGAAATGTGCACTATTGGTTAGCCTATCAACTATGACCCACACTGCATCATGATTCCTAACTGTTCTAGGTAGATGGGACACAAAGTCCATAGTCACATGGTCCCACTTCCACTCAGGAATTTCCATCGTTTGTAACTCTCCTGAAGGGCTTTGGTGCTCCGCTTTTGCCTTTTGACAAGTCAAGCAGGCTTTAACAAACTCAGCTATCTCTTGCTTCATGCCTGGCCACCAAAACATCTACTTTAAATCTTGATACATCTTGGTAACACCAGGATGAATGTTGAGACTACCCTTATGTCCTTCTTCTAGAATTGCTCTCTTTAATTCAGTATCTCTAGGGACACAAACTCGACCTTGACATCTGAGAATACCATCAACACCTTTACTGAAACCCTTTGTCTTATTTGTCCCTAAGAGAAATACAATCCGACATAACATTGGATCCCACAATTGTTTATCTTTAATTTCCTGTAAGAAATTATTAGTCACCATAATTCGGCTACAACTAATCTTTTCGGGTGATAAGTCCACATGTATGTTCAGGTCTCGGAATTGTTCTACCAAAAGGGTTTCACTGACTCTTAGGGAGAATGCCCGAACCACATTCCTACTTAATGCATCGGCCACCACGTTAGCTTTTCCTGGATGGTATTGGAGCTGAAAATCATAATCCTTAAGGAATTCCACCCAACGTCTCTGCCTCATATTTAACTCTCGCTGATCAAATAAATACTTCAGACTCTTATGATCACTATATACATCGAACTGAGCTCCATAAAGATAGTGTCGCCACACCTTTAGAGCAAAGACTACAGCAGCTAACTCAAGGTCATGAATCGGGTAATTTCGCTCATGAGTTCGCAATTGACGAGATGCATAAGGTACCACTCTCTTATCTTGCATCAACACACATCCCAATCCCTGATGAGAAGCATCACAGTACACCTCAAACGGTCGACTAGTATCAGGGAGAATCAACACCGGCGAAGAAGTTAGTCTCTGTTTTAACTCATTAAAGCTTTGCTCACATTCCTCAGTCCACACAAAGGGTTGATCACGGCGAGTTAACCGTGTTAATGGTGCAGCTATCTTCGCGAATCCCTCTATAAATCTCCGGTAGTAACCTGCTAGGCCCACAAAACTACGAATCTCTGAGGCTGTCTTCGGCCTTTCCCATTGCAACACCGCTTCAACTTTGGAAGGATCAACTGCAATTCCTTTAGCTGAAATAACATGACCAAGGAACTTCACTTCCTCTAGCCAAAACTCACACTTAGACAGAACTAGAATAAATTAAAATATCATCAATAAAGACTACCACAAATCGATCCAGGAAAGGTCTAAAGATCTGATTCATGTAGTCCATAAACATAGCTGGAGCATTTGTAACTCCAAAAGGCATCACTATATACTCATAATGACTATATCTAGTGCGAAAAGCAGTCTTAGGAATATCTTCATCCTTCACTCGGATCTGATGGTACCCAGACTTCAAATCAATCTTAGAGAATACCTTAGCACCTCTTAGCTGGTCCATCAAATCATCGATTCGCGGCAATGGGTACTTGTTCTTAATTGTCAACTTATTCAACCTACGATAATCCACACATAATCTAGAACTTCCGTCCTTCTTTTTCACCAAGAGAACTGGGGCTCCCCAAGGCGATACACTTGGTCTAATCATCTGTTTACGCATTAGATCCTCGATCTGCTCCTTATGCTCAATTAACTCTTTTGGCGCCATTCTATACGGTACTACGTACAATCGGCTCAGCTCCAGGAATCAAATCTATAGCAAACTCTACCTCTCTACGTGGAGGTATTCCAGGAATATCCTCTGGGAAAATCTCAGGGAATTCTCGTACTACTGGTATTGACTGAAGGCTTTGCCTCACCTAAGGATGTTTCTACTTGGCGAGTAGAAATCAATTCTACACAATCTTGCTGCTCAGGAAAGATTAAACACCTCCGGCCACAATCAATTAGCACACTATTGGCAGTTAGCCAATCCATACGCAGGATTACATCTAACCCTGACATCGGGATACAAATAAGATTTACTTTGTATCTTCGTCCCTCAATTGCTATGGGACACCTAACACAAACCGTCGAAGTCTTAATTGAACTTAAAGTAGGTGTCGATACTACTAAGTCTCATCCTAGATCGCCTACCGGTAATCCTAAGTTTCTCACACAATTGTCCGCAATAAAAGAGTGTGTGGCTCCAGAATCAAACAACACAGAGAGAAGTACTTGCCACAGCCTCCATGGCGTGAGCCATTTGGTTCACGTCAACAGGAGGAGGAGGGTTTGCAACAGATTTTCTCGGTCTAGCCATCCTAATATATAGACTAGCTTAGATTACTAATGTTTAACACATTCAGCAATACCACCACATAGCTATATTCACATATTCAGCTTACAGTAATATATTCATATTTAGTATGTCATAACAATTTAATCAATTTAGCACTGAGCACAACGTCATATCAGCATTTCAAACAACATAGCAAACACATTTATCTCAGCAATCATGTACAATCTTAGCTTAACAACCTATTATTCACGTAGCATGAATCACCTATAGCTCACCCAGTATCATATACCAAAATTTTCTACATCTGTCGTGTCTGAGAACTGAGGTGATCAAGCTCGTTCCCTCACAACTTGATGAATAGAAATTATGATATATGATTCACAGCTAAAACTTATATGTCTAATATGCACAACTGACGCCTAACAACCTCACCCCGTAGGTTTACCTAGACCATGCTCTGATACCACTAAAATGTCACGACCCCTTTTTATAAGGGACCGATGAATAGTAAGGCGGTGAACAGTGTTTCCGGCGATGAATAGTAAATTCCGTCGTGAACAGTAAATTTTGAAAATTTTCTATAAAAGGGGGGCTTCACACGAAATTTTCATTTCTTCACCTCTATCCAAGGTTCTCAAAGGTTCTAAGGCCGTAAACCACCATTTCTCTCATACTAAACCTTCCTAAACTTAGATTTCTCGCCAGATCTGAGATTCTACATCTATTCTGAAGTATTGGAAGTAAGTTTCTTTAAGTTTGAAGCTAGATTTACCGTTCGTTTCTCTTCTCCTTCTCTTTCTTATAGAAATTCATGGTGTTCTTAGGAGAAACTCCGTTCTAAAGCTGAATCTTCGGTGAATTTTTGTTATAATCAAGTAATATTCGGTAGATCTAGTGTGAATCATCTTTCTGAGGTAAGGGGAGTTTACTTTAACCTATGAACTATGTTTTGAACGGTTTAATATGCTATTTCAAGATATTTTGATATGATTTTGTTAGATCTATTGAATAAAAGCTATTTTCTAAGTCAGAATCGTTGTTAATTAGTTTAAAATGCTGAGATTTTGGCTGATCCATTATAAACTTGCCGTAGTTGAGCTGTTAAAATAATTTTGGTGGCATGCATCATGCTAAGATATATGTTTTGCATCATTATAGAGCCGAGTTACATGTTTAGGTGGGTAGACATGTAACGGTAAGTTCATGCTGAGCTGCTGTGCTGTGCTGTCTGGATCCAGATACCGGAATTGACGTCCCACACGCTAAGTTCATGCTGAGCTGCTGTGCTGTGCTGTCTGGATCCAGATCACGGCACATGGCTCACATCATATTTCATAGTAATTTCCTATCCTCTAGTCAGCCACATCACAATACTCAACTAAATAACGGTAAATCACATACAAAGAGTAGGGTAGAGTTCCCCCTTACCTCGGATTGACGTCCCACACGCTAAATCCACCAAGAAGTACTCCCCCTGACGGATTTCATCCTAAACACATGGAGAAACTCCATGAGAACCCAGGGAAAACACAAAAATTGAGAAAGAGGGTGAAAAACCAAAACCCTAACCATTACAACAACCCTAAGCATTCCCCACACGGATTAAACCTTCAATCAAGCTCCTGAACGGCTTTGGAGGTAGTTAATCGGTAGAATAGGGCTTTGGGAAATGAGAGGATCGAAGGGAAAGGGAGAAATAACTCTCCCTGAACCCTAACCCCTTTTAAATCCCTTTCTGGTCGCGACACTCTCGCTATAGCGAGCTATTCTCACTGCAGCGACACGCCCTCTTGCTATAGTGAAAAACCAAAGAAAACTGCACTCTGGTTTCTGCAAAATCTCGCTACAGTGAGACTGCACCCAGAAATGCACCCCAAATTATTGCTTTGTCGCTACAGCGAGACTTCTCTCGCTACAGCGAGAAGGTGACAGTTCTAGTCCCTCCTCCCAGGGCCCTCTCGTTACAGCGAGAATCCTCTCGCTGTAGCGAGAACAGCCCAGTATCTCGTCCTGTACATAGGCACTTAGCCCATTTTAGCCCAACCAATCATGCATACATACATATATATATACACATACATATTCACAACATATATCTAAAAATACACACATGAATATACATTTAGATTTATATAATTATCATTAATTAATATTACAAAATTTGGGGCATTACAAACTTGGCCATGAAGGTGAGGTCGGGGAGTTTGTATCTCGGGACGACGACAATTCACAACAACCTTCTAGTGTACGTCCAAGATGCTCAGTCGAGAGATAACTTCCTGCAAGACATGATGAGGTAGAAGAATAAGGGAACGAAATTGGAGTTCCACTATGATGAGAACGGGGTGATTAGGTTACGGAATCAAGTGTGCATTCCTCAAGTGGATGAGCTGAGACAGATGATGCTTGAGGAAGCGTGTAAGAGTAGGATGAGTTTTCACCCCAACGCAACTAAAATGTATCAGAATATCTGGAAGAGTTTTTGGTGCAATGGTATGAAGAGAGATGTGGCTGAATACGTGGCTAAATGCTTAACTTGCCAAAAGGCGAAGGTAGAACAGCAGCGTCCATTGTTGAAACTGTTGGAAATCCCAAAGTGGAAATGGGATAATATCTCCATGGACTTTGTTTCTGGATTACCAAGAACCAAGAACAACCATGATGCTATCTGGATGATAGTGGACTGGTTAACCAAGGCTGCACACTTTCTCCTGATCAACATGAAGTATAAATTGGAGAGACTTGCAAAGTTGTATGTGAGGGAGATAGTCAGGCTGCATGGAGTGCTGACTAGTGTGGTGTCAAATAGAAACCTAAGGTTTACCTCGAGGTTTTGGGAGAGCCTGCAACGAGCGTTGGGGACTAAGTTGAGACTGAGCTCGGCTTATCACTTCTAGACTAACGGTGAAACCGAGTGAACCATCTAGTCCCTAGAGGATTTGTTGAGGGCCTATGTCCTCGAGCAGCAGGGGACTTGGGAAGACTGTTTGCCGCTACTGGAATTCACGTACAACAACAGCTATCATGCTAGTATTGGAATGGCACCATTTCAAGCCTTGTACAGGCGAAGGTGCAGAACCCCGTTATGTTGGTATGAGACTGGAGAGGCATCTCTGTATGCACCAGATATGATCCAAAGACATAACGAATAGATCAAAATGATCAGAGATAAAATAAAGGTTGCACAGGATCGACAAAAGAGTTATTATGATCCGAGGTGAAAGCCATTGAAGTTTCAGGCGGGTGACCATGTGCTTCTGAGGGTCTTGATGAATCCATCTTTTACTAGTATTTTACAATAGTTTTTAGTGCAATTAATAAAGAAAACGTTCTAGAAATAGTAGAAAACCCTTAAAAAAATAATAAAATGTTGCATGTCACTTTTAAACATAGTTATTTTAAAATTCATTGATTTTCTATGTAAAAAGTGACAATTCAAGTATGCTTTTGTAGGGAATTCTGAGCTAAGTTCATGAGGATTGGATGATTAAAGGAAAAATAGAAGAAAAGTAGCAAAAATTGGAGGAAAAAAGTTGATAATTGAAGAATAGCCTCTGAGTGATCACTTTCGCTTGTGAAAGTGATCACTCCAGAACCATAAAATGAAGAAGAGTTTCTGCGTAATCACTTTTGCTGGCAAAAGTGATTGTTCCAGAGAGGTTGCATTGAGAAGAGCTTCTGCGTAATCACTTTTTCTGGAAAAAGTGAGCGTTCCAAAGAGTCCTCCAAGAAGAGTTGCTGCGCGTGTTCACTATTATCCACAAAAGTGAACACGCGCAAGAAGGTAGCCTCTGCGTGTTCATTATTTCTAGCAATAGTGAACACGCGCATGACATTAGTAAGGGAAGCTTTTGCGTGGCTACTATCACTAGAAAAAGTGAACACGCGCAAGTGGAAATGAAGAATTAGCCTCTGCGTGATTACTATTGCTGGCAAAAGTGATCATGCCAGCAGAGCGGGAATTCTATAAAAGACAGTTAGCTTAGGAATTTTTAAAGGAATTTTTTGGTTCATTTTTCATTTTCCATTTATTTTTGTTGTTGAGAGAGTCAGAGAGGGAGATTGAGGACGCACACCAAGCTTCATTTCTTGAGGGATCAGATTGGAGATTGGCTTGAAGATGTTTCTTCTATGTTCATTCTTTTCTTCTCTTCTCTTCTCTTCTCTTTTTGTAATGTTTGCTTAAACTCTTTGTGGTTAGGAACTGTGAATCTGAAATAGAAATGTTGAATTGATGTTGGATCTAAACTTTGAGTTTTGGATTGGATTGAGTGATTGATTCTGCTGTTAAAGTAGTGATTGAATGAAAATTTGATCAACTAGTCATAGAGGAACTCTTATCAATGGGAATTGAATTTGTTTCTCAGATCTGAATTAATTGCCAAGGGTATTGGTTTCTTAGGGATAGATATCTTAATCTTGAAATCTTTTGGTTTCTCAAACTTAATACAACATTTGATTGGATTTGATCTAAGAGATTAGAGTGATTTGATTAGATGTTAGATTCATTGAGACAAGGGATTGTCCTTTGATTAATATAACGTGAAACTGATTGTCGTTCCATCTAAATGCTTAAAAGTTCAGAACTTTATTGATTCAATGTTGAAGTTTTGGTGAAACAATTTCCTATCTACTCTTTCTACATCTGTTTACTATATACTTTTATGCTAACTGTTCTGTTTTACTTTCTAATTTCGTTTTTGATACATTCATACCAAATCCATCTGAAACTTGTAAAGCGCAACTAATTGTGATCTTGTGATGTGGTAATTGAGAACTTTATTCCCTGAGGATGATACTTGGAACTCAATTTGATTCTAAGATTTTTTTATAACTTGCTACAACAACACTAGTACACTTGCTAGTTAGTTTACTTTCAATGCAACAACAGTTGTAAAAGTAACAAGTTTTTGGCGCCGTTGTCAGGGAATAATTTGTTTCAATATCATTAGTAACAGGAAAATAACTAGATTAAGCATTTGTTTCTTTAAATTTTCTACAAATATTACATTACATATGCAATTTTCTATTTTCATTATACTATAACTGTGTTTAGTTGTATATGCGTGGTAAAAACAAAAATAAATCTACTCTTGTCTTTGATCCTGACATTGATAGAACTCTTAAGAGATTAAGAAAAGAGACTAGAGCAGAGAGATCTTTAGGAAGTGACAGTGATCTAGAGGTTATACATTTTCTAGAATTTCAAGTCACTCTTTTTGCAAATAGGAAACATTCACCTTTTAGACAACCAACTCCAAAAGTTGAAATGGCAGAACAACATAGAGTGAGAACACTATGAGATTATGCAATTTCAGATATGCAAGGCTATAATTCTTCAATTGTTAGACCAACCATTCAAGCCAATCATTTTGAGATAAAACCAGCCTTACTTCACCTAGTGCAGCAGGACCGATTTTCTGGTGGAATTTCTGATGATCCTAATCTGCATATTTCTAGTTTTTTGCAGTTGTGTGATACTATAAGGATGAATAGAGTAAGTGAAGATGCTATAAGACTGAGGCTATTTCCATTTTCTTTAAGAGACAAAGCCAAATGTTGGTTACAAGCACAGCCTCAAGGAAGTATCACCACATAGACTGAACTTGTGAATAAATTTCTAACAAAATATTTTCCTCCCTCAAAAGCTGCTAAGCTGAGAGAAGAAATAACATCTTTTGTGCATCAGGAAGGAGAATCACTTTATGAAGCATAGGAAAGATATAAAGAGTTGCTGAGAAGATGTCCACATCATTGTATTCCAGAATGGATGCAGATGGAAACTTTTTATAATGGTATGAATGTAGTAACTAGAACTATGATTGATGCAGCTGCAAGAGGATCTTTGAGCATGAAATCCTTGGAAGAAGCCCAAAGAATCATTGAAATGATGGCTTCATCCATGTATCAGAATTCTAACTTGAGGAATAAAAGAAGAGGCAATGAATATGAAGAAAAGATGATGGAAACTTTTCTTGCACAGAATTAGCTGCAGAACCAATTATTTTCTGATCAAATAGCAGCTTTGACTCAACAGATTAATAATTTGCAGACTGGAAATATGGTAACAAGTTAGTTGACATGCAATTTTTGTGGAGGGAATCATGCTAATGGTGCATGTGATGTACCTATACCTGAACCACAAGAGCAAGTAAATTATATGGGGAATTATCAAAGACAGTAACAATCTTATCCTCAACAATCATTTCCTCCTGAATTTTAGTATTCTAATAATAGGAATCAACAATTTTATAAATGGAATCCTTAGAATTCGGCAATGAAAAGCACTAATACCTCTCTTCCACTTTCAAATGCAGGAAATCACCAACAACAGCAATACTTTCAAGGAAATTCTTCTACTCAACCTCAAAGGAGTCAACACTCAGCTAGACCAATGAGTGAAAGAATGAACGAGAATGAGGAAACAATGTTACAATTCATGAAAGTCACTCAATCCAGCATCAAGAATCAAGAAGCTTCTATAAAGAAGTTAGAAACTCAAATTAGACAGCTGGCTGAACAATTAACAAGACATATGAAGGAAGATTTCCAAGCAACATAGTGGTGAATTCAAAGGAACAATATCAAGCTATAGTTACAAGAAGTGGAGCTATTGTAGCTAGTCCAAAATCAGCTAAAAAGAAACTGAATAATGTTGCAGCAGAAAAGCAAGTAGAAAATGCAGCAGAGGAAAGAGATTTAAAAGAAGAATTGCAGCAAAGGAACTTCAAGCTACCAAAGAGAGAACATTCAGAAAAGAATGAAAAAGTTCATAAAAGTCCTGAAAGAAAGACAAAGAAGCAATTATTTGAGGACACTTACAAGCCAATTGATCCAGAAAAATATAAGAGACTGCCTTATCCTCAAAGAGTGCAAAATCCTAAGCAAGAGGAGCAGTTTGAGAGGTAGAGAATCTATTGAAATCATACCTTTCCTTGAGCCTTAATATTACCTAAAAAGTCCTCTTGATATGTGAATAATTGTAAATTTGCAAAGGAGGTAGAGAATATAGGCAAGCTTATGGCAGAGTTTGATGAATTTGGCGATGCTGAGAGCAAACACAAGATTAAACACTGATTAAGTTAGAGAAACACTTTCTGAGAGCTGTGATAATATTTCTCAACTCTGTTTGCATGTAGCTTTAATGATTTGCTTGATTGAAATGAATGAGATTGTGCAGCAAACAGATAATTCAAGTGTGACTATCATGATGAAGAATTGGTGAATGACTTAGTGAGAAAACAATTAGAATGCATTGAAGTAAAATGGATTTTTAATCTGAATTTTTCTGAAAAAATGTAAAAAGCTTTTGGATTCTAATTAATAAGAATTTACAGCCTTGATATGTTCTAATTTGCTTGAGGACAAGCAAAAAATTCATGTTTGGGATAGTGATGAATCCATATTTTACTAGTATTTTACAATAGTTTTTAGTGCAAATAATAAAGAAAACATGCTAGAAATAGTAGAAAACCCTTAAAAAAATAATAAAATGTTGCATGTCACTTTTAAACATAGTTATTTTAAAATTCATTGATTTTTTTATGTAAAAGGTGACAATTCAAGTATGCTTTTGTAGGAAATTCTGAGCTAAGTTCATGAGGATTGGATGATCAAAGGAAAAATAGAAGAAAAGTAGCAAAAATTGGAGAAAAGAAATTGATATTTGAATAACAGCCTCTTTGTGATCACTTTCGCTGGTGAAAGTAAACACTCCAGAACCATAAAATGAAGAAGAGCTTCTGCATAATCACTTTTGCTGGCAAAAGTTGTAACATCCTATGCTTTGTGTCATGCCTGTAATATATTAATGAGAAAAATTTGTAGTACTTTGTGAGCAGAAAGAAACCGTGTATGTACAGTAACCCCTGATGTCAATAGTGACATAACGCTTTTGTCATCGGTGACATCATGCTGACATCATTGCTTATGTCATCGGTGATCTCACGCTGACATCTTCGCTTACATCATCGGTGACATCATGCTGATGTCATTGCTTGCATCATGCTGACATCATCGCTTGCATCATGCTAACATCATCGCTTACATCACGATTGACACTGACATCATCACTTGCATCATGCTGACATCTTCAAAAAAAATTTCTATAAATAGGGGGCTTCACATGAAATTTTCATTCCCATCCAAGGTTCTCAAAGGTTCTAAGGTCATATCTCGCCATTTTCCTCCTATACTAAACCTCCTAAACTTAGATTTCTCTTTAGATATGTGATTCTACGTCCGTTCTAAAGGATTTCACTTAAGTTTCTCTAAGTTTGAAGTTATACTTACCGTTCGTTTCTCTTTTTCTTCTTTTTCTTATAAATGTTCATGATGTTCTTAGGAAAGCCTTCGTTCTAGAGGTAAATCTTCGGTTAAATCTTTGTAAAAGCTCTGTTTTGAGGTAAGAGGGGCTCTACTTTATCATTTTGTTATGTTTATTACTTGTATTCTCATAGATCTTGTCATGTATGTGATTATATGTGGAATAATCCTTATTTTATGAGAAATAATTGGTGAAAAGTGAGAATAATTGGCTGTTTATATGATTTTATGATGAATACATAGTGAAAATGTGATATTATGTTCAAATAAGGCATGATAAGGTATTTTGAGGATGGTTGATATGATTTTTATTATTTTGTGATATGAAATATACAAAGAGATGGATGTTTCATGTTTGAATATATTGTGTTTCATGTTAAAATGATGTGTATTGTGAATATGCCATGGTTTGATGGATAAGATGAAATGTATGTGGAACTATAATGAAAAATATGTGTGAACATGATAAATGGCATATGTGAACATGTGAATATGCTCGAAAGAGTATGAAATAGAAAAGGATATGATGTAAATAGTTACAAAGATACACCGGGGAGTGGAAGATGGAGATGATATGGGATATATTGGGGAAATGTAGGGTGGTGAGTGACATTCGGGATTGTGCACGGAATATTGTGTTCGAATGCACCACATGGCCATACACTCATTTCTCGACTGGACTCCTGACCATTACTTTTGCTAAGGGGCTGTTTATTGCATGCGTTGTATCTGTATTGCATTGGGCCATCCGGAGACTATATACATAGATGTGTAAGACCTCGGGATAGATATTCAGATAACTGTGGCCACAGGGCGCGGAAAGCGCGGATGAAAGTAAAAGAAATTGTGAATCTATGGAATATAATATGTGTTGAGATGAGATTATGCTTTATATGACACTGTGATATGTAATGCCATGATGTTTTCTTTAATTGTGATAAGATGTGTTTTGTGATGAATATGTGTTATGTATGAGTGGTAGGGTAGAGACTCACCCCTACATAACATTTTTTCAGGAAAATAGGACGAATAGTACTAGACTCACAGTGCATGGATGGATGAGAACTGCTATAGGACTTAGTTACTTTGAGTTATGTAATGGATAATTTCAGTTCTATAGTATTCTTTTGAAAACGTTGTAAAACTACTATTTATTTTTGTTGCTGATGAAAATTTTAGAATCTTTGTTTTTCCAAAGTACTTATGAATTAATGAAATTTTACTCTATGAACCTTATATCATTTCCATGTCTATTTCTATTTAGAGAGTTTTTGAAAGAAAAATTTACTCTACTATTTAAATTTTTATGAAAATTTATTATATATTGAGAAAAGAAATATAAGGCATTACAATTTTGGTATCAGAGCAGTTCATCTAGACCAGACTGGGGTATGGGACTAACATGTCTATGTTGTGTAATAGATATACTAGAATATGAAATGATTATTTGCTAATATGACTTGTTAGATGTGAATTACGTGCACTAGATTTATCTATGTGTATGTGAATGATAGATTAAAAAGTAATTTGAGTTTATTGCGAGATTAGTGCTATGGCTAGTAGAGGTAAACCTGCTGGTGCTAGAAATGAACTCCTGGAGAGCATGACCCAAGTCTTAGAGACTTTGGCAAATAACCAGGAGGCTGAACCAGCCGAGTATAAAGGACTTTCTTCTTTTACTAGGCATAACCCTCCAAAATTTGAGGGAAAATTTGATCCTGAGGGAACTCTGAGATGGATAGCAGATATGGAGAAGATTTTCCATGCCATGGGATGTAGAGAGGAGCATAAAGTAACTTATGCTACTTATATGCTGAGTGGAGAAGCTGAGGACTGGTGGAGATTTGGTAGTCAAACTCTACTGCAAGAAGATGGTTATATTCCTTGGGAGACATTCAAGGCAACCTTCTGGAAAATTATTTCCCTAGAGATTTAAAGAAACAGAAGGCTAGGGAGTTCCTTGAGCTGAAACAAGGAAATATGTCTGTAGGAGAATATACTGCTAAATTGCATGAATTGATGAAATACTGGCCTCACTATCAACATAATGATGGAGAGGAAGATCTATGTGCTCAATTTGAGCATGGGCTAAGGTCAGATATTCGAGCTGCCGTTAATGTATTCCAGTTGACAGATTTACCCACTCTATTGAGTAAATACAGAATATTTGAAGCCAATACTAAGGGTAAGACGGTGGATACCAGAATCGGTGGTCCTATGAGACAAGACTGAAGGCCTCCAAGATTTTCTAAAGGACCTTACTCTAGTCCAAATCAGTCTCAAGTGAAGGGGACTGTATCTCAAGAAGATAGTAGTGGTGGTTCTGGTTCTTTCAGAAGGCCATTAAAATGTTTCAAGTGTGGTGGACCTTATATTAAAAAGAATTGTCCTCAAATTCCACCAACATGTGACATTTGTGAGAAAATGGGACACTCTGCTAGTGTCTGTTGGTCTGCTCCACAAAAGAGCGGAAGCATGAGTGTGGAACAAAGACCTGAATCTAAAGCAAGCACTTGAACAAAGCCAAATGTGAAAGGCAAAGTTTTTGCTATGAGTGGAGCTGAGGCTTCAAAATCAGAGGAGCTTATTAGAGGTAAATGTATCATAAAAGACCGACTTGTAGATGTGTTGTTTAATTCTGGTGCTACTCATTCCTTTATTTCTATGGATTGTATTAGATGTCTACAATTACCTGTATCTGAATTGTCTTGTGATGTTATTATATCTACTCCTACGGGTAAGCCCGTAGCAACTTCTTTTGTGTGTTTAGGCTGTCCTGTGATGGTACATGGTAGGATTTTTAGTATAGATTTGATTTGTTTACCTCTTTCTCAACTTGATGTAATTTTGGGAATGGATTGGTTGTCATCCAACCATGTTCTATTGGATTGTAAAGAGAAAGTTTTGTTTTTTGGCACTAAAGTATCAAAAAGTGCTAGACTCTTAAGTCTAGATCCATTGGAAAATGTAATGAGTGCTAAGGCTTTCATGGTTCTATTTTCAATTGAGACTGAAAAAGGAATGAAGCCTGAGTATATCCCAGTGGTTAGAGATTTTTTAAAAGTTTTTCCTGATGACGTTACTGAATTGCCACCGGAAAGAGAGATTGAGTTTACTATTGATCTTATTCCTAGAGCAACTCCTATTTCTGTTGCACCATATAGGATGTCACTAGTGGAGTTGGCTGAGGTAAAGAAACAGGTAGATGAATTATTGCAGAAAAGGTTTATAAGGCCAAGTGTGTCACCTTGGGGAGCACCTGTTCTTTTGGTGAAAAAGAAAGATGGGAGTATAAGGATGTGTGTTGATTATAGGCAGTTGAATAAGGTAACAATAAAGAACAAGTATCCTATTCCTCGAATTGATGACTTGATGGATCAGTTAAGAGGAGCTTCTGTATTTTCGAAGATTGATTTACGATCTGGTTATCATCATATTAGAGTCAAGAATGAGGATATCCCCAAGACAACGTTTAGAACCCGCTATGGCCACTATGAGTATCTAGTTATGCCATTTGGTGTGACTAATGCTCCTGCACTATTCATGGACTACATGAATAGAATTTTTCATGAGTTTTTGGATAAATTTATTGTAGTAATTATAGATGATATTCTGATTTATTCCAAGACTCATGAAGAACATGCAGAACACTTGAGAATTGTTTTGCAGATACTAAGAGAAAGACAGTTGTATGCAAAATCCTCTAAGTGTGAATTTTGGTTACCACAAATCCAATTTTTGGGACATGTGGTATCGAAAGATGGCATTATGGTGGATTCAGTAAAGGTGGAGGTAGTGGCTCAATGGCCAAGGCCTACTAATCCAACAGAAATTCGCAGTTTTCTGGGACTAGCTAAAATAGCTTTTCCTTTGACAAAGTTAACTAGAAAAGGAAAGGAGTTTGTGTGGAATGAAGAGTGTGGAGCTAGTTTCCAAAAGCTGAAAGAAAAGTTAACATCTGCCCCTGTCTTAGTTTTGCCTAATCCAGAATAGAAGTTTGATGTGTATTGTGATGTATCTGGGCAAGGGCTTGGTTGTGTCTTGATGCAGGATGGAAGGGTAGTTGCTTATGCTTCGAGGCAGTTGCGTCCTTATGAAGTTAATTATCCTACTCATGACCTAGAATTAGCCGCAGTGGTTTTTGCCCTTAAGATATAGAGACATTATCTATTCGGGGCGAGATTTGAGGTGTTTAGTGATCATAAGAGTTTGAAGTACTTGTTTGATCAGAAAGAGTTAAATATGAGGCAGAGAAGGTGGATAGAATTTCTGAAGAATTATGATTTTACATTGTCTTATCATCCTGGGAAGGCAAATGTGGTTGTTGATGCTTTAAGTAGGAAGTCCTTGCATATGGCAAGTATGATGGTGAAAGAATTAGAGTTGATTGAGAAGTTCCAAGATATGAATTTGGCAGTGGAGGTACGACCTCAGAGTTTGTATCTTGGGACTTTGACAATGAACAATGATTTCTTGGTTAGGATGTGATGCTCAACAAGAAGATGTGTTCTTGCAGGAAATGATGAGGCAAAGGGGTGAAGAAAAGGATTTGGAGTTCCATTGTGATGCAAATGGACTAATTAAGTTCAAGAATTGTGTATGTATTCCTTCCAATGATGAGCTTAAGCAGATGATACTTGAGGAAGCTCATAAAAGTAGAATGAGTTTTCATCCTGGTACAACAAAAATGTATCAAGACCTTCGTAAGAATTTTTGGTGGAATAGAATGAAGAAGGATGTGGCTGAGTATGTAGCAAAGTGTTTAACTTGTCAAAAGGCAAAGATAGAACATCAACGTTCATCTGGAATGTTGCAGCCATTAGAAATTCCTAAGTGGAAATGAGATAGTATTTCTATGGATTTTGTGTCTGGTTTGCCAAAAACCAAGAGTAATCATGATGCAGTTTGGGTGATAGTAGATAGATTGACTAAAGCAACTCATTTTCTTTCCATTAATATGAAGTACAAGTTGGAGAAGCTGGCAGATATATATATATGAGAGAGATAGTCAGATTGCATGGAGTGCCAACTAGTATTGTGTCAGACAGATATCCAAGGTTTACATCGAGATTTTGGGAGAGTCTGCAGAAAGCCTTGGGTACTAAGTTAAAACTTAGTTCAGCTTATCATCCACAAACTGATGGTCAGACTGAAAGAACAATACAGTCATTGGAGGATTTGTTGAGAGCTTGTGTGATGGAACAATAAGGAACTTAGGAGGAATGTCTACCTTTGGTGGAATTCACGTATAATAACAGTTATCATGCAAGCATTGGAATGGCTCCATTTGAGGCTCTGTATGGAAGAAAGTGCAGAACCCCTTTATGTTGGTATGAAACTGGAGAAGCGATCTTATATGCACCAGATATGGTTCAGAAGTAACATGACCAAATCAAACTGATCAGAGAAAAGATGAAAATAGCACAAGATAGGCAAAGGAGTTACTATGATAAAAGGAGAAAACCTTTGGAGCTTCAAGTAAATGATCATGTGTTTTTAAAAGTTTCACCTGTAACTGGAGGTGGAAGAGCTCTAAAATCCAAGAAGTTATCTTCGAAGTTTATTGGGCCATTTGAAGTGCTAAGTAAAGTTAGTCCTGTTGCTTATGAGATTGCTTTGCCCCCAAATCTCTCAAACTTGCATCCTATATTTCATGTATCTCAGCTTAGAAAGTATATTCCTAACCCTACTCATGTGATAGAACTTGATCCTGTTCAAGTGAGAGAGAATTTGTCATATGATGTACAACCGGTGAAAATTGTTGATCACCGTGTTAAAAAATTAAGAGGTAAGGACATTTCACTAGTTAAAGTAATATGGAATACTAGTGATGAGGGAGATGCCACGTGGGAAACTAAAAATAAGATGAGAGAATTATATCCTGATCTTTTTGTAACTTAGCGAATTTCGGGGACGAAATTCCTTAAAGGAGGGGAGAATTGTAACATCCTATGCTTTGTGTCATGCTTGTAGTATATTAATGAGAAAAATCTGTAGTACTTTGTGAGCAGAAAGAAACCGTGTATGTATAGTAACTCCTGATGTCAACAGTGACATAACGCTTATGTCATCGGTGACATCATGCTGACATCATCGCTTATGTCATCGGTGATCTCACGCTGACATCATCGCTTACATCATTGGTAACATCATGTTGATGTGATCGCTTGCATCATGCTGACATCATCGCTTACATCACTTTGACGCTGACATCATCACTTCCATCATGGTGACATCATCGCTTTCATCATGGCTGACACTGACATCATCACTTGCATCATGCTGACATCATCGTTTACATCACATTGACGCTGACATCTTCAAAAAAAATTTCTATAAATAAGAGGGGCTTCACATGAAATTTTTATTCCCATCCAAGGTTCTCGAAGGTTCTAAGGTCATATCTCGCCATTTTCTCCCATACTAAACCTCCTAAAGTTAGATTTCTCTTCAGATATGTGATTCTACGTCTGTTCTAAAGGATTTCAAGTAAGTTTCTCTAAGTTTGAAGTTAGACATACCGTTCGTTTCTCTTCTTCTTCTTTTTCTTATAAATGTTCATCATGTTCTTAGGAAAACCTCCATTCTAGAGTTAAATCTTCAGTTAAATCTTTGTAGAAGCTCTGTTTTGAGGTAAGGGGGGCTATACTTTATCATTTTGTTATGTTTATTACTTGTATTCTCATAGATCTTGTCATGTATGTGATTATATGTGGAATAATCCTTGTTTTATGAGAAATAATCGGTGAAAAGTGAGAATAATTGGCTGTTTATGTGATTTTATGATGAATACATAGTGAAAATGTGATATTATGTTCAAATAAGGCATGATAAGGTATATTGAGGATGGTTGGCATGATTTTTATGATTTTGTGATATGAAATATATAAAGAGATGGATGTTTCATGTTTGAATATATTATGTTTCATGTTAAAATGATGTGTATTGTGAATATGCCATGGTTTGATGGATATGATGAAAAGTATGTGGAAATATAATGAAAAATATGTGTGAACATGATAAATGGCATATGTGAACATGTGAATATGCTCGAAAGAGTATGAAATGGAAAAGGATATGATGTAAATAGTTACAGAGATACACTGGGGAGTGGAAGATAGAGATGATATAGAATATCTTAGGGAAATGTAGCGTGGTGAGTAACATTCGGGATTGTGCACAGAATATTGTGTTCGAATGCACCACATGGCCACACACTCATTTCTCAACTTGACTCCTGGCCATTACCTTTGCTAAGGGGCCACTATTGCACACGTTGTATCTATATTGCATTAGGCCATCTGGCGACTATTTACATAGATGTGTAAGACCTCATGATAGAGGCATTGGATAACTGTGGCCACAGCGCACGGTAAGCGCGGATGAAAGTAAAAGAAATTGTGAATCTATGGAATATAATATGTGTTGAGATGAGATTATGCTTTATATGACACTGTGATATGTAATGCCATGATGTTTTCTTTAATTGTTATAAGATGTGTTTTGTGATGAATATGTGTTATGTATGAGTGGTAGGGTAGAGACTCACCCCTACATAACATTTTTCAGGAAAACAGGACGAATAGTACCAGACGCATAGTGCATGGATAGATGAGAACTGCTATAGGACTTAGTTACTTTGAGTTATGTAATGGATAATTTCAGTTCTATAGTATTCTTTTGAAAACGTTGTAAAACTACTATTTATTTTTGTTGCTGATGAAAATTTTAGAATCTTTGTTTTTCCAAAGTACTTATGAATTAATGAAATTTTACTCTATGAACCTTATATCATTTCCATGTCTGTTTCTATTTAGAGAGTTTTTGAAAGAAAAATTTACTCTACTATTTAACTTTTTATGAAAATTTATTATATATTGAGAAAAGAAATATAAGGCATTACAAAAGTGATCGTTCCAGAGAGGTTGCATTGAGAAGAGCTTCTGCGTAATCACTTTTTCTGGAAAAAGTGAGCGTTCCATAGAGTCCTCCAAGAAGAGTTGCTGCGCGTGTTCACTATTATCCACAAAAGTGAAGACGCGCAAGAAGGTAGCCTCTGCGTGTTCACTATTTCTAGCAGAAGTGAACACGCACATGACATTAGGAAGGGAAGTTTCTGCGTGGCTGCTACTTTCAACAAAAGTGAACACTCTGAAGTGCGCGTGGCTACTATCACCAGCAAAAGTGAACATATGCAAGTGAAAATGAAGAATTAGCCTCTGCGTGATTACTATTGCTGGCAAAAGTGATCACGCCAGCAGAGCAGAAATTCTATAAAAGACAGTTAGCTCAGGAATTTTTTAAGGAATTTTTTGGTTTATTTTTCATTTTTCCATTTGTTTTTGTTGTTGAGAGAGTCAGAGAGGGAGATTGAGGACACACACCAAGCTTCATTTCTTGAGGGATCAGATTGGAGATTGGCTTGAAGATGTTTCTTCTTTGTTTATTCTCTTCTTCTCTTCTCTTCTCTTCTCTTTTTGTAATGTTTGCTTAAACTCTTTGTGGTTAGGAACTGTGAATCTAAAATAGAAATGTTGAATTGATTTTGGATTTGAACTTTGAGTTTTGGATTGGATTGAATGATTGATTCTGCTGTTAAAGTAGTGATTGAATGGAAATTTGATCAACTAATTATAGAGGAACTCTTATCAATAGGAATTGAATTTGTTTCTCAGATCTGAATTAATTGCCAAGGTTATTGGTTTCTTAGGGATAAGATATCTTAATCTTGAAATATTTTGGTTTCTCAAACTTAATGTAGCTTTTGATTGGATTAGATCTAAGGGATTAGAGTAATTTGATTAGATGCTAGATTCATTGAGACAAGGGATTGTCCTTTGATTAATATAACATAAACTAATTGTCATTCCATCTAAATGCTTGAAAGTTCAGAACTTTATTGATTCAATGTTGAAGTTTTGGTGAAACAATTTCCTAGCTACTCTTTCTACATCTGTTTACTATACACTTTTATGCTAACTGTTCTGTTTTACTTTCTAATTTTGTTTTTGATACATTCATACCAAATCCATCTGAAATTTGTAAAGCTCAACTAATTGTGATCTTCTGAAGTGGTAATTGAGAACTTTAGTCCGTGAGGACGATACTTGGAACTCAATTTGATTCTAAGATTTTTTTATAACTTGCTACAACAACACTAGTACACTTGCTAGTCAGTTTACTTTCAGTGCAACAACAATTGTAAAAGTAACAGGTCTCACCTATGACTAGAGTTGGGAGAGCTCTGAAATCCCGGAAGTTGTCTCCTAAGTTCATTGAACCGTTCAAAGTGCTGAGTAGAATTGGTCCTACTGCATACCAGATTGTGGTGCCTCTAAATCTCTCGAATCTATATCTGGTGTTTCATGTGTCACTTAGGCAATATGTGTCGGATCCTTCTCATATGATTGACCTTGACCCGATTCAAGTGAGAGAAGAGTTGTCATATGATGTATACCCGGTGAGAATTGCTGATCACCGTGTTAAACAACTGAGGGGCAAGGAGATCTCATTGGTGAAGGTAATACGGAGCTCAAGTGATGAGAGGGATGCCAAATGGGAAACGGTAAGTAGAATGAGAAAGTTGTATCCGAACTTGTTCATGTAAAGTTGTGCGTGTGTTGAATTGAATTTTGGGGACGAAATTCCTTAAAGGAGGGGAGAGTTGTAACGCCTCAAATTTTGTAATATTAATTAGTGTGTATTTACGTATGTGTATATTGGGATGTATGTTGTGAATTTTGAATTATGCATTGAAGAATTGTTGTGCTGGACTATTGAAAACCTAATAAATATCTGGTGTAGAGTGTTCTCGCTGCAGCGAGTGGATTCTTGCTGTAGCGAGTGGATTCTTGCTTTAGCGAGAGGGCTCTGGGAGAAAAAGGTGAAACTATCGCCTTCTCGCAGTAGTGAGAGAGGTCTCACTGTGGCGAAAGAGCGATAGAAGGGGGTGCATTTCTGTGTGCAGTCTCACTGTAGCGAGAGGATCTCACTGTAGCAAGATTCTGCAGAAACCAGAATGCAATTTCGTCCAAGAGTTTCGTTGTGTCGACAGAGGGCCATGTTTAGAGAATGAAAGTTGTTTGTGAAATGTGATGAGGGCCATGTGCCGTGACATGTGAATATTGTATGTGAGGACAAGAGAATATGTATTGGATGGAAATTGCTGTGTACGGTGACGTGTAAATGAATGTAGTCTATGTGTCGTGTGCTGCGAAATCAATATGGGCCTAATACCGTATATTATGAATGAAATGTGGATTGGGTGCCGTGTGAGGCATGAATGTTGCATGCGTGTAATGGGGTGTGCTAACGTTGGTATAATACACATGGTATAATGTGATGTAATGGGGCGTGCTAACACCGGTATAATGTGATGTAATGGGGCGTGCTAACGCTAGTATAATGTGCTGTAATGGGGCATGCTAACACTGGTATAATGTACTGTAAAGGGGCGTATAACACCAGTATAGAGTGCTATAAAGGGGCGTGTAGCGGGTTTAATATGGTGTAGATGGGGTGGGTAGCGCCGGTATAATATGTTGTGGATTATGGGATTAAAATGTACTGTGAGATAATGTTGACTGTGATTATACTTGTTTTAATGTATTTTAAATGATTCTGAGGTGAGACTCTATGATTGATTACTACGTTTTGGTAGTGTAGGGTACTCACCCTTACATTCATTTTTCAGGTAATTAAAAGGATCAACACCAGACTCGGTGAATGGCGGATGGAACTACTATAGGACTTAGAACAGTTTTTTAAAAGTTGTTGTATTTGAATAAGTCCTATAGTGGTTATTGGATAATAAACTTGTAACCCTTTACTTTATTTTGAAATATTGATGGAACCATGTACTGAAGTGGTATTTAAAAGTGAAAATTTATTATCCAGAATTTGTTGAAAATTTATTATTTTTAAATTAAATTTATGGTGTTACATTCATAATAGTTCAGGATAGTATGTTTTCAGGAACTCAAAGTATAGCATAGATCTTTAATTATAATTTCATAATCTCATGGTTTTATAATTTCATACTCATGGATAATTTTAGTGCAACATATAATATTTTGGACCTTAACTTAGGCAAATCCCTCAAGCCTTTATAATTCCTTTCCTTTTTCTCACTATAGCTGAGCACTCTTGGGTGAGCTTCACAATTTCATGTGCTCTCAGCTTTCTTTTATTGGTCAAAATCTCCTTTAAAAATTTAGCATATTTGGGCATTTTGGAGATAGCATCAATGAAATGCATATTGATGTGCACTTTGCCCAATAAGTCTAAGAACTTGTGGAACTCTTCATCATAAGGATGGTGACCTTGCAGCTGCTGTGGGAAAGGCATCTTAGGCTCATAGGGCCTTGGTTGAACAAGAGGCTCTTCCTTCTTTTCTTTTTCAGGCTCCTTGCTTGAAGCATCGTCTTTCTCATAGTGATGCACGGATGTGCTTTTATCACTGTCATGGGTGTGCTTGTATAAGCACGGTCGTGCTTTAATTTCAGTAGGGGCATGCTCATCAGTAAGCACGGGTGTGCATGTAGAATCAGCATGGGCGTGCTTCTCAATAAGGGTGGTGGCATTGCATTGCTTCCTTGGATTAGGTTCAGGCTGAGATGGCAATGTTCCCATCACTCTTTGACTCAAAAGGTTCATAATTTGCTCCAATTGTGCACTCATCTTAGAAAAGTTGGTTTGTATTTCAGATTTGACCTCTGCAAACTTCTTATCGGTTCTATCAATATGTTGGTCCAATTTGGATTCAAGCTCTGTCATCCTCTTATTAGAATAATGCACATTGCATCATCTGTTTTTGAAAATTAGACTGAGATCTAGGAGCTTCTTTTCCTTTTGCTCTTGCTCCCTGACTTTGCATTTGAAGGGGCGATAAACACTTGAATTTTGGCTTCCAAATCCATTTCCCTAAGAGTTAGGAGAATTACTCCTTCTTTCTTCTCTATTTTTTGTGATTTCTGGGATTTTCATGGAGTTTCTCCATGTGTTTAGGACGAAATCTATGAGGGGGAGTACTTCTTGGTGGATTTAACATATGGGTCTTTGATCCTAGGTAAGGGGAGACTTTACCTATCTCAATGTATTATAATTCTTGTGTGTTTCAATGAATAATGCAATATGTCCAAGATAGAGAATAGGAATTGTGTGTTTGATGGAAATTGGTGTGCAATATGATGTGTGCTAGAATAGTTAGGCCCTATGGGAGAAATTGTGTGTGATAGAATGCCATTGATTGGTAAATTAATGTTATTGTGAATAAATGAAGGCTATGTGTCGTATATTGTGGATAAAATGTGGGCTATGTGTCGAGTACTGTGAATTGAATATAGGATGTGTGCCATGTGCAAGTATGAATATTGCATGTGTGAATGAAATGTATGTGAATGGGGCATGTAGCGCTGTTGTAATGTGCTGTGAATGGTTCAGCGATACAGTGGGGGTGTGGAAGATGAGGACGGTAGAAATACCTTGGGGACAAAAGAGTAGTGGTGACATCGACTGTGGAACGGGTGCACCACAGGCCACACACTCTCTTCCTAACTAGACCTCTAACTAGTGCCTTTACTGAGCGACTCGTGACTGCCCATATGGCATCCGTGAGGCGGGGGTAATCGGTGACCATTCATGGTGTAAATCTGTGATCACAGTGCCACACTGAGTGTAGCTAGCTTGCGTATGCACGAGTTTATGAATTGTACTTATGGATGTGAAATGCTGTCGATGTCGTGAGTGCATTGGTGTTAAATTGACATGAGTGGTGTGATAATGCTGCCTGTGATGTATTTATTTAATGCATTAGCACTACTAAAATGTCTGTATATACAGACGGATTTACAGATGGATTTTTAAACCATTATAGACGGTTTTTGAAATTATAGACGGATTTAGAGATGGACATAAATCATCTATGATATCGTCGTCGATAAGGAATTAAAAATAGATTTCACAATTCGTCTGTAAATTATAGATGGAAACATTTGTCTGTAACTCATAGAAGGAAAAATTGTCGGTAACTCACAAATGGAAAAATCCGTCTGTAACTCACAGACGGAAAAATTTGTCTGTAATATATTTTACTATTATTAGTATTTTTTGTTTATATAGATAGTTATTTCTGACTATTTCTTATTATCACAATTTCTAAACATAATAACAACTATAAATTGGGCATCTAAACATTTAAAAATGATTTATAAAATTTAAATGTTATTACAAAGGAAGACAAAAGTATCCAAATAAATACATTTAAAAATAAAATATAAGTCTTCATCATGAATAATCTGTATGATCATCATCCGAAGGAGCATCATCATCAGTAGACGAGGAGTTGGAGGATGAATGATGCATTGAGGTGAAAATCGGTGGTGTTGGAGCTGGTGGAGGAAGAGGAAGAGGTGTGGAGCTACTTGCTCTCATAAGCTCAAAATAAGCATGCATCTACATATGCTGTTGCTTCATCTCCTGCTGGACCTCCCTTTGCATTCTCAAGGCCACCTTCTTCTCTTTCTTCTTCTCCATTTTCTTTGCCCACTTCTTCTTCCATGCGCTTTCCTTACTCTTCCACATCTCCTTATTCTGCTTCTAGAGTTCTTCATTGAGGGCATGGACCTGAGTGTGGACCATGTCCTCAACTTCCTTAGGTGCAAGAGAAGGGGCATCTCTAGTGATAGATGCAAGGGACATGGAGTCTACAAAGTGGCCCCCATGCCATAAATGCGACCTTTATAAAGGCCACCCATTGTCTATGACCACATAGCATCCTCATTTACTAAATCTGGATCCTGAGAAGATGTCTCCTCAAGCCTTTGAACATAATCATCCTATAGTTCAGTTTAGATAAGTAGATATTAGTTTAGAGAACTATTTAATAAATCACTAATAATAACATGTAGTATCAATATATTAATGACTTACATATGTGGCCTGAGATCGTGTATCAACCCATAGGTTTTTGTCCTGCCTGCGAGTGTGTGTCTCCTTAAACAACTCTCCAGTCGTAGGTGGCCTCTTCAACGACTTCTCCTGCAATTCAAAATAAATCACAATCTCAAATATGAAATTATAGATAGAGTAAATTGAATTTTAAAATCACATACCAAGTTCGCCTTAGTGCCAGCCAAAGTTGTAGACCCACCAATATGCAGTGACCCCCTTATTATATGCCCTGTTTGTCTTATTGTTTACGGAGAGATTTTTGAACTCATCCATACCCCAATACTCCTGCAAGGCATGAAGAAAGTTTGGTGCTATCCAATCAGCAGTAGAAGGGTCCTGATGAGCCTTAGTGTACATCTGTCTCAGTCGCTTTGTAGTGCGACTCTTCCAGGCCTTGAAAATCATCTTTTTGTCCTGTGGGGGGAATGGATAAGTTGCTCTACAAAAACACAATTTCATTAGAGAAGGTACAGACAGTCATATGTAATTACACTTAGTTAAAATTAATACACTATTATTACCTTCTAATCTTTGAACCATTCCATCTTTGTATCCTTCGGTACCTTTGCAAAACTTGTGTAAGGTGCATCAAACATCTTCTTAATCGTATTTGTGACCTGGTGGAGACCTTTATGTAGTGGTATCCAACTGATAAAAGAATAAAATAAAACATCAAGACTAACATTTAGATAAAATAAGCAATGTTTGACATATTTTGAAGGAAACTTACCAACTGGACCAATCCTATCTCAAAGTTTGTAACGATCTCGATGATGCCTGGGCCTGTGATGACTACTGCCCACTTCCAGCTGGGACAGCAGTGGATCCCTCTCTTGTCCCCTATGTAGTAGGTGATTGTGTGGCCTGTGTAGTAGGCGGTGCAAAGTGTGAAACTCGCTATACTGGAGGGGGAAGAGCAATATACCCTGGATTGGGCACCATGATAATTTCCTCTTATCCCCTAACCTGGGAAGTCTACACTATAGTTGGTGCGGAGGTCGAAGTGAGAGCCCTGGGTGAAGAAGTGTTGCCATAATCAGGATGATGAGTAACACCATTCTTACCTTTACCTGCCATATCTGAATCAAATACAATATATGTGATGAATCCACATTTTATTGGATTTTTACTTGTTATTTTGATGTTTCTTAATAGAAAAAGTAAACTTAGGAAGTGTAAATAACATAAAAACAATATTTTGGTCAAATATCATAGGTTTCTTAATTTTTGGTTAAGTTACATTGATTTACATAGATATAGTTTGCAATTTTGATCATTTGAATAATTGTGCAGGAATTTCTAGACTTTTTCCAAGGATTTTTAGCATTGGAGAAAGTTTGAGATGAAAGTGATCACTTTGGATCCCGTAGTGAATACTACAACAAGCTAAGTTCAGAAGGGCAGACTAAAGTGATCACTATGAACCCATAATGACAACTATAGAGATCCATTTTTAAGAAGTATTACGCGTGCTTACTTTGGGACCATAGTAGACACTCTGGAGCAGCAAAAGTTATTACTCTGATACCAAAGTGACAACTCCAGAGAGACCAAAAACACAGGAATTGCGTATAAACACTATGGAGCAAGAGTAACTACTATGGAGCGCTGCGCATCATCACTATGAAATCATAGTAGTTACTTTAGGCAAAAATTTTTGCACTATAAATAGGAATTGAGAATTTACGGTACGGAGCTTTTTACATAACTTTAGATTCTTTTGCCACTTTGAGAGCATTTTTGCAAAGCTTAGGATCCTTGCGTGACAGCCAAGGCCAATCTTAGGGTTTGATTTACAATTTCTCTTCATTTTCCTTTAATTCTTGCATTGATAATGTTGAATTTTCCTTGTTTTCATCTTGAATTTGTATGACCCATCCTTATGGAGGGCTAAACTTTCTTTTAATCCTTAGTGAGTTCATGGATTCTTGAATTCCTGGGGTATGAATGTCAATATAATTCCCTTTGCTTCATGAATTTACATTTCCCAACTCTTTGAATTGAATTAATGATTGAATGAGGGGGACATTACTTAATTAACCCTAATTCATTTTAATGAAATTCTTAACTTAGTTTGCTTAATCCTAAGTTAATTTCTAAGGTTGCGTAATCTTGGGGAAAAGAGTTGGAGTCACAAAAACTTGTTGTTTGCAATCTAACACTAGCAAGTGCACTAGGAATTGCAGCAAGTAATGAGTAAATTTAAGATCCAGGTATTGTCTCCACAGGGAATTAGATTTCAAGTATCAATTCACAGAATTATAACCATTTGAGCCATATGAAATTGGAAGGAGAAGTGTAACATGTAACAATAGATCAATGAATAGATCAATGAATGTAATGTGGGATTAGAATGGATTGAAAGGTAGTTAGGAATTTACTTCACAAGAATGTTAATATTAATTCAATTATGCTTCTAAAAATTCAAGAACTTGGTTAATTAACAATCAGTTTCGCATTTCAATAGCCAAAGGTTAATTCCTTAACTCATTGACCCTAACAAGTAACTAAACCACCCTAATCCCTTAGGTGAAGTTCAATTTCATGTTGCATTAAGACTTGGAACATTAGGATTGCAGGATTAAGTGTACTTATCCCTAAGAAACCCCTAATTCTGGTTGTTCATTCAGATCAGCAAATCAAATCCAATTCCCATTGGCAAATATTCCTCTAAGGTTAATCAAATGAATTTCCATTCAAAGATTATGTAAAAGTGCAGAATTAACAACTCAATTAATCCAAATTCTCAAATTTTAGAAGCAAGAATCAAATCAATACATCAATTCAAGTTCCATAAACCCCTAACTACAAGAAAACTACTCAGACATGGGAGAAAAGAAAGAGAAAAAAGAAGAAGAAGAAGAAAAACTCCAAAAAGCCATGGCCGGAAGCTCCAATCTGATTCCTCTTTGTGGAAGCCTCAAGACTTGACCCCAATCTTCTCTCTCAATCTCTCTCAACGACAATTTAACTGAAAAATGGAAAATAAAACTGAACTCCCGAAAATCTGGGTGCGTCTAGTATTTATAGAAATTTCCAGATTTGCGCGTTATCACTTTTACGTGCACGTTAACACTTTTATGAAAAAAAGTGGCCACTCGCAACTTTGGTGATGTGAGAGCTCTCTGGAACTAATACTCTTGCTGATAAAAGTGTCACCGCAGACCTCAAGTAGTTGCGCGTGATCACTCTTATGAATAAAAGTGATTACGCGCAACTCGCCAAACTAAAGGCTCTCTGGAACGATCACTTTTGATGACAATAATGGTTATGCAGAGCTTTCCTGATATTTTGCCTCTCTGGAACGCTCACTTTTAATGATAAAAGTGATAACGCCCAACATGCTGAGTCTGAGGCTTCACTGGAACTCTCACTTTTCTTGGCAAAAGTGGTAACGCCCAGGCTTCACTTCTTCTTTGAACTTTGGAGTGATCACTTTCACTGACAATAGTGATCACGCCTAGTCTACATTTCCTTGTTCTTGTGTTTTGGAGTCCAGACTTGCTACTTTCATCTTCCTTGTCATCAAGCCTCGATTTACGTGAACCTTGCTCAAATTATTCCTTCAAAAACAAGATTAAAAACTTAATTCCTAAGCAAAAATTCTAATATTGCTAAGATAGCTACAAATTGAAAGAAATATGGATTCATCACCACCCCAAACTTGAATTTTTGCTTGTCCTCAAGCAAATCAAACTAAACCAAGGGTATGTTCCTCTATTTTCAAATTCAATTAACAAACTGTTTTCTCAGAATTTCTAATTCCCAATTCTGTGTTTTCTGCAAAATTTTCAATCAAGTTGTTCATCCAAATACTCATCATGATATTCCTACTGCATAATCATTATTGAGTAAGAATTGCTATCTAAGTTCATATATTTAATCAAAATTCATGTGAGTACAATTAATCAACATGATCACAGCTCACTTGGAAGTGTTTCTCTCATCACTCAACAGTATTTAGGTGTTGTTTTCTCTCTGAATCATCAATTCAACTACACTCTACCATATGCTTGCCTAATTTCTCCATCTCTTCTGCTTCATACAGTTAATCACACATCTCTAGAGGGCTTTTTGCAGGTTATAACAGGGCTTAAGTTAAGGTAGATACTGAACAAAATAGGAAGCAAATGCAATTTCAAAATATCAGAGGCATTTTGAGTGAATGACTTTAAAACTAGTCTAGTTTTGCCTCATTTCTCACTAACTTTCTCAATTATGTAGCATACAACTTGTTTTTGTGTAGCAGAATTTTCATTTTCATTTTTCTTTTCTTTTTCTCTGCAACAGTTTGCTGCAAATTTAAACTCCATGTTGCTATTTTCAACTCAATTTCTGTTTTTGAACTCATGTTTTTCTCTTTTCACAATTTTCTGCAGCCAATTTGCTGCATAATTTCTTTATTTTTCTACAGCCAGTTTTATTCTTACTTTTTGACTTTTTGAACTCAAACTTAGATAGCTTGTTATTCCCCTACCCCAAACTTATAAATTTGCTTGTCCTCAAGCAACATAGTATGGATGCTACCCCAAACTTAGTTTTAAAGCTCGTTCTTGATTAAACTCACTATGCCTCTGATTAATTGAATGGTAAAATTGGTTTTTCAACAGAGCTTGTAATGAAGTTAATTCAAGAAAAGGAATATTAAGCTCAAAGGGGTAAACTAGGGCATTCAAGCATAAGAGAAGGCATTTAGGCTGACTAGGTATATCAAAACATGACCTCCATCATGTGTGTGAAAACTGTAAACATGCATATTCAATTAAGAACAAAGGCAAGTTCTAGAGAATGCAGCAAATTCTGATTAATCACACAAGAAAAAGAAGCATGCAGCTCAAATCTCACTCAGGTTGTGTAAGTGACGTGTTAATCAATGAAATCACATTTCTCTTTTCAGATTTATATTCACCTAGTGGCAAGACTGCCTCATTTTTTAAAATACAAGTGTAATCTCATGTTGAGAATGGGAAAAATAACTAAAAAAAAATTCAAACAGAATTCACAGAACTATCAAACATCTCGCAGTCAATTTGCAGAAAAACAACTCATATTCTATACTATTATCAATAAGTTTTCAGTTTACTGTGTAGCTAACACATGAATCAAGAGGTAAGGAATAAAACCCCCATTTCATGGCAGCTTGTGCAAGTGTCATCATCCATTATGTGTGAGTGATATGTGTGTGACATTCTTTGCACAAAACACCAAAATTCCATCAATGATCAAGAACAAAAAGAACTAAAACTGCAGAATTATAAAAATGAACAGAAAGTGATTGTCATTACAACTAAAAACATTAGAAATTGTTCTAAACAACTACTGCATTTACAAACTTTTAAAATAAAAACAACAACAACAAAAAAATAAAACTCCTAATCTATTCTTCTGCACTATCTTTATCTGCTGAACATTCTTCTTCAAAACCTTCCTCTTCTTCTTTTTCTTCTTCCACTACTTCTTCAAATGTTGGCTGAGGAAAATGGATTCTGTAGATTGGCATATTCTTGAACACAAAAGAGCAAAGGCAGTGAGCATTCTCTGCCAAATCAGGAGTGTGATACATTTCATCTTTGGTCATTCCCAATTTTTGACCAATATTCAGCATTATACACTCCATCAGTATAACTCCAGCCTTTAGGCTATTGTGAAGCTCATTCTGCCTTTCAGCCAATTGATTTTGCCCTTTAGCTAGTTGCTTCAGAGTATCCTTCACCATCATAGGCTTCTCTTTCCTTGTACTATGATGGAATGGGAGCTGCAAAAGTGCAAGAGATAGTAGCATAAATTTCTTTTATCATAGTTGTAGTAATGGATGGTGCAGCCCTGATCTTCTCTTGCTAATCTCCAAATTCCACTCCTGCATCCTCACAAAGCAAGGTGATGACTGAGGGAAAACCCAATGAATCCCGTTTTGTCTTTAGAATGCCTAAGATGTAGTCACTTATAACTTCTCCCACATCTATGTAGATGTCCGAAACTACGGCAAATAACAGTGCAGCCCTCTTGACCGCCAATGTGGAGCTATGTTTGATAGGCATGAATGAATTTAAAATGAACATACTCTATACTTTGGATGAGGGCAGCAAATTCTTGGTGATTATGTGCTTTGGCTTCTTAGATTGGTTCAGCTCCCATATGGTGCCTGGTCTACTAATCTTTTCCAGAATCTGCACAAAATCAATGTCTGGACTCTCCTTGAATGATTTGAAGTCTAGCTGTGCAGAATGTTGGACAGAGTTGATTTCTAGCACCCTATTGATATTTACTAGCGAGAAATCAATCCTCATTCCTTTGACCATCGAGCTGAAGTTAGGGATTTGCTTTCCCTTGAACCTCATGGCATTTGCATAAAATTCCTGAGTTATTTCCCTCTAACCCAGGCCAGCTGCTACACAGAAAAATTCCCAGCCTCTTTTTTGGATTTCTTCTTTATATTCTGGGTAATTGTCCCCAACGATTTGAAAAGCTCTATCTGGGACAATTTTTCTTCTCAGAATATTAGCTTTAAAGAAGTTTTCGTGGGTAATGCTCCTGAACCTTGGATCATGTGTTGCAGTAGGTGAGGAGCTTGAAGGTGCAGTTGTTCTTGGCTAAGGTGATGGGGAAGGTGAAGGTGCAAGGGATATTGTTTGAGGTGGTGGAGAAGGTGAAGGTGCAGGGGATCTTGGCTGAGGTAGGTCAGAGATTTCAATGGGTGAGGAACTTGAGACCCCATCAGTTCTGACCCTCTTTGCTGCTGGATTATTCCTAGCTTGAAGATTTCTGCTGGATCTTCTTCTAGGAATGGTGGAAGATGCAGCTTGCTTCTTCTTAGAAGGGCCCACAGGTGTATTGAAAGAAGTTCAAACCATTTTTCAGTTTCTGCAAAAAGGAAATGTAAAATTTTAACACATATGATATTTCTATGCTTGCAGAAAATTCCATCAAATAGTTTGCAGACATTCACTGTTTAACACTATGCTAATGCAGGTTGCTGTTAAGATAAAGTCCAACATTCCAATACCAATACCAACACTCAATTGCACAAACTTAAGCATTCACAGTGAAAGCATATAAAATCTTGCTGTAGAAGTTTAGAGTGCACACTCTTAGAAAATATCAGGTTAACGCAGAAAAATTATTATAGGTCTTGACCAATTTTCAATAAAATTATGTAATTTCAGCAAAAGATTACAAGGTTTTAGCCAAATTTCAACCAAGTATGCACTTCAATTCTTCCCAGCATAATTTCTAGCTCAATTTCATTACAGTCATGCATTCTAATTTCTAATCCCACCTTTTTTGAAAATTCGGTTGCTATCAACTCAGATTCTGCAGAGATTTGGTTCATATAGTGCAATGTGATTTCAACTATCCCATCAAATTAGCATACATGACAGGGAACACCTATTTAGAGTATTATCCATTCTATTATTGAACTAAATAGCCTCAGAAAATGAATTCAAGTCTGCTATCAGAATATGTAGATGTAACAGTAAAGATGCACAACATTAATCAATCAAATTCAAAGGAATTTCAATATTCCTACTTTGGAAATTCAGAATGCTTTCACTATCACAAAGAAATAGGGTAACACAGAGCAATATTTTCAGATTTCAACCAATTTTCAAACATAGTTTTGCAACTCAATCATTTTCAGCAAAAAGCTATTTTATCAAAGTAATGTAGAGTTGATTGTCCTGATATTTTTCAAGCATTCGATTGTATTACAAGTAGCATATGGTTGCAGTTAATCTTACTCAACAATTTCAATTCAAGCATTTTTACTGACATCTTTTTAGGTAATCCCAGTTTCTGCAGAATTTTTATTCAAATATTGTGTAATGCAGATTTAGATGCTCCTAAAAAAATTTAAATGACAGGGAAAACTTATTCAGTGTATTGTTCATACGATGCCCTATTACCCCATTCAACATTTTTCCCAAACTTCAAACACAGAAAACCCTAATACAGTTTCAGAGGGATGAGAGTAAGCGTACCTTGCATGAAGATGCAAAAATGTATGAGTATGCTAGGTCGACGCACACAGGGAATGAGATTTGCAGAGAAAGCTCAGAAAGAGATGAAGTTTTAAGAGTGAAGTGTGTGTGTGCGTGCTTGCTCAGGTTAGAGAATATATATGGTTATGCTAGACGCATGACAACTTTTTAAAACAAAAATGAACGTTGCAAAATTAAATGGTCCCAGCGTCATCACTATTTTTGAGTAGAGTGAGTGTTCCAGAGAGTGTATTTTTCAGAGTAAGGGGAGCGTTGTCACTATTGCTGGAAAAAGTGATAGCACGCAGCTAAGTGACAACTTTTTTAAATAAAAGGATTAACGCAGAAGTATTGGATGTTTACTTACCTGTGCATAGTCACTTTTGCTAATAAAAAGGAACGATCTAGAGAGCTAATTTTCTGCTCTGTCTCTGCGTGATCACTTTTATCAGTAAAAGTGATTGTTCCAGTAGGGATCCTCAAAATTTCCTTTCTGCATAGCTCCTTTCCTGCAACAAAGTGATTCCTTTCATTAATCAATTGTTTTGAAACTCTCAATTAACTCACTTCTCACACTCTAATCCATCAAATACATATTCTAAACATTGAATCTCAATTCAAGTATCCCAAATGTACCTCAGAAAATCAGATACAACAAAATATTCACATACATTATGCAGAAATTTCAAAAAGTTGTAAAATCTGATTATGAAGAATTTTAAACCTTTAAATACACATTCACCACATAAATTCTCAATTTAAGTATCCAGATGCACCTTAGAAAATAGGTTCAACAATATTTTTGTAGATTATTTGCAGAACAGCAGAAAATTACAAAACATGAATATGCAAAATTATAAAAAACACTAGCTTGACATTAATTGTTCCTCACTCAAGAGGAACCAATTTCAAGCATGAGATGTTCCTTGTAAACTCCTCTCTATGATAGATCTTCAATCTTTGGCCATTGACCTTGAATTCTCTCCCTGTTTTCTTATCTTCTATAAGGATTGCTCCAAAGGGAGAAGTTTCCTTAATAAAAAATGGTCCAGACCATCTAGATTTCAGTTTCCTTGAAAACAATTTTAATCTTAATTGAATAATAGTACTTGCTGCCTAGGTCTGAAATCTTTTTGCAGAATGAACTTGTCATGGATTCTCTTTGTTCTCTCTTTATATACCTTTGCATTTTCATAAGCCTGCTGCCTAAATTCTTCTAACTCATGTAGCTGCAGAACTCTCTTCTTTCCAGCACTTGACAAATCAAAATTAAGCCACTTGGTAGTCCAATATGCTCTATGTTCCAGCTCTAAGGGTAGATGACAGGCCTTTCCAAATACTAACTGGTATGGAGACATACCAATTGGAGTTTTAAAAGCAGTCCTATATGCCCACAATGAATCATCCAACCTTTTTGACCAATCTTTCCTTGAGCTGTTCACTACTTTCTCTAGAATTTGCTTGATTTCTCTATTTGAAACGTCCACTTGTCCACTTGTTTGTGGGTGGTATGGAGTAGCAACCTTGTGCTTCACACCATATTTCATTAATACAGCTTCAAGATACTTGTTGCAGAAATGGGTACTTCCATCACTTTGAGCACTCTAGGCACAACAAATCTTGAAAAAATATTCTTTCTTATAAAGGATATAACTACCTTGGCATCATTTGATCTTGTGGGAATGGCTTCTACCCATTTAGATACATAATCTACTGCAACTAAAATGTATTCGTGTGAGAATGATGGGGGAAATGGTTTCATGAAATCAATCCCCCATACATCAAATAGCTCCACTTCTAGGATGTTGGTTAATGGCAGCTCATGTCTTCTTGAAATATTTCTAGTTCTTTAACATTTATCACAGTTTTCCACATACTTCTTGGCATCTTTAAAGAGTATAGGCCAAAAGAAACCTGCTTGCAAGACTTTCGCAACAGTCCTTGAACTTGCAAGTGGCCTCCATATTCTGAATTGTGACAATGCATCTTCTAAGTAACCCATCCACTCCAATTTTGAACGAGTATAGGTCTTTCCACACGTAGACTTTGCTATCATGTAAGAACTTCTTCTTTTGCTGCCAAGTAAACTTCTTTAGCAAGAATTGAGTAGCTTTAAAATTTGCAATGTCAGCAAACCAAGGCATGTTTTCCACTGCAAACAGCTTTTCATCTGGAAATTCTTCATTTATTTCCATTGATTCAATGGTTAAACTCTCTAATGGTAATCTGTATAGGTGGTCAGCAACACCATTTTCTTTCGCTTTCTTGTCTTTAATTTCTAGCTCAAATTCTTGGAGAAGCATAATCCATCTTAATAATCTGGGCTTTGCATCCTGTTTTGTCAAAAGGTATTTAAGAGCAGCATGATCAGTGTATACAATCACTTTCGAACCCATTAAATATGATCTGAACTTATCAAAAGCATATACAATAACTAGAAGCTCTTTTTCTGTTGTTGTGTAATTCACTTGTGCAGGATTTAACACTTTGCTTGAATAGTAAATAACATGAAATTTCCTATCTTTCCTTTGTCCTAACACAGCACCCACTGCACTATCACTTGCATCACACATGAGTTCAAAAGGTAATTTCCAATCTGGTTTTGCAAGGATAGGTGCAGAAATCAGTTTCTCTTTTAAAACAGAAAATGCATGCAAGCAATTATCATCAAATATGAAATCAGCATCCTTTATAAGTAAATTACTTAGGGGTTTAGCAATTTTGGAAAAATCTTTTATGAACCTTCTATAAAAGCTAGCATGTCCTAAAAAACTTCTAACTCCCTTAACATTAATAGGTGGAGGCAATTTACTAATGACTTCTATCTTAGCTTGGTCCACCTCCATTCCCTTTTCTGAAATTTTGTGACCAAGAACAATGCCTTCTTGTACCATAAAATGGCACTTCTCCCAATTCAACATGAGGTTAGTATCTTGACATCTTTGCAAAACAGTGGATAGATTAGCTAAGCAATCATCAAAAGAATCACCAAAAATATAGAAGTCATCCATGAACACCTCTATGATGTTTTCTACCAAATCAGAAAAAATAAAAAGCATGCACCTTTGGAAAGTGGCAGGGGCATTACATAAACCAAATGGCATTCTCCTATATGCAAAGACTCACCCAATTGCTGTCAGAAATTGGGTAGATTATTCCTGTATCTAGCAGCTTCATGACCTCTTTCTTAACTACCCCTTTCATGGCTGGATTCAACCTCCTTTGCGGTTGCACAATAGGCTTAAAATTCTCTTCAAATAAAATTCTGTGCTTACAAAATGAAGGATTTATACCTTTCAGATCTGCAATACTCCAGCCGATTGCAGATTTGAGTTCTCTTAAGATTCTCAGCAGTTTTTCCTCTTGTTCTTCCTTGAGCTCATTGTTGATAATGACTAGATTCTCATGGTTCTCATCCAGAAATGCATACCTTAAGTGGGAGGGAAGTTGTTTAAGCTCTATCTTCTGCTTTTCCTCTTCTTTAACATCCTTTTTCAGCTCCTCCTTCACTGAATTTTCTGCAGGTTTTTGAATTGGCAGGGCTTCCAATTGCTGTTGTATTTCCATCATTTGTTCTGCTTTACAAATCTTAGAATTTGTATTTCCTACAGCTATAATTTCCCTTAACACAGCATCTTCATCAAATTCGTTAATAGGGTATTGTGTAATAAAAGCATCCAGTATATCTACCTTCGTACATGTATTATCTTTAACTGGATATTTTAAAGCTTCAAACACATTAAATACTACCTTCTCATCTTGAACTCGAAGCATAAGTTCCCCTTTTTGCACATCTATTAAAGCTCTCCATTTTGCAAGAAATGGCCTTCCTAGGATCAAAGGAATATTAGCATCCACCTCCATGTCAAGAATTACAAAATCTGCAGGAAAAATGAACTTATCAACTTTAACCAATAAATCTTCAACAACTCCATATGGATAAGTGTATGATCTATCAGCTAGCTGCAGTGTGATGTTGGTGAGTTTCACTTCTTCTATGCCTAACTTCTTCATGATAGCTAAAGGCATCAAGTTTATGCTTGCTCCCAAGTCACACAATGCTCTTCCCACAGTGCACTATCCTATTTCACATGGAATGCTGAATGATCTTGGGTCTTTGAGTTTTTGAGGAAGCTTTCTCTTGAGAATGGCACTGCACTTCTCTGTCAAAGGTACTATTTTGTCATGCTCTAGTTACCTTTTTCTGGAAAGTAGTTCTTTCATAAATTTTGCATATGAAGGCATTTGCTCCAAAGTTTCTGCAAAAGGAATGTTAATCTGTAATTTTTTAAAGACATTCATAAACCTTCTAAAATGTTCCTCCTGTTTAGGATTATGAACCCTTTGAGGATAAGGCAGCCTCTTGTATTTTTTTGGATCTATTGGCTTACAAGCTTCTTCTAACAGTTGCTTTTTCGTTTTCCTCTCAGAATTCATAGGAACTTCTTCTTTTTCTTCTGAATGATCTTTCTTCAATAGCTTAAAATTTCCTTGTTGTAGATTTTGTTCAATTTTCCTCTCTGCTGCATCATTTACTTTCTTTTCTGCAGGTTTAGGACTTGCAGCCACAGCTCCACTCCTTGTAATTATAGCTTGACATTGCTCCTTAGGATTGATTACTGTATTGCTTGGAAATCTTCCTTCATCCCTGCTGGATAGTTATTCAGCTAACTATCCAATTTGTGTTTCCAATTTCTTCATTGAAGCTTCTTGGTTCTTGAAGCTTGTTTGGGTCACCTTCATGAATTGTAACATGGTTTCTTCCATCTCAGTCAACCTTTCATTCATAGGCTTGGAAAATTTCTGAGTTCCTTGAGGTTGAGTGGATGGATTCCTCTGAAAATAAGACTGTTGTGTTGCTGGACTTGCATTAGAAAAAGGTAAATTAGAGTTAGAATTCTTGGCAGCGGAATATTGATTATTCCAATTAAAATACTGCTGATTTCTATTATTCAAAAATTGAAATCCAGGGGGATATGAGGGCTGTTGTCTCTAAAAATTGTTCATGTAATTCACTTGTTCCTGTGGTTCATTTGTAGATGCCTCGCATGCACTATTTACATAATTTCCTCCACAAAAATCATAGCTTAGCTGATTGGTAGGCATACTCCCTATTTAAAGGTTACTAATTTGTTGAGTTGGGGCAGCTATTTGTTCTGAAAACATTTGATTTTGTAGCTGATTTTGTGCAAGAAAAGTTTCCAAAACCTTAGCTTCATAACTAGAGTTTCTTCTTTGATTTCTTGAGTTCGAATTCTGATACATTGAAGATGCCATCATCTCAATAATCCTCTGAGCTTCTTCCAAGGACTTTGTATTTAATGAACCTCCAGCAATAGTATCAACCATTGTTCTAGTTGTTGCATTGATCCCATTGTAGAAAGTTTCCAATTGCATCCAATCTAGAATACAATGATGTGGACACCTTCTCAGCAATTCTTTGTATCTTTTCCAAGCTTCATACAATGATTCTCCTTCTTGCTGCACAAAGGATGTAATTTCTCCTCTCAGCTTTGCTGCTTTGGATGGAGGGAAGTACTTAGTTAGAAACTTATTCACAAGTTCTGTCCAGGTTGTAATGCTTCCTTTTGGTTGAGCTTGTAACCAGCATTTAGCTCTATCTCTCAAGGAAAAGGAAATAGTCTCAGTCTGATGGCTTCTTTACTAACCCCATTCATTCTTATGGTGTCACATAGCTGCAGAAAATTTGAAATATGTAAGTTAAGATCATCAGAATTTCCACCAGAAAATTGATCTTGTTGGACTAAGTGTAATAAGGCAGGTTTAACCTCAAAATGGTTAGCTTGGATAGTTGGCCTGATTATAGAAGAATTAAAACCTTGCATGTTAGGAATTGCATAGTCCCCTAATGTTCTAATTCTATTTTGCTCTGCCATCTCTATTGCTGGATTTGGTTGTCTCAAAGGTGTAGGTGTTCTTTTCACTCTAGGATTGTTATGAATTTCTGGAGAATAGACAACTTCTAAATCACTATTACTTCCTATGAATTTTTTTACCTTAGACTCTTTTCTCAATCTTCTTAAGGTTATGTCTATGTCAGGATCAAAGATCAGAATTGATTTATTCTTGTTTTTACCACGCATATACAAGTCAAAATGAAACAAAATTAGACTACAATCAATATTCAGAAATGCACAAAAGAAATTATGCAAAAGCTATCAGCAAAAGCATATAAAAACTCAAGTCTAACAACTGCAAAATTGTAAAATCATGTAGAAATTATGCATAATGGAAATTAAAAATTATATAGAATGGAAATTACAATTATGCAGAAAACTGAAAAACAAAATTATGCAGTGATGAATCTATATTTTGACTGATATTTTAGCATAATTCTAACAAATTTGATAAGAAAAATATATAAAGAAAGCAGAAAAACTTAGAAAAAGAGAAGGAATTGAAGTTTTGTTTAAATTTGTAGTTATTTTAGCAATTGTGAAATTTTTGCTTAGGAATTAAGTTTTTAATCTTGTTTTTGAAGGAATAAATTGAGCAAGGATCATATCCATGGAGGTTTGATGACAAGGAAGAGGAAAGAAGCAAGTCTGGATTCCAAAAACACAAGAATAAGAAATTGCAGACTGGGCGTGATCACTATTATCAGTGAAAGTGATCACTTCAGAGCTAAAATAAGAAGTGAAGCCTGGGCGTTACCACTTTTATCATTAAAAGTGATAGTTCCAGAGAGGCAAAATATCAGGAAAGCTCTGCATAACCACTAGTGTCATCAAAAGTGATCGTTCCAGAGAGTCTTCAACTTGGCGAGTTGCGCGTAGTCACTTTTATCAGCAATAGTGATAACGCGCAACTACTTTGGCTCTGTGTTGTCACTTTTATCAGCAAGAGTGATAGTTCCAGAGAGCTCTCAATATCAGGAAGTTGCGCGTGGCCACTATTTCTGGGAAAAGTGTTAACGCGCAACCATAAACTCTTTGCGTAACTACTATTTCTCATAAAAGTGATGACGTGAAAATCTGGGAAATTCTATAAATACCAAAAACGATCCAAAAAAAGGGGATTTTATTCATTTTCATTTTTTTAGTTAGATTCTTGTTAGAGAAAGTGAGAGAGCGGAGTGGGGATTCGAATCTCAGAGCTTCACGAAGAGGAATTCGAGTGAAGCAAGCTTCCATGGCGATTCTGATTTTCTTCTTCTCATCTTCTCTTTCTTTCCTTTTCTCTGCTGCCATGGCTGTGTAATTTGTTCATATTTAGGGATTGTAGATCTGAAACGAACATGTTGAATTGATTTGGATCTGAATTTCAAGTTTTGGAATAGATTGAGTGATGGATTATGCACTTCATGTGGAAATTGAATGGAAATTTGATTAACTAAATTCAGAGGAACTCTTGTCAATGGAAATTGAATTTGTTCTTCAGATCTGAACTAATCACTGAGATTATAGTTTTCTTAGGGATAAGAGGCTTTGATCTTGCAATCTTCTGGTTTCTTACACTTAAAGCAATATTGAATTGAATCAGATCTAAGGAATTAGAATGGTTTAATTGAATGTTAGGTTCACTGAGTTAAGGAATTAACCTCTGAACAATAGAACGTAAAACTGATTGTCTTTCTTTCCAAATGCTTGTTAATTCATAACTTTATTGATTAAACATTGGAGTTTTGGTGAAGCACTTCCGTAGCTATGGTTTTTTCCTTTGTTATCACATAATTGTTTGTTCATTGTTCTATTTTCTGCAAGTTTATTTTACTTTTAATTGTTCTAGTTTGCTGTTATTACATGTTACTACTCTCCTTCCAATTTCGAAAAAGCTTAAATGGTTATAATTCTATGAAGTGGTATTTGAAACCTAAATTCCCTGTGGAGACGATATTTGGATCTTAAATTTACTCATTACTTGCTGCAATCCTAGTGCACTTGCTAGTGTTAGATTGCAAACACATGCAGAAAATGCAAAAGAATGCAAAACTTTATGCAGAAAACAACAAAAATTATGCAGAAAACTACACAAGATACAGAAAAATCTTGCAGAAAAACTTGAAAGCAAAAACAGCAAAAATAAATGCTCAATTTAGCTATTTTTCTGTTACTAATGATATTGAAATTCAAAATTCAAAATTCCATGGCAACGAATACCAAAAACTTGTTGTTTACAATCTAACACTAGCAAGTGCACTAGGAATTGCATCAAGTAATGAGTAAATTTAAGGTCCAAGTATTGTCTCCACAGGGAATTAGATTTCAAGTATCAATTCACAGAATTATAACCATTTGAGCCATATGAAATTGGAAGGAGAAGTGTAACATGTAACAACAGTAAACCAAAGCAATTAAAAGTAAAGGAAACTTGCAGAAAATAGATCAATGAATGTAATGTGGGATTAGAAATGGATTGAAAGGTAGTTAGGAATTTACTTCACAAGAATGTCAATATTAATTCAATTATGCTTTTGAAAATTCAAGAACTTGGTTAATTAACAATCAGTTTCGTATTTCAATAGCCAAAGGTTAATTCCTTAAGTCATTGACGCTAACAAGTAACTAAACCACCCTAATCCCTTAGGTGAAGTTCAATTTCATGTTGCATTAAGACTTGGAACATTAGGATTGTAGGATTAAGTGTACTTATCCCTAAGAAACTCCTAATTCTGGTTGTTCATTCAGATCAGAGAATCAAATCCAATTCCCATTGGCAAATGTTCCTCTAAGGTTAATTAAATGAATTTCCATTCAAAGATTATGTAAAAGTGCAAAATTAACAACTCAATTAATCCAAATACTCAAATTTCAGAAGCAAGAATCAAATCAATACATCAATTCAAGTTCCATAAACCCCTAACAACAAGAAAACTACTCAGACATGGGAGAAGAGAAAGAGAAAGAAGAAGCAGAAGAAGAAAAACTCCAAAAAGCCATGGCCGGAAGATCCAATCCGATTCCTCTTTGTGGAAGCTTCAAGACTTGACCCCAATCTTCTCTCTCAACGACAATTTAACAGAAAAATGGAAAATAAAATTGAACTCCCGAAAATCTGGGTGCATCTGGTATTTATAGAAATTCCCAGATTTGCGCGTTATCACTTTTATGAAAAATAGTAGTTATGCAGAAGGTTAGTTGGTTGCCCGTTAACACTTTTATGAGAAAAAGTGGCCACGCGCAACTTTGCTGATATGAGAGCTCTCTGGAACTATCACTCTTGCTGATAAAAGTGTCACCGCAGACCTCAAGTAGTTGCACGTGATCACTCTTATGAATAAAAGTGACTATGCATAACTCGCCAAACTGAAAGCTCTATGGAACGATCACTTTCGATGACAATAGTGGTTATGCAGAGCTTTCCTGATATTTTGCCTTTCTGGGACGCTCACTTTTAATGATAAAAGTGATAACGCCCAACATGCTGAGTCTGAGGCTTCACTGGAACTCTCACTTTTCCAGCCAAAAGTGGTAACGCCCAGGCTTCACTTTTTCTTTGAACTCTGGAGTGATCACTTTCAATGACAATAGTGATTATGCCCAGTCTGCATTTCTTTGTTCTTGTGTTTTGGAGTCTAGACTTGCTACTTTCCTCTTCCTTGTCATCAAGCCTCCTTTTACATGAACCTTGCTCGAATTATTCCTTCAAAAACAAGATTAAAAACTTAATTCCTAAGCAAAAATTCCACAATTGCTAAGATAGCTACAAATTGAAAGAAAACTTCAATTCATTCTCTTTTCCTGAGTTTTTCTGCTTTCTTCATATATTTTTCTTATCAAATGTGTTAGAATTATGCTAAAATATCAGTAAAAATATGGATTCATCAGAGTCCATGTAAATTGCTTAATTTGTATGGGACGTTAGGGTTAATTCTTGCTTTTTGAGTTACCCTAATTCAGATAAAGAGGAAAATTATTGAATCTTGAGAGGGATAGGGATAGAATTACAAGAATAAACTAAGGATTGCACATTTTATTGATTGGATTCATTAATTTCATCACTTGCCATTACATTAAAATTGGAATTACACAAAACCCCCTTGCTTTAATTGCTTTTATAGTAAATGTTTATAACATGTTCAATGCATGTTACAAACCAAAGTCGTTGGAGATAACCTAGGCTTGGATCCTAGACTACGTAAATTTTTCTGCATATTTTGATGAAGGTTGACGACAAATCTTTTTGCAAAACGAAACAAAAATTTATCGTTTATCAAATTGGCACCATTGCCGAGGACTTTGGTGTTAATTTTGCATTGAACTTGTTAGTTACTCTATTTTAGTGTTACATTTTTCTAGCCATAGTTTTCAACTTCTTTCTATTTTTGCTGTTTAGTGTTAATATTTCATTTTTCTGCACTTAGATATCATTTTTCTGCATAATTGTTAGCTGAATTGTTCTGCATTTTTGTTGTTTCATTTAGCTTACTGCTTTTCATTCCTTATAGTTAATTTTTAGTGTATGACTAGATTGAATCCTGGAGATTTGTATCCATTTGACCCAGAGATTGATAGGACATTTCATAGTAGCATTAGATTACATAGACATAATTCTAAACATTTTGAGGAACCTTTATCTTCTTCATCTATCTATTTATTACCTCATTCTTTAGAATTTGAATTTAAACAAATGGCTAACAATGAAAGAACATTAAAGGAACTGGCTGCACTGGATGTAACATATCAAACTTTATGCATACAGTATCCTGACAATGATGCTCCTTTTGTACTAAAGACTGGACTAATACATTTGTTACCAAGATTTTATGGCATTGTAGGTGAAGATCCACACAAGCACCTCAAGGAGTTCCATATTGTTTATTCAACCATGAGGCCACAAGGTGTGCCCGAGGAGCCTATTAAATTAAAGGCTTTCCCATTCTCTTTGATGGATGTAGCCAAGGATTGGCTTTACTATCTTCCTCCAGGATCTATTACTAGTTGGGATAACTTGAAAAGGCTTTTCCTAGAGAAATTTTTCCCAACATCAAGAGTTGCGTCCATAAGAAAGGAAATTTGTGGGATAAGGCAGCTTGAAAGAAAAACCCTTTATGAATACTGGGAAAGGTTCAAGAGACTATGTGCTAGCTACCCCCTTCACCAAATTAGTGATTAATTGTTAGTACAATACTTTTATGAGGGACTGCACCCTATGGACTGAAGCATAATAGATGCCGCAAGTGGAGGGGTGTTGGTTGACAAAACTCCGATTGCAACCCACAACTTGATTGAGAACATGGCTGCCAACTCCCAATAATTTGCAACAAGGCAAAATTCTTGTGTTACCAAAAATGTGAGTGAAGTACAAGTTGCTGAATCTAGTAAGCTGGAACACAAGCTAGATGAATTAGTATTCATGGTGAAGCAATTGGCTTCCATGCAAAAGAGTGTTGTTGCATCTTCAACTTCTCCACCATCTGTTCCAGCCATGTTGTGTGGCATTTGTTCAGATACAGACCATTACACTAATAGCTGGCCCACACTACAAGAGTTTGACACTCTAGAAGGTAATCCTCAGGCTTATACTGCAAACATTTACACTAATAAATTTCCTTTTTCAAATTCGTAGCAACAGCCCAATTGGGATCTATCTTCGAATAGATACAACCCAGGTTGGAGGTACCATCCAAATTTGAGATGGGGGGGCAATTCTCAACAGCACAACCAGTAGCAAGGCACTCAATATCAAACACATCATAGTGGCCCAAATAGATCCCATCATACCCAACATCAACCACAACAAGCTCAGCACCATCACCAACCATCTTCTTCGCAACCAAGTGCATCCCAGAAAAATGAACCATTATTGGAGGAGCTCAATCTCAAGGCTCAGGGAACCTCCCTGCACAAACTGTTGTGAATCCCAAAAATGTGAGTGCAATCACCTTGAGATCTGGAAAAGTGATGCAAGAGCCCACAATGCCCAAGGAGAAAGAAGACCAAAGCCACACTCCAGCTACAGTTGGTCAAAATGGAGAGGAAATGACCCAAGAACAAATTGAACCCACCCCTGCCCAACCAAAGGTGGCAGAAAATGTTGAAAGGCCAATTCCTCTACCATTCCCTCAGAGAGTTATCCAGCCAAGCAAAAAGATTGAAAAGGTTGAGAAAGAGATTTTAGAGACCTTCAGGAAGGTAGAGCTAAACATACCTCTACTAGATGCAATCAAGCAAATACCTAAGTACGCTAAGTTTTTTAAAGACTTATGCACCCACAGGAGGCGTCTTAAGGGTAATGAAATGGTAAATATTGGTACGAATGTTTCCGCACTCTTTGAAAAATAAAGGTCCATAATGCATGAGAAATGTAAGGACCTAGGAACATTCATTATCCCATGCATTATTGGTAATAATAGAATTGAGAATGCCATGTTAGATTTAGGAGCTTCTATAAATGTCATGCCTTTGTCCATTTTTACTTCACTGTCTCTTGGCCCTCTGCAGCCTATAAGTGTGGTTATTCAGTTAGGCAACAGAAGCATAACAAGCCTAGTTGGGATTGTTGAGGATGTACTAGTCAGGGTGAATGATCTTATCTTCCCAGCCGACTTTTACATTTTGGACATGCAAGAGGGAGAATCATTGAAGAGTGCTGCACCAATCATATTGGGAAGACCGTTCTTAAAGACCGCAAGAACGAAAATTGATGTGCACGCTGGGACACTTACCATGAAGTTTGGGGACAACATTGTGCGCTCCAACATACTTGATGCTATGAAGCACCCTTCTGAAAACATTCTGTCTTTCAAATTGATTTATTTGATGATTTGATAGATGAACAATTTTCTAAATTCTTAGAAATAGATTTTTCTTTTGATTTTACTAGGTGTATAGATACTCCCATTTGTGAATATTGTAATAATTTTCTATGTGTGACTCTTGTATTTCTGACTTTTTGAATGTGAATTCTGCAACTTCTAATATTGAAGAGATTGAAAAATTGATAGGGGAAGAATGTGATGTTTTAAGTTCAACAAGTACAATTGAATCTAACCCCTTTGATTTGAATGTTGCAGAGATTTCTTCTACTGAGAATGCTAAGCCATTTCCTTCTGTGGAGCAACCTCCCACATTGGAGCTTAAACCTTTACCAGAACATCCAAAATATGCCTATCTAGAGGCTAAATGAGAAGCTTCCAGTGATAATCTCCACAAAGTTGAATGTTGAACAAGAGGAGAAACTCCTAGAAATGATTAAGAGGCACAAGAAAGCTATAGGCTGGACCCTTGCTAATATTCCTGGAATCAGCCCCTCTTTGTGTATGCAAAGAAAATTATTGGAGAAAGGTGCTAGGCCAGTGAAGCAGCCTTAGAGGAGCATAAATCCCATTATTCTGGACATGGTAAAGAAGGAGGTCACCAAATTGCTGCAAGGTGGGATTATCTACCCTATATTAGATAGCACTTAGGTCAGCCCGGTCCAAGTGGTCCCAAAGAAATCTGGACTCATTGTGGTGAAGAATGAAAAAGATGAGTTGATACCCACCAGAGTTCAGAGTAGTTAGAGAGTTTGCATAGACTACAGAAGGCTTAACCAAGCGACCCGGAAGGATCACTTCCCATTGCCTCTCATTGATTAGATGTTGGAAAGGTTGGCTGGTAAGTCTCATTATTGTTTTCTTGATGGTTTTTCTAGTTATTTTCAAATTTGCATAACACCTAAAGACTAGGAAAAAACCACTTTTACATGTCCTTTTGGCATTTTTGCCTATATGAGAATGCCCTTTGGCTTGTGCAATGCTCCAGGAACATTTCAAAGATGTATATTAACCATTTTTTTTTATTTAATGGAGCATTTCATAGAAGTCTTTATGGATGATTTTACCTTATATGACCCATCTTTCTCTACATGTTTGAGTAATTTGGAAAAAGTTTTGAAAAGATGCATTGACACTAATGTTGTAGTAAATTTTGAAAAATGGCATTTTATGGTAGAACAAGATGTAGTGTTAGGCCATATCATTTCTGAAAAGGGAATTGAAGTAGATCCTGCAAAACTTGATGTTATTGCACAATTGTCTTACCCCTCTTGCATTCGAGAGGGTCGTGCTTTTCTTGGCCATGTGGGGTTCTACAGGAGATTCATTAAGAACTTCTCCAAAATTGCCATTCCCTTTTCCAAGCTTTTGCAAAAGGACACTAAGTTCAATTTTGATGAAAAGTGCAAAGAAGCGTTTAATATGCTTAAGGAAGCCCTAACCACCACACCCATCATCCAACCTCCAAATTGGACCACACCATTTGAATTAATGTGTGATGCATCCAATTTTGCAGTGGGGGCTGCATTGACACAACGGGTTGATAAGTTTCCTCACATCATTTATTATGCTTCTAGAACTTTGGATCCAACACAATGTAATTATACCACAACTGAAAAAGAATTGTTGGCCATAGTCTTTGCATTAGACAAGTTTAGATCATATCTGTTAGGATCAAAAGTTGTGGTTTTTACTGATTATTCAACCTTGAAGTATTTGCTGAAAAAGACAGATTCTAAGCCCAGACTTATAAGATGGATGCTCTTACTTCAAGAATTTGATTTGGAGATCAAAGATAGAAGCGAAACTCAGAATTTGGTATATGACCACCTCAGCAGGATAGAGGGAGTTCTAGACCCTATTCCAATTTTAGATGATTTTTCTGATGAACAACTCTTAGAATTGTATGCTTCACAAGCACCCTGGTATGTTGATATTGTCAACTTTCTTGTTGCAGGGGGTTTTTCAGTAGGTGCACCAAAAGCTAAAAAGGATAAGATAAGGAGTGATGCCAAACATTACGTTTGGGACGACCTTATTTATGGAAATTCTACAGTGACCAAGTCATCAGAAGGTGTGTGTGCCTAGCGAAGAAATCCCATCCATACTACAGTTCTATCATGCCTCAGCTGTAGGAGGTCATCAAGGACCTCAGAGGACAGCAAGAAAGGTGTTAGATGCGGGACTGTACTGACCATCAATTTTTAGGGACTCATGGCAAGCATATTCCACCTGTGAAAGATGCCAAAGAGCAGGAGGAGTAATTACATGGAGACAAGAGATGCCCCAATAGCCCATCCTCTATTGTGACATCTTTGATGTCTAGGATATTGATTTTATAGGGCCATTCCCCACCTCTTTTACTTTTCTTTATATACTTCTTGTTGTTGATTATGTCTCAAAATGGGTGGAAGGTAAAGCCACCAGAACTAATGATGCTAGAGTTGTTGCAGAGTTTGATCGTAGCAACTTATTTTGCAGGTTTGGAATCCCTAGAGCCATCATTAGTGATCAGGGAAGCCACTTCTGCAATTGGACTATGGAAGTCTTGTTGAAAAAATATGAAGTTGTTCACAAAGTTTCCACTGCCTACCACCCATAGACAAATGGGCATGCTGAGCTCTCTAATAGGGAAATCAAGAAAATACTTGAGAAAGTAGTGCTGCCTCATAGAAAAGACTGGAGTCGTAGGCTTGATGATGCCTTGTGGGCAGATAGAACAGCATTTAAGACACTCTTGGGAATGTCACCATACAGGGTGGTTTATGGAAAAGCCTGCCATCTACCAGTTAAGGTGGAACACAAAGCTTATTGGGCAGTAAAGACTTGTAATATCCATTATGACTCAGCTGAAGAGCAGAGGAAGTTACAACTGCAAGAGTTGGAAGAGCTATATCTTGAGGCCTATGAGAACTCTAGAATTTACAAAGAAAAGACCAAACAATACCATGACAAGAAGCTTTCAAGCAAGGAGTTCTACGTTGGTCAAAAGGTTCTCTTGTTCAATTCTCATCTTAAACTCATGCCTGGAAAGCTCAAATCAAGGTGGCTTGGACCCTTCACAATTACAAAGGTGTTTTCCCATGGTGCTATAGAGATCATAAGTGACTCCATTAGCAAAAGCTTTATGGTGAATGGGCACCGCTTGAAGCCATTCTTGCAAAACTCAGCTACCTTGGAAGAAGTTGAGGAGATTGGCTTGCAACCACCATGTACTAACCCCCATTCCAACCCTTGGCCTGCATAATTCATTTCATACGTCAAGCTAGTGACGTTAAAGAAGCGCTGTGTGAGAGGCAACTCACAAGTTGATTAAGAATTTTTTATTATTATTCTATACATTCAATAAGAATTTTTATGATTGAGCTGTGATTTGTGGTGAATTAGACATGGTTTTATTACATATTCTTCATTATTTTTACAGTGGACAGTTTTAAATCTTTTTATTTGATTCATTCAGAAACTATAGGAATGTCATATGTACAGAGACATATCAAAGGTGTCCACTATAGTAGTCACTTTCAAGCTAAGGTAAGTGAACCCACTCTCTATAGTTTTCACTTTCAGTCTATAGTAATCACTCTCAAAGGCTTCTCGGCCAATAGGTTTACGCGTAATCACTCCTAGTCCATAGTAAACACGCGCAGAGGCATTGGAATATAGAAGGCTCTCTGTAGTTATCACTTTGGTTTCATAGTGACAACTACAGAGGCACCTCTTGGAGCAATCATGATGCACGTAGTTACTCCTATTTCATAGTAACTACGCGCAACTCACTTTGGCATTCTATAAAAAGCGTCTTCTCTGTAGTTATCACTTTTGCCTCATAGTGATTATGTGCAACACTTAACTTGCAAAATACAAACGCGTGTGTATACTATGGTTTGAAAGTGATGACGCCCATAGCCTATATAAATTGAAAGTGATTACTCTAGCCCTCACTCTCACCCAACCTCTGAATGCTCTCACTTCCGCTTACCATCTCTCTGAAAAATCCCTTTTCCTTCACAGTGGTTTGTGCTAAGACTCACTCATTCCCATAATTCTGCACTTATCTCAGACTCTCATCCAGGTAATTCTTTAAATTTCCCTTCTTTTTACATTAGGGTTCTTCATTCCAATATTTGGGAATTTTAATTCTAGGCGTATGGACTAAAATTGCTTGGGAAAATTGATATTTTGGGTTTGGTTACATGATTAAATGGATGAGGGACGTTAATTTGGTTCAATTCCTATACAATTTCTCTGCACTTTGTCTGATTACTCCTTAGCGTGACCACTGTTGTTTGGGATTTTGAATTGGCGAATCATGATGTGCAATTTTTGTGTAAATTCTGTTGGTTGAGAGATATATTACATGATTAAAAGGGAATAGGGGTATTTGATTGGGATGACTTGTGTATTTTACCACTGCCCGAGCCTTAGAGTGTTCACTTTTGCTTGAAAACTTTAATGTGGTGCTTCGTAAATTTGGATTGACGAATCCTAACTGCAATATGAAGTGTACCTGCCTGTTTAGGAATGATTGCTAGTGTTCACTTTGGTAGAATTGTTGCATTCTACATTGTCAAACCCTAGGGTATCCACTTTCGCTTTTACCAACTGCCTGATAATCCACCCCTCTGTACATGCCTTGCATTGAACAACACTGTGCTGCAATTCCAAAATTTCCATCTATTTCATAACTTAACAATTGCCACACCATGCATACTTGCATTCCAACTTTTCAATTTCTATGTTATAATTCTCACTTTGTGGATGCACTGCTTTAATGCTCTTTGGTTAATTAAGACTGCTATTCCTATTTCACTGCTGCACACTAGAATTTGAGATTGCACTGCCTGTACTTGAACATTTCATACATAGCAATTGTGGTGTCAATTTTGTTATTTGCAATGCCTCTATCTGATTAAAAGAGATTAAGTGTTCTTACCTTAGTTCAATTGCCTTTATTGCATTATAGAGTAACCACTTTCAATTCTGGTGCTAATTGTTTTGTATGTTTTGATATAATGGCCACTGAAATAGTCCCATCTTTGTATGAAAATCACTGTTTCATTGCCACTTAACCTATCTTACTCAAAATATATGGTGTCTGCTGCATAACTGTCATTCTAGGGTAGTCACTGCATTTATTGTGAGATACCCACTTGTGTTGTGTATATGAACAGCAATAACCCAACACCATGCTGCACTTCCTTGTAACTACTCTACATATGGACCATAATTTTGCTTTACAACAGCTACTCTAAACTGAAACTCGAAAGAACCATTTAATTGTGGCTAATTGCAATTGTCTGTACACTTGTACATTTGTTATGACAATCACTTGCCTCCCTAACTGCACACATGCATAATTCCCTGTTAATTACTCTCTGCAAGTTACAAAATGTGCATCCCTGTTAATTTCCTGCATAGAATCGTTCTTGACACCTTGTTGCCATGCATAGTGACCTGCTACCCCTTGTGTGATTTCTATGCTTTTATTTTCATTTTGCTGCATCACTACCCATGTCAAATGTGATTGCCTTGATGTTGTCTTGCTTGAACCATAATGTGATCACTTTGGCATTGTACTCGATCACTAATATTATGGTTTGATCCTTCACTGTCCAATTGAATGTTATTTTAGTTGATACACACAGTTACTGCATAATATAAATGCATATCTCACACACATTCTTTCCTCTCTACAACAACCATGGCCAACACACCAAGGAAGAACACTCCAAGGTCTAAGAGAGCCAAAACAGTTGGTGCATCTTCTTCTGCACCCCCACCTAACCATGACCCTAGGTTTCGGTCATTGGAGCATGAAGAATACTTCAAAACAAACATCCTGAAAAGGAAAGTTGGTGCAGGACCGCAATTTTGAAATTCAAGAAGGCGCCTATCCCCAATTTGAAGAGGAGATTCAGAGGAGAGGATGAGACCTTTTCACGACCTATGCTGATAATGGGTGGAAGGAAATCACCCAAGAGTTTTTTGCCAATGCAATAAGGGTTAAAGGCAACATTTTCCCTCCCAGACTCAGCATGGTGAGGGGAAAACTAGTCAACTTCACCCCCTACAACATCCAGAGAGTTCTAAATATTTCAGCTGTGCATAAATCAGCTGGGCAACTGGATTTCACCACTTTCAGCATCCAAAAGGACAAGGACTACAAGCCTATCCTTGAAAATGTCTACAAGAAGAGTGAGAATTGCTAATTTGACTGTAAGATGCAGCCCAAAAACTTGACCACAAGGCACCTCATCCCTGCAACAAAAGTCTGGCGTGTTTTCATTCTCAGCTCTTTCACGCCAGTTCTCCACTCCTCTACATTGGCAGTGAAGAGAGCAAAGCTCATTTATGCAATTCTGATAGGCATGCCCCATCCATGTGGGTGAGGTAATCAGCAGTGCTATCATGGACATCTTGAGCAGGAGTAGAGATTCCATGGGTTTTCCATCCATCATCACTATGCTATGCCAAGATGCTGGGGTAAATTTTGGAGACTACTTGTAGAAAATCAGAGCAGCCCCTCCTATTTTTGCAACAATGGTGAAGGACTTCTTCAAACCCAAAAAGACTGCTGACCCAAGACTATCCCTACCAGCTGACTATAGGAGGATACACTCCAATGAGGATGAGGGAGCAGATGAAGCAGCTTGCTCTGAGGCAGGACTCCATTCATGCTGGACAGAAGGCCCTCATGACACTTATGGACACGATGCTGCTAAACATAGGGAAGAAGCTGGGGATGACTACCACGCAGCTTTATGATGCCTCTACTTTTAGTGCCCCTTACCTACGAGTAGCAGTCCAAAGTGACCTTCTGCCTTTTCCTCCTACTGCCCCTGCCAGAGTTGAAGCCAATGAAAGCAACTCTAGTGCCTCAAATGAAGACCCCCAGCAATAGTAGAAGATGATGATGATGATGATGACTCTACCTTTTCCAGCTATAATGAAGATGCTATTTAGTCTTAGTTTCTTTTTCACTGCACTCACTTTTCACTTACTTTCTACTATTTTCCTAAATTTACTGCTAACCACCATTTCCTTGTAAATATCCCACATTCCTGTTTCCATCTCTACTGCTTTATTTTCGTATTATCACTCTTACTCTGAACAATTTAAGACATTTTCACTTATATATATCTATTCCATTTTTTGGCTATATATTTGCTCCTTATACTAAATTCTGTGTATATTTGTGCAGAAAATGCCCTCAGTCTCATCAAGAGGAGCATGAATTTAACCCCTGAGTTGTGATTCTAATTTCTATGAAAGGGGGGTGATCTCTTTGCCTCTGCTTCCATAATTTCTTAGTCTATATTCCTTGCACAGTACTAAATGAAAATACAAAAATATTTTCCATATCTCCCTTTTAATTTGGTCCAGTTTTGCAATTCCATAGTTATATTCTGATTGCATTTCCCATTCAACTCATGATCATTCTCTATTTTTGAATATTATCGTTCCTACCATGCTGCGCATATTTTCTTGTAAGGTGAACTGTGATCACATGTTGTTAAGTAATTATCGCCTTTTACCATGGTAGAGAATTGAGCCTCCACATTCTTTTCTGTGTGTATTATAACATGTATATTTGCATTCAATCCTCTAAAACTTGCCTTGTTTCTTAATTGAATATGCATTGTGCAATTTTTCATCTAGATGATTGAGGCCATCTTTGCACACATCCACCCACCCTTTAACACCTTTGCACCTAATTTCCCTTCTTCCACATTCCTTCTTTTGCCAAACTTAGTCTGCAACAACATTTTCCTTACCTTAAGAGAGGTATTTCTTTTGAGTTGCATCAAGAGTGAATGCAATAAACTAAGTTTGGGGTGCTGGTTATGATTGTAGTTGCTGGAGGACAAGCAAGTTCTCAAGTTTGGGGTGGTGAGCATTTTAAATGTCAATATTGCATGTCAAAAAAAAATTTTGCTTGAATTTGAAGAAGAGAATGATTGTCAAAGTCCATCAAAAAATGATGATGATGATGATGATGAATGAATGAAAAGAAAAAGAAAAAGAAGAATACAACAAGTCATTTTGATAGAAAAAGGATTCTCTACATAAGGCAAAGTAAATGAAAAATATGGTGAAAGAGTGCTTGAATCTCACTTGCTGCATCATTTAATGCATTCCACTCTTAGTTATTGTACTCACTCACTCAAAGGAATTCCCTCCTCTTAAAAACCCACTTGAGCTTTTGACCCTCCTTGATTAAAATTGAACCTAACTCAATACATTTGTGACCAACAAAGTCCTCTTAATAGGTGGTTCATTGTATCTAGGCAAAGGAGATTGAGAAAATGGGCAAGCATATGGTAAGGTGAGGCAAAATGCATGAATTGAGGGAAAACACTTAGCCTGAAATATTGATGAGTGAAGAGTGAAACACCATCTTGTGAGCTAGATAATTTCTTTGCATTATGTGGATTACATGAAACCTTGCTGGATTTTTGTTTCAGTTTAGTGGGACTTTTGCTTGAAAATAATTAATTTGGGCATGATTTCTTCGTTGAATGAGTCCATGATTTTGGAAACATTGGAAGTGTTGATTACAATCTGATCTTGGAATGAAAATTTTGAAAGAAAATTTTTGGATAAATCCAACCCTCTTACAAGTGACTTTGTTGAATTTTGATTTGCTTGAGGACAAGCAAAAGTTTAAGTTTGGGGTTGTGATGAATCCATATTTTATTGGATTTTTACTGTTATTTTGATGTTTCTTAATAGAAAAAGTAAACTTAGGAAGTGTAAATAACATAAAAACATCATTTTAGTCAAATATCATAAGTTTCTTAATTTTTGTTTAATTTACATTGATTTACATAAATATAGTTTGCAATTTTGATCATTTGAATAATTATGCAGGAATTTCTAGACTTTTTCCATGGATTTTTAGCATTTGAGAAAGTTTGAGATGAAAGTGATCACTTTGGATCCCATAGTGAACACTACAACAAGGTAAGTCCAGAAGGGCAGACTAAAGTGATAACTATGAACCCATAGTGACAACTACGGAGACCCATTTTGAAGAAGTGTTGCGCATGCTTACTTTGGGACCATAGTAGACACTCTGGAGCAGTGAAAGTTATCACTCTGATACTAAAGTGACAACTCTAGAGAGGCCAAAAACACAGGACTTGCGCGTAAACTCTATAGAGCGAGAGTAACTACTATGGAGCGTTGCGCGTCATCACTATGAAGCCAAAGTGATAACTCTATAGAGGCCCAAACTAAAGGACTTGCGCGTAAACACTATGGAGTGAGAGTAACTACTATGGAGCGTTGCGTGTCATCACTATGAAACCATAGTAGTTACTTTATGCGAAAATTTTTGCACTATAAATAGGATTTGAGAAATTAAGGTACGGAGCTTTTTACATAACTTTAGATTCTTTTGCCACATTGGGAGCATTTATGCAGAGCTTAGGATCCTTGGGTGACAGTCAAGGCCAATCTTAGGGTTTGATTTACAATTTCTCTTCATTTTTCTTTAATTCTTGCATTGATGATGTTGAATTTTCCTTGTTTTCATCTTGAATTTGTAAAACCCATCCTTATGGAGGGTGATGAATCCATATTTTACTGGCATTTTACAATAGTTTTTAGTGCAATTAATAAAGAAAACATGCTAGAAATAGTAGAAAATCCTTAAAAAAATAATAAAATGTTGCATGACACTTTTAAACATAGCTAATTTAAAATTCATTGATTTTCTATGTAAAAAGTGACAATTCAAGTATGCTTTTGTAGGGAATTCTGAGCTAAGAACATGAGGATTAGATGATCAAAGGAAAAATAGAAGAAAAGTAGCAAAAATTGGAGGAAAGAAGTTGATATTTGAAGAACAGCCTTTGAGTGATCACTTTTGCTGGCAAAAGTGATCATTCCAGAGAGGTTGCATTGAGAAGAGCTTCTGTGTAATTACTTTTTCTGGAAAAAGTGAGCATTTCAGAGAGTCCTCTAAGAAGAGTTGCTGCGCGTGTTCACTATTATCCACAAAAGTGAACACGTGCAAGAAGGTAGCCTCTGCGTGTTCACTATTTCTAGCAGAAGTGAACACACGCATGACAATAGTAAGGGAAGCTTCTGCATCGCTACTGTTTTCAACAAAAGTGAACTCTTTGAAGTGCGTATGGCTACTATCACCAGCAAAAGTGAACACGCGCAAGTGGAAATGAAGAATTAGCCTTTACTTGATTACTATTGCTGGCAAAAGTGATCACGCCAGTAGAGTGGGAATTCTATAAAAGACAGTTAGCTCAGGAATTTAGTAGTTTTTTGTTCATTTTTCATTTTCCATTTTTTTTTGTTGTTGAGAGAGTCAGAGAGGGAGATTGAGGATGAACACCAAGCTTCATTTCTTGAGGGATCAAATTGGAGATTGGCTTGAAGATGTTTCTTCGTTGTTTATTCTCTTCTTCTCTTCTCTTCTCTTCTCTTCTTGTAATGTTTGCTTAAACTCTTTGTGGTTAGGAATTGTGAATCTGAACTTTGAGTTTTGGATTGGATCGAGTGATTGATTCTGCTGTTAAAGTAGTGATTGAATGGAATTTTGATCAACTAATCATGAATTAATTGCCAAGGTTAGAATGATTTGATTAGATGCTAGATTCCTTAAGGCAAGGGATTATCCTTTGATTAATATAACGTGAAACTAATTGTCATTCCATCTAAATGCTTGAAAGTTCAGAACTTTATTGATTCAATGTTGAAGTTTTGGTGAAATAATTTCCTAACTACTCTTTCTATATCTGTTTACTATATACTTTTATGCTAACTGTTCTGTTTTACTTTCTAATTTCGTTTTTGATACACTCATACCAAATCCATCTAAAATTTGTAAAACTCAACTAATTGTGATCTTGTGAAGTGGTAATTAAGAACTTTATTCCCTGAGGATGATACTTGGAACTCAATTTGATTCTAAGATTTTTTATAACTTGCTACAACAACACTAGTACACTTGCTAGTCAGTTTACTTTTAGTGCAATAGCGGTTGTAAAAGTAACAAGTTTTTAGTGCCGTTGTCGGGGAATAATTTGTTTCAATATCATTAGTAACAGGAAAATAAATAGATTGAGCATTTGTTTCTTTAAATTTTCTGCAAATATTACACTACATGTGCAGTTTTCTGTTTTCATTATACTATATTTGTGTTTAGTTGTATATGCGTGGCAAAAACAAAAATAAATCTACTCTTGTCTCTGATCCTGACATTGATAGAACTCTTAGGAGATTAAGAAAAGAGACTAGAGCAGAGAGATCTTTAGGAAGTGACAGTGATCTAGAGGTTATACATTCTCTAGAATTTCAAGTCACTCCTTTTGCAAATAGGAAACATTGACCTTTTAGATAACCAACTCCAAAAGTTGAAATGGCAGAACAACATAGAATGAGAACACTAAGAGATTATGCAATTCCAGATATGCAAGGCTATAATTATTCAATTGTTAGACCAATCATCCAAGCCAATCATTTTGAGATAAAACCAGCCTTACTTCACCTAGTGCAGCAGGACCAATTTTCTGGTGGAATTTCTAATGATCCTAATCTGCATATTTCTAATTTTCTGCAGTTGTGTGATACTATAAGGATGAATGGAGTAAGTGAAGATGTTATAAGACTGAGGCTATTTCCATTTTCTTTAAGAGACAAAGCCAAATGTTGGTTACAAGCACAGCCTCAGGGAAGTATCACCACATGGACTGAACTTGTGAATAAATTTCTAACAAAATATTTTCCTCCCTCAAAAGCTACTAAGCTGAGAGGAGAAATAACATCTTTTGTCCAACAGGAAGGAGAATCACTTTATGAAGCATGGGAAAGATATAAAGAGTTGTTGAGAAGATGTCCACATCATTCTATTCCAGAATGGATGCAGCTGGAAAATTTTTATAATGGAATGAATGTAGTAACTAGAACTATGATTGATGTAGCTGCAGGAGGATCTCTGAGCATGAAATCCTTGGAAGAAGCCCAACAAATCATTGAGATGATGGCTTCATCCATGTATTAGAATTCCAACTTGAGGAATATAAGAAGAGGCAATGAATATGAAGCAAAGATGATGGAAACTTTTCTTGCACAGAATCAGCTGCAGAACCAATTATTTTTTGATCAAATAGTAGCTTTGACTCAGCAGATTAATAATTTGAAGACTGGAAATGTGGCAATAAGTCAGTTGACATGCGATTTTTGTGGAGGGAATCATGCTAATGGTGCATATGATGTACCTACACCTGAACCACAAGAGCAAGTTAATTATATGTGGAATTATCAAAGGCAGCAACAATCTTATCCTCAACAATCATTTCCTCCTGGATTTCAGTATTCTAATAATAGGAATCAACAATTTTATAAATGGAATCCTTAGAATTCTGCAATGAAAAGCACTAATACATCTCTTCCATTTTCAAATGCAGGAAATCACCAACAACAGCATTACTTTCAAGGAAATTCTTCTACTCAACCTCAAAGGAGTCAACATTCAGCTAGACCAATGAGTGAAAGAATGAACGAGATTGAGGAAACAATGTTACAATTCATGAAAGTCACTCAATCCAGCATCAAGAATCAAGAAGCTTTTATGAAAAAGCTAGAAACTCAAATTGGACAGCTGGATGAACAATTAACAAGCAGAGATAAAGGAAGATTTCCAAGCAATACAGTGGTGAATCCAAAGGAACACTGTCAAGCTATAGTTACAAGAAGTGGAGCTGTTGTAGCCAGTCCAAAACCAGTTGAAAAGAAACTGAATAATGTCGTAGCAGAAAAGCAAGTAGAAAATGCAGCAGGGGAAAGAGATTTAAAAGAAGAATTATAACAAGGGAACTTCAAGCTACAAAAAAAAAGAACATTCAGAAAAGAATGAAGAAGTTCATAAAAGTCCTGAAAGAAAGACAAAGAAGCAATTATTTGAGGATACTTACAAGCCAATTGATACAGAAAAAATATAAGAGACTGCCTTATCCTCAAAGAGTGCAAAATCCTAAGCAAGAGGAGCAGTTTGAGAGGTTTCTAAATGTGTTCAAAAAGCTGCAAATTAACATCCCATTTGCTGAAGCTTTGGAGCAAATGCCATCTTATGCCAAATTCATGAAGGAACTACTCTCCAAGAAAAGGAAGTTAGAACATGATAAGACTATACCCTTGACAGAGGAGTGCAGTGCTATTCTTAGAAGAAAACTTCCTCAAAAATTAAAAGACCCAGGATCCTTTAGCATACCTTGTGAAATAAGAAATTGTACTGTGGGAAAAGCATTGTATGACTTGGGAGCAAGCATTAATTTGATGCCATTAGCCATTATGAAGAAATTGGGGATAGAAGAAGTGAAACCAACCAACATTACATTGCAATTAGTTGATAGATCATATACTTATCCATATGGAGTAGTAAAGGATTTGTTGGTTAAGGTTGACAAATTTATTTTTCCTGCAAATTTTGTCATATTGGACATGGAGGTAGATGCAAACATACCATTAATCTTGGGCAGACCTTTCCTTGCAACTGGACGAGCTCTCATTGATGTGCAAAAAGGAGAGTTAATGCTTAGAGTTCAAGAGGAAAAGGTAATATTTAATGTATTTGAAACTTTGAAATATCCAATTGATGATAACACATGTATAAGATTAGATATATTGGATTCTATGATGACTCCTTATTCTTTGAATGGATTTGATGAAATTTCTGTGTTGAGAGAAACCATAGCTACAGGAAATACTAAACCTGTGCATTTTGAAGATGAAAACGTATTTGAAATGGAGCAGCAATTGGAAACTCTACCTATTTTAATACCTGAAGAAAAATTGATCAAAGAGGAGTTGAAAAATGAAGGAGAAGAAGAGAAAAGTCAGAAGCTGGAATTAAAGCAACTTCCATCTCACTTGAGATATGCATTCTTGGATCATAAACATGAAAATCCAGTTATCATAAGCAATGAACTCAAGGAAGAAGAGGAGGAGAAGTTGCTGAGAATTTTAAGAACCCATAAATCAGCAATAGGGTGGAACATCTCAAATTTAAAAGGTATAAATCCAGCCTTTTGTAAGCACAGAATTTTATTTGAAGAAAATTTTAAACCAGTTATGCAGCCTCAAAGAAGATTAAACCCTGCCATAAAGGAAGTGGTAAGGAAGGAAGTCATTAAACTATTAGATGCAGGGATCATATATACTAAAAAGGGTGGAATGACTGTAGTATCAAATGAAAAGAATGAGTTGATACCCACAGGGACTATCACAGGATGGAGGATGTGTATAGATTATAGAAAGCTGAATGATGCAACCAGAAAAGATCATTTTCCTCTACCTTTTGCAGACCAAATGCTAGAAAGGTTAGTTGGACATGCATTTTACTGCTTTTTAGATGGATATTCTGGCTATAACCAAATTGTTGTAGATCCAATTGATCAAGAAAAAACTGCTTTTACTTGTCCCTTTGGAATATTGGCATATAGAAGAATGCCTTTTGGGCTGTGTAATGCTCCAGCTACATTTCAAAGGTGCATGTTAGCTATTTTTTCTGACTTGGTTGAGAAAATAATTGAGATATTCATGGACGATTTTTCTGTTTTTGAGAATTCATTTGATGATTGTTTATCTAATTTGTCTATTGTTTTGCAGAGATGTCAAGACACCAACTTGGTGTTGAATTGGGAGAAATGTCACTTTATGGTGCAAGAAGGAATAGTGCTTGGCCATAAGATTTCAATTAGAGGGATGGAGGTTGATCAAGCTAAAATAGAAGTGATTAGTAAATTACCTCCACCTGTGAATGTGAAAGGAACTAGAAGTTTCTTAGGCCATGCTGGGTTTTATAGGAGGTTCATTAAAGATTTTTCTAAAATTGCCAAACCTCTTAGTGACTTGCTTGTAAAGGGTGCAGCATTTGTATTCGATGAATCTTGTATGCATGCTTTTACTATTTTAAAAGAAAAACTGATTTCTGCTCCAATTCTTGTTAAACCTGACTAGACTGTACCATTTGAGCTAATATGTGATGCAAGTGACAATGCAGTGGGTGCTGTATTAGGACAAAGAAAAGATAAAAGACTACCTGTGATTTACTATGCTAGTAGAGTCCTAAACTCTGCACAGATTAATTACACAACCACTGAAAAAGAGTTGCTTGCCATAGTATTTGCTTTTGATAAGTTCAGGTCTTATTTAGTAGGGTCCAAGGTTTTGGTACATACTGACCATGCTGCTCTGAAATATTTGTTTTCTAAGCAGGATGCTAAACCAAGACTGCTGAGATGGATTCTACTACTTCAAGAATTTGAGTTAGAAATTTGAGATAAGAAAGGCAAAGATAATGGTGTTGCATAATATCTATTCATAATTCCATTGGACACATTGCCATCAGATTACTTGGATATTAGTGAAGAATTTCCTGATGAAAAGCTGCTAACTGTGGATGAATTACCTTGGTTTGCTGATATAGTGAATTTTAAGGCCACTCAGCACATTCCAAAGAGAATGAATTGGCATCAATGAAAGAAATTTCTTCATGACAACAAGTTCTATATTTGCGAAGATCCTCATCTATTCAAAGTACGAGTAGATGGCATTTTAAGAAGATGTATTCCACAGAAAGAACAAGCTGATATCCTATGGCATTGCCACAATTCAGATTATGGAGGCCATCATGGTGGATCAAGAACAACTGCTAAAGTATTACAAGCTGGATTTTTCTGGCCTACATTGTTCAGCGATGCAAAAATTTATGTAGAAAACTGTGATAAATGCCAAAGAGTTGGTAACATTTCCAGAAGACATGAGATGCCTTTAAACAATATCTTGTAGGTAGAACTATTTGATGTATGGGGAATAGACTTTATGGGACCTTTTCCAACTTCTTTTTCTTATGAATACATACTTGTGGCAGTGGATTATGTGTCTAAATGGGTGGAAGCTCTACCAACTAGAACAAACGAAGCCAAAGTGGTTATTTCCTTCATAAAGAAAAATATTTTTTCAAGATTTGGAGTGCCAAGAATTCTAATTAGTTATGGAGGATCACACTTCTGCAATAAAAACCTTGATAATGTTCTGGATAAGTATGGAGTAAAACACAGAGTAGCAACTCCTTATCATCCTCAAACAAGTGGACAAGTAGAAATTTCAAACAGACAAATCAAGAAGATCTTAGAGAAAGTAGTCAGTAACTCAAGAAAAGATTGGTCAAGGAAGCTTGATGATACATTATGGGCATATAGAACTGCATTCAAAACACCAATTGGTATGTTACCATATCAATTAGTGTTTGAGAAATCATGTCATCTTCCTGTGGAACTTGAACATAGAGCATATTGGGCTAAATGGCTGAATTTTGATTCAACCAAGGCTGGAGAAAAGAGAGTGCTACAGCTACATGAACCGGAGGAATTCATACAATTTGCATATGAAAATACAAAATTGTATAAAGAAAGGACTAAAAGAATACATGGCAGATTCATCCTGCAGAGAGAATTCAAACCAGGGCAGCTAGTTTTACTATTCAACTCTAGATTGAAGCTGTTCCTTGGAAAACTCAAGTCTAGATGGTCAGGACCTTTTATGGTAAAGGAAGTATCTCCCTTTGGTGCTGTGTTACTTGAAGATCAGAGAAGTTGATATTTGAATAATAGCCTCTGAGTGATCACTTTCGCTGGTGAAAATGATCACTCCAGAACCATAAAATGAAGAAGAGCTTCTGCATAATCACTTTTGCTGGCCAAAGTGTTCGTTCCAGAGAGGTTGCATTGAGAAGAGCTTCTGTGTAATCACTTTTTCTGAAAAAAGTGATCGTTCTAGAGAGTCCTCTAAGAATAGTTGCCGCGCGTGTTCACTATTATCTACAAAAGTGAACACGCGCAAGAAGGTAGCCTCTGCGTGTTCACTATTTCTAGCAGAAGTGAACACGCACATGACATTAGGAAGGGAAGCTTCTGCGTGCCTACTAGTTTCAACAAAAGTGAACACTTTGAAGTACGCGTGGCTACTATCACCAGCAAAAGTGAACACGCGCAAGTGGAAATGAAGAATTAGCCTCTACGTGATTACTATTGCTGGCAAAAGTGATCACGCCAGCAGAGCGAAAATTCTATAAAAGACAGTTAGGTCAGGAATTTAGCAGTTTTTTGTTCATTTTTCATTTTCCATTTGTTTTTGTTGTTGAAAGAGTCAGAGAGGGAGATTGAGGACGAACACCAAGCTTCATTTCTTGAGGGATCAGATTGGAGATTGGCTTGAAGATGTTTCTTCTTTGTTCATTCTCTTCTTCTCTTCTCTTCTCTTCTCTTTTTGTAATGTTTGCTTAAACCCTTTGTGGTTAGGAATTGTGAATCTGAAATAGAAATGTTGAATTGATTTTGGATCTGAACTTTGAGTTTTGGATTGGATTGAGTGATTGATTCTGCTGTTAAAGTAGTGATTGAATGGAAATTTGATCAACTAATCATAAAGGAACTCTTATCAATGGGAAATGAATTTGTTTCTCAGATCTGAATTAATTGCCAAGGTTATTGGTTTCTTAGGGATAAGATATCTTAATCTTGCAATCTTTTGGTTTCTCAAACTTAATGCAGCATTTGATTGGATTAGATCTAAGGGATTAGAATGATTTGATTAAATGCTAGATTCTTTGGGCAAGGGATTGTCCTTTGATTAATATAACGTGAAACTGATTGCCATTCCATCTAAATGCTTGAAAGTTCAAAACTTTATTGATTCAATGTTGAAGTTTTGGTGAAACAATTTCCTAACTACTCTTTCTACATCTGTTTACTATATACGTTTATGCTAACTGTTTTGTTTTACTTTCTAATTTTGTTTTTGATACATTCATACCAAATCCATCTGAAATTTGTAAAGCTCAACTAATTGTGATCTTGTGAAGTGGTAATTGAGAACTTTATTCCCTGAGGACGATACTTGGAACTCAATTTGATTCTAAGATTTTTTTATAACTTGCTACAACAACACTAGTACACTTGCTAGTCAGTTTACTTTCAGTGTAACAACAGTTGTAAAAGTAACAGAGGGCTAAACTTTCTTGTAATTCTTAGTGAGTTCATGGATTCTTGAATTCCTGGGTATGAATGTCAATATAATTCCCTTTCCTTCATGAATTTACATTTCCCAACTCTTTGAATTGAATTAATGATTGAATGAGGGGGACATTGCTTAATTAACCCTAATTCATTTTAATGAAATTCTTAACTTAGTTTGCTTAATCCTAAGTTAATTTCTAAGGTTGTGTAATCTTGGGGAAAAGAGTTTGAGCCCATGTAAATTGCTTAATTTGTATGGGACGTTAAGGTTAATTCTTGCTTCATGAGTTACTTTAATTCAGAGGAAGAGGAAAATTATTGAATCTTGAGAGGGATAGGGATAGAATTACATGAACAAACTAAGGATTGCACATTTCATTGATTAGATTCATTAATTTCATCACTTGCCTTTACATTAAAATTGAAATTACACAAAACCCCCTTACTTTAATTGTTTTTATAGTAAATATTTACAACATGTTCAATGTATGTTACAAACCAAAGTCGTTGGAGACAACCTAGGCTTGCATCCTAGACTACATAAATTTTTCTGCATATTTTGATGAAGGTTGACGATAAATCTTTTTACAAAATGAAATGAAAATTTATCGTTCATCAATATGTTTAGTGACAAATACTATAATCGCTATAAAATATAATTAATATTTGTGATAACTCAATATAAATAATCATGGAAACATAGTAAATTGACAAACCTACTTAATTTACCTCATTTACTCTGATAGTTCAAGACTACCTTCATCATCAGTCGATGAATTTTCATCCATAAATCGTTCCTCCTCATCTTCAGTCATGTCATCCAATTCATTATTTCTCAAAACTTGGGCAGAACGATCAATTATTTCAATTTCATTCAAAGGAGAAGATAAATTTGGAGGGACAATAGTGTCTATTACTACACGTGAAGGGATTGAGTCATCAATTTGATATGCATCTTCATCATCTACTTCATCACTTTCAATTCGACCACTTGGTTTAGTTTTTATTACAATCCTCTAGCTTTTATTACATTTTCCAGGGTAAGATAAGAAATATACTTGTCTTGCATTTTGTGCAATGATGAAGGGGTTAAATCCTCTAAATCTTTTGGTATGGTTGATCTCAATAATATTGTAATGGTTATGTGTCATCCCATAACCAGGAAACCTAACGGATTTTCCTACTTTTGTTATTTTTGACAAGTGTCTAACTCTATCCTATACTTGATGACCATTTAAACGGATGGGAGGGTCTTCATTCTCAACAGTTGCTTTCCTAAATTTGTAGGCTTGACACCTATAAGGATGTTCCATATCTAAATATCTCCTATGGCAATCAAACAATGAATTTTTTCCTCCTCCATGCTTTAAAGTAAATGCCTTTGTATCCTCCATACAAATTGGGCATGCTAACTTCCCTTGAGTAATCTAGCCAGACAACATTCCATAAGCAAGAAAATCATTTATCGTCCACATCAGTGCTGCCTTTATGATAAAATTTTGCTTCCTTGATAGGTCATAATTTACTATACCCTCACACCATAACTCTTTCAACTCATCAATCAAAGGTTGAAGGTATACATCAATTTTAGCCTTGGATTTTCTGGACCATGAATTATACAAGTTGTAACACCTAATTTCTACCAAAACCCCATGTACTCATAATATGACTCAAGACTCTATAATATGGCACACCTAAATTAGACACATAAGAGAACTTAATCAAATAGTATTCACCTTCCAACTTAAATATTTAATTTATCGGAATAACTCAAATTAACGAAAAGGTAACGATTATGACAATGTACTTGTATCAGACTCACTCATCATAATTTAATAATTTTATTTATCTCACGTCTCAACAGCATACAAGTCATTTATGTTAATTACTCTAATTATTCGCAGGATGACTTTAAAATGATGATACCGTTAGAGATAAAATAAAGTTATGGAAATATAATAAAGAGTATGTTGGTGAAAGAAAAACATATATATATATATATATATATATATATATATATATATATATATATATAAACCATCCAACCAAAATGTACAAGGTAAAACAAAATTCAAAGTCAAGTAACCCCAAAGTTCAGTATTCCAACAATGGTAAAGAAAACCCAAGTCCTATGAGCAATATTCATCCATGACACAAAAAAAAAATAACAACTAAAAATAACTACAAATAAAACTTTGACAAAAAGGAATCTTCGCTGGGGTCAGACTCTATTCCGTCGGAGTTGTGAGAGTCATTCGCTGGTTGAGGGCGAGGAGAAGGCGGCAGGTCATCCGGGTCGCTGTCAATCCAGCCGACAATGGGCGGGGCCGATCGAGAAGCAGGTGGTGGTGGTGAAGGAAGTCGGACAGAGGGTCCGGCTTCATCGGGAGGAGATACTCAAATCTGTGGGAGGTGGCGAGATGCTGGCCTGACGGAGGACTCGATAACCTCGACGTCTTTTAACTTGGGAGCAGGGGTAGGACTGGGAGGAGGGGTAGGCTCGGGGTCACGATCGATAATGGTCTTACCTTTATCAATGAAAATTTTAAGACGTTTGGCTGCGGGTTCTTGTGGTGGAGAAGGAGGAGGTGAGTGGATGATAATACTCCGTTCTGAAGGTAGGGGTACGGAGACGTCTGCAAAAGGTGGTCGCTCTAGCTAGGCTTCGAGCCATCGACAATGAGAGGCCCCAAGGTCATGGAGACCATCCCCTGGTACACGAGACGGCGCATGGCTTGGTCGTATCTCCATACTGCTTTCTTATCGGAGTCCTCTCGCCATATCATTGCTCGCTGAGGGTCCATCTGTCATACAGTCATGCAATACATATAAACACACAACAATAAAACACGAACAGAAAGGATGAGCTCCAATACAATCAGTCATCAAATATTGAGTAAGTAAGAAAATCAGAGTAATATCAAACACTTGCGAAGTCACATCTTAATACACACATAGTCATAACAAAATGCTCAATACATAATCACAAAATGCAGACAGAGTCACAGAGATTCATCGCAACATAATTTAAACCTTAACGCCTAAAACGTCACTACTTTCTCAGATTGTTCCCACCATTCCTCCAGTCAAGGTGATCGGAGGCCCTCGTTCCCTACAAGCACACATTGTATGAAATCCATCAAGAATATTCTCCCTTTTAACCATTTCGGTCCCTCAGAAATGAGTCCTTCCACGATCCTTGGTAATGATTGCTCGTGTCAGGATTAGTGAAGGTTTCGATGGCGATGTGTCCCGGCCGTGGTGAGCTATTCTGCACCATTGGGGCAACCCCCCTCCACTACCCCCAAGGTCTTTCCCTCGAACTTGAACACTCACATCCCTCAGCTGTGCTAAACTGCAACCTTGACTCTCCATCCTCCATATCATGTACATAAAAGTTAGTAACCGCATCCTCCTTACACCATTTTTGGAGCATGCATTTTATTCTCAAAGGTCATAAACCACATAACCAAATTCATGCTCATAAGAGCTAGCACGTTCAAGGAAAAGAAGAACAATTCATCCACGGTCCAAGGATAAAAGAAAAAGAGAGGAGATGGAGATAGATATAAAATTTCGTTGAAATATCATAGTTGAAATGTACCTTCGCAAACAAAATAATCATCAAAGAATCATGAAAATAACCGCAAGTTTAATCACACATGCAACTCATTTCACCACAATTTTTTTTTTTGTAAAAATAGTGATTAGATGGTAGAAGAATTCTTTCATAGTTAAGAAAAAGGGTTCCTTGGTCATACAGAATCAAACCGAGAGAAAAATGTGAGTAATTTCTCAGCTAAAACAAAAAGGAAGGAAGGTAGTCGATGAAAACCGCAAAGAGTTATTTTAACATGCAATCGGATATTCATCAAAGTTACCAACTTTATTCAATAACAAAGGTAAACAATCGAGATTCATACAAGGATTTCCATATTATCTACATGCAAAACTATTTCAACCTCAATCAAATTCACGCAAGTTACGAAACATGGATTTTTTTTATTTTTTTTTAAAACACTATCCAAATAAAATCACCACGAGATGAAGGAAAATGGTTTGCATGTAAATTTCATTGATGAAGATCAGAGATGAAAACAAGAAGAAGAGAGTGCATGCAAAGTTTACAAGTTAACGAATAACCACATGCATTCAAGCGCAAACAAGAGCTCCCCTAACCTTGTTTGGTTTGAGAAAGAGAGATAGAGTGGAAGGCTTAGTCTTGGTACTAGCAGGATCTTGATCACAACTTGAGTCCTTGGTGTTTTGTCGCCTCCTTGAGGTTGGTGATGGAGTGTGTTGTCCACCAGCGAAAAAAGGCGTAGAGGTTTTGTGAGAGGGTGAGAATGTGTCGAGAGAGAAAAGAAGTGGTGAGGTTGAGAGTGTTTTTGAAAATAAGGGAAAAAGGGCGCGTGAGGATTAGAAGATGTTCTTATATAGTGTGCCTTAAAGCTTTGCCCATTCGTCTCCCAAAGGCTGGCGGTGAGTTGCACAAGAAGGGTTTTAGGGCTAGGTTAGGTGAAGTGACACACCCTTTCGCCTTCTCACTTGAATAGTCACATCTTATGGTGTCCAGGTGTAGGTGATGCGCCTTGTCAAGAGCATTCAATGCACAGAGTGCAAAAGAAGCAAGCCGTTCGTGATCTACACATCTCCACACGCCATTCATCATAATGGAGTAACCGAATGGGGGTTTGACCTAGGTAAGAGTGGGTAATTAATGCACGTTGGCGGCTAGGGTTTGACCTAGGTAAGAGTGAGGTTAAATGCGGTTAAGAGGTAAATTAGGTAACTTGAATGATGGTTTAAATGAGGCAGGAAAGGCCCCTCGGTTTTAAGCAATTAAAATGTGGTTATTAGGAAAAAAATTAATGTGAATGATTGATTGTTTTCAGTAATCCCATGCAATTAATGCAAGGTGGCTACTTACATTTTCTCATGGAGGGTGGCGCCACTTTTGGCCATGCGTTCACACAAATCTCCTTAGGGTTTGGCCATAAATGCAAGGTAATTAAGGAAGGAATATATATGGTTGATGTCAGGCATGGTTCTGGGGAATTAATTGCCTCAGGTGGAACGTTTCAAGCTGATTGGCACGCCCACTAGATTCTTGCTAATTTATGATTAATGACCTTCCATAATTAAATGTGCACAAGAACTTGAAAGGTTCATAATTAAGGAAAGGAATAAAACTCCATCCTCGGCTACACCATAAATGAGGATTTCAATTGATTACAAATCTAACATGTAACGGTTTAGGAAGAGACATACGGCTACACCTAATTAGAGTAACTAGGGAATTGATAATCGTATTAAGTGCAATTATTTAGGCTCAGAATCTAGGTCATTATGGCCGGTGTCTTTCTCTTTCCTATCTCAGGCATTAAATGAAAATTGACTGCTCTAATTAAGAGAGGCATATTGAATAAAATCCTAATTAAATGTACAAGAATATGGAAAGTGTATACTCGAGGAAGGAATTTAAGTCCTATTTTTCGGTTGCACCATATATGGAAATTTTTCAAATGATGGTCAATTAAAGTGTAACAGTTCAAGAGGTGGCGGCTGTATTTATTAGGGTAACTAGGAACAATGGAATTGCATTAAGTATAGTTAATTTAGGCTAGAATCCTAGGCTATCAAATTCGATCCCCCCTTGGACATGAATGAATTTTCGGTTACTAGCACTAAATGAGGAAAGATTGAAACTTGCCTCTTGGATCCTTTGTAGTACACGTGAGTCCTAGGGTAAAAAGGATGGTGGCTCTCATTAATGATCTAACTTAATGTGCATGGGACCATAATAATGGAAGACTTAAGTACACCCACTATTTAAACCTAGTAAACAGTCAATATAAATAAAAAAAGTTACACGTGCAGTTCCACTTAAATTTAAGAAAGCATATCACACAATCAAATAATAAGAATTAAAAGAACTATGTAATATTAATAACAATAATCAGGGGGTAAAAGAAAATGGGGTCCATTCATATGACTCAAAAGACTATCTTGCCCCAGGTTAATCTCACTGACCTTGGGTTAAGTCAAGGTAACTTCATCACATAATCATATAGACATGCACATACGAAATTAACTCAACATGCCCTGGGAGAAATAATTATGCAAGCAGGGAACATAATATGATTAAACAGTCGTAACAAGAATAGAATTGGAGTACTAAAAAAAAAATCAAACAAAAGAGTTACTAATTAATAATCATTTCAGGAGGAAGATTAAAAGGTGTAACCATAATAGGCCAACAAGAATATGGTTTATTAAATTGATTGTTTGGAGCGAACCCATCAGCACATAACTCTAACCTTACATTTCTAAGATCGGATGCAAACTCAGGATACACTTGATCAAAATGTTGCCAAGCCTCACCATGAGATGGATGAATCATTATCCTATCACTCCTTTTATTTTCAGCATGCCACGTCATGTAAGGAGCTGAACTCATAGAAGCATACAACCTTTTTAGCCTAGGAATCAAAGGCAAATAATGCATTCTAGTTTGCGGTACATCTTTATGTTTACCACTTCTTCTTGGTTTAAACCTAGGCTCTCCACAAAATTTGCAATTGGTCAAAACAGCATCATCTTTGTAATACAACATGCAGCCTTTCAAACAACAATCAATTTTGACTTCTTTTAATCCAAGTTTGGAAACTAATTTTTTTGCTTAGTAAAAGTCCTTTGGGATGGAGTCAGGTTGGGGACTAAGCTCACTAATTAATGTAGCCCATTGATCAAATAAATTCTAACTTTGATTACCTTTTGACTTTATGCTTAACATTCTTACTGCTAAAGATGAATCTGAATGCACACACTCATCCCATAAAGGCTTGTTTGTTGCTTCTAAAACATTATAAAACTTTGCAGCATCTCCATTAGGCTCTTGTTCAGCTTCAAAATCATAAAAAATTCCAAATTAAGGACCAACAACATCATAAACCATTTCTTGATAACGACTATTGTTTTCTTCCTAACTTACATTACTTACATCCTCACCTGATTGCAATATATTTGAATTACCTACTTGATTTTTCAAATTAACTACTTCCCCATGCTCAGTCCATATCCAATAATCATGTTTAAATCCAAACTTATACAAATCATATCTAATTAAATCAATATCCAAAAATTTCTACACTTGCACTTAGAACATGGACATCCAACTTTTTGGTTGGTGATGAATTGCTGCGAATTACAACAGACACGTATGAATTCCTCTACACCCTTAAAGAATTTAGGTTTTATTCCTCCCCGACTTGGGTGCAACCTACCATACATCCATTGACGATTTCTGAGAAACATCTTCCTCAAGAACTATATAAACCTAATACAAATATACAATATGGTATCAACATTTGATTATACATTACACAAATTTTTAATATAAATTTTGGCAAAATCTTCCCTAATACATGTCAATTTCCTTACAGTTGTTTACCACTTTTTTACAAAAATCAAAATTTTACCACATATAACTAATATATTATATAACAATAAATTAATCGATACATCAAACACAAACACATCACAATCCTAAACCGTTCTAGAGCACATCTCCTTATAACTCCATAACATGCATATTCTACAAACTCCACAAACACAAACAATCTCATGACACACAATAATCAGGTTCAGAGAAGGACCTCTACGCTCTTCCCCCCAGTCATACAATCTCCAATCCTACAACTCTATCTTAGAAATTTTAAGTCTCTAAAAAACATAAAAAAGTTAAAAAACTAAACCGATTAAAAGTTAGAGTATCATACCAGGAATACAATGATGTAAAAAATCTTTCAAATGGATGCTCCAATCACTTGCAAAGGCCAAAACATTGAGCTCCCAGAGAAAGTGAGAGAGACAGACGAGAGAGAGAGAGAGAGTTATGAAAAAATGAGGAAGGGGAAAGGGGAGGTGGCGTTTTATGGGTTTCTGTCATTACAAACAGAAAAATCCGTCTGTAAAGGGTTTAATGAAACTGTGTGTTTCAGGTGACAAATTACAGACGGATTTTTCTGTTTGTAAATTTTGTCAAGTCCATTTACAGATGGAAAAATTCGTCTATAATTTGTCACCTGAAAGGTCGGTTAAAAACGACCATATTTATAGACGGATAAATCTGTATGTAACTCCTGCTATAAAATTTCCTCCTATTTTTAAAATACAGACGAAAAAATCCATCTGTAATTCCTGTCTATACGATTTCGCGCCAAATGGCGGGCAAACTACAGACGGATTTTACAGACTGATCAAAATTCATCTGTATTACAGACAGATTTACAGACGAATTTTTCAGAAAATAAAAAAAAAATTAATAATCCACAAATCCATCTGTAAAATTCGTATGTATATACCGCTTTTCTAGTAGTGTAGAAATGTATTAGAGGTGAGACTCTATGTTGATTGTATATGTTCTTGAGTAATGTAGAGAACTCACCCTTACATTCATTTTTCTAATAACCAAGACGATTAGCACTAGACTCAGTGAAAGGGTGGATGGAACTGCTATAAGACCTAGGATATTATTTCAAAAACTGTTGTATTTGAATAAGTCCTGTAGCAACTCTTTGATGTAATTTGTAACCCTTTTTTCCTTTATTTGAAATGGTTAATGAAACTTGGATTGAAAATGGAAATTTTATTATTTTGGAAATTTGTGAAATTCTTTATTTATTGAAATTAAATTTAAGGTGTTACAGCTGGAGTGAGGCGAACCAAGCATTCACCTTTTTAGATACCGAGAATGGGAAAAGACAAAGTCAAATAACATTGCTGGAGACTCCATTATACTTTTTGGTGTTCGTCAATCGAAGGAACTTTGTCAAATGGAGATTGGAGTCTTCATTAGGCATACCTTCAAACTATATGGAGTTCTGGACCATTGTTATGAGTGCTGGTTTCAACTCAAAATTGTTTGCCTCCACATTAAATGTCGCGATGCTTCCAGGAGTGCATCTAGCAATGGGTATCATGTAATCTTGAATTGATCTCCTTCCCTCTGCCATTCTTTGCTCTTTCACCTCTTTTCTTTGTCTGCGAATTGTTCTTTCAATCTCTGGATCAAATAAACAAGCTGTAGAGCACTTAGAACGAGTGAGCATACATTAAAAGAAATTATGAAATAATAGAAAAAAATTAAAATAAAATAAAAATAAAAATTATAAAATATAAAAGAAAAATTTAACAATAAACAAAACAGAATTAAAATAAAATAAAACACAAATTACTCAAACCAATTAAATTTGAGATTTTCTTAATATTAAAAAAGCAATCCCCGGCAACGGTGCCAAAAACTTGTTTGGAGGGCAAGTGTATCCATCGAAAAGTAATAAAGGGTTCTTAAATTAAGTTCCCAAAATATCGTTCCACAAGGATTGTTTTCCAATTACTAAGAATTTCCTAATTTAATTGTTTAAGCTTCAAAGATATGAGATTAATTAAAACAAGAATTTATAAAATTAATTATAAACTAAGGGTAAGGAATACAATGCGCGTCTTGGTTAAACTTATTGGAGAGGAACCTAGGGCATATGAATTTTCTCATTCAATCCTTTATGTTATTTTTCTGTTGAACTCTAAATCTGATTTCCTTGTGATTACCAATCATTTATATGAATACTATTAATACTCAATGGTAATGCAATATTAGTATTCTTTTCTCTAAATTAACATCTCTAATGATCATGCAAGATATCAATTTAAGAAAGCTTAAGGAACCTATGAACTTGTTAATTTAAAAATGATTAGAAGACAAAGATTGGTTTGGTCCACCTAATCCTTTGTCTCGTTTTACCCTATAGATCTATTAATTAACCGAGGTATGGTTTTCTGATGATATAATTAATTAGGATTAAGAAAGAAGCGCAATAGGATAAAATCTAATCACAAAATAGAAATCAAATTTAGATTCAAATGTCAAAATTTCATAAATTCATGAACAATAGTTTTCATAACCCTAGCTATGGACTTAGTTACTCATGCTAACGAAAAGAACTAAAACAATCATAAACAAAGCCATAATCAACAGAAATAGCAAACTAGAGTATGAGATGAGTTTTCGATTTTCAAGTACGATCGCTTAAAGCTCTAAGTCTCGCCAAACATGTGACAAGGATCCTGTGTAAGAGAGACGAGATGAAAGCCAAAGAGTAGATGTAAAAATGGTGCTTTTTACGATGCCTGATATCTCCTTTTAATAGGGTTTGAAAATCCTAAAGACTATTCATAATTGGGCTTTCCGCAGATGAGTACGGCCGTGTAAGGCCTTGAGCATGACCATACATGGGCTCAAAGCACCCTCGTGCTTGTTGAAAGGGTCTGCGCGTGCTGACTGCTGCGAAACTCTAATCTTCTATCAATTTGACTTACAACTTCTTTATACCAAACTGCATAATTAATATATAAATTAATATAATCACTAAATAAAATAAAGGTCAAATATGAATATATGGGCCGTAAAATAGGGCCTAATTACAGAATTATCATTTCCCTTAATTTGGATATTTGTGAATCATTTTAGGTGATTTGGATAATTTATCTTCACTTAAAATTGGATCTCACTTTGCTTTGGGTGTCCAATTCTTCCCTAAAATGCTTCATTTTTGGGTCAATTTTGCTAATTGGATTCCTAATTTCTAATTTATCACGTAATACTAAAGTTTTGTTTAATTATATTGATATGATTTCTATCTATTTAAAATAAAACAAATTTGAGATGTTATAATCTCTAACTCCAAAAATTCACTAAAGTTATCTATGTGAAAGAGAATAGTAAATAGGTTAAAAGGGTTTTTCCAAAATCCAAAGAGATGAGTTAGAGAAAGAAATAGATAATCACGTGAAAGAGTAAGAAAAAAAAAAACGATGAAAGCGTGATACCAATGCAGTTTATGCAACAAAGAAAATAATCTTGGGGAGGGGGTTAATGCTACGATTTGAAAATAGGGAATTTTGGGAAAGAAGGGGGGGGGGGGGAGGTGTTGGCTTTAACGGTGTATTTCAATCTTTCCTCCTTAAGAGAAAATTTGTCCTTAAACTATGCTTAACTAAACTATCCATAAATTTATAGTCTTATACCTTTACCATCTTTGAATTTCTATCGTTTTAGTGTATAATGAATTCATTCATGTGTCAATCTTATCAGCGCCTGAGATGAAGATCAATTTTTCTCATCAGTCCTTTTAGGTTACGGGGCCATAAAGAATCTAAATTATTTCACGTTAGTAAATAAGATGATATAGGTTCTGATATAAAAAGAAATACATGTTTGTTTATCAAATAAAGATTTACTTTAATGCATTATAAAATTTCAGTAATTAATGTTATGATGTCTCACATTTTTGTTTTGGCCTAAATTTTTAATATATTATCAGAGCATATTCAGTTTCATTGTTGACTACATGCAAATGTCCAAGTCGAGTCCCAAGCTTAAAGAGAGTATGTTCAGATGTCTATCATCAGCTACGACTAGATTCAGAATATTCTCTTTAAGAGTTGGGAAATATTTTCATTTGAACTAAATTTTAGAAGAAAGTTAAGTTAGTTTATAAAATAATTATATCATGTTAGCTAACAATAAGAGCAGAATCCAAATCCGCCAATAAACTATCACGGTCAGAAACAGATTGACATTTACAAAATAATAGAAGTGAAGAAAGAAAACTAAGGTGTATAACAAAGGAAGAGAGGGATTCGAATTTCCGGATAGAGATAACAAGTTAGGGTGTGAATGGATGAAATGATTGTGACCAAATAAGTTAATGAACGGAACTACATGGTGTGAATGTGAGTGTTGTAGGAAGAGAAGAGAACCACATCCCTCATCTGTTAATGTATTTATGTGCATCACAGAAAGCTGGTAGTGTCATTACTGGCATTCATCGGACAAGAAAAGGAGAGAGGGCTTAATGGCATAAGGTGACCATTGGAAAAGTAGTTTTATACAAGCACAGAAAGGCTGAACCTTAAGTCAGAAAGTGGATTTATTTGCTTGTTTTGGCAATTGTGGAATCGTCCCATCACAAAAGGACACCGTATAACCCATCTCCTGGCTTTGCCTCTATGGCACATTTCTACCATCTATGACTGCGACATGTGACTCTAGCAACTGTCTCTTTCACATTTCCAATTGAAGGACTGAACTCACAAAAAGGGAGATTACATAACAGAGCCATTCCCTTCACTATCTTTTCTCTCTTGTTTTCCTCAATTCAATTCAGCTTCGTTCATCCAATTTTTGTTTTTCATTTTTCTAGTTTACTTTCTCCCATATGATAATCATCAATTATCGTGCATGTTGTTTAAGTGCTATGGCATGAGTACCTATTTCGTTATTGAGCTGGAAAGTGATACACTATATTAGTGCCTGAAATTATAACTATCAGTCAATTTAGTCTATAAATTTATAAAAATAGCATTTTAGTTCTTTAAATTATTAAATATAAATTAGGGCTAAGTATACTCTAAACTTTACATTTTAGTAAATTTTTAATTTTATCCCTTGGTACTAATGTGCATAACTGAGAATCTGATATGTCATTTTTTTATCGAAATATATTAGTTAGAAATATGAAAAGCAAAATTTGCAAAACTATTAGAAAAACATATTGTATAAAGGTTATGGACTAAAATAAGAAAAAAATCATTAAAATGTAAAGAGAAAAAACATATTTAAGCATATAAACTATTTTAGTCCTTATTATAATTTTAGGTGTCAAAATAATTGTATTTATGTAATTTTAAAAACTAAATGTATATTATTAGTCCTAAATTAACTTGTGCTTATAATTTCAATAATAAATGTGATCCATTACTCTAAAGAAAATATATATTATGTAAGGAACTGGTTCAGTTATCAAATTGAATTGATTCAGATTCGATTGTGTTCACATTAAAGAAATTATTTAATGAGATAAAAGTTAGTTGCAGTATCATAGGTACTGTTATCCTTTCAGAGTTGAAATTTTTATTTTGATAATTCGTAAAATAAGATAGTTAGTAAAAGCTAACACATTAAAATTAAAAGTTGATATATATCATTGAGATGAAGCTCTAATTTTAATTAAAAAGCAACAATAAGAATACCTATAATAGGGTACATAAGATTTGTCCTTATAGGATTGGTAATTAGGTGTTTATCTGAATTTAAGCGACGTAATTTTGTTGTCTCCACCTAGCATGAATTTCATTGAGGTCACTTATTTATAGGATGGGCTTCTATTTCCGATGAGGTTCATTACCATCCGCTTTTGTAGCTGGCGTGTTCGTTTGGCATGAATGCCAAGATGAGAAACTACTTGGCAACCGCAGTTAGTCTGTCCTTTATTTTCCTCGATCGTTTGAAATGTGCAAGCTTTTTCATGGATTACAATTCATTGCTAAAAGTAATGAATAACATTAAAAGAAAGTTACACATTCAATACTTTGGTAGCAATGAGAAATTAAATATTTTGGGAAAAAAACAAAAATTTATTTGTTCACATGCATGTTGATTTTTCTTCTCGAAATACATGTCAAAAGTGCTAAATACGAATTGGATAATTATCCTTTGATACATGGAAATTTGTTCATGAAAAATAATTTTCAATGTTGGGGAATAGATGAAAGCCGATAGAAAGATGAGTGTCCAAAAATTTGAATTTAAACAAAGTTATTGTACTTTAGAAAGTTGAGGTTTAATCTAATAATTACTGCCAAACATATGATATTAATTAATTTTAATGAGCAGATAGAGAAAAACGAAACAGAAAAACATCAATGAAAAGGGAAGGGAAAAAACACAAAATTGGTATAATAGAGAGAGATGACTTTTTTAAGAAGTAATAAAATTTGTACAAAGTTAAGGAGTTGTCAATAAAAGTTAAAATCATTAAGCTTTTTTTATAAGGAAATAAACTTTCTTCATCCTGGTAACTGTAACTTTTAGGGTTAATTTTAAGTAGTTAAAAGTAGAAATTTTTAATAAAAAAAAGTATTTGTTATATCAAAAATCAAAAGTATAATAAATATTTATTATTTATTAAAAATATACTATTTTTAAGAGTTTAAAATGAACACTAAATTAAATTAATTAACAAATTTTTTTCTAATTGTTCTATATATGCATATTCTATTTGTAAAGTTTATCATGTATGTAATTTTTAAATTATGTCAAACTTTATATGTTTTAATTATGAGCGGGGAGAGAAAAAAGCAAACATTGAGACGAGAAAATGAAAAGGTAATAGAAAGTCATGTAAAGAGCATTCATGATACAGAAGAACTGGCGAAGAAAATAAAAATATTTACTAAATTAGTTGAGAAGTATAGTGCTCAATACAAATAGAAAATTCAAAAAGAGTTGTAAATTTCTACAAATTAAATAGTACTCATGGAATAAAAATCATATTTTGTCAACCCATTTTCATAAAACTTTATAATGTCCCTTACATATTTTTAAATTTCTACAAATTGTTTATAGAAATACGAACTAACAAGTTGTAATAATCAAATAAAAATTATTAGTACACTTTAATAATATATTAATAAAACGACAGAAGAAATTGAAATTTATTCCTATATCACATTCTTCTTGAATAGCTGCCCAATTTTATATCATTAAATAATAATTCTTTTAATCGAATAATTAAATTATTAAAATTTGTGATAATATCATAAAAAGATTTATATTCAAAGTATTGTTATATAGAAACTATTTTGCTAAAATAAATTATTAAAGAAAATATTAATCAACTTTAATATTTTATAATTTATAAATATATTAAATCTCAAATTTAATCTTAGAATAAAATTAGCTGAAAAATGAGTTCACCTAAACTCTCATAATAAAAATGTAAATTTAAATTTTGAATTCGAATTAAGTTCATACCTTTTTAGTTTTATTTAATTAAGCTTGACGTTAGTTTAGTTAAAAAAAATTGAAAAACTATATTTTTACCCCGCTTATACATTATTTTAATTTTGAGTCCAAATAAAATTCGGACTTTTGATCCCACTTGGTAAAGCCTGCCCACTATGGTGGATACGGTAACTCGTCTTGAAAACTCTCTATCTCCTTCTCATGTCATGTTTATTTAGTTTACTTTTTAATACTTTTTCTCCTTACCATTAAACTCTCTTATGGAATGTAAAGTGAAAAAAAAAAAAAAAAACCAGAAGTATATGGGGATAAATTAAGTAAACACGAAATTACATGAAGATACAATATAATTTATCTTAAATTTTGTAAAGCTTAATTTATGTTTTAAAAAATTTGAAAAAAATAAAAATAATGAATAAATTTATCTAAAGACGCATTTAATATTGTTTTATGATCTATGCTTACTGATGTCTGAACATCATAAAACTAATTCAGAGTACATTAAGATTATATTTGAGTATTGTTTTTAGGAAAGGAGGAGAGGGATTAACGCCTAGTTGAGATTTACTTAATTAGTAGGGAAAGAGTTTGGGAAATTTTTTTAAATCCTCTAAAATTTTATTTAATGGATTAACTCCTAGTTAAAATTTACTTAATTAGTAGGGGAAGAGTTCGGGAGATTTTTCTAAACCATCTAAAATCTTATTTAATCCTAGTTTTTTTGAATTTTTTCAAACTAAAAATTTTATGGATTTTTTTTTCTTCCATCCTCTTGTACTCTTTCGCTAGAATTCTAACTTTTTTTTAATATTAGTTTATTAAATGAGAATTTAAAAAAAAATAAAAAATAAAAATTTTAATTTTAAAATATTAATTTTTAGAAAAAGAAAAATATTTTTTTTTATTTTTTTAAAAAAATATATAAAATACAACAATATCATTTATATAATTAAACTCTTTATATCTTCTCTTTTTAATATTAAATAAGGGAGGAATCTAACTTCCTTCTCCCCTTCAAACTCTTTTTCTCTTTTTCCCTTTTCCTCTAAACTCCCAAATAAAACCTAGAGTAAATAAAATTATTGAGTTACAATGTATATAAAATTATTCATTATTTTATAAAGTAAATATTTCAAAATGTTCACTGTGTATTTATTTCTATATACTTCAGAATATCTGATATCCTAATAAATAGAGTGAGAGTAAGTTAAATTTAATGTGAATTTAGATATAAATTACAAAAATTATATACAAAAATTGCATTCATAATATCTGATGTCCTAATAAATTTGCAATCATATCTAATCAAATGAACCTTCTACACAACTCTCTCCATTTATCGTCCATTCTGGATATATAGTCATACTGTAAGTTCCCCGTTCAGCTCATGCCAATAAAACAGCGTGCAATATGTATTGCTGCAGCTGGTACTATACATATGACTGAATGGTAGCCCTATCTAGCTCCTCGTTTAATTTGACACTACACTACAACTTTCATCTATCCTATAGTACTACTAAATATCAGGCAGAGAACCTTTTAGATGTTATTATCATAAACCCTTAAACTTTAACAATCTCCTCCTTCTATAGCTATACTTCCTCTCCCATCTCTCATACCCACCTTTTCCTTCATAATATGAACCACGAAGAGAAAGTGACCATGGACATGGTTCCACCATCTGATCACCTCTGCTACGTTCGTTGCAATTTCTGTAACACTGTTCTTGCGGTATATATTAACAATTATGCATATTTTACCTTATTGTGCTTTATGTATATTATATATAACATACATTTATGAAGCGTGTGTAGCATGTAAATATATTATAATTAAATAAACGTACCTCTTGATAGAATGTATATTAAATAAACGTACCCCTTGGTTTGTGTAGGTTGGCATCCCGTGCAAGAGGTTGCTAGACGCAGTGACAGTGAAGTGCGGTCATTGCAGCAACCTCTCCTTTCTGAGGACCAGGCCTCGACATAATCAAAATCAATGCATTGATCACTCCCTAAGTCTTCAGGTTGGTGGTGCATGCCCATTACAATAAAAGAACAATGTGTAATCCGGGATTTTTTTTTCCAATTATTTTTTAATTTGTTTTATCTACATGTATACATTACAAAAATGTTTCTTCAAAGAGAAGTGATAACACCACATTGTCAATTACAAATATATAGATTTTACTCCCCTTATTCAATAAATTTCACTCGTATTAAAAAATATATTATAAATTGTATTCTTTTAACAGCTCTCTTCTTCTCCAAAAGTAAATGAGACAGCAAATTATGTTTCACTTTGGATATACAAAAATATTTTTCTTATATTTATGGTTAGGCCTTTTCATCCTCTGAGATATATACATAGTACAGCGGAAGTGGTTTTTGCGATGCATAGAGAAGAAAACGCAAGGAAGTAGTTTTTGGTTAGAATACTAATTTCGAAAGCATTTGTGTGTTTGTTTTCAAGGAGCAGGGGTTTTACTGTGATTTCAAAAAGGGCCTAGCATCTTCTTCATCTTCCTCATCAACTACATCTCGAGAGCCGGTGTCCCCTAAAGCTGCACCATTTGTTGTGAAACGTAAGTTGTTAGCACACATCGATCGAGTAACACATTTTAAGACACTCCTCAAACAAATTCAAATCGGGATTTACATATGAATGGTTCCGTTATGAAATGTTTTCCTTCCTTTTTTATTATGTGCAGCACCTGAGAAGAAGCACCGTCTCCCATCTTCTTACAACCGTTTCATGAAGTAAGTGCCTAAAAGATGGGATCTCTTACGCACTACTAAAAAGATGCACAAAGCACAATTACGTTCTTATACCCTCTTTTCATGTATTACGTATCATGTTAAACTTAGTTGAATATGCACATGTCAGAGAAGAGATACAGCGCATCAAAGCAGCCAACCCCGAAATTCCACATCGAGAAGCTTTTAGCACAGCAGCAAAAAATGTAACACTCTCCTCTCCACCTTTCAAAAGTTTTGATTTTATTAGGGTTATGATAACTGCGCATGGTTTCGTAAAATTTATTTCTTGCAACTCACAAGATTATATTCGTAACTGGTGCAAACAAAATTATTTAACAGTGGGCTAGGTACATTCCGAATTCGCCAACCAATTCAGTTTCTGCGATTAAAAATGATGTAAGATAGTGTTGAGCTCAAATGCGGAATAACTTGGACGTGTAAATTAAAATTCTGACGTAAACTGGCGAGCAATATTTCAGACCTAATAAATAGATCTAGCAGCGCAGCGGTGTAACTTGTAAAGTGTGCACTGAAATACTTCCCAGGAAAGAGAGGTGGATCACAACGGATCACTTAAATACCAAGTCTTTCCTTAGCCAGAACCTTTCCAGTTACAACACTAATACAAATACACACTTCTCCAGCAATCCGACAATCAGCCACGGAAGGATAACGAAAATAATTCTTTTCTGATGTGGAAGATCAGACTAAACTGCAACCACAGAGCATACTAAGAATTATTCTAACTGAATAAAATAAGCAGATAAAGAACACCAATATTTAACGTGGAAAACCTCCAATATGGAAGGAAAAACCACGGGACAAACTCCGAAAAATATTCCACTATATCTCGGGATATTTACAATATCCTTTCAACACTCTATCACACAAGAGATGTAAAATATAGTGTACCCAGTGAGACCCACTCCTATTCAAATATTACAAATTTTGTAATACCAAGAAGAAATAGAGATGATACCCACCCCAGTGTATTTTTCTCACACTCTTAGGATTTACTCAACACTCTATTTTTCTCTCACAAACACTCACAATACTTGATGAAATCTTGTGTGTGTTTTGTTGCTTGTGCCTCTTCAATTTCATTTCACGGCTATTTATAGCCAAATGAAGTTACTATTCATTTATTAAAATATTATTAACTTTTTTATAAAGTCAAAAAGGGGGGGAGGGGCACCGAAATTGTGCTGGACGTGCTGGACATCACAATTCTCCCCCTCCAGCACAAAGGTGCACTCTTGGAATCTTCACATGCGATCCATGCCAATCAGCTTGGCACACTGTTGATGTTTTTCTCGTGCAACAACTTTCGTCATCATATCAGCAGGATTTTTATCCGTGTGAATCTTATCTAGTTTGAACTCTTGTTCTTCCACTGCCTGACGCAGCCAATGATATCTGACATCAATGTGCTTCGTACGAGAGTGATACATCGCATTCTTACTTAAATCCAATGCGCTTTGGCTATCACAATGGATAACGTACCTTTTCTGCTCAATTCCCGCTTGTTGAAGAAACCTCTTCAACCAAAGCATTTCCTTTCTGCTTCACCATGGCAACATACTCAGCTTCGTAGTTGACAAGGCTACACATTTCTGCAATTTGGATTGCCAAGATATAGCTCCCCGCAAAGGTAAACACAAGTCCCGAAGTAGATTTTCTACTATCCAGGTCACTCGCCATATCTGCATCTCGTGTATCCTTCAAGAACCGGGTTAGGTATTCCAAAGCTCAAGCACATATTAGAACTACCTTTCGTATATCTCAAGATCCACTTCATCGCTTCCCAATGCTCTTTTCCAGGATTGGAAAGATACCTGCTAACAACTCCGACCGCATGAGCTATATCCGGCCTCGTACAAACCATGGCATACATCAAACTCCCGACTGCTGAGGAGTATGGAATACCCGCCATAGCTTCTTTTTCTTCTTGACTTGTGGGACAACTTCTTTTGCTGAGTTTGAAGTGATTGGCCAACGGTGTACTAACTGGTTTAGCCGTCTTCATGTTGAATCTGTCCGTAATCCGATTCACATACCGTTCCTGCGATAACCACAACCTCCTGGATTTTCGGTCTCGCATGATCTGCATGCCCAAAATCTGTTTTGCAGGGCCCAGATCTTTCATATCAAAAAACTTTGATAATTCTTTCTTCAAATCACCAATCAGCCTCACATCCTGTCCCACTATCAACATATCATCTACATACAACAGAAGGATAATGAATTTATCACCTGGACATGTCTTGACAAATACACAATGATCTGCATCAGTCTTGGCATATCCATGACTCGTCATGAACGAGTCAAATTTCTTATACCACTGTCTTGGAGCCTGTTTCAATCCATACAAGCTCTTCTTCAATCTGCAAACCATGTGCTTCTTTCCAGTTTCCTCAAAACCTTCTGGTTGCTCCATGTAGATTTCTTCATCAAGGTCTCCATGAAGAAACGCAGTCTTCACATCTAGCTGTTCAAGCTCTAGATCCAAGCTAGCCACTAATCCGAGTATAACTCGAATAGAGCTCATCTTCACAACTGGAGAGAAAATTTCATCAAAATCTATTCCTCGCTTTTGTCCAAAACCTTTTACAACTAAGCGAGCCTTGTACTTCAACAGCTTGTCACCATCTTTCTTAAGCTTGAACACCCACTTATTTTTCAAGGCTTTTCTGCCTTTAGGGAGCTTGACCAACTCATAAGTATCATTCTTCACCAGAGAATCCATTTCTTCTTGCATAGCTTTCATCCACTGGGATTTATCCTTATGAGTTTGAACTTCATCAAAGTTTTCTGGCTCCCCCTCTTCAGTGATGGTAATATACGTCGAACTAGGGTACTTTGTAGATGGCTGGTGTGGTCTTCTTGATTTCCGAGGCTGAGGTGGAGCTTCTGGGTTTTCTTGCTCAACACCTTCATCATCACCATCTTCTATTGCTGGCTCATTATCAACCCTAAGTTCTTCATCACACTCTCCCCTACTGTGGCATTTTTAGGAGGAACAACTGGTGTAAGATCAACCTTACCACCTGGTTCTCTGATTTTTGGTGAAGCAGAATCTGACATAATTTCTTGCTCATGGAACACTACATCTCTGCTTCTAATAACTTTCTTATTTTCTGGATCCCATAACCTGTAGCCAAATTCCTCATCTCCATAGCCCAGAAATATGCAAGGAATGGCTCTATCATCAAGTTTTTGTCTCTGTTCCTTATTCACATGAGCAAAAGCTTTGCATCCAAACACTTTCAAATGAGAGTATTTAACATCATGTCTGGACCATACTCTCTCAGGGATATCAAAGCTCAAAGGAACAGATGGAGATCGATTAATCAGGTAGCTTGCCGTTAGAACAGCTTCACCCCAGAATGGCTTAGGCAGTTTTGCCATTCTTAACATGCATCTTACTTTCTCCATAATGGTTCTGTTGATTCGTTCGGCCACACCATTATGTTGTGGGGTTCCAGGTACCGTCTTCTCATGCCTGATGCCATGCTCAGCACAATAATTCTTGAATTCATGGGAAGTATATTCACCCCCATTATCCGTGCGAAGACACTTCAAAGGTTTACCAGCCTGTCTCTCTACCATTGCATGAAACCTTTTAAAGCATTGAAAAACCTGGTCCTTCGTTCTTAAGAAATACACCCACAATTTTCGTGAAGCATCATCAATAAACGTCACGTAATATCTGCTACCACCAAGACTCTCTACTTCCATGGGTCCACATACATCAGAATGAACCATCTCCAAAATATTCTCTTTCAGCTTTGACGTTTTGCTGAAAGACACTCTATGATGCTTGCCGAATAAACAGTGATCACAAGGATTCAACTTTGTATTTTTGGCAAACGGGATAAGGGACTTTCTTGCCAAAATCTGCAATCCTTTTTCACTTATATGAGCCAATCTTTTGTGCCACAAATTTGGCGAAGCATCATCCTCGACTGCATTCAATCCGCCCTTGATCAGCTTTACTTGAGTTTTATACAACGTTGAATTTACTGTGCCTCTAGCAACCAACAACGATCCTTTGGTAAGCCTCCACTTGCCGTTACCAAAATGGTCGTCGTAATCGCCTAGATCCAAAGCATGCACAGAGATCAAATTCAGACGTAGATCCGCACATGACGCACATCTTTTAGTGTTATTGTGCATCCCGTATTGGTTTGAATGCACACATCACCAATTCCCACAATATCTGCGATATCGTTATTGCCCATCTTTACTTTACCAAAGTCTCTGCTTTGTACACGATAAAGAATTCCTTGTGAGAAGTTGCATGATAAGATGTCTTTGAGTCAATGACCCATTCATCACATGAGTCTGTAACTTGACACTCTTCTTCTTCTTCTTCAACAGAGAGTACTACCACATCCCCAGTTGTCACAGAGGATGTAGTATTTTCATCGTCATCCGATCTAGAGTTTCGTCGGTCTTTCTTCTCTCTGTTCTTCCAGGCTTTACAGTTTCTTTTTATGTGCCCTTCTTCACCGCAGTGGTAACACTTGAATTTTCTTCTGGGCTGAGACTGTGACTTATCTCTGGATTTGTTACTTCGTCCTCTGCTCTTACTTCTCCCCCTGTTCTCTGTGACAAGGACATGGGAACTGCTTGCCCCAGAGTCTTTTCTCCTTGTTTCTTCATTAAACATACTGTCTTTGACTTGAGACAAAGTCAGTTTTCCTTCAGGAGCAGAGTTGCTTAATGACACCACCAGAGTCTCCCAGCTGTCTGGTAAAGAACTCAAAAGTAACAATACTTCTGCAATTCTTCATCAAGTTTTATCTCCATGGTAACTAGCTGGTTTACCATGTGTTGGAAATCATTCAAGTGTTCTGCAACTGATCTTCCATCCTGATATTTTAAATTCACCAGCTTCCGAATAACAAAAGCTTTGTTTTGTGCAGTCTTCCTCTGATACATTTGTTCAATTTTGTTCCACAGAGTCTGGGCATTCGTCTCTGTGGCAACATGGTGGAATATGCTGATATCCACCCACTGCCTAATTAAACTGACGGCCTTCCGGTGTATCTTTTTCCAATCCTCATCCTTCACGTCTTCTGGCTTTTGATTTCCCTTTTCCACAGGATCATACAGGTCCTTGTAGAAAAGTATGTCCTCCATTTTTGGCTTCCAAATAGAGTAGTTTGTTGCTGTTAGCTTCACCATGGTACCTACGTTCTCCTCCATTTAATTTACACTCGGTGATACAGAGCCCAACTTAAGCTCTGATACCACTTGTTGAGCTCAAATGCGGAATAACTTGGACGTGTAAATTAAAATTCTGACGTAAACTGGCGAGCAATATTTCAGACCTAATAAATAGATCTAGCAGCGCAGCGGTGTAACTTGTAAAGTGTGCACTGAAATACTTCCCAGAAAGAGAGGTGGATCACAACGGATCACTTAAATACCAAGTCTTTCCTTAGCCAGAACCTTTCCAGTTACAACACTAATACAAATACACACTTCTCCAGCAATCCGACAATCAGCCACGGAAGGATAACGAAAATAATTCTTTTCTGATGTGGAAGATCAGACTAAACTGCAACCACAGAGCATACTAAGAATTATTCTAACTGAATAAAATAAGCAGATAAAGAACACCAATATTTAACGTGGAAAACCTCCAATATGGAAGGAAAAACCACGGGACAAACTCCGAAAAATATTCCACTATATCTCGGGATATTTACAATATCCTTTCAACACTCTATCACACAAGAGATGTAAAATATAGTGTACCCAGTGAGACCCACTCCTATTCAAATATTACAAATTTTGTAATACCAAGAAGAAATAGAGATGATACCCACCCCAGTGTATTTTTCTCACACTCTTAGGATTTACTCAACACTCTATTTTTCTCTCACAAACACTCACAATACTTGATGAAATCTTGTGTGTGTTTTGTTGCTTGTGCCTCTTCAATTTCATTTCACGGCTATTTATAGCCAAATGAAGTTACTATTCATTTATTAAAATATTATTAACTTTTTTATAAAGTCAAAAAGGGGGGGAGGGGCACCGAAATTGTGCTGGACGTGCTGGACATCACAGATAGTTGCGTCTCTTTTGCATCTATAATCATTATAGTGCTGCTATATATATATATATATATATATATATATATATATATATATATATATATGTATCGGACGGTAATGCTTTCTCGAAGATTATTACTCAATTTTTTTTAGCTCGTGTATGCAGGAATGAAGGAGCTGTGGCACGTGATAAATTTGGAGAGAGTTGGAGCAAGTCATTAAGTATCACTTTCTTATTTAGTATGAATAAACTCCATATATATGTTATTTACCTAGTGAGAAAATGGACAGTGTGTCAATGTGCTGGAGATCTTAAAGGCAAATTGACGTACCATGCCAAATATTGATACATCGACCTGCCATATGCACGATAAATAATTTTTGTAACAAAAGTTGTTCGGTTGTGGTATTTAAGAATTAAATTAGCGTCGAAACTAACATATATAATGAAATAAAAGTAATTCTTACTTCAAGCATCGGATCTCATGTATCAATTTACTTAAGTGGAGGCATGAAAAAGAAAAACAATATCCTAATCAAATCCTTTCTAAAACCACACTACACTAGAAAGGAGATGGAAGAGCATTTTTACCTAGAGAGTAGTATAAACTTTCATGAAATGCGTTATGAAAGTGCTTAGGTCTTTGTATAGCAATTACAAACTACTCTAAGAAATATACTTTAGAAAACAGTTCAACATGTCAACTACTTTCTGAAGTGTATTTTGGATAACTGTTCAATATTAAACAACTCTCCAAAGTGGAGATTCTGAGAGCAATTGTGATGTGAAACAACTTTACAATGTACACTTTGTAAAATAATTCATATAGAACTACTCTTCAAAGTATACTTATAACAGCGAATGTGTACTTTAAAAGATGTTCCACATGGCAATTACTTTTAAAAGTGTATTTTGGAGAACTGTTCAACATTAAACAAATCTTTAACGTGAAAATTCTAAGAGCGGTTGCAACATGAAACAACTTTACAAAGTACACTTTGTAAAACGATTCATGTGAAATCACTCTTAAAAGTATACTTTTAACGATAATTATGTTAACCGCCTTCTTATAATTTGGTAAAATTGGGCAGAATATATTTTTATTTAAAATTTTATAAAAATTTAACAAACTTGATAGACGAAGAAGTAATACAATTTATCAATAAATGAAGTTAGGAACATTTAAGTGCCCAACTATACCCGATAAAGCAAGTTTTATATATATATATATATATATATATATATATATATATATATATATATATGAATCAGTAAATAAATCAAATTGGGAATCATTTAGTATCCCAAATTCCAAAACAGTACAAACAAGGACCAAATTAACATAATTACATTATTAAAGAAGGAAAATTGATAATAAAAAATATAATTAAATTGAAAATGTGAAATAATACATGATAAATCCACATTTTACTATATTTTTAGCTTAATTTTTGTTAGTAAATAATGAGTTAAATAGTAAATAAACTTAAAAATATCATAAAAATTATATTAATATTCATAATTGTATAAATAGTTTAGAATCTTAGATTTTTGGTCCAATTTTGAACAATTTGACTTAAAATGACTTAATTCTTGTGCAAAAGCTTGAGTTGAAGATTGAAGTGAAGAAAGTAGAGGAATTGAGCTTTAAAGATGAAGAATCAAGTGTTATGAGTAGGGCGTAACCACTCTAAGTACAAGAGTTAACACTTTGAAGAAGAAAATATCTGAAGACCAAGAGAGTAACTGCTTCAAGTGTTCAGAGCGGCTACGCAGTTAAGCATGTAGCCATTTCAAGTGCTCAGAGTAGCTACGCAGTAAGCGCGTAGTCACTCTAAGCGCTGAGAGTAGCTACAGGTGAGGCTTTTCCCATAAAAGACACTTGCGCATAAACACTTTAACCACTTAAAGTGTCTACATAAAAGTAACAGAATTTTAAATATCACTTCTAAGTATCAACTTTGGACGATTGGAGTTCCTAATTCAGTTATAGAAGCTTCTAGAAGACCTTTCATGATATAATCCTCAGAGATTAAAGTGTGGAAGTGGAAAAGGTGAAAAAAATATTATAAATAGAAGTTAAGAGTTCAGAATTAGAAGTCTTTTGCCATTTTTTGTTTTCTTTTCATTTTTACATCTTAGGAGAGTTAGAGAGGGAGATTGGGGGTGACTTCCAAGCTTTGGACCTTGAGGAATCAGGCTGGGGATTAGATTTATGAAGAAATTCTGCAGCTCCTGTTCTTCTACTCTTTCTCTCTCTTTTTCTTTCAGGAACATGTTTTGATTTCTTTGTGTTAGGGATCCATAGATCCAGATTTGATATTGTGATGTAATTTTGGATATGGACCTTGAGGTTTTAATTGAATTGAGTATGTGATTATGTTCTTAATGCAATTGTGAACTAATCCTTCATTCAATTGAATTTAGAGGAATTTTCATCAATGAAAATTGAGTTTATTTCTCAGATCTGAATCATATGCCTAGGTTATTGAGATCTTAGGAATAAGTATCATAATCTAGTAATCCTATAATTTCTAGAACTTAATGAAATATTTGGTTAAATTTCACCTAAGGAATTAGGGAGGTTTAATTAGATATTAGGATAAATAAGGCTAGGAATTGTCCTTTAGTTAAAGAAGTGAAATTGATTATCAATCAATTAGAATTCTTAAGAGTCAAGAACATTATTACATTGCAATAGAAAATCTGGTGAAGTGATTTTTAACTATTTTCCATATAGCATTTTACTACAAAATTCGTATTTCTATTTTTATTGTATTTTTCAGATTTTTGTACTTTATTGCTTTTGTTTGTTAAATGATTCAAAACACTTCAAATTTGTTTGGCTTAGTGAGTTATTGATTTTTGAAGTGGTAATTGATAGACCTAATCCCTGAGGACAATACTTGAGACTCATATTGATTTTCAAATTTTATTACCTGCTATAACTACCTAGTACACTTGCTAGTTAGTTCTCCAATTTGTGTGACAATATACTAAGTTCTTATATGAATATTGTTATGCTATCAGAATACAACAATATTCTTTGTGTAAAATCACTAACTAGCAAGTATACTAGGTAGTTGTAGCAAATAATAAAATTTTAGAAATCAATAAGTCCTAAGTATCGTCCACAAGAATCTTATTTTCAATTATCACTTCACAAATTGACAATTAGTTGAACCACACAATTCATTTGAAAGATTTGTAACATGTAAAAAGATGAATATAAGAACAATAAAAGGTAATAAAATGCTGTAAAACAGAATATGAGTTTTACATTAAAAATGCTATGTGGAAAATATTAGGAATCACTTCACTAGATTTTCAATTGTAATGAAATTATGTTCTAGACTCTTAAGAATTCTAATTGATTGATAATCAATTTTACTTCTTTAACCAAAGGATAATTCCTTACCTTATTGATCCTGACACCTAATTAAATCTCCCTAATCCCTTAGGTGAAATTAAATCAAATATTGCATTAAGTTCTAAAAATTATGAGATTACTAGATTATGATACTTATTCCTAAGATCTTAATAACCTAGGCATATGATTCAAATATAAGAAATAAACTTAATTTCCATTGAAGAAGATTTTTCTAAGTTCAATTGAATGAAGGATTAGTTCACAACTACATTAAGAATAGAATCACATACTTCATTTAATTAAAATCTCAAGGTCCAGATCCCAAATTACATCATAATATCAAATTTGAATATATAGATCCCTAACCAAAAAGGTTTAGAACAACATTACAATGGATGAAGGAAAAGTAAGAGAAGAAGAAGAATAGGAGCAGAAGAACATCTTCCAAGACCCAATATTCGCTCTGATTCCTCTAGCAATGAAGCTTGAAAGTCGCTCTCAATCCCTCTCTCTAACTTCCGTTGGAAGTTAAAATAGTTACAAAGTGAAAAAAAATGATAAAATGATCAAAAATTCCCAAATCTGGACTCTTAACTTCTATTTATAATGTTTTTCCTGTTTTTTTCACTTCCACACTTTAATCTCTAAGAATTATAACATGAAAGGTCTTCTAGAAGCTTCTATAGCTAAGCTAAGAACTCAAATTGTCCAAAATTGACACTTAAAGGTGATTTTCAAAAATTCTGTTATTTTGTGTGGGCACTTTCAGGAGTAAGAGTGTCCACACGCATGTGTTTTGTGCAGACAAACCTTGTGTAGCTACTCTCAGGAGCCAGAGTGAACACGCGAATTTGCGAGTGGCTACTTTCAGTGACTAGAGTGTACACACGCAACTTCGAGTGGCTACTTTTAGTGACTAGAGTGTACACTCGCAAAGTGTCTAAGTAAATTAGCCTTGAGCGTGACTAGTCTTAGTAGTGAGAGTGAACACGTGCAAGACTCTTTAGGATTTTTGTTGCTGGAGTGTTCACTTTCAACACTTAGAGTTGCTACTCACTACATCTTCATGGATTTTCTTCTTTAATGTGTTAACTCTGTGCACTCAAAGTGGTTATGCCCAACACTTATCATCTGATTCTTGCTCTTTAAGATCAATTCTTTTACTTTTCCACTTTAATATCAACTTCAAAGTCTCAACTCAAGCTTCTACACAAAAATAAAGTCTTTTTGAGTCAGATTGTCCAAAATTAGAATGAAATCTAAAATTCTAAACTATTTAGACAATTATGAATATTAGTGCAATTTTTAATGGTATTTTCAAGTTTATTTGGTACTTTACTACTTATTTATTAACTAAAACTATACTAAAAATGTAGTAAAATGTGGATTTATCACCACTCCAAACTTAGAATTTTGCTTGTCCTCAAGCAAATCAAATCAATTCAAAGGGAAAGTTCATCCACTTTTCAAAATTCAATCAGCAAGCTTCCTTTCTTTAGGATTTTTCAATTTTTCTATTCAATCATCATGAAAATCACACTGAATTAATCTCATTATAAACAAGAGCTCATCATCTAAGTTCATATAATTCAACATAGGTTCATATATGCAAAATTAAGAACATGATCACAGCTCTCAAGTAGTGTTTCCCTCATCACTCAACAATGTTTAGGCCCAGTGTTTGCTCTTAAAAATCATCATTTTTACCACACTTTATTATAGGATTGCAAATATTCTCAATGTCCTCTGCAAATATATAGAAAATCACATATCAAGAGGACGTTTTCAGGTAAAATTGAGGTTAAAGGATAGGTAGGTATTTAATCAATTAGGAAAACAATGTGGTTATTTCCAAATAGAGACTATGCAATTCAAGTAGACAAAAATCAAAACTTAAACTAAGATTGCATTTTTTTTCTCATTTATTCAAGTTTGCAAAGAATTTCAGAACTTCTATTTTTTGCAGCATTCAAAATACTATCCATGCATCATTTATGTACAAAATTCATTTTCAATTCTTTTTTGTTTTTCACATTTTTTAACACTTTACTTTTCATTTTTCTCAAATTATGCTGCTGTTCTTCACCCCCAAACTTAGAACTCTGCTTGTACTCAAGCAATGTTATACAAGACGTCACCCAAGCTTAGTTTTAAAAAGAATTTTTAGTTAAATTCAAATTGCCTTTTTCTAATTTGGATAGGTCTCATGGTTTTTCAATAAGGCTTATATTGGAGTTTTACCAAAGAAAAGTTTAAAGGTTCAAAAGGGGGTGAACTAGGATTCTTAACATAAAGGAGGTTCATTTAGGCTAACTGAGCATTATCAAAGAAGGCCTCCATCATACATGTGATATCTGCAAATTATATATTCAATCAAGAAACAAAGCAAGTTCTAGAGGTGCAGCAACAAATGAGATTAAATTCACACATCAAAAAATGCTATGCATGAGGCTGAAGTCTCACTAAGGAATTTAAAGTGAACATGTCAATCATTCAAGCTCATAATCTACTTTTTTTCATAACTATATGCACAAAGTGGAAGACTACCTCATTTTAAAAATTAAAAGTATGATTTCATGAGAGAATGGGAAAAATAACTTTAAAAAAATATTAAGAATTCACAGAATTTTCACTTAAATGCAGTACATTCATAGAATGCAGCTCCATGTCTAAACTAATATTTTTGTGTTTTTGTAGAAATCTTTCAATGCATGTGAAGCTAAACTCATGAATAAGAGGTACAAAATTCACCCTTTTTTCATGGCAGCTTGTGCAAGTATCAAAATCCATGTGCTTGAGTGCTGTGTGATAATGACATATTCTGCACAAAACACCAAAATTTCCATCAATTAAATAGAAAAATATAGTAATTAAAATGCAAAAATATAAAACCAAATGAAAACTATACTTCATTACGACTAAGAAGTGTTAAAATTGTATTGAACAACTGAAAATCACTAACTAAAATTGTAGAAAATAAAGTTCCTAAGTACTCAAAATTACACAAACTAAAATTTAAAGAAAAAAAGCAAAGACTAAATTCCTAATCTATTCTTCTGCATCTTCTTCATCCGAACTCTTCTCCTCTTTTTCATCTTCTTCTTCATTCTCATCACTTTCATCCACTTCAGCTCTTGGAGGAGCATTGAAGCAAGTGTTAAAAAGAGGTAGAATGTTGAATGTGGTGGTTCTAAGGCATTGAGCATTTTCCACTTCTGACTCATAAAGCTGCTTTTTAGACATGCCTAACTTCTTACCAATATTCATCATGATATTTTCCATCAATAAAACTCTAGCATTGTTGCTTTCATGTACAGCATTCTTCCTCTCAGCCAAGGAGTCCTATCTGTCTAGAATTTTCTGCAGCTATGTCTTGAGTTTGATCAGAGAATCCTTCTTAAACTTTGTAGGGAATGGTGAGGCACCAGTGACTTGGGTAGTGGCATAGATCTCTTTGATCATAGCTGTTGTAATGGGAGGAAAGGCCTTACTTTTCTCATGGAATTCTCCAAAATTTATCCCTGCATCTTTACAAAGTAGAGTAATTAATCCTGCAAATCCCAAAGAGTGCCTCTTTGTTTTTAGAATTGCCTTGATGCTATTGTTGATCACTTTTCCCACATTGATGTAGAAGTCACTAACAATGGCAAAATGAGCTAAGTATGACTAGCAAGAATGAACTAAGTATGAAAATACTCCATACTTTTGCAAAAGGCAGCAGGTTCTTGGTCAGAATACTCTTTGGTGTAGAGATGTTTCTAGCTTCATCTCCTGCACTCATCTTCCATGTAGTTCCAGGTCTGTTAATCTTATGAAGAATTTCAGTGTAATCCTTATCTATATTTTTCCCAAAATCTGAGAAATCCTACTGTCCTTCTTCCTTTCCAACAGCAATCTTAAAAACTTTGTTGATGTTCTCAGCAGAAAAGTCCACCACAATACCTCTAAGAGTAGTGTGATTATAAGGCAAATTGTAACACCTAAATTTTTACTTCCCAAAATAACAATAGATTTTGTAAAATATGGAGAATAAAATTTTTCATTTAAATAAAATCCTCATTAAATGTTTCAAATTATGGAAGGGTTACAAGTTCATATCAAATAACTATTACAGAACCTACTCAAATACAACAGTTTCAAATAATATCCTAAGTCCTATAGTAGTTCCATCCACCCATTTCACTGAGACCGGTGCTAATCATCTTAATTACCTGAAAATGAAGGTAAGGGTGAGTACTCTACACTACTCGTTATACAAACAAACATAAAGTCTCACCTTGCACCTATTTTAAATTATTTCTAGCACAATTCATAAAAATACATTCACAGGCAGCAATACTACTCCATTCAATTTAATTCAAACACCGATGCACTCATGGCATCAAATAGTTTATACACACAAAATTAACAAACAATAATCCCGTGCACTTACTGCACGCCCGCCACACTCACGGTGGCACTGTGATCACAGATTTTCACTATGGATGGTCGCTGTTTACCCCCGCTTCACGGATACCACGTGGGCAGTCACGGGTCGCTCAACAAAGGTAATGGTCAGAGGTCTAGTTAGGAAGAGAGTGTGTGGCCCATGGTGTACCCACTCCCACTGTCAGTATCACCACCACTCCCTCTTCCCCAAGGTATTTCTACTGTCCTCGTCTTCCACACCCCTAGTGTATCGCTGAACCATTCACAGCATGTTACACTGGCGTTAATCACGCCCCATTCATACATTGCAATATTCATTCTCAGTATACAGCATAAAGCCTACAGTTATGCATAATACACGGTACAAAGCCTATATTCATTCATATTACACGGCCCTTGGGCCCACACTTGTTCATAATATTCATTCAAATATACGACACAAGTGCCCACATGCATTTACAACATAATTCATTTCAACGACACACACAACATTCACCATTGTACAGGGCTCTCAGCCTACACTTATTCACATTACATGGCACACACATTGCCTTAATGTACTCACACAATACTTTCAACATAGTTCACATTTACATTCCTCATTCATCAAGTATTAGCATACTCACACCACATAATCACCTATCATAACACAGTAAATTCCATCAAATACATATTTCCTACCCTCTATCTCACTCACATTGCAATATTCATCCAAATACACGACAATCAAATCCAAAGAGATAGGGTAAAGTCCCCCTTATCTTAGATTGAAGACCCACACTCGAATTTAACTACGAAAGTACTCCTCACACGGATTTCATCCTAAATACATGAAAGAATTCCATGAGAACCCAGGGAAATCACAAAAACAGAGAAGGGGATGAAAAATGAAAACCCTAACCATTAAAATTCACCTCCAAGCATTCCCAACACGAATCTAGCTTCTGAACGGCTTTGGAGGCAATTTAATCAGTGGAATGGGGTTGTGGGTCAAGAAGATCGAAGAAATTTTGAAGGGAAGCTGAGAAATAACCTTTCTCAAACCCTAACCTCCTTTAAATCCTCTCTGGTTGTAACACTCTCGCTACAGTGAGATATTCTCCTCTCGCTGGAGTGACTCCCTCCTTCACTACAGCTAAAAAACTCAGACAAAACTGCGCTATAGTTTCTACAGAATCTCGCTATAGCGAGACTGCACCTAGGAATGTAGCCCAAACTGTGGCTCTATCGCTACAGCGACAAGGAGACATTTTCATCCTTCTCTCCTAGTGCCCTTGTTACAGTGAGAAAGGCATAGTTTCATGCCTCATGCCCAGGGCCTCTCGCTACAACGAGAATCCTCTTGCTACAGCGAGAATGCCCTACAGCAGCATCCACACTTAGCCTGTTTTTAGCCTAATCAATCCAATCCAATTATATATATATATATATATATATAAAACATATCCATACACATTATACCCATAAACATCATCATTATGCATTCAAATTCAAATTACATCTTTCATATTTACACGTACATATAAACACATATACATATATCAATAATAATCAATATTACAAAAATTTAGGGCGTTACACAAATAGTCTCCCTTGATCCGTAAGGCATTTGATAAATGCAGATTTTAGTAATATTTTATCTTAGTTTTTAATATATTTGATATGAAAAACATGATGGAAAAAGCTAGAAAACTCATAAAAATAATAGAATGTTCAATTTATTTCTAAATAGTTTAATTGTTTAGGTTTTATGAATTTTTTATGTAAAAAGTATTGATTAGAACCTATTTTGCAGGAAACTTTGAGTTGAGATCATAAGGTTAGAGAATTAAGAGGGAAAGGAAGAGAAAGAGTGGCAATTCTGGGCTCAAAATACAAGAAATGAAGAATATAGTATGGGCGTGGTCACTTTTGCTGGCAAAAGTGAGTGCTCCAGAGGGCTTCTTAGAAGAAAATGCTCTGCATTACCACTTTTATCACTGAAAGTAAACGTTCCAGAGAGACTAAATATCAGGAAGCTCTGCGTGATCACTATTATCACTGAAAGTGAACGTTCCAGAGAACCTCAAATATCAGGAAGCTCTACATGATCACTATTATCAATAAAAGTGGATGTTGCAGAGAGCCCTCAACTTAGGAAGTTGCGCATGGCCACTTTTACTCATAAAAGTGAACACGCGCAACCACTCGACCTTCTGCATAGTCACTATTATCAATAAAAGTGATAACGCACAAAAGGTAAGAAATCTATAAATTGCAGAAACACTCAGATTTTTGGGATCTTTTCTCATTTTCTCATTTCCACACCTTAGGAGAGTTAGAGAGGGAGATCGGGGGTGACTTCCAAGCTCTGGACCTTGAGGAGGCTGGGGACTGGATTCATGAAGAAATTCTACAACTCCTCTTCTTCTACTCTTTCTCTCTTTTTCTTTGATGAACATGTTCTGATTTCTTTTTCTTATGGATTGATGAATTCAATTTTGATATTCTAAATTGATTGTGGATCTGGATTTTAAGATCTTGGTTGTATTAAATGTTTAACTCTTTCCTTAATGCGATTCTTGAAATTGTTATTCAATTGAATTGAACCTAGAGGATTTTCATCAACGGAAGTTAAGTTAATTGCTCAGATCTGAGTTGAATGTCAATGCTAGGGATGTCTTAGGAATAAAAATTCATGATCTTGTGATCTTATAATTTCCAACACCTAATGCAATGTTCAATTGATTTACACCTAAGGAATTAGGGTAGTTAATTGAATATTAGGATCATCGATCAATCAAGGAACTTAGAGTTCAGATCTACTTCAATTTGCAATTGATGAATTGGTGAAATCAATCCTAACTTTATTCACACATTACATTCGAACTCTATTTTACTGCAAATTTCTTATCTTTTAATTGTTCTGGTTTATTGCTTTTGGTATGATACAACTCTTCCAAATTCATATGGCTCAAATAGTTATAATTCTGTGAAGTGGTACTTGAAATCTAAATTCCCTGTGGAGACGATATTATGATCTTAAATTTACTCATTACTTGCTGCAATTTCTAGTGCACTTGCTAGTTTTAAGAATTGTTAACAACAACATTAGCAGAAAATTCTTGAGTAATATCCTTGGACCTTTTCACAGCCATTGAAGGAAAGATCTCCCAGCCTTTTTTCTGAATTTGTTGAGAAAATTCAGGGTGCTCTCCTTCAACTAGATCAAAGTTTTTGTCCTGAACTATCTTCCTCCTCAAGATGTTGGCCTTGAAATAATTCTCAGGTGCAATGCTCCTAAATCTTGGGTCATGATCAAGTATAGTTCTTGAGGAAGGTCCAGTTGAGAATCTTCCCCTCTTTGATTTTGAAGTTCCTCTTGATGTGTGTGACATCCTAATATAAAAAACTTAAGTACAGTGAACATATATCGGAGGGCATGGTGCTTACTCATAATATCTCTTACACATAAGGACGTATAATAATTAACATACATGATTTAGATAATTAATAAAGGTAGAGGATCGATTAGTAAAAATAAAAGTAATATTAAAGAAGATATAAATATTTAAGGATGTCTCCACGTTACTTTTTGAACAAGTTCGACAACCACATATAGTTATCAACATGACCTAAAAAAATAAAACTAAATGAAAGTCTACGACATTAACAACACCTGGGACACATCATTAAAACAAATTTACAAAAGAGAAAAATGGACTACTATGTCTAAGTACCTTTCCAAAACATTCCCATCATACAAAAGATAACACATATACATATATAGAAAACACCATTAGTCTAGAAGAGTATACTCCTCTAAGGGATTGGAGTCAGACGAAGTGGATAGGGTAGCATCCAGGTCGGAAGGCAGACTGGGCAAGTGCTCATCTACATCTTCCAGCCAACCAGGAGTAGGTGAAGGTATACGACAGAGCAGACAGGACAAGGGTGGTGAAGGGCTACGGTGTGAGGGTCTGGCCTCATCAATAAGTGGTAGTCGGAGGGGTGGAGTAAGAGGGTGAGGTCTAACGGATAACTCAATCACATGAACATCAACACAGTCAGGCTCAATGGGAGGAGGAGAAGAGGGTCTAGGTACATGAGAGTCAGAGGTATCATTTGGGATAGGTAGGGGATGGGGACATCAGTGTCCATGGGATCAAGGGCGGCCATAGGTGAAATAAAAGGAAATGGTATATTGGTAGTATACAAAGGTAAAGGAAAGACAATCTCAACAGGCATGTCTATAATGCAGCAAGTTTCCCAACCCTTCTTAGTAAATGATCCAAGAGACATACAGGCAATACCCTAATAAATGGTCTACTGGGTAGCATCGTCATACATCCATAGGTCATCCACTGTCGAAAGAACAATCATCCTGACCATCTCGGATCCCATCTGCACACAGTACATATAGTACACCAAACAAGCAAACATCACAACAAGGAAGAAAATAAAAAAAGAAAGGGTGAGTCTATAGTATTCAATTAAGTTATACACAGATCAAGCAATCATATCTCCATAGCAACTCTATATATATATATATATATATATATATATATATATATATATGGCATTCATGATAAGAATTAAATAAAATATGATGCGAATGAAATGATGCATGATGCAGTTGGCTTATGATATCTCTCTTTATTCAATAAATCTCATGCAATGCATGGGGATCCCATATTTTGTTAATTTTTTTTTTATCATAAGGTGATCGGAGGACTCCATTCCCTACTATCACTTCCAGCACGTATTTAATTCAAAAATATTTGTTAATCACACGTCTTAGAGGCATCATTTAGGAATGGGCCTACTACAATCTTGGTAGCAGGTGTTCAGGTCAGGTTTGGTAAGGGTTTACTGGCGACGTGACTCAGCAACAGTGAGCTATTTTGTGCCATTGGGTCATCCCCATCGCCACCCCAAGATTCGTCTTTGAACCTAACACAAGTGCCCCACAGTCATGCCCACTGGAACCTTGGATCTATCTTTTCTTCAATGAGTATGATGCATGAACTCATTTTAGTTTTTAGTGATTCCATCACTCGATCTTTATAACATTACATCACACTTAGTCCTTATAAATAATTTATAGTCAAGTCTTTTTCTTTGCCCTTTATTTTATAACTACTTTGTATAATTTGAGATTCTAAAATTCTCAACGGTTTTGTAAATGTTCACTAGTCATGTTTTCTACCTAATTTGATCACTATTCATTCACAGTTCATGGGCATTTAATTCAAGGGGTGGTTTGTGTGGGAGCTATTCATTGGGGTTTGTGTGTTTTAAAGTGTTTAAATACATAATCTTGCCGTCTAGTTTACGGCTTGATTATTTATAAAACTTGATTAGAAGATATATGAGGTGCATTCATTCATGATTATAATACTTGATATTTCATCTTAGTTTATTCCCTCTCATTCGCTCTTCTCGATTCTAATTCTCCTTTTTTTTTTTCTTTTTTTGTCTAACTAGTTTCACTTAACATGGAATATTCATGGTTCTAAGATTTCATTATCTGCACATATTTTAGAACGTCTATCTTTATTACTTAGTGTTTCATGCTCCTTTCGAATTTGAACTTTTCTAATTTTACGCTACGATCCACTCTTTAATTTGACTCTTTATAATTTGTACCATACTTCCTTAGAGTTTTACTATTTAATGAAGTTGGGGTTTACAGTAGTGCATCGTATTCATGTAATGTGCTTGTGCTTATCATCTTAGTTCATTACCTCTCATTCGCTTGAAGGTGAGTTTTAATGGTTAGGGTTTTCGTTTTTCATACCTTTTTTCTGTTTTCATGTTTTCCCTGGGTTCTCATGGAATTCTTCCATGTATTTAGGATGAAATCCATGTGGGGAGCACTTCCATGGTTGAATTCGAGCGTGGGTCTTCAATCAAAGGTAAGGGGGGACTCTACCCTATCTCTTTGGGTTTGATTGTCATGTATTTTGATTAATATTGCAATGTGGTTGAGATAGAGGGTAGGAAAAATGTATTTGATGGAATTTGCTGTGTTGTGAGGTTTTATAGCATGTGGAAACCCGTGATGAGTGATTGTGTGGTTTGAATATGTTAATACTTGATGAATGAGGAATGTAAATGTGAACTATGTTGAAAATATTTTGTGTGTGGTTGAAATGAATTACGTTGTAAATGCACGTGGGCACTTGTGCCTTGTATTTAGAACGATTATTGTGAACAAGTGTGGGCCCAAGGGCCGTGTAATATGAATGAAAGTAGGCTTTGTACCATGTATTATAAAATGAATGAGAGTCTAATGCCATGTATTATGCATGATTGTGGGCTTTATGCCGTATACTAAGAATGAATATTGCAATGTGTGTGAATAGGGCGTGATTAACGCCGGTGTAACGTGCTGTGAATGGTTCAGCGATACACTGGAGTGTGGAAGATAAGGACGGTTGAAATACTGTGGGGAAGAAGGAGTGGTGGTGACACCGACTGTGGGAGCGGGTGCACCATGTTGTTACAATTCTAAACACTAGCAAGTGCATTAGGAATTGCAGCAAGTAATGAGTAATTTTTAAGATCAGAATATCGTCTCCACAGGGAATTTAGATTTCAAGTACCACTTCACAGAATTATAACCATTTGAGCCATACGAATTTGGAAGAGTTGTATCATACCAAAAGCAATAAACCAGAACAATTAAAAGATAAGAAATTTGCAGTAAAACAGAGTTCGTGCAGCAGAATTTTCATTTTCTTTCTCTCTTTTCTTGCTTTCATTCACTATTTTCTTTTCATTGAATTTCTTTTTCTTTATCTGCAACAATTTACTGTAAATCTTTCTTTTGAACTCACATTTTGCTCTTTTCACAACTTTGCTGCATAGTTTTCATTTTTCTGCAGCACTTTTGCTCTTTCTTTCTGACTTTTTGAACTCAAAACTTAGATAGCTTGCTATTCCCCACCCCAAACTTAGAACATCGCTTGTCCCCAAGAAATTAAAATGTGGATGCCACCCTAAACTTAGTTTTAAAACTCGTTCTTGATTAAACTCACTATGCCTCTTTTCATTTGAATGGTAAAACTAGTTTTTCAGCAAGGTTTATAATGAGGTAATTTCAAGAAAAATAGTATTAAGCTCAAAGAGGTGAACTAAGACAATTATGCACAAGGAAGGCATTTAGGCTAACTAGGCATAATCAAACATGGCCTTCATCATATATGTGAAAATTGTAAATGACATATTCAATCAAGAAGCCAGGCATGTTCTAGAGGGTGTAGCAAATTATGATTAATCACACATGAAAAAGAAGTATACAACTCAAGTCTCACTAGGCTTTTGTAAGTGACATGTTGAAAATACATGTCTGATTTCATTTTAAGAATGGGAAAAACAACTTAAAAAAAATCAAAATTCACAGAATTATCAATTGAAAAGCAATTGTTTCACAAAAGACAGTTCAATATGTATTCTCCTATCAAGAAATTTCAGTGTATTGTGTAGCTAACACATGAATCAAGAGGTAAAGAATAACCCCCCTTTCATGGCAGCTTGTGCATGTATGAACATCCATTGTGTATGAGTGCTGTGATTGTGACATTCTCTGCACAAAACACCAAAATTCCATTAATTATTAGAAAAAATAAAGTAATTAAAACTGCAAAATTTTCAAATGAACAAAAACTGAACTTCATTACAACTAAATATTAAAATTGTTCTATAACTAGCTGCATTTACAAAAATTAAACTGCTATGTGCTAAAATTTACAAAAGCTAAAATTAAAAATAATAGAATTAAAATCCTAAACTATTCTTCTGCTCCATCCTCCTCCTCTGAGGTATCTTCCTTCTCTTCTAATTCTTCTTCATCATCTTCTTCTTCCTCCACCACCTCTTCCTCTACCACTTCTTCTTCTACTGGCTGAGGAATGTGAGTTTTATAGATGGGTAAATCCTTAAACATAGAGGAGTGAAGGCATTGGGCATTTTCTGCCAGATCAGGTGTATGGTACATTTCCTCTTTGGTCATTCCTAGTTTTTGACGAATGTTGAGCAGTACACACTCCAGCAGCATGGTTCCAGCCTTGAGACAGCTCAGCCATCAGCTTCAATGCATCCTTCATCAGCATTGGTTTCTCCTTTTTGTATTAGGAAGGGATGGGATGTCAGGCTTCTAATTTATTATTGAGTAATCTATAATATTTTATACTTGTTCAATGTTAATTGAAGGATTATTTGGTATTGGAATATATTTAGATGGAGTTTGAAATTATTACCGGCATGAACAGTAAGGCGGTGAACAGTGTTTTCCGGCGGTGAACAGTAATTTCGGCGTGAACAGTAAATTTCAAAAATTTTCTATAAAAAGGGGGCTTCACACGAAATTTTCATTTCTTCACCTCTATCCAAGGTTCTCAAAGGTTCTAAGGCCGTAAACCACCATTTCTCTCATACTAAACCTTCCTAAACTTAGATTTCTCGCCAGATCTGAGATTCTACATCTATTCTGAAGTATTGGAAGTAAGTTTCTTTAAGTTTGAAGCTAGATTTACCGTTCGTTTCTCTTCTCCTTCTCTTTCTTATAGAAATTCATGGTGTTCTTAGGAGAAACTCCGTTCTAAAGCTGAATCTTCGGTGAATTTTTGTTATAATCAAGTAATATTCGGTAGATCTAGTGTGAATCATCTTTCTGAGGTAAGGGGAGTTTACTTTAACCTATGAACTATGTTTTGAACGGTTTAATATGCTATTTCAAGATATTTTGATATGATTTTGTTAGATCTATTGAATAAAAGCTATTTTCTAAGTCAGAATCGTTGTTAATTAGTTTAAAATGCCGAGATTTTGGCTGATCTATTATAAACTTGCCGTAGTTGAGCTGTTAAAATAATTTTGGTGGCGTGCATCATGCTTTGAGATATATGTTGTGCATCATTATAGAGCCGAGTTACATGTTTAGGTGGGTAGACATGTAACGGTAAGTTCATGCCGAGTCTTTGTCTTTGTCTTGTTCGGATCCAGATACCGGAATGGGTCGCTCCGGACCGCTCGGTTCCTTTCCGGATTAATTAGGTCGTGAAACCGGTTGGGAGCCGTTTTCATGCTGTGCATTAGATGGGCTGGAAATGCATGGGGTTATTGTTGTGAGAAATATTTTGCTCTATATATATATAATTTTATTTTATGTTTGGTAAGCTCACCCTTGCATTTCTTTCTATGTCGCTGTGTGCGTGTGTATCGCGATGATCGTACGGTGGTACGTGAGCGGATGAAGCAGGTGTTGCATCTACTTCACAGCCGAGGGGCCGGTGAAGAAAAGTTAGAAGCTGGAGTTGAGTAATAATGCATCGTAGTCCTTTTTCTTTATATATGAGACCTCATGTCGAGGGAGTCACGTATTATAATTTTTTTGGTATTTTGAATATTATAAACTAAATGTAATATTATGTTGATCTGTTGGATATTTGTTGTAAGGAACTTCATTTTTACTTTGAATGAGAAGTGAATTTTTATACTTATATTCTCTATTATTTACCTATTTTTAAATAAGTATGTGGTGTAGAAATAATGTTCTCGGTCCTTTATAAAAAGGGGTCGTGACATTTTAGTGGTATCAGAGCATGGTCTAGGTAAACCTACAGGGTGAGGTTGTTAGGCGTCAGTTGTGCATATTAAACATGTGAGTTTTAGCTGTGAATCATATATCATGATTTCTATTCATCAAGTTGTGAGGGAACGAGCTTGATCACCTCGATTCTCAGACATGATTGATGTAGGAAACTTGGTATATGATACTTGGGTGAGCTATAGGTGAGTCGTATTGTGTGAATAAGAGACTGTTAAGCTAAGCTGTAAATGATTGCTGAAATGAATGTGTTTGCTATGCTATGTGAATGTTGATATGTTGTTATGCTGAGTACTAAATTGATTAAATTTTTTATGATATACTAAATATGAATATATCACTGTAAGCTGAATCTGTGAATATAGCTATGTGGTGGTATTGCTGAATATGTTAAACGTTAGTAATTTAAGCTAGTCTATATATTAGGATGGCTAGACCAAGAAGATCTGCTGCAAATCCTCCTCCTGCTGATGTGAACCAAATGGCTCATGCCATGGAGGCCATGGCAGCCACTGTTAGGCAGAGTCTAGATATAATTCAGCAGCAGCAAGCTGCAAATCAAGCCGCTGCTGCAGCACAATCAGCAGCAGCTACTGCCTCAGCTGCACCTCTTCCTGAATACCATGGGTTGTCAGAGTTCAGAAAGAATGATCCTCCTCAATTCACAGGAGTGGATGGACCAGATGCTGCTGAACTCTGGATCAGGGAGATTGAGAAGATCTTCCTAACCATGGGTTGCGCCGAGGAGAGAAAGGTGATATATGCTACGTATATGCTGATAGGGGATGCAGAGATGTGGTGGCAGGGAGCTCGTACTATGCTAGAGGCCCGAGGTGAAGTCATTACTTGGGCTGTATTTAGAAGTAGTTTTCTGGGAAAGTTTTTCCCTTCTCATGTTCGTGCTGCCAAAGAACGAGAGTTTCTAAACTTGGTGCAAGGAAACTCATCAGTCTATGAGTATGCAATACAGTTTGAGCGGCTCTACCGATTTTATTCTCACCCGACTTCAGAGGAGTGGAGATGTCAGAGGTTTTCAGACGGGCTGAGAACTGACATAAAGAGGATTTTGATCCCACTCAGGATCACAGAGTTTGCTGACTTGGTGGATCAAGCCACCATTATAGAGAGTCTCAATGCGGAGGATGTTGGTGGAGTTGGGAAGGCTCCATCTAGTAGAGCTGCTAGCAGTTATGGTAATGGAAGTAAGGGCGCTAAGAAGGGCCCCTACAGTCGGTCGCTACGCCAACAGCAGTCTCGATCATATCAGTCAAGAGGATCGGCAGCATCGGCCCGGTGCCGTAGGGACTGCTACTTCTACATTTCAGCCTAGGGGAGCAATTTCTTCTTCTCCTAGAGTCTCAAAGGTCACGCAGATTGTCAAATGTTTTAGGTGTGGTGGACCACACTATCTGAGCCAGTGCCCACAGACTGATGTAAGAGTTTGCTTCTCGTGCCAGCAGCCAGGGCACCTTGCAAGGGACTGTCCTACGCCTAGTAGGGCAGTTTCGTCTTCTGCTAGCGCCTTGCATGCTATTAGGCCTAAAGCAACTAGGGCTCCAACAACAACCAGATCGAGAGCGGAGGGACGTGTATTCACTACTTCTGCATCAGAGGCAGCCCAGGCGACAGATCTTGTTCAAGGAACAGCGGTAGTGGCAGGTACTTTTCTTTACGTATTATTTGATTACGGAGCCACACACTCTTTTATTGCGGACAATTGTGTGAGAAACTTAGGATTACCGGTGGGCGATCTAGGATGTGACTTAGTAGTATCGACACCTACTTTAAGTTCAATTAAGACTTCGACGGTTTGTGTTAGGTGTCCCATAGCAATTGAGGGACGAAGATACAAAGTAAATCTTATTTGTATCCCGATGTCAGGGTTAGATGTAATCCTGGGTATGGATTGGCTAACTGCCAATCGTGTGCTAATTGATTGTGGCCGGAGGTGTTTAATCTTTCCTGAGCAGCAAGATTGTGTAGAATTGATTTCTACTAGCCAAGTAGAAACATCCTTAGCTGAGGGAGTATCTTGTTTTGTTTTGTTGGGAGTTATGAATGCAGAAGTGGAGCAAAGCCTTCAGTCAATACCAGTAGTACGAGAATTCCCTGAGATTTTTCCAGAGGATATTCCTGGAATACCTCCACGTAGAGAGGTAGAGTTTGCTATAGATTTGATTCCTGGAGCTGAGCCAGTGTCTGTAGTACCGTATAGAATGGCGCCAAAAGAGTTAATTGAGCTTAAGGAGCAGATCGAGGATCTAATGCGTAAACAGATGATTAGACCAAGTGTATCACCTTGGGGAGCCCCAGTTCTCTTGGTGAAAAAGAAGGACGGAAGTTCTAGATTATGTGTGGATTATCGTAAGTTGAATAAGTTGACAATTAAGAATAAGTACCCATTGCCGCGAATCGATGATTTGATGGACCAGCTGAGAGGTGCTAAGGTATTCTCTAAGATTGACTTGAAGTCTGGGTACCATCAGATCCGAGTGAAGGATGAAGATATTCCTAAGACTGCTTTTCGCACTAGATATGGTCATTATGAGTATATAGTGATGCCTTTTGGAGTTACAAATGCTCCAGCTGTGTTTATGGACTACATGAATCGGATCTTTAGACCTTTCCTGGATCGATTTGTGGTAGTCTTTATTGATGATATTTTAATTTATTCTAGTTCGTCAGAGGAACATGAAGAGCATTTGAGGACTGTACTTAATGTTTTAAGGGAAAAACAGTTGTATGCTAAACTGTCTAAGTGTGAGTTTTGGCTAGAGGAAGTGAAGTTCCTTGGTCATGTTATTTCAGCTAAAGGAATTGCAGTTGATCCTTCCAAAGTTGAAGCGGTGTTGCAGTGGGAAAGGCCGAAGACAGCCTCAGAGATTCGTAGTTTTGTGGGCCTAGCAGGTTACTACCGGAGATTTATAGAGAGATTCGCGAAGATAGCTGCACCATTAACCCGGTTAACTCGCCGTGATCAACCCTTTGTGTGGACTGAGGAATGTGAGCAAAGCTTTAATGAGTTAAAACAGAGACTAACTTCTTCGCCGGTGTTGATTCTCCCTGATACTAGTCGACCGTTTGAGGTGTACTGTAATGCTTCTCATCAGGGATTGGGATGTGTGTTGATGCAAGATAAGAGAGTGGTAGCTTATGCATCTCGTCAATTGCGAACTCATGAGCGAAATTACCCGATTCATGACCTTGAGTTAGCTGCTGTAGTCTTTGCTCTGAAGGTGTGGCGACACTATCTTTATGGAGCTCAGTTCGATGTATATAGTGATCATAAGAGTCTGAAGTATTTATTTGATCAGCGAGAGTTAAATATGAGGCAGAGACGTTGGGTTGAATTCCTTAAGGATTATGATTTTCAGCTCCAATACCATCCAGGAAAAGCTAACGTGGTGGCCGATGCATTAAGTAGAAATGTGGTTCAGGCATTCTCCCTAAGAGTCAGTGAAACCCTTTTGGTAGAACAATTCCGAGACCTGAACATACATGTGGACTTATCACCCGAAAAGATTAGTTGTAGCCGAATTGTGGTGACTAATAATTTCTTACAGGAAATTAAAGATAAACAATTGTGGGATCCAATGTTATGTCGGATTGTATTTCTCTTAGGGACAGATAAGACAAAGGGTTTCAGTAAAGGTGTTGATGGTATTCTCAGATGTCAAGGTCGAGTTTGTGTCCCTAGAGATACTGAATTAAAGAGAGCAATTCTAGAAGAAGGACATAAGGGTAGTCTCAACATTTATCCTGGTGTTACCAAGATGTATCAAGATTTAAAGCAGATGTTTTGGTGGCCAGGCATGAAGCGAGAGATAGCTGAGTTTGTTAAAGCCTGCTTGACTTGTCAAAAGGCAAAAGCGGAGCATCAAAGCCCTCCAGGAGAGTTACAAACGATGGAAATTCCAGAGTGGAAGTGGGACCATGTGACTATGGACTTTGTGTCCCATCTACCTAGAACAGTTAGGAATCATGATGCAGTGTGGGTCATAGTTGATAGGCTAACCAAGAGTGCACATTTCTTGCCAATTAACATGACCTTTAGCTTGGAGAAATTAGCAGAATTGTACATTAGAGAGATTGTCAGGTTGCATGGAGTACCTTCTAGTATTATCTCGATAGGGATCCTCGATTCACTTCCCGCTTTGGCGAGTTTCCAAGAATCTATGGGCACACGAGTTGAGGTTGAGTTCTGCATACCATCCGCAAACGAGATGGTCAATCCGAGCGTACTATTCAAACCTTAGAAGACTTATTGCGGACTTGCATTGTAGAGCGAGAGGAGTAATTGGGAGGATATGCTTCCTTTGGTAGAATTCACTTATAATAATAGCTATCATTCGAGTATAGATATGGCACCATTTGAAGCTCGTATGGTAGAAGGTGTAGAACCCCTATCTCGTTGGTTCCAAGATGGAGTACATTTGATGGTTGGACCTGAAATGCTGCAAGAAACTAAGGAGAAAGTTGAACTTATTAGAGAAAAGCTAAGAGCTACCCAAAGTCGACGTAAATCTTATGCTGACCGACTTGAAGATCCCTAGAATTTGAGGTTGGTGATCATGTATTCTTAAGAGTATCACGCACTACGGGTGTAGGGCGAGCCTTAAGAGCCAAGAAGTTAACACCTAAGTTCATAGGACCGTATCGTATATTACATCGTCGAGGACCGGTAGCCTATGAATTAGCGTTACCACCTCGGTTATGTCCGGAATACATAATGTTTTCCATGTGTCGCAGCTTAAAGAAGTATGTTCCAGATTTGTCTCATGTAATTGAGCCGATGTTGTGGAGTTACGAGATGACTTGTCCGTGGAGGTCCCAGCTGCTCGTATCGAGGAAACTAGAGTTAAGAAACTTAGAGGTAAGTCTATTCGGTTAGTAAAGGTTGTTTGGGACCAAATAACTGGTGATGCCACATGGGAGTTAGATGAAAGAATGAGAGAGTTGTACCCTCATCTTTTCTCTGGGGAATGAAATTTTCGAGGACGAAAATTTATTTTCGGGGGGAGAATTGTCAGGCTTCTAATTTATTATTGAGTAATCTATAATATTTTATACTTGTTCAATGTTAATTGAAGGATTATTTGGTATTGGAATATATTTAGATGGAGTTTGAAATTATTAAAAAAAAAAAAAAAAGTGAACAGTACTGTATGAACAGTGCAATGAACAGTGCAACCACGTATGTACAGTAAATCTTTCTTTTGAACTCACATTTTGCTCTTTTCACAACTTTGCTGCATAGTTTTCATTTTTCTGCAGCACTTTTGCTCTTTCTTTCTGACTTTTTGAACTCAAAACTTAGATAGCTTGCTATTCCCCACCCCAAACTTAGAACATCGCTTGTCCCCAAGAAATTAAAATGTGGATGCCACCCTAAACTTAGTTTTAAAACTCGTTCTTGATTAAACTCACTATGCCTCTTTTCATTTGAATGGTAAAACTAGTTTTTCAGCAAGGTTTATAATGAGGTAATTTCAAGAAAAATAGTATTAAGCTCAAAGAGGTGAACTAAGACAATTATGCACAAGGAAGGCATTTAGGCTAACTAGGCATAATCAAACATGGCCTTCATCATATATGTGAAAATTGTAAATGACATATTCAATCAAGAAGCCAGGCATGTTCTAGAGGGTGTAGCAAATTATGATTAATCACACATGAAAAAGAAGTATACAACTCAAGTCTCACTAGGCTTTTGTAAGTGACATGTTGAAAATACATGTCTGATTTCATTTTAAGAATGGGAAAAACAACTTAAAAAAAATCAAAATTCACAGAATTATCAATTGAAAAGCAATTGTTTCACAAAAGACAGTTCAATATGTATTCTCCTATCAGTAAAATTTCAGTGTATTGTGTAGCTAACACATGAATCAAGAGGTAAAGAATAACCCCCCTTTCATGGCAGCTTGTGCATGTATGAACATCCATTGTGTATGAGTGCTGTGATTGTGACATTCTCTGCACAAAACACCAAAATTCCATTAATTATTAGAAAAAATAAAGTAATTAAAACTGCAAAATTTTCAAATGAACAAAAACTGAACTTCATTACAACTAAATATTAAAATTGTTCTATAACTAGCTGCATTTACAAAAATTAAACTGCTATGTGCTAAAATTTACAAAAGCTAAAATTAAAAATAATAGAATTAAAATCCTAAACTATTCTTCTGCTCCATCCTCCTCCTCTGAGGTATCTTCCTTCTCTTCTAATTCTTCTTCTTCATCATCTTCTTCTTCCTCCACCACCTCTTCCTCTACCACTTCTTCTTCTACTGGCTGAGGAATGTGAGTTTTATAGATGGGTAAATCCTTAAACATAGAGGAGTGAAGGCATTGGGCATTTTCTGCCAGATCAGGTGTATGGTACATTTCCTCTTTGGTCATTCCTAGTTTTTGACGAATGTTGAGCAGTACACACTCCAGCAGCATGGTTCCAGCCTTGAGACAGCTCAGCCATCAGCTTCAATGCATCCTTCATCAGCATTGGTTTCTCCTTTTTGTATTAGGAAGGGATGGGATGTCAGGCTTCTAATTTATTATTGAGTAATCTATAATATTTTATACTTGTTCAATGTTAATTGAAGGATTATTTGGTATTGGAATATATTTAGATGGAGTTTGAAATTATTACCGGCATGAACAGTAAGGCGGTGAACAGTGTTTTCCGGCGGTGAACAGTAATTTCGGCGTGAACAGTAAATTTCAAAAATTTTCTATAAAAAGGGGGCTTCACACGAAATTTTCATTTCTTCACCTCTATCCAAGGTTCTCAAAGGTTCTAAGGCCGTAAACCACCATTTCTCTCATACTAAACCTTCCTAAACTTAGATTTCTCGCCAGATCTGAGATTCTACATCTATTCTGAAGTATTGGAAGTAAGTTTCTTTAAGTTTGAAGCTAGATTTACCGTTCGTTTCTCTTCTCCTTCTCTTTCTTATAGAAATTCATGGTGTTCTTAGGAGAAACTCCGTTCTAAAGCTGAATCTTCGGTGAATTTTTGTTATAATCAAGTAATATTCGGTAGATCTAGTGTGAATCATCTTTCTGAGGTAAGGGGAGTTTACTTTAACCTATGAACTATGTTTTGAACGGTTTAATATGCTATTTCAAGATATTTTGATATGATTTTGTTAGATCTATTGAATAAAAGCTATTTTCTAAGTCAGAATCGTTGTTAATTAGTTTAAAATGCTGAGATTTTGGCTGATCTATTATAAACTTGCCGTAGTTGAGCTGTTAAAATAATTTTGGTGGCGTGCATCATGCTGAGATATATGTTGTGCATCATTATAGAGCCGAGTTACATGTTTAGGTGGGTAGACATGTAACGGTAAGTTCATGCTGAGCTGCTGTGCTGTGCTGTCTGGATCCAGATACCGGAATGGGTCGCTCCCGGACCGGCTCGGTTCCTTCTGGATTAATTAGGCTGTGAAACCAGTTGGGAGCCGTTTTCATGCTGTGCATTAGATGGGCTGGAAATGCATGGGGTTATTGCTGTGAGAAATATTTTGCTCTATATATATATAATTTTATTTTATGTTTGGTAAGCTCACCCTTGCATTTCTTTCTATGTCGTTGTGTGCGTGTGTACTGCGATGATCGTACGGTGGTACGTGAGCAGATGAAGCGAGTGTTGCATCTACTTCACAGGCTGAGGGGCCAGTGAAGAAAAGTTAGAAGCTGGAGTTGAGTAATAATGCATCAGAGTCCTTTTTCTTTATATATGAGACCTCATGTCGAGGGAGTCACGTATTATAATTTTTTTGGTATTTTGAATATTATAAACTAAATGTAATATTATGTTGATCTGTTGGATATTTGTTGTAAGGAACTTCATTTTTACTTTGAATGAGAAGTGAATTTTTATACTTATATTCTCTATTATTTACCTATTTTTAAATAAGTATGTGGTGTAGAAATAATGTTCTCGGTCCTTTATAAAAAGGGGTCGTGACATGGGAGCTGTAGAGGTGTAGGAAGTGGTGGCATAAATTTCCTTCACCATGGATGCAGAGATGGTAGGGGAAAATCTAATTTTTTCTTGATATTTTCCAAATTCTACCCCTGCGTCTTCACAGAGTAGTGTGATGATTAAAGGAAAAGCCAGTGAATCCCTCTTTGTCTTCAAGATATTGAGGATGCAATCACTTATGATCTCCCCCACATCAACGTACATATCCGTGACATGCCAAATAACAGCTCAGCCCTCTTCATTGCTAAGGTTGAGCTGTGCTTTACTGGCATGGAAGAGTTCAGGATGAACATGCCCTACACCTTGGCAAAAGGCAGTAAGTTCTTGGTGATTATACATTTTTGGCTTCTTGGCCATATTCAACTTCCAAGTTGTACCTGGGCTACTAATTTTCTCCAAAATCTGCACATCAGTCAAGGCTCTCCTTGGGGCTAAGAATGACCTTCCTAATATGAGAGGGATATCCGCATCTACCTCCATATCAAGTATAACAAAGTCTGCATGGAATATAAACTTGTCTACCTTGACTAAGAGGTCTTCCACTACTCCATAGGGATATGTATAAGATCTGTCTGCTAGTTGAAGTGTTATCCCTATTGGCTTTACCTCTTCAATTCCAGCTTCTTCATAATGGCTAAAGGCATTAAATTTATGCTTGCCTCTAAATCACAAAGAGTTTTTCCTATTGTGCAGTTTCCAATAGAGCAAGGTATGCTAAATGACTCTGGATCCTTCAACTTTTGAGGCAGTTTTCTCTGCAAAATAGCACTGCACTCTTCAGTGAGTGGTACCAATTTTTCCATGTCCAACTTCCTCTTTTTAGACAAGAGCTCTTTCATAAACTTTGCATATGAAAGCATTTGTTCTAATGCCTCTGCAAATGGTATATTAATTTTGAGCCTTTTGATCACATCAATGAACCTTTCAAACTGCTTTTCTTGTCTAGGATCTTGTACTCTTTTTAGAAAAGGTAATCTCTTGTACTGCTCTTCATTAATAAGTTTGTAGGCCTGCTTAAATCTCTGCTTCTTGCCCTTTTTTTGTTGCCTGTTTCTGCAGTTTTCTTCATCATCTCCTCTCTTTAACACAGTATATTTTCCACTTTCAAAATCTTCTTGTTTCAGCTCACTTTTTTCCTTTGAATTGGTGACTTCTTCTTTCTTTCTTGGGCTAGAAACTACTGCTCCACTTCTATTGGTTATGGCTTGGCATTGCTCCTTTGGATTCACTATTATGCTACCAGGGAATCTTCCTTCATCGCTATTTGCAAGTTGCTCAGCCAACTGATCAATTTAAGTTTCTAACTTCTTTATAGAATTTCTTGATTTTTGAAATTAGTTTATGTCACCTTTATAAACTGCAGGAATGCTTCTTCTATTCCATTCACTTTCTCACTCAAAGGTCTTGAAATTGAGTACCCTTGATTTTTCTGGAATTGTGCAGAAGAACTTCCTTGAAAATATTGTTGCTGGACTTGAGGAGTTGTAACTTGGAACAGTGCAGTAGCTGTATTTCCTTTTGCAATAGAATTTTGTGGATTCCACTTAGAAAACTGCTGTCCTCTATTGTTATTTAGCTGGAAACCAAGTGGATATGGCTGCTGTGGTCTTTGATAATTGCCCATATAGTTAACTTGATCAGCTTGTTCTATAACTGTGGGATCACAAGCTCCATTCACATGGTTGCCACCATAGAATTCACAACTCAGTTGTGAATTTTGAACCACACCAGTTTGCATGTTACTTAAGTTAAGGCAGCAAGCTATTCAGAAAATTGTTGATTTTGAGTAAACATGGCTTCTATGGATTTTACATCATATCCTCCTCTCCTTGAAACTTGTCTTTCATTCATATTCTGATACATCGAAGATGCCATCATTTCTATGATTTGATGGGCTTCTTCCAAAGTCTTTGAACTCAATGAACCACCAACTACTGCATCTATCATGATTTTAGTTGCAGTAGTCATTCCATTATAGAATGTTTCAAGTTGCATCCATTCAGGTATGCAGTGATGAGGACATTTCCTTAATAAATCCTTGTATCTTTCCCGTGCCTCATACAAAGGCTCTCTATTTTGCTGAACAAAAGATGTAATCTCTCCTATGATTTTTGCAGCTTTTGAAGGGGAAAAAATACTTGATTAGGAACTTGTTCACCAAATTAGCTGTTGCTGATATACTCCCTTATGGCTGGGCTTGAAGCCAGCACTTGACATTATCCCTCAGTGAGAATGGGAATAATCTAAGTCTGATTGCATCCTCACTCACCCCATTAATTCTAATTGTGTCACAAAGTTGCAAGAAATCAGAGATGTGCAGATTTGGATCATCTGAATGGTTTCCTACAAATTGGTCTTACTGTACCTAATTCACGAGTGTAGGTTTTATCTCAAAATGGTTGGCCTAGATTGTAGGTCTCAGAATAGAAGAGCTAAACCCTTGTAAATTAGGAACTGCATAGTCTCCTAGTGTTCTCAGTCTTGGTTGTTCTCCCATCTTTATTTGTCTTGGAATCTGACTGGTTTGAGGTGGAGGTGTAGAACTTTCGTGTTCCTCTCTTTGAATTTGCTTAATCTTGCTTCACTTCTTAACCTCCTTAGAGTTTGGTCTATGTCTGGATCAAATACTAAAGTGGCTTTATTTTTGTTTTTCCCTTGCATATACAAATCAAAATTAACAAGTTAAACTACAGATCAATATTCAGATTTTCACAACAAAGATTATACAAAAAAATATCAGCAGCAACATGTAAAATTAAAGTCTAATGACTACAAAATTATACCAAAATTCTTCTACTACTATTTTACAATTATCTATTAAAAACAGAAACAAGTAACTTGAATGTAATACTAACTACAGAGAAAAATTAAGAAAACAAAAACTCAATCTAGACATTTTTCTATTACTAATGATATTGAAACATAAACTTCAAAAACTTGTTGTTACAATTCTAAACACTAGCAAGTGCACTAGGAATTGCAGCAAGTAATGAGTAATTTTTAAGATTAGAATATCATTTCCACAGGGAATTAGGAAATCAATTATCACTTCACAGAACAATTAACATTTGAGCCATACGAATTTGAACGATTTGTAACATTCAGAAGTCAAGAACAAGCACAGTCAAAAGGTAAGAAACTTGCAGTAAAAATAGAGTATGAAAGTTGTGATGAAATGAGATAGGAATAAAGAATAGCTAGGAATTTATTTCACAAGAATGTCAATATTGATTCAATTATACTTCTGAATATTTAAGCAATTGGTTAATTGACAATCAAGGTCACATATAACTAGTCAAAGGTTAATCCCTTAACTCATTGACCCTAACAATCCACTAAACCTCCCTAATCCCTTAGGTGAAGTTCAATTTCATGTCGCATTAAGACTTAGAACCGTAGGATTACAGAATTAAGTGTACTTATCCTTAAGAAACCCCTAATTCTTGTTGTTAATTTAGATCAGAGAATCAAATCCAATTCTTATTGGCAAATGTTCCTCTTTGGTTAATCAAGTGAATTCCTATTCAAAGATTACATAAAGTGCAGAATTGACAACTCAATTAATCCAAAAACTCAAATTTCAGAAGCAAGACTCAAATCAATATATCAAATCAAGGTCCATAAACTCCTAACTACAAAGAATTACACAGACATTGTGACAGAGAAAGAAAAAGAAGAAGAAGAAGAGAAGAAACGCAGAAAAGTCATAACCACGAGCTCCAATCCAATGCCCCTTCTTGAAGCTTCGAGGTTCAACCCTAGTCCTCTCTCTCACTCTCTCCCAATGAGAATCTAATAGAAAAAATGGAAAATGAACAAAAGACCTCGAGTTTTGAGCTTCTAACATGTATTTATAGAAATCCCAATTTTGTGCGTTGTCACTCTTGCTAATAAGAGTGGCCATATAGAAACTCATGTGGTTTCTAGAAACTGAAACTATTACTTTCGTTGCTAAGAGTTGCAACGCAGAAGGTTGTGATGTTGTGCGTAATCACTTTTATGAGTAAAAGTGGTCACGCACAACTTGTCAAGTTTGAGGACTCTCTAGAACATCCACTTTCAATGATAAAAATGGTTACGCAAAATACTTTGAAATTTTGCCTTCTCTGGAACGCTCACTTTCACTGATAAAAGTGGTTACGTAGAGCCTGCTTAGTCTGAGGCTACTCTAGGACACTTACTTTTGCTAGACTTTACTTCTTTCTTGAGCTCTAGAGTGATCACTTTCATTGACAATAGTGATCATGCCCAGCTTGCATTCCATTTTTCTTGTGTTTTGGAGTCCAGAACTGCTATTCTTTCTCTTCCTTTCCATTGATATTCCATTTCTATGATCCTTGCTCAGATTATTCCTACAAAAACAAGCATAAATTTCACAAATGTTAAGCTAACTACATAATAATTCACCTTCAATCATTCTATTTTTCTAGTTTTTCTGCTGTTTCTTACATGTTTTCCTTATCCAATGGGTTAGAATTACACTAAAATATGAGTCAAAATATGGATTCATCACACCACGAGCCACACACACTCTTCCTGACTAGACCTTTGACCACTACCTTTGCTGAGCGACTCGTGACTGCCCATATGGTATCCGTGAGGTAGGGCAACCAGCGACCATCCATAGTGAGAATCTGTGATCACAGTGCCACAGTGAGCGTGACTAAGTGCAGTGAACGCGCGCGTATATGAATGTTTTGGTGCCATGAGTGCATCGGTTATGAATGGAAATTAAATGCGTGATAATGCTATCTATGATTATATCATGTGAGGTGTATTAGAAATAATGTGAATCATGTGTAAGGTGAGACTCTATACTTATTTGTGTGTTTGGTAGTATAGATTACTCACCCTTACATTCATTTTTCAGGTAATCAAGGCGATTAGCACCGAACTTAGTGAAGGGTTAGATGGAACTGCTATTGGGCTTGGCATGTTATTTTGAGATTGTTGTATTAGAAATGGTCCTGTAACAGTTATTTGATATAAACTTGTAACCCTTTCCTTATTTCGAAATATTTTATAAAACTTTTATTATTCCAAATTTGTGAAATTATTATTTATGTGAAATTAAATTTAAGATGTTACAATTCACATTTCCAGAATTGAATTAACTTGATTTATTCTTTCTACAGCTAAGGGAAAGTTTCATTCACTACACCTAGTAAAGTTTGTGAGGAATTTTTTCTATTAATATGGACTCCCCCTTAATTGGTAGCGAATATCTTGTGGTAGAGAAGAGAAATGGTGAGTGTGGAAGGTTACGACCTTGCTGTACAAAACATGCAGCGAGGGAAATAAAAGATTATACAAAAGGAAGATTATAGAAGGTGAAATTTGATCATAGTAATGCGAAGTTTGTAGCTAATTTACCTTTGATGTAGTTCATGGTTTTTAAACTCTTTAGCAGAAGAGAAGTAAGGATACAAATTGATGAGGAAGTGGAAAGGGAAGAGAATTAAAACTATGAAGTTAATATGCTCTTAAGCTTGGCAACTGAGAGTTATCTCTTTCTTTTTCTTAGTTCCTAGATTTAATTTTGATTGCATGTAGGAACACTTAGTTTAGTCCTCCTTTATGCTTTCCTTCTCTCGGTGTTAGAAATTTTAAAAGGATTTGTTGCAGTAGTTTATGAATGGACAACATAGCTCCTCATTTGGATTTCCAAGGTCACTTAAGCGACATAATTGACGAGGGAGGCTGTGGCATCTTAATGGTGAGAGAGAGTGGCACAGTGGATTGTCACTTCAAAACTGAAATGGAAGACCATGACAGCAGCCAGTAAAATGGAAGGGAAGGTGTATTATAAGTATGAAGAGATGGGTGCATTTATTATGAAGTCTGCGCCTCGTGATGTTAAGATTCCAATTAGAATTATACCTTTTCCTTCTAATGTAAAATGCAATTTGTAGCACTAACACTCAACAAACCGAGAATGGTTTGTGAGTGGGGTACACGTGTGATAAATCCATATTTTGTCATGTTTTTAGCATAGTATTTGGTTAATAATTAGGAAAATAGTTATAAAAATAACTTGAAAAGATCACAAAAATAAAATAATTAGTATAAATTGTTGTTTTGTTGAAATATTAAAAATTGTTTAGATTTTTGTTGGAGTTCATGCAAAAGATGGAAAATTGTTGAAAGTGCTTAAAGGAAGGATTAAAAGCTGAAATTAAAGAAGAAAAGTCAAAGAATCAAGCTTGAAGAAATCCTAAGAGCTAGGCATTACAACTCCAAGTGATTGGCATTTTAACATGGAAAGAAGAAAATACAGCATTGGGTTTGCGTGGTTACTCTGAGTGATACGCGTTAACACTCCAGCAACGGTAACTGCATAACTGTCATTGCGTTGAAACGCACATTACCTGGAGCTTTGGCGGGCAACAGAGAGTTGCAACTCATAATAGATGGCGTAGCAGCGCAGAGCTGAGCATATGGAAGAAGCGTTCACTGAAGTACTGTGCGTTGAAACGCACATCATCTGAAGCTTTGGCACGCAAGAGCACTTGCAATGCAGATCACTTGCAGCCAAGGCACGTAACCGCGCGCCCTCACTGCAACCATTTCACGTTTTGGCGCAAAACTCTGCAATTTTTATAACTTCTTTTTCTTGCCAATTCTGGACGTTTGGAGCTTTTGTATCACTTTTAGAAGATTCCAGAACATTTGGGGATAACTAACTTTCAGAATTTCAAGGGTTAAGTCAAAGAATTAGAGGAACTCTTTAAATAGGAATTGGAAACTTAGAAAAGAGAGCTTTTTGTCATTCTTTAGTTTTGGTATTCAGTTGTAACCGTTTTAACTTTCAAGGGAAGTTAGAGGGAGAAGATAAGAACGACTTTTGTTCTTCTTTGCTAGAGGAATCTGGGAGAAGACAAAGTGATGGAGATGGCTCTCTATTTTTTATCTTCTTTTCTTCTTTCTTCTCTCCATTTCATTGTAATGTGTTTCTAACTCTTTTTGTTAGGGATTTATGGATCTAGAATTGATATATTGATTTCGTTTTGACTCTGAACTTTGAGTGTTTGATTTGATTGAGGGATTAATTTTGTGTTTACTTGATCTTTGAATGGAAGTTCAATTGATTAATCAAAAAGTAACCTTCAGTAATGGAAATTGGGTTTGTTACTTGGATCTGAATTAATTCCCAAAACTATTGTTGATTTTCTTAGTGATAAGTGGTCCTAGTTTTGCAATCTTTTGGTTCTAATTCGTAATGCAATATTGAACTAAATTTGGCCTAAGGAATTAGGGAGATTTGGTTGAATATTAGGACCAATGAATTGAGGAATCATTCTTTGGTTATTGTAAAGAGAAACCGATTGTCAATCTTGAATGTTAAGAGGCAGAACTGAATTGATATTAATATTCAAGTGAAATAAATTCCTAACTTTCCTTCATTCATAATTCATTCAAATAGTACAAATTAACATTATATTTTTAACAATTTCTCATTTTTTTAATTCTAAAAATTTACTTTTTTTCATATTGAAATCTATTCAATGAATTGTTTGGTGCAAATGGTTAATATCTTGTGAATTGGTGATTAAAAATAAGATCCTGGAGGACGATACTTGGGACTCAATCTGATTTCCACATTTTATAACTTGCTACAATTACCTAGTACACTTGCTAGTATTGAAATACACCAATTAAGTACTATGATATAGAAAATGTGTATCAAGTTTTTGGCGCCATTGCTGGGGATCTTAGTTTTTAACATCATTAGTAACTAGAGGATAACTATATTGTATCATTTATTTTCTGTTTTTAATTTAGTTCTGTGATAATTCAATTTCGTATTAAGTTTTGGTAGTGATTTTACATATATTATTTGTTGTAATTTTAATTTTTGAATACTGCATTGCTGTTTTGTTTTTAAATAAACAGAGGTTATCTCTTTTAGCTCTTGAAGAATATTTTGATTGTAGATTCTCTGCACTTCATTGCTCTGTGTTCTAATCAAAGCTCAAGTATTTAGTGTTTGTGTTTAGTTTTCCTTGTGTTATATGCGTGGGAAGAATATAGACAAATCTATTCTTGTATTTGATCAGGACATAGGCAGAACTTTAAGAAGGATAAGGAATGACTTGAGAGCAGAGAACTCGGCTAAAAAGAACCAGAATTCGCAATTTACACCTTCTTCACCAAACTCAGTAGAAAAACAAGTCAATTCTCCAACTTCATTTGTAAATATAGAAGCAAAGATGGCTGAACCACATAGACAAAGGACTTTAGGAGACTATGGAGTACCTAATATGCATGGATACAACTCTTCTATTGTCAGATGAACCATTCAAGCCAACCATTTTGAGATTAAACCTGCCTTACTTCACTTAGTTCAACAAGATCAATTTTCTGGTTTAATTTCAGATGATCCTAACTTGCATATTTCTAATTTTCTACAGTTATGTGATACTATAAGGATCAATGGAGTTAGCGAAGATGCAATCAGATTAAGATTGTTTCCATTTTCCTTAAAGGACAAGGCAAAATGTTGGCTCCAAGCCCAGCCAGAAGCCCAACCATAAGGGAGCATAACTACTTGGACAGATCTAGTCAATAAATTTTTCTCTAAATATTTTCCACTTTCTAAGGTTGGAAAGCTAAGAGGAGAGATCACATCCTTCATGCAGCAAGAGGGAGAAACCTTATATGAGGCATGGGAGCGATACAAGGAACTCTTGAGAAGATGTCCACATCATTGCATACCGGAATGGATGCAACTTGAAACTTTTTATAATGGGATGAATCCAGCAACTAGAACCATGATAGACGCAGTTGCAGAAGGTTCTTTGAACACCAAATCACTAGAAGAAGCTCAAGGAATTATAGATATGATGGCCTCCTCCATGCATCAAAGCTATAGTTTGAGACAATCAACAAGGAGTAATGGCTATGAGGCAAAACTTCTTGAGACTTTTTTGACTCAAAATCAACTGCAAAATCAATTGTTTTCTGAGCAAATAGCTGCACTTACCCAACAAATTAGCAACTTACAAGCTACAGCAACCCAGAATACTCCACTTATGTGTGATTTTTGTGGAGGGAATCATGTAAACAGAGCTTGTGATGGAAATAATTATGAATCTCAAGAACAAGTCAATTATATGGAGAATTTTCAGAGACAAAAATCTTCATTTCCTCCTGGTTTTCAATTCTCGAACAATAGAAACCAACAGCAACATAGCTGGAATAACCAAAATTCTAATTAGAAAAATTCTAACTCTACTGTTCCATTTTCAAATGCAGGACCAGCAGCTCAACAACCTTATTTCCAAGGGAATCCAGCCAACCAACTTCAAAAAAATTAGAGGTTTTCTAAACCACTGAATGAAAGGCTGAACGAAATGGAAGAAACCTTGCTGTAATTCATGAAAGTAACACAAACAAGCTTTAAGAATCAAGAATCTTCCATGAAGAAGTTGGAAACACAGATTGGACAGTTAGCTGAGCAACTGTCCAGCAGAGAAGATGGGAGATTTCCTAGCAACACAGTTATAAATCCAAAAGAACAATGCCAAGCTGTGATGACTAGAAGTGGAGTTGTTGTGAGTAGTCTAAAACCAGCCGAGAAGAGAGAGAAAACCAAGGAAGAGGAGAAGATTAAATCTGAACTAGAGGAAGGGAACTTCACCCTATTAAGAAGAGAAACTTCAGAAATGGATATCTTCCCTAAAACTGTGAGAAGAACAAAAAGGCAAATTTTAGAAGATTCAAACAAGTCTCTAGATGAAGAGAAATACAAGCAACTGCCTTAACCATAAAGAGTCACTAATCCTAAGCAAGAAAGGCAGTATGAGAGATTTCTAAACGTCTTCAAAAAGCTCCAAATTAATATACCATTAGCTGAAGCATTAGAACAAATGCCTTCATATGCAAAATTCATGAAGGAGTTGCTGTCCAAGAAGAGAAAGTTAGAAAATGACAAGACAGTCCCTTTGACTGAAGAATGTAGTGCTATTTTGCAGAGAAAGCTGCCTCAAAAATTAAAAGATCCAGGCTTATTCAGCATTCTATGCTCTATTGGAAGTTGCATAATAGGAAAAACTTTATGTGATCTTGGGGCAAGCATCAACCTTATGCCTCTTGCCATAATGAAAAGACTTGGAATAGAGGAAGTCAAGCCAACAAGCATCACTCTACAACTTGCGGACAAATCATTTATTTATCCATATGGTATTGTAGAGGATTTATTGGTAAAAATTGACAGGTTTATTTTCCCTGCAGATTTTGTCATTTTAGATATGGAGGTGGATGCCGATATTCCTTTAATATTGGGCAGACCTTTCTTAGCTACAGGGAGAGCTTTGATTGATGTGCAAAAAAGGGAATTAATGCTTAGAGTGCAGGATGAAAAGGTTACCTCTAATGTTTTTGAAGCACTCAAACATCCTAATGATGATAGCACTTGCATGAGAGTTGATATTTTAGAATCTATTTCATTTCCTCAATTAATTGATAATGTTGATGAATTTTCTATGTTAAGGGAAATTATAGTTCCAGGGAATTCACAAGCTACTGTAAAAAGAGAAGAAAAATTCATGGAATATGTGCAGCAACTTGAAACACTGCCTATTATCCCTTTATCCGAAAATTCAGCAAGAGAGGAGCTAAAAAAAGAAAAGGAAGAAGAGGAAGTGGAGAAACTTGAGCTGAAGCAATTACCGTCTCACTTGAGGTACTCTTTTCTAGATCAAAGACATTAATATCTAGTGATTATAGGCAATAATCTCAAGGGAGATGAAGAAGAAAAGCTGTTGAGAATTTTAAGGAATCACAAATCTGCAATTGGATGGCACATCTCAGATTTGAAAGGTATGAACCCATCCTTTTGTAGACATAGAATTCTGTTTGAGGACAACTACAAGCCAGTAGTACAGCCACAAAAAAGGTTGAATCCAGCCATAAAGGAAGTGGTTAGAAAAGAGGTAATGAAGCTATTGGATGTAGGGATAATCTACCCAATTTTGGATAGTCAATGGGTCAGCCCAGTTCAAGTTGTTCCTAAGAAAGGAGGAATAATTATAGTGGCAAATGAAAAGAATGAATTAATACCCACTAGAACTGTCACGGGCTGGCGCATGTGCATTGATTATAGAAAGCTTAATGATGCAACAAGGAAGGATCATTTTCCATTACCATTTGCTGATCAAATGTTAGAAAGATTGGTTGGACATGCATTTTATTGCTTCCTTGATGGATATTCAAGCTATAATCAAATAGCGGTGGACCTTATAGATCAAGAGAAGACTGCCTTCACATGTCTATTTGGAGTATTTGCATATAGAAGGATGCCATTTGGATTATGCAATGCTCCAGCCACATTCCAAAGGTGCATGTTGTCCATTTTTTCATATTTACTAGAAAAGACCATTGAGGTCTTCATGGATGATTTTTCTGTATTTGACAATTCTTTTGATGATTGTCTATCTAATTTGTCCATTGTTTTGCTGAGATGTCAAGATACAAACCTAGTGCTGAATTGGAAAAAGTGTCATTTTATGGTCCAAGAGGGAATAGTCCTTGGCCATAGAATTTCTGAAAAAGGAATTGAGGTGGACCAAGCAAAAATTGAAGTCATTAGTAAACTACCTCCACCAATTAATGTTAAAGGAATTATGAGTTTTTTAGGCCATGCAGGTTTTTATAGGAGGTTTATAAAAGACTTTTCAAAAATAGCAAAATCTCTTAGTGATTTACTTGTCAAGGAAACTGAATTTGTGTTTGATGAATCGTGTCTGCATGCATTTTCTGTTGTAAAAGAGAAACTCATTTCTGCACATATTCTAGCCAAACCTGATTGGAATTTACCATTTGAATTAATGTGTGATGCTAGTGATAGTGCAGTAAGAGCTGTTCTAGGGTAGAGAAAAGACAAGAAATTGCATGTGATCTATTATTCCAGCAAAGTCTTAAATTCTGCACAAGTGAATTATACAACTATTGAAAAGGAACTCCTTGCCATTGTGTTTGCCTTTGATAAATTCAGATCATACTTGATAGGATCGAAAGTAATAGTATATACTGACCATTCTGCACTTAAATATTTGTTGTCAAAGCAGGATGCCAAGCCAAGATTGCAAAGATGGATTCTGCTGCTGCAAGAGTTTGAGCTGGAAATTAGAGATAAAAAGGGCAAGGAAAATAGAGTAGCTGATCATCTGTCTAGACTACCATTGGACAGTTTGAACTCTAATTCTTTGGACATCAATGAAGAATTTCCAGATGAGAAATTATTTGTGGTGGACGAATTACCTTGGTTTGCTGATTTAGCAAATTTTAAGGTCACTCAGCTGATTCAAACAAAATTTAATTGGCAACAAAGAAAGAAATTTCTGCATGACAGCAAATTTTATGTATAGGAAGACCCTTATTTGTTCAAAATAGGGGTAGATGGTCTGCTGAGAAGGTGTATACCACAAGGAGAACAAGCTGAAATTCTTTGGCATTGTCATAACTCAGAATATAGAGGTCACCATGGTAGCTCAAGGACTGCTGCAAAAGTCTTGCAAGCAGGATTTTTTTGGCCAACATTGTTTAAAGTTGCCAAGAATTATATTGAAAGCTGTGACAAGTGTCAAAGGGTAGGCAATATCTCTAGGAAGCATGAACTGCCCTTGAACAATATTTTAGAAGTGGAGATGTTTGATTAGGGAATTGATTTCATGGGACCATTTCCCATGTCCTTTTCTCATGAATATATACTTGTGGCAGTAGACTATGTGTCTAAATGGATGGAAGCCATCCCAACAAGGTTCAATGATGCTAAAGTGGTGATATCTTTCATCAAAAGAAACATATTAACTAGGTTTGGAGTACCTAGATTCTTACTAAGTGATGAAGGTACTCATTTTTGTAACAAATATCTTGGTTCAGTCTTAGCAAAATATGGAGTGAGACACAAGATTGCTACACCTTATCATGCACAGACAAGTGGACAAGTGGAAGTTTCAAATCGAGAAATTAACAAATCTTAGAGAAGGTGATGAATCAATCAAGAAAGGACTGGTCCAAAAAGCTAGATGACTGTTTATGGGCATATAGAACAGCCTTTAAGACTCCAATTGGTATGTCACCTTATCAATTAGTCTATGGAAAGGCATGTCACTTACCTGTTGCATTAGAACATAAGGCTTATTGGGCCACAAAGTGGCTGAATTTTGATTTGGAAAAGGCTGGAGAAAAGAGGATATTGCAGTTACATGAATTGGAAGAATTTAGACAGCAAGCCTATGAAAATGCCAAGATATACAAGGAGAAAACCAAAAGGATTCATGATAAATTCATCTTAAAAAGGGAACTCAGATCTGGACAACAAGTGTTACTGTTCAATTCAAGACTGAAATTATTTTCAGGAAAACTCAGATCAAGATGGTCTGGACCCTTCCTCATTAAAGAAGTATCACCTCATGGTGCAGTCTAGGTGGCAGATCCTAATACAGGAAGAGAGTTCGAAGTTAATGGTCAAAGGTTGAAAATTTATCATGGAGAGGCATTCTCAAAGGAAATTTCATGCATTAAAGTGGCTTCTCTTGAATGAAAAACATCAAACGTCAAGCTAGTGACGTTAAAAGAGCGCTTGTGAGAGGCAACTCACCTTTCTAAAACCTGAACTCTTATTAATTGAAGTTTAGATGTTGAATTTCTAGTTAATCTTGAGTCATAGTAGTATATTTTGTTGAATTAGGTAGAAATTAAAATTTTTGAAATTTGATAAGGAAGTGTAGTGAAAATTTATTGGTTGTTTGTTGTGATTTAGTGAAAAATTAGATGGTGAACTTAAATTGCAGAAAAATTGCAGTTCTTAAGCTGATATGAAGGGAACAATCATTGGAGTTGAGACTTCAAAACTAATAAAGAAGAATCTGAAGCGGAGAGTTGTGCGTTTCCACTCTAAACAACTGAAGTTTCAATGCAAAGTTGCGCGTTGACACGCTAAATGGATAAAGCCAAAATGCAGAAGCCTTGAGTGAAGAGCTGAGGTGGAGCAGTTGCGCGTCTTCACTTTACTCACATGACGCCTTGGCGCGCAACTGCGAGCCTTCACTCTAAGTGAATAAAGCAAAGATGCGCTCTGAGCACCTTACACAGAAGCAACTGCGTGCCTTAACGCCAACTAAATGAAGTTGCCACGTGCAGTTGCGCGCCTTCACCCTAGCTGTTTGAAGCCAACACGTGCAAAGGTCAGATCTTTAAACCTTAACTTATTTCATTTTAAAGTGAGCACGTGAGCTACATGAGTGTTTTAAGTTGAAACGCAGAACGAGTGATGTAGCCACGCCTGAGGTATTTTTGAATAAAATTTTCTGCGTGATTACTTGCCCTATGTAAAGCCTTCATCAAATCAGAAAAACCCTTAGAACTTAAAATCCTTAGAGCCAAAGCGCACTGCGAAAAACCCTAGCTACCCAGCAACCTTCATCAAAAATCAGAAATTTTCTGCTTGTTTTGAACTGAACCTGAGACTTTATTCCATTACATTATCATTGTTGAGTAAGTCTGTATCAGTTCTGCACTCCAATTCCCGGTAATTTTCCTTAATTTACGAATTTAAATATTAGGGTTCTTCTGAATCTGATTTGGGGATAATTTGGGGATTGTGATTTGGGAGTGAATTATGTTTAATTGATGATTGGAACATGCAATTAAGGTGTGATTGAATTGAATACATGCCAAACTTGTAATTTTTAATGAGAATTTGAATCTGCATTATAAATTTTTGTTTTGTTCCTTTGCTGAGTATGTGCAAAAATATTGTCATAAATAATTAGGGAATTTTGTTGATAAATTAGTGCAATGTAGCACTGAGAATGATGCAAAACATGTTCTGTGAAATGCTGAATGAATTTTCATCAGTCTGATATCCAGAAAAAGAATTCAAATTGAATTTTATAAGTACTGGTGTGCTTTTTAGTACTGCAAACTGTTAATCAAGACATTCTGGATTATTATTCTGATGAATTGCAGTGATTCGTTTTGCATTTTATTATTTTTTTATCATGCAACTTTGATCCTACAGTTGTTGTCATATTGTTTCCATTTAGCACATTGAACAATGGCAATTAAGAGTTGAGCTGAACCTGAAAACTTTGGATATAGCTAGATACTGGAATTATAACTTGGTGATGGTTCACATAAACTTTAAGATGGCATATTCTCTATATTTGGAAAAAGGAAAAGTGCTATATATGTTGAATTAAATTCTGCACACTTGGTTAATTTTTGCATACTTGGTTAAATTCTGAACTCATTCTTTCTTGGTGTAAAATTGTGATAGAAACTGAAAAATGGCAAGCACACCAAGGGGAACTCTAAGGACAAAAAGAGGCAGATTTTCAGAAGGTCCTTCTTCAAGAACAATCCCTGACCATGATCCTAGATTCAGAGGCATTCCACAAGAAAACTACTTCAAGGCTAATATTCTGGAAAGGAAAATAGTTCATGACAGAAATTTTGAACTAAAGGAAGATGAACACCCATAATTTTCTGACCAAATTAAGAAGAAAGGATGGGAATTATTTGTCTCAGTTGCTGGTAAGGGATTCAAAGAGCTGACACAAGAATTCTATGCAAATGCTTTGAGGACTAAGGGGGAACATTTACCTCCTAATCACACTTTTGTTAGAGGCAAGGTGATCAATTTCTCAGCTGAGAACATCAATAGAGTCCTGCAGATCACAGCTAAAAGGGAAGAAAAACAGCAAGATTTTTCATGAACTTCTGAATAAGCAGGACAAGGATTACACAAAAATCCTGCATAGAATAGGCGGACCATGGACAACTTGGGAAATGAAAGCAAGAGATGAGGCCAAAAACATCTCCACACCCAAGAATATCCCAACCAGAAATCTGCTGTCCTTCACAAAAGTGTGGAGCATTTTTATTTTGAGTTCCTTTATGCCTGTAATTCATAGCTCCACTATTGCCATCAAGAGAGCAGAATTAATCTTTGCAATAGTGGATGACTTCTTTGTGGATGTTAGGAAGGTGATTAACAGCAGTATTAAGATAATTTTAAAATCAAAGGCTGATTCTTTAGCCTTTCCAGGACTGTTGGCTTTGTTATGTAAGGATGCTGGAGTGGATTTTGCAAATTTCAAAGAACAACTTAAGGCCACTCCTCCTATAATAGCTGCTATGATCAAGGAAATATACACCAACACTCCTTTTACTGTTGCCTCACCTCTTCCAACTAAATTCAAAAAAGAATCTCCTCTGAAAATGAAATCTCATCTGTAGAAAATTCTGGACAGGCAAGAATCTTTGGCTGCAAGACAGGATGCTCTCCTTGAAAGTCATAAATTTGGACTTCTTTTGATGGACACTATGATGATGAACATAGGAAAGAAGCTAGGAATGACAAAGGAGCAGCTATATGAGTCAGAAGTTCAAAATGTGCCATGTCTAAGGGCCACTACATTTTCAACAATCTGCCATTGTTCACTCCTGGTATGCACACTCCTCCAAGAGAAAATGAAGAAAATGATGAAGAAGAAGAGGAAGAAAATGAAATCAGTTCAGAAGAAGAAAAGGATGAAGAAGCATAGATTAGGAGTTTTTGCTTTATTTTACAATTGTAAAAGTTTTAGTGCTCAGAACAATTTATATTTTGTATAATTCAGTGAGCACTTTTGAATGCTGAGAACATTTTAAATCCTTTTCAGTTGTAATGCATGTTGTTGTTAATTACTTTAATTTTCTGTAGTATTCATTTCATGCAATTCCTTTAAACTGCTGATTATTTGAATTTCGTTTATGTAGAACACTTCATATTTGCACACAGCACTCACACTTGGACTGCACACTTGCACAAGTTTCACAGAAGGGGGGGTGAAATTCTATACCTCTACTTCATGATTTTAGCTGAAAACACTTCCTGAAAAAAAAATTGAAAATGAATCATTGAATTGCACCTTTTGAAATAATTGAATATAGTGAGATTCTGTGAATTCTGAATTTCAAATTCTTTTAAGTTGTTTTTCCTATTCTCACATAATTGTCACACTTATCATTTTTAAAATGAGGTAGTCTTGCCATTCTGTGCATTCAATTCTGAAAAAGTAGATTGTGAGCTTGATTGTTAATATTTTCACTTTAATTCCTTGGTGAGACTTGAGCCTCATGCATAATATTTCTTGATGTGTGAAATAGATCTCATATTTTGCTGCACCTCTAGAACTTGCATTGTTCTTGATTAAATTTATAATATGTTACAGTCACATGTATGATGGAGGCCTTCCTTGTGTATGCTTAGAGCCTAAATAAACCTCCATTATGCTGAAAATCCTAGTTCACCCTTTTGAGCCTTTAACCTATTTTTTTTTTTTGGTAAACTTCAATCCAAGCCCTACTAAAAAAACCATGACACCTTTCCAAATAAGAAAGAGGTAATTTAAGTTTAACCAAAGATGATTTTCAGAATTAAGTTTGGGGTGGCATGTTATGATATTGTGTGACATTGCTTGAGGACAAGCAAAGTTTTAAGTTTGGGGTGGGTAACAGCAAAGTATGAGTCATTTGAAAGGAATGATTGAATGAAAAAGCAAAGTATTGAAAAGAAGAAATAGGAAAAGTAAAAATCAGAAAAGAAATTCGTACAGAAAATTTAGAAAATAAAAAGCACTTGAAATATCAGAAAATGCTTTGCAGAAATTGAATGGAAGAAAAAAAGAATGCAATCTCATGCTAAAATTCTGAATATCATCTACTTGAATTACATCTTTTCTATTTGGCATAACCTGCATTGTTTCTAAATTCTTTGAACACCTACCTATTCTTTAACCTCAATTTCACCTAAAAAGTCCTTTTGATATGTGATTTGTTACTTTTTTTTAGAGGAGATTCAGAATTTATGCAAGCCTATGGTAGAGTGTAGCAAAAATGATGATTTTGGGAGTAAACATTAAGCCTAAACACTGCTGAGTGAAGAGGGAAACACTACTTGTGAGCTGTGAATATATTTTTCAATTTTGCTCATACAAAACTATGCTGAATACATGAATTCAAATGGCATGTTTTGTTGATTAAGTGGTTAAAATAGTGTAATGATCATATTGATTAATAGATGAATAACTTGATTGGATGAGAAATCAGAAGATACAGAATTGGGTATTAGAAATATTGAAAAATTAGTTTGATGATTGAATTATTGTCAATTGGATTAATCTCTTTCCCTTTTGTTTGATTTGATTTGCTTGAGGACAAGCAAAATTCTAAGTTTGGGGTGGTGATAAATCCATATTTTGCCATGTTTTTAGCATAGTTTTTGGTTAATAATTAGGAAAATAGTTATAAAAATAACTTGAAAAGATCACAAAAATAAAATAATTAGTATAAATTGTTGTTTTGTTGAAATATTAAAAATTATTTAGATTTTTGTAGGAGTTCATGCAAAAGATGGAAAATTGTTGAAAGTGCTTAAAGGAAGGACTAAAAGCTGAAATTAAAGAAGAAAAGTCAAAGAATCAAGCTTGAAGAAATCCTAAGAGTTGGGCATTACAACTCCAAGTGATTGGCGTTTGAACATGGAAAGAAGAAAATACAGCATTGGGTCTGTGTGGCTACTCTGAGTGATACGCATTAGCACTTCAGCAACTGTAACTGGATAATTGTCATTGCGTTGAAACACACATTACCTGGAGCTTTGGCGCGCAACAGAGAGTTGCAACTCATAAAAGATGGTGTAGCAACGCAGAGCTGAGCATATGGAAGAAGCGTTCACTTATGTGCTGTGCGTTGAAACGCACATCAGCTGAAGCTTTGGCATGTAAGAGCGCGTTGCAACGCAGATCACTTGCAGCCAAGGCGTGCAACCATGCACCTTCACTCTAGCCATTTCACGTTTTGGCGCAAAACTCTGCAATTTTTATAACTTCTTTTTCTTGCCAATTCTGGACGTTTGGAGCTTTTGTATCACTTTTAGAAGATTCTAGAACACCTGGGGATAACTAACTTTCAAAATTTCAAGGGTTAAGTCAAAGAATTAGAGGAACTCTATAAATAGGAATTAGAAACTTAGAAAAGAGAGCTTTTTGTCATTCTTTAGTTTTGGTATTCAGTTGTAACCATTTTAACTTTCAAGGGAAGTCAGAGGGAGAAGATAGGAGCGACTTTTGTTCTTCTTTGCTAGAGGAATCTGGGAGAAGACAAAGTGATGGAGATGGCTCTCTACTTTTTATCTTCTTTCTTCTCTCCGTTTCATTGTAATGTGTTTCTAACTATTTTTGTTAGGGATTTATGGATATAGAATTGATATATTGATTTCGTTTTGACTCTGAACTTTGAGTGTTTGATTTGATTGAGGGATTAATTCTGTGTTTACTTGATCTTTGAATGGAAGTTCAATTGATTAATCAAAAAGTAACCTTCACTAATAGAAATTGGGTTTGTTGCTTGGATCTGAATTAATTCCCAAAACTATTGATTTTCTTAGGGATAAGTGGTCCTAGTTTTGCAATTTTTTTGTTCTAATTCGTAATGCAATATTGAACTAAATTTGGCCTAAGGAATTAGGGAGATTTGGTTGAATATTAGGACCAATGAATTGAGGAATCAATCTTTGGTTATTGTAAAGAGAAACCGATTGTCAATCTTGAATGTTTAGAGGCAGAACTGAATTGATATTGATATTTAAGTGAAATAAATTCCTAACTTTCCTTCATTCATAATTCATTCAAATAGTACAAATTAACATTATATTTTTAACAGTTTCTCATTTCTTTAATTTTGAAAATTTACTTTCTTTCATATTGAAATCTATTCAATGAATTGTTTGGTGCAAATGGTTATTATCTTGTGAATTGGTGATTAAAAATAAGATCCTAGAGGACGATACTTGGGACTCAATCTGATTTCCACATTTTATAACTTGCTACAATTTCCTAGTACACTTGCTAGTATTGAAATACACCAATTAAGTACTATGATATAGAAAATGTGTATTAACGTGCACTTTAATAGATTCGCCACACAAATCCATATCATGCAAGGATTAGGTGGGGGCCATAATTCAGGGCATTACAACTCTCCCCTCCTTTAGGAAATTTTATCCCCGAAATTCAAACAAGCACACATAGAAGTTACACAAATAATTCTGGATATAACTCTCTCATTCTACTCTCTATTTCCCATGTGGCATCTCCCTTATCACATGAGCTCCACATCACCTTCACCAATGAGATTTCCTTGCCCCTCAAATGTTTAACATGGTGATCCACTATTCTGACTGGATACACGTCATAAGACAAGTCTTCTCTTACTTGAACCGGGTTAAGATCAATCACATGGGAAAGATCCGACACATACTGCCTAAGTTGAGACACATGGAACACCGAATGTAGGTTCGAGAGGTTCAGAGGCAAATCTATCTGGTACGTAGCAGGACCAATCCTGCTCAGCACTTCCAATGGCCCAATGAACTTAGGAGATAGCTTTCGAGATTTCAGAGCTCTCCCAACTCCGGTCACAGGTGAGACCTTAAAAAACACATGGTCACCCACCTAGAACTCCAACAATTTTCTCTCTGATCATCTTGATCTGTGATGAATCTATAATTTTACTAGTATTTTAATGTAGTTTTAACCCATTTGATAAGGAAAAAAATGTTAGAAAAAGCAGAAAAACTTATAAAAATAGAATGATTGAAGGTTTTCTTTAAATACATAGTTATTTTAGCATTCGTGAATTTTCTGTTTAGAAATTAAGAATTTAATCCTATTTTTGTAGGAATAATTTGAGTAAAGTTCATGAAGATGGAAGATCAACGGAAAGATAGAGGAAGAGTAGCAATTTTGGACTCAAAGAACAAGAATTATGGAATATAGTTTGGGCGTGGTCACTCTTATCAGTGAAAGTGAGTGTTCTAAAGAGTTTCTCAGAAAAACATGTTGTGAGTTATTACTTTCACTGGCGAAAGTGAGCATTTCAGAGGACTTCAATTTCAACAAAGTTATGCATGATCACTCTCACTGGCAAAAGTGAGCATTACAGAAGAGCTTCACACATAGCGAGTAGCACGTGGTTACTTTTGCTAGCGAAAGTAGATGTTCCAAAGAGAAGTGTACCAAGGCAACTAGCGCGTGGCCACTTTAACTCAGGAAAGTGAAAACATGCACTACTCGACCTCTTGCGTTATCACTTTTATCAACAAAAGTGATCGTTCTAGTCTTCCAGAAACTGTATAAGCCTTTACGTGGCCACTCTTATGGAGCATAGTGATAATGTGCAGAGGTGGGAATCTACAAAACCTGAGAAAGCTCAGATTTCTGGATCTTTTCTTTATCCTTTTGCTCATTTTTCATTTTTTACTTCATTTCTTCGTTTAGAGAGAGTCAGGGAGAGGATTGGGGACGAATATCGAGGTCTAACCTAGAGGGATCCGATTGGGGATCGATTGAAGACGAGGCTTCTGCGGTCTTCCTCTTCTACTCCTTCTTTCTCTTTCTTTGCTGTAATGTTTGCTTAATTCTTCGTAGTTAGGATTTTTTGGACCTGGAATAGATGTATTGATTTGATTTTTGACTTTGAACTTTAAGTTCTTGGATTAATTGAGTGGTTGATTCTGTTGTCAACATAATCTTTTAATGGAAATTCAATTGATTAATAAAAGAGGAATTTTACCAATGGGAATTGGAATTGATTCTCATATCTTAATTAACTACCAAAATTAGGGAATTCTTAGGGATAGGTGAACTTAATTCTGCAGTTCTATGGTTATGATTCTTAATGTAACTTGAAATTGAACTTCACCTAAGAGATTAGGGTGGTTTAGTTGATTGTTAGGGTCAATGAGTTAAGGGATTAACCTTTGACTATTAATATGTGAAACTGATTGTCAATTAATCAATTACTTGAATGTTCAGAGACAGAGTTGAATTGATATTGATATTCTGGTAAAATAAATTCCTAACTATCCTTCATTCATATGTCTTCTTAACACAAAATTCGTACTATATTTTTACAACAAATTTATTACCTTTTATTGCTTTGGTTTATTACTTTTACATGTTACAAACCTTTCAATTTCGTATGGCTCAATTAGTTATTGCTATGTGAAGTGATACTTGAATTGCTAATTCCTTGTGGAGATGATACTTGGATCTTAAATTTACTCATTACTTGCTACAATTCCTAGTGCACTTGCTAGTGTTTAGAAATCATACAACAATCTGCTCGTTCTGCTTCTAGATCATGTCTGGGGCACACAGAGTAGTCTCTCCATTCTTATACCAGCACAAAGGAGTCTTACATCTCCATCCATACAAAGCCTCAAATGGTGCCATCCTAATACTAGCATGATAGCTGTTATTGTAAGTGAACTCCACCAATGGCAAACATTCCTCCCAACTTCCTTGCAAACTCAAGCACACAAGCCCTTAGTAAGTCCTCTAGGGACTGGATAGTTCTTTCAGTCTGACCATCCATCTGTGGGTGATACGCCAAACTAAGTTTCAACTTAGTGCCCAATGCCCTCTGCAGGCTCTCCTATAACTCAAGGTGAACCTTGGGTCTCTATCGGATACTACACTCGTCGGCACTCCATGCAACCTAACTATCTCTCGCATATACAAGTCTGCCAACCTCTCTAACTTATACTTCATGTTAATCGGGAGAAACTGTGGCATCATGATTGTTTCTGGTCTTCAATAATCTGAACACAAAGTCCATAGAAATATTGTCCCATTTCCACTCAGGGATCTCCAATGGTTGCAATAACCTAGGTGGACGTTGGTGTTCGATGTTCGCCTTCTGGCAAGTCAAGCATCTAGCTACATATTCAGCCACATCTCTCTTCATTCCATTCTACCAAAAGCTCTTTTGGAGATTCAGATACATTTTGGTTGCACTGGGGTGAAAACTCATTATGCTTTTATGCGCTTTCTTAAGTATCATTTGCTTTAGCTCATCTACTTGGGGAATGCACACTCAATTCCAGAACTTAATTACCCCGTTCTCATCACAGTGGAACTCTAAATCCTTGCCCTCATTCTTCTGTCTCATCATATCTTGTAGGAAAGCATCTCTATGTTGTGCATCCCGAACATGCACCAAAAAGTTGTTGTGAAATGTTATTGCTCCAAGGTACTAGCTTCCTAGCCTCACCTCCATGGCCAAATTCATGTCCCAAAATTCCTTAATCAACTCCATTTCTTTCACCATCATCGCTTCCATATGCAATGATTTCTGGCTCAGAGCATCAGCTAGCACATTTGACTTGCCAGGGTGGTAAGACAAAGTGAAATTGTAGTCCTTGAAGAATTCCATCCATGGCCTCTGCCACTTGTCAGCTCTCTCTAATTAAACAGATATTTCAAACACTTGTGGTCATTGAACACCTCAAACCTTGCTCCATACAAGTAGTGCCTCCATATCTTAAAAGCAAAAACCATCGCTGCTAACTCCAGGTTATGAGTTGGATAGTTGACTTCATGCGGACATAACTGTCTTGAGACGTAGGCAACCACTCGTTCGTCTTGCATCAAAATACACCCAAGTCCTTGCCCGGATGCATCACAATACACATTAAACTTCCTCTTTGGGTCGGGCAGAACTAACAAAGGCACTAATGTCAACCTTATTTTCAGCTCTAAGAAAGTAGCTTCATACCCCTTGGTCCACTTAAACTCCCTACCCTTGCAAGTCAGCTTTGTTAAGGGTAAAGCTATCTAGAAAATCCTTCAATGAACTTCCTGTAATAGCCCGCTAGTCCTAAAAAACTGCGGACCTAAGTCACATTTGTCAGCCTTGGCCACCTAGCCATTGCTTCCACCTTTGTAGGGTCTACCATAATTCCTTCCTTCGACACTACATGCCCTAGAAACTGAATCTCTGACGGCCAGAACTCACACTTGGAAAATTTCGCATACAGTTGTCTCTCCCTCAGAATTTGTAGAATGATCCTCAAAGGTCTGGCATGCTTTTCCTAAGTCTTCGAATAAATTAGAATGTCGTCGATGAACACTACCACAAACTTATCCAAAAATTCATGAAAGATCTTGTTCATGTAATCCATGAACACCGCAGGCGCATTGGTCACTCCAAACAGCATTACTAAATACTCGTAGTGACCATACCGTGTCCTGAACGCCGTCTTGGCTACATCCTCATCTTTTACCCTGATCTGATGGTACCTTGACCTCAAGTCAATCTTAGAAAACACCGCAGCTCCCCTTAACCGGTCCATCAAATCATCGATCCTCGGAAGCAGATACTTGTTTTTTATTGTCACCTTGTTCAGTTATCGGTAGTCCACACACATTCTCATACTGCCGTCCTTCTTTTTCACCAAGAGCACTGGCGCTCCCCATGGTGACATGCTCAGTCTTCAAACCATTTTTGCAACAAGTCCTCTACTTGCTTCTTAACCTCTGCCAACTCCATTGGTGACATCTTATACGGTGCCACAGAAATCAGGCATGCTCCCGGAATAAGGTCAATGGCAAATTCTATCTCCCTCTCAGGTGGTAACTCAGAAACATCTTCAGTGAAAACTTCCATGGGGTCCTTCACCACCAGAATATACTTCAACTCTAGCACTCTTTCGACTTCCATTGAGAACATAATCATAAAGGCCATGGCATTCACTGTGTTTTCCCATGCACCATGACTTAATAGCCTCGGAACTTCCGACAACGACGCACCAAAGATCAGTGTCCTTTCTTCGCAATCCAGCAGCACATGGTTGGCAGCAAGCCAATCTATTCCTAAGATTATGTCCAGTTGAGAAAGAGGCAAACAGATCAAGTCCACCTTGAACTCCCTACCATGTACCATTATAGAGCACCCCAAGCACACCCACAACGTCACAAATAGCTTACCCGTATAGGTAGTCACCACAACATTACATGGCAAATCAGTCACATGTAGACTTAGACTCTTCATACAATCCACAGAAAGAAAAGAGTGCATAGCACCCGAGTCAAATAGCACATCTAGCAATCTGCCCTTAATTATACATTTACCTCATATCAGCTCTTCAGATTGCGAAGCCTCTTCTCCACTCATGGCAAAAACTTTACTCGGAATGCTTGGCTTTGGCCTCGTACTCGGCCCTATGCTCCCTCATGATTCTGGTCTTTGAGTTGTACTTAAACTGCCACTTCTCTTGGTGGCCCAGCACACATTAGCAGTGTGCCTGATGATGGTGTTTTTCCTTAATTGTGGTGTTTAAAAGATTTGTGGCAAATCTTCATCAAAATTTAAACAATTTAATGTAGTACTAGGGTTACCCTAGATTGTCTCCCGTGAACATTGACTATTAATCTTCATGAAACATGTTGAAGGCATTAATTGAACAAACAATTAAAATGGGGGGTTTTGTGGTTTCAAATCAATATAAAGAGCAACAAGCAAATAAGTTTAATTAATTCAAATAATAGAAAGCAACAATCCTTAGTTCATCCACAAAGATTCTATCCTCATTCCACTCAAGATTTAACATTCATCCTCTCACCCATGAATTAGGTTAATTTAACAAGCAAAAATCAACCTTATGGTCCTAACAAAATTACACAATTTGCTAGACTTTAATCTCTTATCCCAAAGTTACGCAACCTTAGAATTAAACCTAGGATTAAGCAATCCCTAGTTTAAAATCTCCTTAAAACGAATTAGGGTTAATTAAGCTATATCCCTCTCATTCACCATTAATTCAATTCAAGAGACAAGGAGTTATATTATCATTAAAATCAAGGAACTCAAGAATCCATGTGAACTCACCAAGGATTACACAAAATTTAGCCCTCTATGGAAATAGGGGTCAGAAATGCAGTTGGGAAATGAAGAAAACTTATTAACATTAATGTAAAAGCAAGAGAAATGAGAAACCAAACCCTAGGTTGGACCTTGGCTGTCACCCAAGGTTGCCTTAAGCTCTGGAAAATGTCCTAAATTTGGTAACGAAGAGAAAAGGTTCAAAAAGTGTAAGAACTCTCTACCTAACTTGGCAAAAATCTATTTATACTAAAGTTGGCGCCCTCCAAAGTAATTATTTTCATTCTTTCATAGTAAACACGCAGAGCATCAGTTGGGTTTTGCCTTTCAGGAGTGATTACTATGAACTTTCATAGTAACCACGCGCAGCACTGGGACATTTTGGGCTCTCTGGAGTTGTCACTATGAACTTTGATAGTAACTACGCGCAGCACCTTCAATTCTGCATGCTCTAGAGTGATTACTATGAACTTTCATAGTAACCACGTGCAGGTTTAGTGGATTCTAGGCTGCTGTAGTTGCCACTTTAAGCTTTGAAAGTAATCACTTTGGTCCTTTTGCTGGAATTGGCTTGCTGTAGTTGTCACTATCAATCTTGAAAGTAGTTACTTTTACCTCAAATTCCTCAAAATCCAATAATTCTTCAAAATAAGCTTGGGGATTCTTACCACATTATTAAATGATCAAAACATGTAAAATAAACTATCTAAATCAATGTAAATTAACCAAAAACTAAGAAACCTATATTATTTAGCCTAATTGGAATATTCATCTTATTTACACTATCTAAGTCTATTCTTTTCTATAAAAAGTAATAAATGATGTATAAAAATTTAGTAAAATGTGGATTTATCAAAACCCCAAACTTAAACTTTTGCTTGTCCTCAAGCAAACCAAAATTCAAGGAGTCATGGAGTCATTTAACAAAGAAAGCACACTCATATCAATTAATTTTATGCAAAGTCCCATACAAGTGAAACAAAAATTCAACAAGGTTCATCATACTTCACACAATGCAAAGAAATTATCTAGCTCACAAGGTGGTGTTTCACTCTTCACTCGTCAGTGTTTCAAACTAGGTATTTTCCCTCAATACATGCAAATTGCTCTATCCTACCATATGTTTGCCCATATTCTCAATCTCCTTTCTCTTAATACAATGATTTACCTATCAAAAGGACTTGGTTGGCCACAAATAGGGATAGGTAAGGTTTAATTTGATCAAGGAGGGTCAAAAGCTCAAGTGGGTTTTCAAGATAAGGGAATCCTTTTGAGTGAGTGAATACAACAATTAGAATGAAATACATCAAATGAGGTAGCCTAAGAGGTTCAAGCATTTTTTTCACCTTGTTTTTCATCATTTTTCATTATGTGAAGATCTCTTCAATCTCTTGGACCTTGCTTCATTTTATTTTCTTTCCTTTTTCATTCTTTCTTTTATGATTTCTTGGACTTTGGCAACCACTCCTTTTTTTTTTTTCAAATTTAAGCAAAATTTTTTTTGACATGTATTAGTAACATGTATGATGTCCACCACCCCAAACTTGAGTGGTTGCTTGTCCTCAAGCAGCTACTATCAAAATCAACACCCTAAACTTAGTATTTGCATTCACTCTTGAAGTTACTCAAAAGAAATACGTTCTTGATGGGAGGAAAAAATGTTTTGGCAAACTAAGTTGGGCAAAAGAAAGGGATGTAATGCAATAAAGTGCAAAGGTGGGAAATGGTGAGTGGGTGTGTATGTGTAAAAGAGGCCTCAATCATCTAGATAAAAATTATATAATGCATATTCAACTAAGAAACAGGGCATGTTCTAGAAGATAGATGCAAAATTACATGGAACATACACAGAAAGGAAGTTAGGGGCTCAATTCTCTACCATGGTAAAAATGACGATAACTACTTAACATCATGTGAGGATAATTCACCTTGCAAGAAAAGATATTCAGCATGGCATGGAGAGAAAATTATTTACAAAAGTAGAGTGTGTTCATGAATTGAATGAAAATTGCAGTAAGAGTCTAGAATTGGAATTACAAAAATACTCAACTTATGGGCAAAAAAAATGGTGCTACACTTGATGGAACTGAGGGCATTCTCTGCACAAAGAGACAATAAATTCAGCACCAGAAGAAGCAAAATAACTCAAACTCAGATAATATATATATAGAATAAAAGAGTTAAGTTGTTGTTCAGAGTAGAAGCAATAAAGGGAAATTAAAGGCAGGGAAAATAAATGGAAAAGTGTACTAATTACAGGGAAATTAGTAGAAAAAATATGTACAATGAAAAAGAAGGTTAAATAAATAACAGAAATAGAAAATTTAACCTAAATTGCATCCTCATCAAAGCTGGAGGAGAGGTCATCATCAGCTACATCAGTGTTGGTGTCCTCATCATCTTGCTCCTCTACTGCTGCAGCTGGGTCTAGTACTGGCTCCCATTATCTTCCTCTTCCTCCTCCTCTTCTGCTGTAAGCGTGAAAGGTAGAAGATCATTCTGAATAGCTGCTCGAAGATAAGGGGCTGAGAAGGTGGGGGCATAGTAGATCTATTCAGAAGTCATCCCCACCTTTTTCCCTATGTTGAGCAACATAGTCTCTGTGAAGGTTAAAGGAGCCTTTTGACCAGCATGTATAGCATCTTGTCGCAAAGCTATTTCCTTCAGCTGGTCCTTCATGTTGGAAGGGAAGTCTTTCTTTCCTGCAGCTTGGGGAGGCATCTTTGGGGCTGAGCTCTTCTTAGCTTTAAATAGCTCCTTCACCATAGCTGTGGTGATGCAGGGAGCTGCTCTGATTTTATGCTGATATTCCCCAAAGTCAACTCCAGCATCCTGGCAGAGCATAGTGATGATGGAGGGAAAATCCATAGAATCCTTCTTCCTAGCTAGGATCTCTATGATGGCATTGCTAATAACATCGCCAACATGGATGGGCATCCCTGTCATGATAGCATAAACTAGCTCTGCTCTCTTCACTGCCAGGGTAGATGAACGCATGACTGGCATGAAGGAGCTCAGGATAAAAATGCTCCAGACTTTGGCAGGTGGAAGGAGGTGCTTTGTAGTCAGATTCTTGGGCTGAAGCTTCATGTCAAAGTCCTAATTCTCTCCAGCCTTGCATATTCCTTGAAGTATTGGCTTGTAGTCCTTCTCCTCCAAGTAGCTGAAAGTAGTGTAGTCCAGCTGTCTAGGCCTCTTTTCAAGAAGAGGAATGTTGAGGATCCTCTGGATGTTGGCAGGGTTGAAGTTTATCACCTTGCCTCTTACCATGGAGTGCCTGTAGAGGAAATCATCTCCTTTAACCCTGAAGACATTGGCATTGAACTCCTGGGTGATGTCCTTCCACCCATGCCCAGCACATATGGTGAACAAATCCCATCCCTTTTTTTGGATTTCCTGCTCAAATGGAGGGTAGGTCCCTTTTTGCAGGTCAAAATTTCTGTCCTTCACAATGTGTCGCCTGAGAATATTTGCTTTGAAGAAATTCTCGTGAGCCAGGGACCTATATCTGGGATCATGGGCAGGCTGAGGCATGTAGGAAGAAGCAACAGCTGTCTTGGCTCTCTTGGCCCTGGGTGTGTTCTTTTTAGGAGTGTTTGCCATTAATCTGCACATAGAAAAAGGGATAAATGAGTGATAGTGCAGAATTAACCATGTAGCAAGAATTTCACACCATTTGAAAATGAAAGAGAGAAAATGCAAGCAATTTACAGCACTATTACAGAAGAAAGTAGCTACTATGATGGAAAAAGTAGTTACTTTGGCAATAAAGCATGAAAGAATGCAAAGGTAGTGTGTGGGCATAATTTCATAGTAAATGTGCATGTAAAATTGAATCAGAGAAAATTGAGGCAACTTAGAGTAGTTCTGCATACAAAAGTAACTACTATTTTAGTTGATAGTAACTACTTTGACAGTGACAGAATAAACATTTAGGCACATGCAGAGTGGTCACTATGAAATGAACTATGCCAGTGTTTGCAATATTGAAATGATAAAAGTGGACACTATGATTTCAGTGAAGCTTAGCAGCATGAAAATAGCATGTAGACACATAGCATTTGCAAGTTCAAGCAACAATTTAGGTCCGGTTGTAGAAAGAAATAGTTTTTAGCCCAAAGTGATCACTATATATTGGCAGGTAACTACTATGACAGCAAAAACAGTTTCAAAATGAAATCCATAATTCATGTGTTTAAAATGCAGAAAAGCACATGTCATATATTGAATCATGGTCTGAAAAAGAGGTTCATTTGATAGTAGTTGAATGCAAAATTTAAACACAGAGTGCATTTGGATCCAACAAACTAATTACCAACTTCTGAATCAATCTGTGACATGTAATGTGCAGAGAATAACTATGCATAGGATGAATTCAACTAGATCAGCTAAGGTAAAAAACATGTGCAGCAATATGGGTCTAATTTCAAATTAAATTTATAGAATTCAGAGCAAGGAATGAGTGAAAATGTAATTACATGGTAGTGTAACTGAATCAGATCAGCAATGAGTGTATGAAATGAGTAGAACATAATATATTCACAGAGAGTGGTTACTATGAATGTTGATAGTGACTACTCCAGAGCAAAAACACTTTAAATTCACAAAGGAAAAATGCAAATTGATTTCTAATCATGAGAATTGGAATTTCAATGCATAGAAATCATAGTCAGGACTAAAACGAACCTAGGGGAAGCAGAATTTCAGCATTACATACATAGTAATCACTACGAATTTTGAAAGTAGCTACCCTAGGGTTCAAGCATGTCAATTTGCACACACAGAATCAAATTAATCACCCTACTAACTTAAAATCATATAATTATCCCTGCAGAAACTGATTCTAACCAGTAATTTCAACTAAAATTAGTTCTAATAAAAAATCTCCAATTGAAAAATGAAGAACCCTAACGCAAAGAGTGAGGAAGAGGAAATTACCTGGATTGGAGTTCAAATCAAGTGCAAAAGTGCAGGGAATTGACGTTCAAACGCAAGGAATTGAATTCAAGGGAGTGGGTGCTCAGAAAATTTGAAGAAGAGTGAAAATTTCTCAAAAATGAAGAGTAAGAGTGGGCGTGAAAAGGGCCTTATTTATATGAAAATGTTGGGCGTGGTTACTTTGAAGAATCATAGTAGACACGCGCAAGGGGTTTAGCAAAAATGGGGTGCGCGTGGCTACTATGAATTTTCATAGTAATCACTCCAGAGGCGGCTTTCTCAGTTATTTCAAAAGAGGTTGTGCATGGTTACTATGAACTTTCATAGTAACAACGCGCATCAAATGTTCAAAAATGGTTTCTGTAGTGGTTACTATGAAAGTTCAAAGTGACCACTACAGAGGCGCCCTTCATGTGTATTTTCCCAAAGTGCTGCGCATGGCTACTATGAACTTTCATAGTAGTTACGCGCAGACCAATGAATTTAAAAGCCTTCAAAGTGATCACTATAGAAATTGAAAGTGAGAACTACAGAGAGCAAAGTCACTTACCTTGGTGGAAAGTGACCATTATGGCTTGGGAAAGTGATTACTTTCATGGCAAACTTCAAAATTCTTTGTAAAGTGAATGCTAGGTGCCATGTAAATGATTATTCCTCCCTCTCTACTTGGACTTCCATAAATATATGCATAAATTGAGTCCAAATACAGCAATTTTTCCTCTACAAAAATTATGAACAAATGATCAATCAAATAATGAGTCAAGTGTTGAACAAAATATCTGTGCAACATGAACTAAACAACATGACTAGTAACACAACTTAAATGAAAGAATGCTTATTGAAATCAAAAGAGAACTAGAAAGTGCTATAAAAACTGTGAGTTGCCTCTCACAAAGCGCTTCTTTAACGTCACTAGCTTAACGTTTTATGAAGCTCTCACTCCAAAATAACCAAAGAATCAAGAACAACTGGAGGTTGATCTAGGAAAACTTCCTCCACATTAGCCTCAAGTGTAGTATTCCCATGGAAAGGCTTTAGGCGATGGCCATTAACTTTAAAAACCTTGTTTGTGGATTCACTTTTTACTTTCACTGCTCCATAGGGAGAAATGGAAGTCACAATGAAAGGTCTGATCCACCTAGATCTGAGTTTTCCAGGCATGAGCTTCAAACGAGAATTGAACAGCAAAACCTTTTGACCTATGAAAAACTCTTTCCTTGCTATTTTTTCATCATGAAAGGCCTTTGTTTTCTCCTTATAAATTCTGGAGTTTTCATATGATTCAAGGTGAAGTTCTTCTAATTCTTGCAATTGTAATTTCCTATCTTCTCCAGCTTTGTCTAGGTCCATATTGCAGGCTCGCACTACCCAATAAGCATGATGTTCTACTTCTACTAGGAGGTGGCAGGCTTTTCCATAGACAATTCTGTAAGGTGACATTCCCAAAGGAGCCTTGTATGTTGTTCTATGAGCCTAAAAAGCATTGTCCAAATGCTTGCTCCAGTCTTTCCTATTTAGCTGAACAATCCTTTCCAAAATCTTCTTAATTTCTCTGTTGGAGAGCTCAGCCTGCCTATTGGTTTAGGGGTGATAAGGTGTAGATACTTTGTGCACTACTCCATACTTTCTCAGTAGAGTCTCAATGGTTCTATTGCAGAAGTGGGTACCCTGGTCAATAATCAAAGCTTGAGGTACTCTAAACCTACAAAACAAATGAGTACGCTCGAAATCTGCAACCACTCTTGAATCATTAGTTCTTGTGGGCTTAGCCTCTACCCACTTAGAGACATAGTCTACAGCAAGCAAAATATATAAGAAACCAAAGGAAGGAGGAAAAGGACCCATAAAGTCTATACCCCAAACGTCGAATACATCACAGTATAAAATGGATTATTGAGGCATTTCATGCTTCAAAGTGATTACCCACCCTTCGAGTTCTTTGGCATTTCTCACATGTAGAACACACTTGCCAAGAGTCCTTGAAGATTGTAAGCCAATAAAAACCTGCATCAAGTACTTTCCTTGCAGTCCTTTGGGGCCCAAGGTGGCCTCCTAGAGTGGATGCATGGAAGAAATGCAAAACTGATGCAGTTTCTTCCTCAGGAATGCACCTCCTAATCACTTGATCACTACAGAACTTCCACAAATAAGGGTCTCCTAGAGGTAATACTTGGCATCATTCTTGATCTTTTCCCTTTTACTCCTTGGTACATCTGCTGGAAAAACCCCTGCAACTAAAAAGTTTACAATATTAGCAAACCAAGGCAACTTTGAAGTACATAACTCTAATAGTTGCTCATCAGGGAAATCATCTTTTAGAGGAGTGAGTTCAAGGACTCCCTTTATCCTGCTTAAATGATCTACCACCAAATTTTGTGCACCACTTCTATCCTTTATCTCTACATCAAATTCTTGAAGTAAAAGCATCCACTGTATTAGCCTTGGCTTTGAATCTGTCTTTTTCAAAAGGAACTTAAGAGCAGAATGATTAGTAAACACCACAACTTTTGACCCTAGCAAGTAGGATCTAAATTTATCTAAAACAAATACTATGGCCAATAGTTCCTTTTCAGTTGTGGTATAGTTACACTGTGCAGGATCCAAAGTCCTAGATGCATAATAAATGACATGTGGATCCTTACCAAACCGCTGTGCTAAGACAGCACCCACAGCAAATTGGATGCGTCTCTCAAATGGAAGTGTCCAGTTTGGTGGCTGAATGATTCGAGTTATGGTCAAGGCTATCTTAAGACAATAAAATGCCTCCTTCCAGTTGGCTCCAAACTCAAAATCAATATCTTTCTGTAGTAACTTGGAGAGAGGAAGGGCTATTTTAGAAAAATCCTTGATAAAGCGCCTGTAGAAACCTGCATGGCCAAGAAATGCACGCACCTCTCACACACAAGAGAGGTAAGAAAGCTGTGAAATAACATTAAGCTTAGTAGGATCTACCTCAATTCCCTTCTCGGATATTATATGACCTAAGACTACCCCTGGCCTAACCATAAAATAGCATTTCTTAAATTTCAGAACAAGGTTAGTCTCTATACATCTTTGTAAAACTCTATCCAAGTTTCCTAAACATGCAGAAAATGATGACCCATATACAGTGAAGTCATCTATGAATACTTCAATACAATGCTCAACCAAATCAGAAAATATACTCAACATGCATCTTTGAAATGTACCGGGAGCATTGCAAAGCCCGAATGACATTCTCCTATATGCAAATGTACCAAATGGGCATTTAAAAGTGGTCTTCTCCTGATCCTCGGAAGCTATGCATATTTGAAAATAACCAGAGAATCCATCTAGGAAACAATAGTGAGACTTACCTGCCAGGCGCTCCAGCATCTGATCAATGAAAGGTAGAGGAAAGTGGTCTTTCCTAGTCGCATGGTTGAGCCTCCTATAATCAATGCAGACTCTCCAGCTGTTCAACAATCTAGTGGACAAGATCTCATCCTTCTCAGTCTTCACCACTGTAATCCCTGACTTTTTGGGCACCACCTACACTGGGCTCACCCATGTGCTATCTGATATCGGGTAGATGATGCCTGCCTGGAGTAGTTTGGTGATCTCCTTCTTCAACACCTCCAATATGATTGGATTTACCCTCCTCTGGGACTGTCTCACTGGCTTGGATCCTTCTTCTAACAAAATCCGGTGCATGCACAAGGAAGGGCTGATTCCAGGGATGTCAACCAAGGTCCATCCAATAGCCTTTCTATTCTTCTAAATCACATCGAGCAATTGCTCCTCTTGGTCCTCATCAAGCTCAGTGGATATGATTACAGGGAGCTTCTCACCTGCTTCCAAATAAGCGTATTTTAAATGCTCAGGCAGGGGTTTAAGCTCCAAGGTTGGAGGCTGCTCAACTGAAGGTAGTGCTTTAGCACTTTCATTTGAAATGATTTCTGCAATATTTAAACCACAAGGGTTAGATTCAATTATACTTGCTGTACTCAATGAACCACATTCTATTCTTTTTGATTTTTCAATGTCATTAATGTCAGAAGTTACAGAATCTAAATCTAGAAAATTAGTAATACAAATATCACACAAAGATGAATTAGTACAATATTCACAAATTTTAGTATCTATGGTATCTACACAATCAAAAAAATCAAAGAAAGAGTCTCTTAAAAATTCAACAAAACTATCATCTATCAATCTATCAAAAACATCAATGTGGAAAACTGATTGCTCCTTAGGTGAGTGCTTCATAGCATCCAGTATGTTGAAGCGAACCACACTCTCTCCAAATTCCATAGTGAGAGTTCCAACATGCACATTAATCTTGTTCCTGACTGTCTTCAAGAATGGCCTCCCGAAGATTATTGGTGGAGCTCCTTTTATTGGCTCTTCTTCTTGCATGTCTAAGATGTAGAAGTCAGCAGGAAAGATCAAGTAATTCACTCTCACTAGAACATCCTCCACAAGGTCAGCTAGATTAGTGGTGCTCCTATTTGCTAACTGGATGATGACACCTTTGGGCTGCAATGGTCTAAGAGACAAAGCTGTGAAGATAGATAAAGGCATAACATTAATATATGCTCCTAAATCAAGCATGGCATTATCTATCCTATTGTTGCCTATAATATAGGGAATACTAAACGTCCCTAGATCTTTGTATTTCTCAGGCATGGAAGTTTTCTGCCTCTTAAAAAGGGTTGATACATTTCTCCCCATGTTCACTCTTTCATTACCCTTTAGTCACCTTCTGTGAGTGCATAAGTCCTTAAGGAATTTGGCGTACTTTGAGATTTGCTTGATAACATCTAACAAGGGGATATTGACTTCAACCTTTCTGAAAGTATCTAGAATTTCTTTGTCAACCTCTTCTTGCTTCTTGCTAGGCTAAACCATTCTTTGAGGGAAGGGAATAGGAATGGACCTCTCCTCTTTGTCTACCACTTTTGGTTGACATAGTGTGGGCATAGGAGCAGGCTGCTCTTGGCTCTCAACCTCTCCTCTTTCATCTTCTGCAGCTAGAATGCAACTAGGATCCTTCTCCTTAGGCATTTCTGGTTCTTGCATCACCTTACCAGATCTCAAGGTAATGACATTCACATTCTCTGGGTTTGTTACAGTTTGTGCAGGGAGATTGCCTGAACCTTGAGATTGAAGTTGATTCAGGGATGAAGCAAGTTGACCCATTTGATTCTCAAAGGTCTTAATACTTGCTTGAGTCTGTTGTTGGAAAGCCTGACTCTGTTGCTGGAAATTGAGATTCTAAGGATGACTCACTCTTTTGAGGTGCAGGAGTCAGTGAAGAGGATGCTTGAGGGTGCTGTTGAGATGAAGATCATGGATAGTGATGTTGCTGGGCTGAATATGGTTTGCTTTGTCCAACTTGATGCAGTTGGAAATGGTTGTTGGTTGGTAGGCTAGAGCCTTGATGCTTTGCATTTCCTCCCCACCTTAAGTTAGGATGGTTCCTCCAACCGAGATTATATCTATTAGAAGATAAATCTCAGCTTTGTTGTTGTTACAGTTGCTGAAAAGGAAATTTATTAGCATAAATATTAGCAGTATAAGCTTGAGGATTACCTTCTGAAGATTCAGTTTCTTGCAATGTGGGACAACTATCAGTGAAGTGATATGTAGATGAACAAATTCCACAAAGCATGGCTGGAATGGATGGAGGTGGAGGTGTATATGCAGCAGAAATCTTTTGGATGGATGCCAACTCATCTAGCTTATGCTTCAGCTTGTGTGAATCTGAAGTTTGAATTTCATTGACTCTCCTAGACATGATGGAATTTTGCCTTGTAGCAAACTATTGAGAGTTAGTTGCCATATTCTCAATGAGGTTTCTAGCAGCAGCAGGAGTCTTATCAACTAGGGCTCCTCTGCTAGCTGCGTCGATCATGCTCCTATCCATTGGGTATAACCCCTCATAGAAGTATTGGATTAGGAGCTGGTCACTTATCTGATGATGGGGGCAGCTAGCACAAAGTCTCTTGAAACGCTCCTAATATTCACACAAACTTTCCCTCTCCAGCTGCCTAATACCACATATTTCCTTTCTTATTGAGGCAGCCCTTGAGGCAGGGAAAAATTTTTCCAGGAACAATCTCTTGAGGGTGTCCCAACTTGTAATAGAGCTAGGCGGAAGATAATACAGCCAATCTTTAGCAAAATCCATAAGAGAGAATGGAAAAGGCTTCAATTTTACATGCTCTTCAGGCACACCTTGTGGTCTCATTGTAAAGTAAACAATATGAAATTCCTCGAGGTGTTTATGTGGATCTTCACCTGCAAGACTATGAAATTTAGGCAAAAGATGGATTAG